>OY977956.1:16686243-17302317 GCA_963854355.1 Epinotia brunnichana
CACATTTCAGCAACACTACGGAATGCGAGTTGTTTCGGGATTCTTGCAAGTAAGACCAAGTTCTAGTACTTCTAGTACGATGTTGCTGTCGTTAACGATAATCGATTTTACCGATATAAATGACAAACGATAAAAGCATGTTAGGCCCACTTTGCTTCAAAATTTAGAGTAGCTATGTATGTAGGTGTTTGGCAGGAGTCCCTGGTGGCGACTGGCGTCATGGATATTATTCTTATAGCCCGTTTTTTCAAGAAAAAGACGCGATGCCATTCAGCCGCTGAAACCCGAAAATTCGAGACCGTACCACATAATAGAGTGAAATAGTGAAAAATTACTTGAGCGCAATTGCTTTTGCGGTAGAACACGAGCAAGCCTCCCTAGCGCGAAACATGCGCCCGATAGTTTGCCGCATAGTATAAGTAGGTATTGTATATTAGTCCCATTTGAGGGCGGAGCCCAGAGTCACACCCAGGAATTTAGTGTGTTGCACTTGTTCGAGAAATGTGTCATCAATGCGTGCGTTTAGAGACCGAGGAGGTTTGCCCCCTAGATTGACATGAATGAAGTGCGTTTTTGCAAGGTTTAACACTAAAATAGTCCGTTGTTTGCGAACCAATTTTGCATGTGTATAATGTCAACTGTTATTTGTAGTAGGTATATTTATTGTACACTTAATTGCAACAGTTTCGGGTCGGTGAAATACCGTCATATTTCCTAAAATAGTGCAAGGTTGTACAGTTTTTTTTATCCCGTCATGATCTTTATTTAATTTTACATCTAAACTGCAAAAATGAAACGGTTAAAAAAATTACATTACCAGCATTAAATTGGACTCGTAAAACCCATGAAAAAACAGCGTTAACGGAGCGAGATATCGCAAAAATGGTCATTTTTGGATGTTGATATTTTTATGATAGGTTCCCGGAAATGACATTATTACATTAAATAAGACTAATAAAAATATTTCAAAAAACCTATTGAGGGTGACCCGAAACTATAGCTCTTGAGTGTAGTAGGAAGCTTTGAAGTTAGGTATAGGTAATCACAATCTAATATTCTTCACTTTCACAGCTTTTTCAACTGATAGTGATAAATCATCATCATCATCACCTTATCAGCTAGCCGAAAGACGTCCACTGCTGCACATAGGCCTCCCCCAAAGAGTGACCGGTCCCGAGCCACCCGCATCCAGCGGACTCCCACGACCTTTTAGCAGGTCATCAGTCCACCCTGTCTGGGTCTACCCCGCTGGGGTGGAAAGGTTAAACTAAATAGTAGGTAATGTATCCGATTCTTCTCAGGGAGAAACGAGTACCGAAGTCGGAATACCATTCGTACTGTGATAAGAAATATGGAAAATGGCGGACCATTTTCATACCGGCGGACTACAGCCAGTGCCGATGCTGTGACGAGTGCGTGTTTTATAGAGGTTAGTGAGGCAGTCCTGTCATATATTATGTCCATCCATGGGTCTCAAACTATCCCCGAACCATCATCTAAACAGTACCACCAAACAGTACCTATCGATTTATAGACCGTTACTTGGCCACCTTTGATACCGTCTGTCAAGTACTTCCGGCCATTTCAGGACTGACAGACTAAGGTTTACTCTATCTGTGATTAAAGGGCTAAATGATGCCCCATGTCTCGAACTGTTGTCACATGACGGAAATATACCTAGCCTTACAATTTTAACCGGAAAGTCACTAACCTAGGGAACCATAAGAAAAAACCTAATCAATACAAAAATCTGTATTTCTCTAAACATCCGCATATGTCAAATGTAAAAAAAAATAGAAGTTATACAACCAATTATAAGAAATCTATCGCACTCATTCAGAGATTCTACTTCGACCTAGAAATGGAAATAAAAAATAAAAACCAAAAAGGAGAAATTCTTTTTTTGCGACGAGTCTATTCACATTTAAGAGCAAGTGAAATCGGATTAATATGCACATTCAATTGCCACATAAAACAATGCCACGTCAAACGATGAACTGACCATAGTTTTTTTTATAGGAATTAATTTTCGTTTTCCATTCGTGACAAAGTCACACAAACTTAAAAAAATATATTTGAATAAATATTGAAAATTGGCACACGGGACATCTCGTCTCGCATTTGTAACGATACAAGCAATATATTTGTCTAAAAAGCGGCCAAGTGCGAGTCGGACTCGCACATGAAGGGTTCCGTGAAATAAATTGCGGTTTACGGTTATTGACGTATTAAAAAAAAACTACTTACTAGATCTCGTTCAAACCAATTTTCGGTGGAAGTTTACATGGTAATGTACATCTTATATTTTTTTTAGTTTTATCATTCTCTTATTTTAGAAGTTACAGGGGGGGGGGGGACACATTTTACCACTTTGGAAGTGTCTCTCGCGCAAACTCTTCAGTTTAGAAAAAAATGATATTAGAAACCCCAATAACATTTTTGAAGACCTATCCATAGATACCCCACACGTATGGGTTTGATGAAAAAATAAATTTTGAGTTTCAGTTCTGAGTATGGGGACCCCTAAAATTTAATGTTTTTTTCGATTTTTGTGTGAAAATCTTAATGCGGTTCACAGAATACATCTACTTACCAAATTTCAACAGTATAGCTCTTATAGTTTCGGAAAAAAGTGGCTGTGACATACGGACGGACAGACAGACAGACGGACATGACGAATCTATAAGGGTTCCGTTTTTTGCCATTTGGCTACGGAACCCTAATAAAAAGAGGATGTCACTTTTTTGGGTCAAAAAACACACACTGTGTATAGGTATTCACTTAATAAACAATTACTATAGAACTATGTAGCGGCTAACAAAATACCACTATCCCCCAAATTAGTTTTCGAGTAAAATGACAGATGGGCATGACGAAACTATAGGGGTTCAGTTTAAAAAAAGTATTTTTTTAATGTTTGTTACCTCAGAACTCCGTCGCTTATGAACCGATTCGTATTATTCTTTTTTTAATTGAAAGTATATGCTTCCAGGTTACTACAGGAAACCCAAGTTGCTATATGTGGGCTGATAATATTTGAGGAGTTCCATCGATTCCTCAAGAATCTCAGAATCAACACGTTATATTAGTTGCTACTTCAACGGGATCATGTCAGACAGAATCTTTGACCTACTTTACATCTTTGAGGAGTTCCATAAGTAATCTGTGGTCTTCATCATCAGTTTCACTTCACCAAAATAGCGATTTCCGAGGGCAAATACACGAGTTATAATAGAAAATACAGAAATCACTACTTCACTACATGCGTGCCTATAAAATAGGTTCGTGACAATGGGACCAACTCAGACGTATACTCTTTCGAATAAAAAAATAATTTTGAAAATCGGTCCATAATTGACAGAGAAATCAGTGGTGAACCATACCATACATACATTTTAGAACTAAAGTCGGTTAATGTAACGATTATATTATTATAACGCTTTCTCACTGGTATTTGTGAGAAGGCGTCCCAAAAATTGGTAAGCTCACTGATTGTGTTGTCTAAAGTATATCAGTCATCAGTGTTTCTTCAAACCTTTATACATATTACGACAACACTTCGTTGGCGCGATGCAGCCGCTGTAACAGCGACATCTAGCGTACATTTGGCGCACTAATTACAAAAGCAGCTTGTATTTGAAGTGGCGCGGCACCCGACTGAGTACAATCGGCCATAAATGTGGGCTACCTCCCTACGGTCGAGGTTCATAATTATGAACGTCATGAAACAAGAAGGTCGATTTCCACTTGCAATAATATTATGTATGACAGTAACCTTAGCGATAATCAGATCTCACAGAAACTTTTGCCTTTACTAACAATATGTTCGAAATAAATAATTTTATTATTATTATTATTTGTCAAAACTGGTAGACCACTTTCTTGGCCGACCGTACCAAACGCGCGTCGCAGCTGAGACTGGCGAAGATCCTGGGTTCCGCGGAGCTCCACTCGGCTCAGTACACGGAGTCCAGTAGACGGCAAACTTCGTGCGCAAATGACCTTGCCTGCGCAAAGGCGAATTGTACGTGCAAGCTGCCCCCCCACTTCCCCTCATTTGCGCACGAAGTTTGCCGTCTACTGTCCTCGTGCTTTTCCACAAAATGTATAAAAGGAAATGTATAAAATGAAGTGAACTGGTGTAAATTTCAAGTTTCTAGTCCTAAGTAGCTTCGCTGTGCTTTGATAATCAGTCAAGACTTCTTCTGTTTTAGTATATATATATAGTCCTCCTTGTCGTATCCGACGACGGCGACCCTTACAATTTCCTATGATAAGCACGAATAGAATATGGTATATATATAGATTATTATCACTTCGATACATAGTTACTAATATTTTTTACTAATAGAATGGCGTTGACTCCATATAAAAACTATCATAATAATTTACCAAAATTAGGACAGCCAACGCCATCTGTTATCAACTTTGAATTAACAAACTAAATATTAAATTAAATTAGATTAAATAATCTTTATTGTTTAAACCTAACATTACATTTCGATTATATTAACTAGTAATAAGAAACATGTGTTTAGGTTTGTGACTATCAGTCTCCCGAACTAGGCTTGCGCCTGTGACTCGGAAGTCACTGATTCCTCCGAGGTCAAAGCTCACAAGATGGACGCAATAAAAGGAGCAATGCAATAGTTATTTGTTATACAAGGGGGGAAAGTTGTATTTTACCTGCGAGTGTTCATTTGAAACACGAGCTAGCGAAAGGATTCTATGATTGACCACGAGCGAAGCGAGCGATCAAAAATAAAATCCTGAGCGTAGCGAGTGTTTCAACACACGAGACGTAAAATAACTTTTCACCCGTGTATAACACAAATCTTTTCACCTCACTACAGCGAGGAAAATAAGAAATAGGGTAAAAAATAAATAAAAAACAAAAGTAAAAAAAAGTAAAAAAAAACTTTTTTTTTATTTTTAAGTAAAAAAGTAATAAAAAAGTTAAAGAAAAGAAAAAAAAGTTAAAAAAACTTTAAAAAAGTAAAAAGTTAAAAAAAGTAAAAAAAAACGTAAAAAAAAAGCAACAAAAACTTAAAAAAAGTAAAAAAATCAAAAAAAAGTTTTAAAAAGTAAAAAAAGTTAAACAAAAATAAAAAAAAGTTTAAAAATTTATGTCACATGAAATATACAAAAAACCAAAAATAAACATTTAACGTCATAGTACTTTTCACCTCACTAGCTCGGAAAGGCCTTTTTGTATGTTTGTTATTTTATCCACATGTGAAGAAAGTAGTCGTAGAACGTTAAAAGTACTAAAACGTAGAACGTTAAATGTTTATTTTTGTTTTTTGTAGTATATTTTATGACATATTTTTGTTTAACTTTTATTTTTAACTTTTTTTAAACTTTTTTTTTACGTTTATTTTTTTTTTACTTTTTTTTTATTTTTTTTAACTTTTTTATTTATTTTTAAACTTTATTTTACTTATTTTTGTTTTTTTAATTTTTTTTAACTTTTTTTATTAATTTTTTAAACTTTTTTTAAACTTTATTTTACTTTTTTTTGTTTTTTTTTTATTTTTTTTTACCTTTTTTCTTATTAGGGTTCCGTAGTCCGTCCGTATGTCACAGCCTTTTTTTTCCGAAACTATAAGAGCTGTTGAAACTTGGTAAGTAGATGTATTCTGTGAACCGCATTAAGATTTTCACCCAAAATCGAAAAAAAAACATTAAGTTTTAGGGGTCCCCATACTCAGAACTGAAACTCAAAAAATTTTTTTTCATCAAACCCATACGTGTGTACATCTATGGATAGGTCTTCAAAAATGATATTGAGGTTTCTAACATAATTTTTTTCTAAACTGAATAGTTTGCGCGAGAGACACTTCCAAAGTGGTAAAATGTGTGTAACTGTAACTCCTAAAATAAGAGAATGATAAAACTAAAAAAAATATATGATGTACATTACCATGTAAACTTCCACCGAAAATTGGTTTGAACGAGATCTAATAAGTAGTTTTTTTTTAATACGTCACAAATCGTAAACCGCAATTTATTTCACGGAACCCTTCATGTGCGAGTCCGACTCGCACTTGGCCGCTTTTTTTCCTTGTTGTAGTGAGGTGAAAAGATTTGTGTTATACACGGGTGAAAAGTTATTTTACGTCTCGTGTGTTGAAACACTCGCTACGCTTAGGATTATAATATTTTTGAACCACTCGCTTCGCTCGTGGTCAATCATAGAATCCTTTCGCTAGCTCGTGTTTCAAATGAACACTCGCAGGTAAAATACAACTTTCCCCCCTTGTATAACAAATAACTATTTAACGTTCTACGTCTCACATGTGGATAAAAAGCGATTTTCTCAATAGATATCAAACATACAAAATGGCCTTTCCGAGCAAGTGAGGTGATAATGTAATTAAGTAGTAATAGATAACACAACAGAAATGACAAATGTTAAAAATATAAGCCAGTGATCACCATAATAAATGAATGAAATGAATATGAATATGAAAATAAATAAATCTAAATAGAGTCTGTAAGTATATGTATGTATGTATATCTGGATGCGTGTGTGCACTAGGGTGTGCGTGAGAGAGAGTGTGTTAATTTTAATCGTAATCAGTTTGCATGTTAGAACAATAATTAACAGTGCAGTGAGCGTCAGTTATTTTAGGCAGGACAAATAAGCATTCTGTTTGCTGAAATGTCAGTCGAGATAGGAATGCATTGAGTTTTGCTTTACAGTTGAAGGTGTTTAAGGGGTAGATGTATATTTTTTTATTAATTTTTAGCAAATACCGTCCGCCGGAGTAGGTATCACCGGAAAGACTGATGACTGATGTCTGCGAAGAATAGCACGGAGAATATAAATATAGTTGTCTAACAGTCAGGACCCTACACTCCACGTAAAGTTGAGCAGTCGGATGTCCATATGGTTTGACCATTGCGACTTTCAGCTCAGCACTGCTCTTTGTGCTCGCTCGAGCATAAGAATGAACGTTTTACCAGCTGCTCCCCAAAGCGGTAAACAATATGTGAGCAGGGATTGGCATAACGATTTATACACCATCAGCCTAGCTAGCACACTAGGTTTTATGTCGGCGAAAATGTACTAAAACGTCACGTAAAACGCGACATTAAGCCTAGTGTGCTAGCCCCCCAGAGGCCCTAGCAGAGGCACTTTACGTGACGTTTCAGTACATTTTCGCCGATATAAAACCTAGTATGCTAGCTAGGCAGTAGGGGTTTAGAGTCCGCTGAATGACGGAGTTGTTTAAAAACGAACATTAGTTTCCTGTAGTAGGTACAATTAAATAATAGCGATTGAACACAGCGGACCTTATGTACGTAAGAACTTTTATTTATTCTGCTTGCCATTCATAAATTATGATGGTTTGTGGGTTTGGAATACTTGGAAGATTTCAACAGCAAGGTTAACCTTGTCATGTCGTTGCTGTCACATCGAGTTTAACATTTTTCCAATCAATTTGACAACCACGTCAACCACGCCATGACATGGTTATATTGGATATATTATTGTTAAGTCTCCAAAATTATCCCAGGTCCCAGACCACGAATAAATTGTACAAGTAATACGTTTGTATTGAATCAGTTCAAACGTTTATAGTAAGTGAAATTAGTAACAAGATTTGCCGCTGGATGTCGCTGTTCCGAGGCCTGAATCGCGCTATCGATGTGTTACCCTAGATTATATAAAGTTTGCTGAGTATATTTATAATAGATTGGTAGTGTAATCAAAGGGTCGTTGTATATTCTGAGAGGAATTTAGCAGCCCCATCAGCAGCTGATGATCACTTGATCGTCTGTCCATGGATTATCCTCGGTCAACGGGACGGGACAACACCCTGTTTAGGGAAGTTCTCTGTCGTTAAACAAAATTTCATTTGACAAACGCATAATTCATATCATTAGAGAAAAACACGTTTCGTGAATCGTAAATGTATTATTTTATAAATGCGTTGGATGATGGAAAAAATACTTAGTAAAACCGAATTATTTGATAACTTTAGCAAAACGTCGGTAGATACACGTAACTTTAAAATGCGCGCAGATGAATAAAATGTTTCGTTGCAAAGTTCCACTAGTTCTAATTACCTACAACCAAAATAAGAAAAAAAATCGTAGCGAATGCTAGAATCGCTACTCTCACTTGGCTCGTGCTCTATTTAGCATCATAGTACCTATTCATAGTGTGGTGATCATACGAACCTAACCTATCTATACCTACCTAGCTAGTTTTGTAACCGGGGTCAATGTTATAAAATAAAATCGCCCCGCCACGTAGTCCGCCTTTTGTCAACAGCATTCTAAGTGTGTTGGCCAACAGGTTCGACAGCGCAATCCTCATGCATTGGGTTGGACTTATTAAAGGGGTAGCCCTAAACCCCGACTAAAAAGTATTTTAATTTGTATTTAATTTGTATTTAACTTGTATTTGTATTCAATTTAATTAAGTTACCTTGTATTGTACTTAAACTAACATAGTTTTATATAATTTGTATGTTTTTTTATGTTACTAACAACTATGGAGTCTTTTGTATTCCGAAATAAAGATTTTATTATTTATTATTATTATTATTATTTGTACCTACTTTTTGTTTGTCCAGTCGCCATCACATACATCGAAGCAAACAAGCAGCTCACAAACATCGGAACACACCTCTATTTTCAAGGCATTAGGGTCTATGCGCCGATATTTTTGAACACCTATAGTGTATGTATGTGATGGCGACTGTGCAATGAAGTTAAAAAAATAAAAAGTTTACAATACTTTTTTATACAAGTATTTCTCTTGTAATTAATCACTACATAGTATAAAACAAAGCCGCTTCCCGCTGTCTGTCTGTCCCTATGTATGCTTAGATCTTTATAACTACGCAACGGATTTTGATGCGGTTTTTAGGGTTCCGTACTAGTGTTGTGGATAACGCTTATTTCGAGGCTTATAGACTCGAGCCTTAAATACTCCCGAGGCTTAAAGACTCGATGCTGTTTAAGAACCGTGATGGTTTATTTTACGCATATGAATGCAAAATATTGACTTTTCGTCACTTGAGTCTTTAAGCCTCGGGAGTCTTTAGGGTTCGAGTTTTTAAGCCTCAAAATGAGCGTTATTCACAACACTATTCCGTACACAAAGAGTAAAACGGGACTGTTACTAAGGACTGTTACTGTCTGTCTGTCACCAGGCTGTATCTCACTGATACTGTGATAGTTCCAGTTGAAATTTTCACAGATGATGTATTTCTGTTGCCGCTAAAATAAATATTTTTATAGATAATGGTACGGAACCCTTCGTGCGCGAGTCCGACTCGTACTTGGCCGGTTTTTTAAGTAGATGGAGTGATTCAAGAGGAAAGTTTATATGTATAATATATATACGTATGTCGTATCAGCATTGCACCCGTGCGAAGCCGGGGCGGGTCGCTAGTATATGTATATGTAGATTAAAGTAGTACTTGAATCAAATCCGTTCAAAGGTTCAAACGTCCGATTCACAAACACGCGTCGTTATACTTTACAATCAACGTGAGCAGACTTCTGCTTCTGGCCCGCTATTCTGTAACTCGTTATAAGCTGACCTCATCTTGACGCCGCGATTCGTAATAACTAAGCGTAGGTACGAGTAGTAGTAGGTTTTAAAGTGCTATGTAAAATCTTTACGCATGTTTAACGAAGTCGAGAAAAAGTATCTACTCGTGTGATAGATATTTTTTCCTAGATTCGTTCTCTGTAGAAAAATACACGTGAGGTATCCTTATAACCCCCCCCGACGAAGACGTCTTATAAGACGTTGCTTCGTACCAAATTTCAAGATTCTGTGTTCACGGGAAGTACCCTGTAGGTTTTGATTCCCTTGCGAGTTTCGAAATTAGCTGCATAAACAGCTGTATCTTTTGATTGTGTTTGGCTTAGAAGTTTGATTTTTTCACAGCTTCAAGGGACAGTAGACCTGAGTAGCTATTTGATACAAATTTCAGCCTGATACCTACGGGTTCCTGAGAAAAAGGGTATTGACAGACGGACGGACGGACGGGCAACAAAGTGATCCTATAAGGGTTCCGTTTTTTCCTTTCGAGGTACAGAACCCTAAAAACAGTTTTTGACCCAACGTATGTTTGACAGAAATGGACCAATCCTGCGTGCACGATGAATTCGATTTCGATTCGGAGGAGTTCCTTCCAGTGAGCAGAATAGGTAAGTTGAAGAATTAGCTAGGCCATTTTACACTGGACAGGCGTATCCCTCTGTTAATTTGGCGGAAAATGGAGATTATCTGTGGTAACCTGGATGGCCCCGTAGCATGGATGGCGTTATCACGCGATACGTGATAGGATAAGCGCGTCGTCTCGTTCTATCGAACGGTGTCAGCCAGGGACGGATGCTCTATCCTGTCACTTATCGCGTGATAAGGCCATCCATGCTACGGGGCCTGGTGTAGGTCTCACGAGTCAGGGCTGTACTCGCACACAATGACGTTTTATATAAGTACAGGGTGGAAAGTTAAAACGGGGCAGTAAGGACAGCTATTAGATCCCTTGCCGCCACGCAAAAGTGGCATTGGGATTTCATTCCTCACTTTTTAAGTGATGACAATCTACATTCACAGATTTTTGAAAAAAGTACAGTCAGCGAGAAAATCATAAATTCTGACGAAAAATTTTTTTAATGCCATTCGATCCCATTCCTATTTTAATATAATTAAATAACTCTTGGGACCGATTAAGGTTTGACTACTAGAACGCCCAGAAATCAAAGATAACTTTTTCCATACAGTTAGTATGGGAATCCCAAAGTGCAAGTAGTCCTTTAGTTAGACGACAATCGAATTGTATGGAGACGGAGATAACTTCATTTAGATTAGAAATGAGAGAATTCATATTATAAGTACCAATATCTGTATATGTACCTAGTATAATATAATTTCATTGATCGCACACCGTTATACGAATTTCAATTTTACAGCATTTTGCTAACATGACCGAAGGTAATCCCATGCAAAAGATGAACTGTTTTATATAATTTAATCAGTCTGTCTTCCCGGCTAATTGTAGGGGTTTTTTTTTTTTTTTTTTATGTATTTAAAAAAGGTTCATTTACAAGTTACAGACTTAAGCATTATTTATTACATTCAATGGTTTGTCATGTATTAGTTGATAACTGAATTAGAACTATGCACAACATCAAAAAGTATTATGCAAAGTACCTACATGGCAGCTACCTATGAGCTAACATGCATGAACTAGGTATGTGAAATATAAAAAAAAAACTAGTTCGTTGGATGGAATGGACTGAGGACATACAAATATAAATATAATTTATCATATCATACCTATTATTATTTCCAAAATCGATGATCATTTCGATAACGAACGTATAGGAAATAAGTAAAATAGTTATTGTTGTACTCGTATATTAAATAAAAGCCGATGATTTATTATACGTTATTTAATTGGACACTAGTTTTGCGTGTAGAACATTTCACAAGAAGAGAGCGATCCGTTGTACGCAGATACTACATTTATAATTTCGGGTGTTCAGTTATGTGGTACGACAATAACCCTATTATCTCACTCCATGATTGTGTCTATTGCAAAAAAAATTACAGCTAACGTCTAACTTAGGCAGTTCTGTACCTTTAGGTACGTTTAATTATTCTGAGCACTGGATTTAAGTAGCTTTATTTAGCTTCTGTATTTAATAGTGAGTGATCTTTCGATTTTTTTCGCAACCAACCGTATCTTTCGGGTGTGCGGTCGAGCATGCAGCTGTATTTTTAACTTTAACCCCCGACGGAAAACGAGGGGTGTTATAAGTTTGACGTGTCTGTGTGTCTGTCTGTATGTCTGTGGAATCATAGCTCCTAAACGAATCGACCGATTTTAATGCGGTTTTTTTGTCCGAAAGCTGACTTGATCGAGATGGTTCTTAGCTACGTTTCAACAAAATCGGTTTTAACCGTTTTTGAGACATTGAACTTTGAAATGAATGTTATTTATAAGAGGTGTGGTAGAGGTGTAATATACGAGACATTTTGACGCGATAACGTCTTATAAATCGATGAACACCGGCAGCACGCACGAAAAAGTATGACTCATTGTCCCGTTCCGCCTGAGCCGAGCGTTCGGCTTTTTATATTTTATAGACAACCAATTTTTTTACGGTTCTCAGATTTCAGAGCAGGCTGCAATCCATACTGGGGTCACCCGGATCAAGAGACGCTATCTCTTCGATGCGACAAAATCCTGCGCAGATGTAAGAAACCATAATATAATTTAACCTCTTGCTAATAGGTTCAAGCATGCGGCTGTCAAAGTGGCGGTCGTGGGTTTGAATCTCGACTCGTACAGTCACCGGCATCAATATATGATGAATCATAGGCCGCAAAAATATCTGACACGCTCTTACGGCTCTAGGAAAATAGAGTTGTCATCAGATATGTTTGCGGCCTTTGTTCCATTATATATTTATGCCGGTGACTGTACAAATGAGTTTTTCTGATACTATCAACTTACGTACGGAATATTATATGATATTTACCGTTTGCTTTTCGGTGAAGGAAAAACATCGCGAGGAGACTCAAAGGTGTATGTTAAGCCCCCAACCCGCACTGCACCAGCGTGGGGACTACTGGGCCTTCCCTCTCATCCATGAAAGGAGCCCTGTGCCCAGCAGTGGGACGTATATAGTTATATTTATCTATATTTTATGCGAATTACCTACTTGACTCATGCACTTACTAACAAGTAGTAACGGACGAATAGGTAGTGAGGCTATCCGCAGCAGAACCAGGTGACCGATATAGCCCTCCGAATCTCCAAACTTAAGTGGCAGTGGGCGGGGCACATTGCACGTAGAACCGATGGCCGTTGGGGCGGAAGGGTTCTCGAGTGGCGACCACCTACCGGAAGGAGCGGCGTGGGTAGGCACAAGGTGGACGTGGTAAAGGTCACGGGAGTCCGCTGGACCGTGAATGCGTGGTGGCGCAGGTGGAGCAGTGGACGTCTCTCGGCTGATATGATGATGATGAAGGGACGAATGATTAATGTCCGACCTATAAACGCAATCATTGTAGCTCTGCGGATAGATATAATTTTATAGAGAATAGATACCTAAAGATATGAAGATCGAATAGATCAAAAACGAGCTCAATGTTTCAGGTGTTCCTGTGACTGTACCATCACTGCCCAAAAACGCGTATAGTGTGTAAGTACCAGAGGCGTCTCTAGCCCATGTGCACCCTAGCCAGCCCCCCCCCCCCCCCCCCCCCCCCCCCCCCTAGCGAAGTGTTAGCGCGCCCGGAGCCGGAGAGTGGCGCCCCCTAGGACCGTGCGTCTGTGTGCAACGAAAGTAACGCACAGCACAGCGCACAACTTGCACCTATGGATACAGCCGCCCCTGGTTAGACGAACCTTAAAAGTCGGCAGTAAGCTCGATTCTCCATACAAACGTAGTTACGATCTCATTTTAAAAGGACTAGCTAGTTTGCTCTGAAACTTTGTACTGAGAATAAGTTAAGTACCTACCATCCAGGTCTGTAATGAGCTTCAGATTCCATAGTAAAAAATACAGAAAATTTTAGTTTTTCATACAAAACTTGTTTTTGCTGTATTTTGTTTGTTTTATAAACTGGAGCCATGTAAGCTGATTACAGCTAGACCTAGATATACCTCAGGTCATTGTATACGCAAAGTTTCGTTACAATCCAACACGTAGTTTTAAAATGAGAACGAATCTACGTTTGTATGGGAAGGTGAAATTCGGCCGAGCTTACTGCGAACTCTTAAACAGCTATAGTTCTATATTCATTTCCATATACCGCTTCGTGGTGGTGGGTTCAGTTCTAAGGGCGGGTTGCGTCGACCACATGACTGGCTGGTTAACGTTAAATATGGCGGCGGCAGCTGTCTTCTTATAGAGAACTGTCAAACTTCCTTGTTTGACAAGTTTGACAGTTCTCTATAAGTAGACTTTAACACTCCTTCTTCACGTCATTTTGCACATTATCTTTAGTAACTTATTTTGTACTTCGTCCTCGTGGAACTCGTTTATATCGTGGCTCCAGACAAACTTCCAGATCCGGGATGAAAACTATCCTATGTACTTCCCCGGGACTCAAACTATCTCTATAACAAATTTAATCTAAATCGGTTCAGTGGTTTAAGCGTGAAGAGGTAACAGACAGACAGACACACATTCACATTTATAACATAACATAAGTATGGATTTGCCAGCTTTGTACGAGTATATACAGTCTGGCTTAATACTTGTGTCTCTGAAGATCTTCTCAAGGACACGAATGTCTTACACATGAGAAATATTGCCTTAAAGGAAGGACATATTTTTAGTTTCTCTGCTGGAACCGATTGGCAAAATTAAATACAGCGCTACCAGCTCCTTGATAGCTATCGACTTTCTTTCGCTGTCACTGTGTATCTTGGCATCGGACAGTATAATATCAAACTCAAAAAACAAAGAAAAACAGAAAAAAGAAGCACTGTACCTATGGACGATTATTTTAAGCATTTCTTTCAGCAGCCGTGGCAGCTACCGCTACGATGCGATCATCGACCCCGACTGCCCAGTCTCATGCCGAGGCTACACCTGTGAATCTACCCTGAAGCATGAACAGGACTGCCCCACCGGCGCCTTCGTGCCCGACAGAGCGCAGTGCAACTGCTGCGGACGATGCAGCGCTTATTTCCGTCAGTACCTACCTCACTGACTAACATATGACAATCCTTCACAAAAGTGACTGGCCCGATGTCCCGTGACTGTTTTTTTGCTTCTATCGTGGATTAGTCTATATAATCCCACTGACAGCGGCTGGTCTGTCTCCTGCTGAGGCTACAGCTGCGCTTCCACCCAGAAGTATGAACAGGACTGCTTCGCCGGCGCCTTCGTGCCCGACAGAGCGCTTATTTCCGTCAGTACTTCACTGTCTTTCCAATTGGTGTCTTTGGCCTTATGTGTTGACTAATGGGTTTTCCTTGGTTCACCAAAGTCATAGACTTGCCTATAGAAGCCACCAGATAGCACTGACAGTGACTGCCCAGTCTCCTGTCGACCATGACCTGAGGCACGAGCAATACTGTCCCGCCGGCGGCGGCGCCTCCGTGCCTGACAGAGCGTTTCCAGATCCCAGATTTGTTCCCATTAGTCATTTTAACCCAAGGTAACAGTCGCAGCTGTTTTGCTTAATATTGTCTATAGAAAGTGCCCAGGCCATGCAAAGGATTGGAGCTCCTTTTCAGCCTATCCTAAGTTCTGCTAAGTCAGATTAAATTAGATTACCGACTCAGTGGACACTTAGTGCATTCGAAACAGTTGTGAATACAAATTATTAAGAAATGCAGTTTTTACAGAATTTAACCAGAAATGTGCTGAATTCAAGGAGACTGTCAGACCTCTCGAAAATGGCAGTAGTGAAATCGAGGTAAGAATGGATCTTTATACTATATTAAGTTATGATTATGACGTTTGCTGAAGATTATGTAGGTATATTCTTCTATA
This sequence comes from Epinotia brunnichana, assembly GCA_963854355.1. NCBI lineage: Eukaryota > Metazoa > Arthropoda > Insecta > Lepidoptera > Tortricidae > Epinotia > Epinotia brunnichana. Next base: position 16,701,739 of record OY977956.1, read on the forward strand.
TTGGCGTTGAAAAGTATAGGCAAATTATATCATATCTACCAGTCGCTAATCTGTTTGTGAGTCAACTTGGACACGAGGCCTGTCCAGCAGGACCAAGCGAGAATGCCACTTCAGCTAAACTCGCCTCTCGCGCACCTAAGAGGTGACATTTCACCTAAACACGGTTGATAGTGAAGTGTCATCGTCGCGCGTCGGTGTTTTTATCTGAACGGTTAGACGCAAACGTGACGACCCTAATGAGACGAAAGAGCACGTGCTACGCGGTAGAGAAGGATGCCATGCATGATCCGAGATTCTTAGCAGTGAAAAATCGGTGTTGTTAGACAGTAAACCTTCTGTACTTATTCTGTACTAGTTTCTGTTTAGGCCATATCGTAGATAGAAGAGGGTACTTCATCGTGGCTTGTACGATTGATTTGGATTTGCCTCTCTTGTTCACGTTGTCACCGTTGACAAACGCTTTGTGTTGTTTGTCTCGAATAAATGTTTCTTTCTTTCTTTCTTTCTTTCTTTGTGTAGGTGGAAGAGGAGTTGCTAGAGCCAGGGTGTGACGACGGCCTCGTTTGCCGCCAGGGTCTCTGCCAGGACATACACACGGTGCACTCCGCTGTACCGAGCCGCAAGAGGAGCGCTGAGGGAAACGAACCCAACGGTAGGTGGAACAGGTTCTTTAGGAGTTGCTGAAAATCCTGAAGCGAAAGGGTGACGACTTTTTCTGCTAGGATATCCTAGACGGCCCATGTCATCCTTGATAAAAACATCTGCCCCCATTTCACCCCATTAGGGGTGATACATCGTATGTCATCCAAATTTCAACTACTTAGGTAAATCGATTCAGTGGCAGTGGCAGTGGTTTATTATATCTGATATATTATAACTGATGAAGGACATCAGACAGCAAAATGGATTATTGTTTTGTATAAAACAGATTGCCAAGCTTTGCAGGATACAAAAAAAAAAGTGGCAGTGGTTTAACCGTGAAACGATAACAGACAGACAGAGTACTTTCGCATTTGTAGAAATTGAAAGCTTTCCCCGAGACCTCTATGATGGGGTGATGGTGGACTTGTTCCAGAGCCATGCAGGCGTGAAATGAAACTATTCAAGAAGAAGTATGGAGCCGACGGCCACTTGCACTACGAGGCGCCGCAGTGCACCCCTCTGTGGCTGTACGCTCCCGTTCAGGTACTAAAAAGGCTTGACCCTTAAAAACATTAGCACTTTATTGATTAATAAGTATAACGTTCAATAACTGGCCACGTTATATTAAATTGAATTCTATTATAGGTGAACAGAGTTAATTTTTAGTATGAGGGGGAGTGTGGTCAGTACCGACAACCTTATACTAAAGAGTTAATTTTTAGTATGAGGGGAAGTGTGGCCAGTACCGACAACCTTATACTAAGTAAAATGTATTTCTATTATAGGTGAATATAGTTCATTTTTAGTATGCGGGGAAGTGTGGACAGTACCGACAACCTTATACTAAGTAAAATGTCTTTCTATTATAGGTGAATAGAGTTCATTTTTAGTATGAGGGGAAGTGTGGCCAGTACCGACAACCTGATACTAAGTAAAATGTCTTTCTATTATAGGTGAATAGAGTTCATTTTTAGTATGAGGGGAAGTGTGGCCAGTACCGACAACCTTATACTGAGTAAAATGTCTTTCTATTATAGGTGAATAGAGTTCATTTTTAGTATGAGGGGAAGTGTGGCCAGTACCGACAACCTTATACTAAGTAAAATGTCTTTCTATTATAGGTGAATAGAGTTAATTTTTAGTATGAGGGGAAGTGTGGCCAGAACCGACAACCTTATACTAAGTAAAATGTCTTTATATAATAGGTGAATAGAGTTCATTTTTAGTATGAGGGGAAGTGTGGCCAGTACCGACAACCTTATACTAAGTAAAATGTCTTTCTATTATAGGTGAATAGAGTTCATTTTTAGTATGAGGGGAAGTGTGGCCAGTACCGACAACCTTATACTAAGTAAAATGTCTTTATATAATAGGTGAATAGAGTTCATTTTTAGTATGAGGGGAAGTGTGGCCAGTACCGACAACCTTATACTAAGTAAAATGTATTTCTATTATAGGTGAATAGAGTTCATTTTTAGTAGGTATGAGGAAGCCAGATATTGAACGGTGGCCAGTTACTGGCGATTTACCCTAACTAGGTACTACCAGGCGCGGCTCACTCGCGATTTGTGTATATCGCTACAAGTACATGCCGGTCGCCCCTTCGAAGGGCTCTATTCAGTAGCTGCCGCGCGTTGGTACAGGACGCTCGCACGGGTCGCAGCGCGTTGCATGCGATAGAAAGGGATGGCCACATTTAGGCACGTTTGGCGTACCTAAACAGGGAATTTGTTAACACTAACAGAGAACCTTCTGTACGTAGTAGTACTATTACTTATTCTGTGGTACTACGCAAACGGATTCCTTAATCGAAAAAACGTTTTTAGAAGAAATCCACACGTAACGTAATCCTATACTCCGTAAGCCCATTCATACACCTGCGTCTCATGACAACACGATAAAATGCATGGCAGCAGGTCGAGAAAGTTGTGCTGAGCAAGAATCAGAAGAATATCACATCTAAAATTGGCCGAAAGTTTGAAAAATATTTCACTTCCAGTCAAAATTGTAATGGTGGGTATATTTAAATATAGTGGGGCTTACGGACTACTACGTTATTGTTTCCGATTTATGTACATACTAGCTGTTGCCCGCGACTTCGTCCGCGTAGAACATGTTATCGCCTAAGGAATGAATTAAAAAAAACATTGAAATTAATTTTGTAGAAAACAGTCTAAAATCGAAGTAACAAATCTCTTACTTTCAAAATGTCGTGCTCTCTATACAAACTTAGAACCCCCTTTGAACCCTCATACCATTAAACATTCTGAAAATGTCTTGCTCTCTGTACAAACTTCGAACCCCCTTTTAACCTTCTTAGGCGAAGAATTAAAAAAAAAACACTGAAAGAAGTTTTGTAGTCTTTTAGCAAACAAACTTTCATAAATTGGCTTCCCATTTGCGCCAAATTCCCCCTTTCCTAGAATAAACTTGTATAAACTAGATTAATTTGAGAAAAATAGTTTTCCCAAAATATCACGTCCCAAACCAATTTCTCAAATTCATCTAGTTTATAGAAGTTTATTCTAGGAAAGGGGGAATTTGGCGCAAATGGGAAGCCAATTTATGAAAGTTTGTTACATAAGTTTCTTAAAATATCACGCCGTTGGCCTGCGAATGTCAAATAACGTTTTGTATGGCAATCGAACCACCTTAAGTGTTTTTTATTGTAATAAGTATTTTATTTACAAACTATCAAGTATCTAGCTCAAAAAAAGTGTTCCCATACGAACCTTGTACCCCTTTTTAATCCCTTAAGGGGTGGAATTTTCCAAAACGGTGGCAGTACTTTTTTGTATTTTAATAAGTACCTAATCTTTCTACAAAGTTTTAAGTTTCTATCTAAGAAAAAAAGTTTCGCCCATACAAATTCAGCTCTTTGTGGAATTTTCTAAACCACTGAAAGTAATTTACCTATATTTGTATTCTAATAAATAATCTTTCTATACAATTTAAAGTCTCTAGCTAAAAAAAAATTGCTGAAATACTTTATTTGTATTGTAATAAGTGAACATTCAACAAAGTTTTAAGACTAACTAAAAAAAATTGTTTCCTCCATACAAATGTTGCACCCCCTTTTAACCCCCTTAGGGGTGGAATTTTCTAAAAGGCTGAAAGTATTTTTTTGTATTTCAATAAGTAATCTGTTTACAAACTTTTAAGCTTCTATCTCAAAACAGAGTTTCCCTCATACAATTTGCAACCCTTTTTAACCCCCTTAGGGGTAGAAATTTCCAAAATGCTGAAAGTTCTTTATTTGTATTCTAATTTTATTATATATTGTGTCAGTGTCGTCGCTTCTTGTGCTATTGTGCGATGGAAGATGGGACGGCTATCGAAGGCATCAAGGTCCCCAGGGTTGAGGTCTCCAACATGAACTGTGGTAAGTAGAAAAGTAGCAGCCCGCGTATTGCATAGAACGCAGGCAAACACGCGGGAGAATATATAGCCCATAACCATACAGAAAGTCTATTCTACACGCTAAAAGATTTTTTGTAATTGGATGAGCGCTGCTGTAGATACCTTTATACCTTTGAACGCCAAGAACCCCTATAGCGGTTATGACGTCCGCTGTCAAACCAACCTTTTGTCTTTCATACAAGGTTCATAGTCACTCTCTTATAGACAAAAGGTTAGGCGTGTCGTGAATTTTTAGTACGTGAATCATAGCGTTCAAAGGGTTAAGGATGACTCACGCTAGAACGGGCCGTGTACGGCCCGGGCCGTTTTCTAAGAGAAGCGACGGCGTTTTTCTTAGAAAACGGGCAAGCGTGAGGCATCCTTTAAACATACAAACTTATAAAGCTACAGTCTCAAAGACTTTTCCTCTGTATAATATTAATATAGACTAGCTGTGCCTTCGACTATGTCCGCCTGAACTCCCTTACCTATTGTTCTATCCCCAATGTTATCCCTCAGGGAAGGATCTTTGGAACAAAAATCTATTCTTTATTTTAATTTAGGGGCGTGACAATTATCTAAATCTGTTTAGCGCTTTAGAGTATCTTATGTAGACTTTCCCGTGTATGAATGGATGATGATGATGATGTCCTCCCAGACGTATCCGTCGACGGCGACATCCTGACAATAAGATTGTCTGAGTTATTATTTGTTATTTGCGTGCATGGGCGCGAGAGTGACTCGCAAATCCAAACTTGGTTTTGAAGCTCCGGTGACATGAAAAACAATAAAGGTTGAGTTGTAAGGTAAGTGTAATGGTAGGAGGGCTTGGGCCGAGTTTTACGAATCTGACGTTTGGCGTGTATAATATTAGTAGGATAGGCGCACTCGACCACCGACACGAAAGTAGAACCACCATGGCGTCACTAGTGCAGCAGCAGCTCGGATAACGCGCCGCCCCGTTGCCATGGATTGCCATGGATTGCCATGGATTGCCATGGATACGCGTCGCGCCCCACTTAACCCCATGTTACATATCACCCGACAAACAACTGCGGTCCCTATAGCTTGAGTTAACAAATTAATATTTACTGACTTCAAAAAAGGAGGAGGTTATATGTTCCATTAGGTATATTTTTTTGATGTATGTTGAATTGTTCACCGATTTTTCCGTCATTTGTACAATTTGTACACTGATTTTTAATCGAAAGAGTATACTCCTGAGGTGGTTCCATTGTCACCAAGTCAGGATCTGATGATGGGATCCCCGCGAAATTGAGGGCAACCCTCAAATTTTATAGGCACGCGTGTAGTAATTTCGGTATTTTCTATTATAACCCTCGGAAATCGCAATTTTGGTGAAGTGGAACTGATGATGAAGACCACAGGAACTCCTCCAAGATGTAAAGTACGTCTAAGATTTTGACATGATTCCGTTGAAGTAACCACTAATGATGTGCTAATTCTGAGATCCTTGAGGAATCGACGGAACTCCTCAAATATTATCAGCCCACAGCCACACATAGCGACTTGGGTTTTTTCTATAATAATCAACGCATTTGCTCTCGGATTGCAGTTCATTTGGTAAATTGGAAAGGAAATGTCGAAATTTACTTACATGTACCTATGTGGCTTGGCGAAGTAGGTACCTACTGAATTCAAGTCTTTTATTTTCATCAACATTGGTCACGTTTCAGATTGTGCCCGCGAGCGCTGCCGTCTAGGCACTGACGTTGAGTGCGACGGCTTCGGCAACTATAGGGAGGCTTTGTTCACGCCGCACGTCGACCAGTGGAGCGACTACGACAGTGAGTTGATCGTGGTCATCTTGCAGATTGGTCGCCTAGGCACGGGCGTTGTGTGATTTCAGCAATAACCGGGAGGCTTTTGTTCACGCCACACGTCGATCAGTGGAGCGACTACGACAGGGAGTTGGTCATGTTGGTCATCTTGCAGATTGGCCGTCTTGGCACTGACGTTGAGTGGCGGCTTCGGCAACTATAGGGAGGCTTTGTTCACGCCGCACGTCGATCAGTGGAGCGACTACGACAGGGAGTTGGTCATGTTGGTCATCTTGCAGATTGGCCGTCTTGGCACTGACGTTGAGTGCGACGGCTTCGGCAACTATAGGGAGGCTTTGATCACGCCGCACGTCGACCAGTGGAACGACTACGACAGTGAGTTGATCGTGGTCATCTTGCAGATTGGTCGCCTAGGCACGGGCGTTGTGTGATTTCGGCAATAACCGGGAGGCTTTGTTCATGCCGATCGTCGACCAGTGGAGTGACTATGGCAGTGAGTTGGTCATGTTGGTCATTGGTAGTAATCTGGGTAATAACTAAGTACCTACGTAGTGTGGCTTCGGCAACTACTGCAACATATGCTGGTTCCCCCGTGTGTATTAACTACGATGGTGAGTTGCTCATGTTGGTAATCTTGTAGATTACGTCGTCTGTACGGCTTCGGCAACTGCCGATCGGGAGATTTGCTTCTGAGTCTATGTATTTAAGTAGTTATAATTATCTACATAAATATGTATTTAAATGATTAATTTACGCGGGTCTAACTAACGCGATATTTAATTACCTTTATTTTTGAAGTTTAAAGTAAATATTATAATTATAAATGTGTATATCGAGTAACCATTTGTCAAGCCTTCTACGCGTACGTTCTTAGGCTAGATCAATTTACTTGAGAATGTCCCTGAAATGTATTACCTAATTTGTCTGTTATAGTTACCAACGCACCGCAAATCAAGGAATAGAGTTACTGCAGAATATTCGACAATAATGTGATTTATGCGGTTTGTATTCTTACTTAAGTTTCGTACCTGTGTTGAATTTAAATTGTGCCTTGGCTATTAGGTAATTCAAACGATAAATATTCATGTTTATAAATTGTGGTTTTAGATAAGTAATTTACTCGTATTAAACACACCATTTCCAAGATTGTTTTTTTTGTAATGCGTCTTAAAAATTCATCTACCCATGCGCCTGTTAAGTGACCAACTAAGTGTGCCGGTTTTCGACCACCCATGAGTGAGTTGGTGAACTTAAAGGATATTTTCTCGATTAGGTGATGTGATCGACGAAATAAGTTAGTAATAAAATAACATAAAATTGCTTAAATTGTACAGGGAGAGGTATTAATAAGTATACTTCGTTTTTTTTAGCATTAGAGAGACCTTTGCAGAACGAGATATAAGGTTTTTTATCGGGCACACTCTGCGGATCGAACAGTTAATACGATTTAAAAAATATCACGTATTTATTATCATGTTTTATTAATACATACATTACTCAGTGTTGTGAACAGATAAGAAACATAATATTAGTTATTTTTATATTCTAAGATGAAAAGATAAGAACTTTAATAAATTGCGTTTGCAATTTTTCATGGAAAGGTTGTACATTAAAAAACCTAAAGAGGCAGAGTTCTCACACAATGGTCTATTTTTAAACGTCACTGTCACTACACTATAATTGTATCACTCATGTGGGTTTTTCATTCGAGTTAATTTAGTTGTCGGTTGAGTCGGTTGTGATTTCTATTGCTGTTAGCTTACTTAAAGATTGTTGTTATCGTTTTTGTTGAATTGTGTTATTAGTTGTTGATATATTTAGATATTTTGTTTGTTGGTGCACATTTACAATGGATGAAGCCGAGGCTGGCCCGAGTGGGCTACAGAAGTCGCAGCCGGTTCCGGCTAATGTTTTTTCATCTCCAAAGAAGAAAAGGTAAAAGCAGAATCCTCTGACTGCCAGTGAAAAGCGGATGGTAGTGAATATTTACAAATTAGTGTCAGAAATGTGCCATAGAAAGGAGTATCCCACTAAATCGGACCGTGTGAAAAAGACTGCCGAGACTGCTGGCATATCGTTGGCTACGGTACAAAATATTTTAAAAGAAAATATATGCGTTCAGCTATCGGTAAATATCAAATGACATGTACTCGTATGTACATAAGTTCTGAGAAATTCAGTGGTATCGGAAGAAATCGAAGAAGGAAGGTTTACGACCACTGCTTCTTTGTTTACCCGTTTGACAGATAATTCTAATCTTAAAAAAAACGAAGTATAGGTATACGTAAATAAATAAGGACATATGTATCTGTACTCTATTGTCAATGTCAAAAAGGGGTGTACAGATATGTTTGTATGCCCTTATTTATGTTCGTATACTTATTAAAATACCCCTGGCTGTACCTATTCCGAAAATCGTTTGTATGGAACATTCACGCTGCCTATCTTTCCACCTTAAGTAATTAGTACATTATTTAAATTTCGTGAATAATAAAATAAATAGCCATCTCATGCAATAAGGTCCATTTTCCCATAATCCTGAGACTTGCTATACGTAGGATCTAAACAGCTGACTGTTATGTCAATAGCTCGACAAACATAGCTTTGCAGTCAACCAAATGTCAGAACTAACTACATCCAATACAAATTTAATATCCATTGTATTACACAAGCGCTACATCTGGCCGCAAAAATAAAGTTGCATTGCACAACTGCCTGAATAAAAGATTTCAAAACTTTTTGAATACCGTTAAAACGTGAAAAGAAATTCCGGTTTTTTTTGTTTCGCCGATTTATAACCTTCACCTAGCGCTGAAAGCGTATTTCTGGCAGCTGCGCCCTTGTGACGTCACAATGCTCGCGGTTGTAATGTTGCCAGGCTCATGAAAAATTGGGGAACATTTTGTTTCAAGGAATTTCAATCGAGGAAATAAAGTTTAAAAGTTAGAAGTATACGATAGTGGGACGTTGCCTATTAAAATAAGCACTGCTAATGAGACTAAAATAAACGACGTACACACTTCACTATGTGGTTCACAAACATTTCACGTTCTGTTTGCTATACATATAATAGGTGACCAAAAATATTATTTCTGCAGTAAAAAAATTGGGTTAGTGATGATTATTGAGTATGAACAGCGACTACAAGTTGAGGGGTCATAACAAAATGGTGTTCGACCCTGTGAGAGTACTAAACTTTCAAGAGTTTTATCCTCAGAGCATAGAATACTAGAGAGAGGACAAGCCGCCGGCGGCCTCGTCGCAGCTGTATGCTCAATGGGCATACACTGCCATACTGTGCACGCGTGCTGATCGCAGAGAATATTACGTTTTTTCCCAAAATGCCTGATATGATGCGCGTTTATTGTCAAATAAGCGTGTAGGTATACAAGTGTGTGTATTTTAGATGTGTGCGTGCTTTGTGTTGTCAATTACTTGGGCGTTGTGTGGATTAATGTACTTGCGACAGGCTCACTCTATACACATCGGCCGCCATGTCCGATCTCCTTATATTCATACATCTGTGGTTTTATCCGTTCTGTATTATTAGTTTATTAGTGTCTCATACACATACATTGTCTGGTTACAATGTTTAGAATTGTATGTTTATAAGTTTAGACTGTCCCGTGATACCTACTCCAGAAATGACTCCCAAAAACCTGGCAACCCACGGCGCATGGGACAGTCAGTCGATACTGCGCGCGGGGAGAGTCGCGCGTTTCGGACCGAAACGTTCACCGCACAAATAATCGGTTAAACAGTTAAAAATGCCCAACATAATCAACGAGGTTAAATTAGACTTTAAGGATGTACTCCTCAGGCCCAAGCGCAGCACCCTCAGGAGCAGAGGCGATGTGAGTTTGTTTTTTATTTACTTTTTTTAGTCTTTAAGATCAAGGTTGCAGTTTTCAGTGTCTGTGCTGTGATGTAACTTTTTAACGTGAAAAACTCTCGTGGCGAAGGAGTTTTTCCATCCGACTTTCGCTTGATTTGGTCTAGAATTGCATTTTAATAGAGTAATAAATGCAAATGCAAGTCATTAAATTGAATTTTATGTGCATATTGACTCTATTTGCAGTAAAGTCAGGCTTCTCGTTATGTTACACGAGTATTAATGCATTATTATTATGGATTGTTTTATCATGATACAGCCAGCAAATAAACATCTTCATTATTTGCACCTTACTCCTTGGTGATAAGGTATAAAACTGCGGTAATTTTTTTCAGATCAGAATTTAGATTAGTTAAGAAATTTCAGCAGGAGAATTGGTTACAAAGAATAAATTAATATATGAAGGTATGTTACTATTCTACCTACTGATTATGAATCTACAAAATAATATTTAAGTTCGTCTTTCCTATAAAAAAGCCAAAGTTATGAGCATTGAAAGCACAATTTCTTGTTCTTACGTAAATCTGACATAAAACACAATTAACATGTAAGTTGTAGGTATACTGGGATGAAAAACATTCAAAATGTTCCACGGATTTTCCCAAAAATGAGATATACTACTTTAATACCAATTTTTCTTTGGAATAATCATTCATGCTATTGATAATTTCAAGTCACATAATCCTAAGAAACATGACATAGAAAAATACAACCGACCAGAAAAAAAAAATCCTACCTTATTACACTGTCGGACAAACCTCTCCTATTTTCAGCCACATGAAAAAATTAACTCTGAATATTCAAGCGTCACTGAGTAGCGTAAAGATTTAGCAAAGTTAAAGTGGACTAATCAACTCTACCGCTTTAAAAACATGCCTTAAATAAAAAAACATCAATCATTAATTTCCACCCAGTAGTTATAAAGATTTGGGAATAAAATATACCACAAAAAAGGTAGGTATCCATAGCCCATGCATACGCGACACGAGCTACGATGCCACAGACAGACACAGACACGTCAAACTTATAACACCCCCCTTTTTGCGTCGGGGGTTAAATAGGCAAAAGGCCTCCACACACCGGTCGGGAGATCTACAGATTGCGTGATTCGATATCGTTTTCAATGCAACGACGACTTAGATACCTCACTTTCGATCGATTAGACCTTGGCAGTTTTTCTAGTGAAATTTGCAAGTTGAACATTATGAAATACTTACCTATCATATTTAGCCTTCCAGCATCTAGCACCCACGGTTTTCCCTTAGTCGGCTCATATTTTTTAAAGACAATAAATGTCTGGAAGCAAATCGTATTACTTTTTAGTAGAGAGAACTTTTCTGGGAGCTCTATTTCGTATTGTTGATATAAACGTAACGTTTGATATAAATTAATGTTATACTATTAGGTACCCGCATAATGTAGAGGCAGGTACGTCGGTAGTTTTCTCTACAAAGCTCAAAAATATCAAGCGTTATATCGACTGTATTCTAGGATGAACGTCACATATATCATACTAGCTTCTGCCCGCGACTCCGTTATACAAACGTTCAACCCCGTCAAAAAAAAAATTAACCCCTTTAGGGGTGTATTTTTCCAAAACGCAAAAAGACATATTATTTTGTATTCTGATAAGGAATCTTTTCATTAAGTTTTAATTTTGTAGCAAAAAAAAAGAAAGTTTTCCCATACGAACTTTTCACCCCTATTTAACCCGCTTAGGTGTGGGTTTTTCCAAAACCCTAAAACAACATTTCTTGTATTGTAATAAGGAGTCCATACACAAAGTTTGAAGTCTCTCACTTACAATTTTACTCCATCCCATACAAACTTTCAACCCCCTTTTTACCCCCTTGAGGGTGGAGTTTTCAAAAATGCCTCCTTAGTGACACGTTACTTACGTTATATAAACTGCCTAGTACCTATTGTGAAAAAACAGTTTTCTAGGCTCAACGGTTTGGGCTGATGGGCGTTGATTTAAGCGAGTGAGTCAATCAGGACTTTTACGTTTATACAGGGTGGAAAGATAAGTCGGGCCCTGAAGGGTAACTACCTTAAATCCTGAAGCTGGCTCATTTTACTTAAAAGAGACATTCCTTTATTTTTAAAAAGAAACAAAACTGCATTCAAAGATTTTCAAAAAAGCCTCACACACGGCAGGGAATCGAACCCGGTCGAATCTGTCTAAAAATCTGAGTTCGTTTTTTTGCGTTAATTAATAGTTCTAGGTGTAAGAAACAATTATTGCCAAGGAACTCTGTATCTGCAATCACAGTAAAATGTTGAATTTCATAGTTTAATGTACGGAAATGGACCTTCCCATACTAACCCGCTTAGTAGGTATGTCTGTATGTAAGTATGGGGAGATGTGACATCTGAAACTAGACGAAATTGGAAATTCGTAGTATTATTTATTTATTTTCATCATTTACATCAATCTTTTCAAAGCTGTAATAAAATATCATTCCCATACTTAGGTACACATATTAGGTAGGTACATACTGTTTGTACGAGGAGATCCATTTCCGTATTTAAACTGTGAAATTCGGCATTTTCCTGTGATTGTAGATACAGGGTTCCTTGGCAATAATTGTTCCTTACATCCAGAACTATTTATTTACGCAAAAAAACGAACTCAGATTTTTAGACAGAATCGACAGGGTTCGATTCCCAGCCGTGTGTGAGGCTTTTTTTGAAAATCTTTGAATGCAGTTTTGTTTCTTTTTAAAAATAAAGGAATGTCTCCTTTAAGTAAAATGAGCCAGCTTAAGGATTTAAGGTAGTTTCCCTTCAGGGCCCGACTTATCTTTCCACCCTGTATATACCTATACATAGATAGATACATACATAGCCACCTAGAAGAGGTGTGTAATGTTTGAGCGTCGTATATCGCATCTATGTATGTATCTATCTATGTATATACAAACGTAAAAGTCCTGATTGACTCACTCACTTAAATCAACGCCCATCAGCCCAAACCGTTGAGCCTAGAAAACTGTTTTTTATAGCCATACTAGTATGGCTTGAACCCCGATATTTTTGACGTAAATCTTACTGATACTACATAATTTACTGCATTCATATTTCTCTACATAATGTAAGTAATTTACGATACCAAAGGTCAACAATTTTAGTTGCAAGAAAGCTACTTATCATCCTAGCTTTATGTGATGGTTTTGATTGAGATGAGACGTTTCGATTTTCACCTCGCCTTTAGGAAGGCCGCTACTCCGGAAGCAAACCGAAAATAACCGATTTTTCCGCGGCTATCTCCTTGGTTGACGAGGTGATTATTTGTGGATTATTTGGACTTGTTTACTGATCTACTGTTAGTTGTCATGGTTATCGGAACCTAAGCAGAACTGCTTTGTGTTATGTCACGTAAGTGTTTGCGTTAGCCTTGCGCCGGTTAGCGACCACCGTATTTAGTGTGCCGGTTTTCGACCACAATGAATATTTTTTAGTATATTTCGACGACTCTGTGTTGTTTTATGGTTACTTGAATTTTTTACCGAAATTAGAAAAGACGATATTCTACTGACAGGCAATCAACTGTACCAATGTAATTATATGTGTTTTGTTTGTTTTGTTGTATAGTTTAGTATCGTTTTCATGACGCATTGGTTTTAGGACTGTAATGTTGTGTTAACATGTTTTTAATAATAATAAATAAATAAATCTATTACCTACTTATGTTAGTTTGTTGAAACCATATTATATGATCCTATTATTTTCAAATGTGAAAGTTTGGATGTTTGGATGTCTGGATGTCTGGATGTTTGTTACTCAATCACGCTTATACGGCTGAATCGATTTGAATGAAATTTTGCACGAAGATAGTTTATAGCCTGGATTAAAATATAGGATAGTTTTTATCCTGGGTTTACGCAGACGAAGTCGCGGTTGGAAACTAGTACCTAATATAAACGGCATTATTTCTGAATTTTCAGGCGAAGATAGAGATTTTTAAATTTGAATCCAAAATATGTAAAAACAACTTAACATAACATCTAATATCTTATTTGTCACTTACAAATCACAATGTACAGTCACCGGCATCAATGTATGATGGATCAAATGCCACAAAAATATCTGACACGCTCTGACGGCTCTAGGAATAGAGCCGTCATCAGATATTTTTGCGGCCTTTGTTCCATCATAATATTGATGCCGGTGACTGTACACTCGCCTACAAAAATCTCTCTAGTGTAAAACGTAATGTAGAGTAAGTAATACCAACTTAATACTACTTATATTCGCGTGTGCAGATATAGGGCGTTCAGTGTACACCGGGCATTAATGTAAAAGATAATTAGTAGTCATTACCAACGCATGCCGCGAGCACGAGCGACCTGCGCGTGCGCGTTCGCCGCCTAGATCCAGTTACAGGGTTCAAATTCTGCGTAAACATGTGTCACTTCACAATTGGGAATGGATGAAAATTTTTGAATTGGCTGATTTTTTTTTTGGTGGTAGGAATAACCTTCCTTAGCACCAGAAATAAGTTGCAGACTTTTCAGCTGCGTCAATTATTTTTGAAAAATATAAACAGTTTCCTTACTTACGTTTTGGGTTTAGGACGGCGAATGAGACAATTTGCTTGATTCGTCTCATATTACAAAAAAGTGTCTTATAAATCCGTGATAAACGGACACTGGCAATGATATTGTCAGCTGCAGCAGCTATATTTGTCATTCCCAGGGTCAGGAATTTCAAATAGTTTAGTAATATGAGACGTATTAAGGAAAGTTTCTCATTCGCCGGCCTAAACCCAAAACGTAAGTGAGGAAACTGTTTATATTTTTAAAAAATAATTGACGCAGCTGAGAAGTCTGCAACTTTTTTCTGGTGTTAAGGAAGGTTATTCCTACCACCAAAAAAAGAATCAGCCACTTCTAAAATTTTCATCCATTCCCCGTTGAGAGAGTCGTAGACACCCAATATCTACTAGTTAGAGCCGTTACAACTGTCAACTACAACATCTGCGACTGCTGGTCGCCAGCGACCACTAGGAAAAGGGGTTCAAATGGAAGCGTTCACTTCACACTGCGAGCAACTTTACTCGTACTATTTATATCCGCTATAGTTTAGTGTGTCATAGACATAGTCTCTTACATAAGTACTCGTAGTATTCGATAATCATTGACCGTACGACCCCGACAGTCTGGCGTCTTAAGGCTGTGGCGTCACGTTGGCGACTCCCGAGACGAGATCATAGATAATTGTGTGCAATTTGTACAATTATACTCGTATATCCAGTATCTGCCAGTAGGAACATGAACCCTGAACGAATCGTCTCTAGGAGCGTTCTCATTCAGTCTGTATATTTGCATTTTATTAACCAGAGGTCTAGGTGCTGTACAACATGGAAGAACACTATCGCAAAAGGCCGCGAAATCCACTATGATACCTGGTTCCAAGATCTAGCCCACAAACGCGCTAAGAGTAGTGTTGTGGATAACGCTCATTTTGAGGCTTAAAGACTCGAACCCTAAAGACTCCCGAGGCTTAAAGTCTCAAGTGACGAAAAGTCAATATTCTGCATTCATATACGTAAAATAAACCAACACGGTTCTTAAACAGCATAGAGTCTTTAAGCCTCGGGAGTCTTTAAGGCTAGCCAAGAGGCATAATCGTCAAGAGGTTGCCGATTATACGGTCCCTCAATTTGCGTGCCCCAAATGTGGACGCAAACGCTGCTTGAAGATGCATAAGGCCTTATGATGAGGTGTTGTACGAAATGAACCCACTGTAGTGACACCACTGATGAAAAATATTAGCAAAATATGGAGTACATGTGTTTTCTGTATTGCCGTGTCACGCAGGCGTTCACTTTCTGGCGCAAGTTTGGTAATTTAACTAGCCTAGCTATCTTGTTCAACGGGACAAACGAGAGTACAATTTTTTTTGGGCCTTATTTTACCTGAAAACTTAGATTCTCCGCGAAATTCCTTCTTTTTAAGATTGGAGTTGCTGGAGAATATTTGTAGTCTCGAAACCATTGAAGTACATTTTTTTCACATACTCAGAAATCCCGAAATTGAAAGTGGGGTTGCCAGGGAGCATGACATCGTTTTTAGGGGGTGCCGGCGCGTGCAGATTTAAAATGCATTAGAAAAATAAATCATAAGAAAGTTTTAGTGCTACAGTTGTTTTAATGCTGGATTATACTTATGATTTTCGTAACAAAATAAAAAGATGCAAGTTTCCTATTAAGCCCTTTTCATTGGTATGACTGCAGATTCATTCCTAAGGTCCGTAACGCCGATGACATTGTCCCAGCCGCTGGCAGCGAGCCCATAGGAAGCGTATAGCGGATAAATAAAGATATCTATTTATATGTCTACGTGCCTACGTAGGTACCTATATACGTAGCCTATATAGTGGCTACGGTACTTTCTAACGTAATGTTACATACTTATTCCACGAAATACCATTACATTTCCAGACCAAATTCCAAAAGAAAGCTGGTCTAGTTGGTAGCAGTGTCCTTTATTTTACCGACAAACGTTTCACCGAATGCAATGTTTCGCCGAATTTTCATTGCATAGAAAGATTTTTACTAAGAAATGGTAAAATTTTTAGGAACAGCTAAAAGGTCATGCTGTAGAACTCATTAGCGAGGTTAGGTTTGTTTTATAACAATCCTGAAAAGTTGACTGTTTCAGAAAAAAATGGTTTTCGATGAAATAAAAGTTCTGCGAAATATACTATCGATAGGAGATTTTTTAACCGACTTCAAAAAAAGGGGGAGATTCTCATTTCGGATGTATTTTTATTTATTTATTTTTATTTTTAATGTTTGTTACCTCAGAACTCCGTCATTTATGAACCGATTCGTACAATTCTTTTTTTAAGGTGGTTCGATTGCCATACAAAACGTTATTTGACATTCGCAGGCTAACGGCGTGATATTTTAAGAAACTTATGTAACAAACTTTCATAAATTGGCTTCCCATTTGCGCCAAATTGCCCCTTTCCTAGAATAAACTTGTATAAACTAGATTAATTTGAGAAATTGGTTTGTCACGTGATATTTTGCGAAAACTATTTTTCTCAAATTAATCTAGTTTATACAAGTTTATTCTAGGAAAGGGGGAATTTGGCGCAAATGGGAAGCCAATTGATGAAAGTTTGTTACATAAGTTTCTTAAAATATCACGCCGTTAGCCTGCGAATGTCAAATAACGCTTTGTATGGCAATCGAACCACCTTAACTGAAAGAGCTTGAGCTTCCAGATTGGTCCCATTGTTTCCAAAACCCCAGTTGGATGATGGGAACCATGAGGAATTGAGGGAACTCCTCAAATATATTAGGCACGCGTGTAGTAATTTCGGTATTTTTTTCTATTATAACTCGTGTATTTACACCCGGAAATCATAAATTTGGTGAAGTGGAAGTGATGATGAAGACCACAGATGGCTTGTGGAACTTCTCAATGATGTACTTCAAACTATATAAGTACGTCACAGATTCTGATATTATTCCGTTGAAATAGCAAACAATGAAGTGCCAAAGGTAATTCTGAGATCCTTGAGGAATCGACGGAAGTCCTCAAATATTATCGGCCCACATACAGCGATTTGGTTTATTGGTCTAAAAATCAACGCTTTTGTTCTCGGAAATCAGTTCATGTGGCTTGGCGGAGTACTGAATTGAAGTCGGTTAAAACTTTGTTTTGAAAGTAAATTATTTATCTACGTATATATGTTACATATCGTCGTTTCACCGTTAATAGGGTAATTTCGCCGGTTAATGACCACCCGATTTCGCATGCCGGTTTGCGACCACTTAGATGACTTGGAGAACTGAAAGGATAAATAAATAAATACATACATACATACAATCACGCCTCTTTCCCAGAGGGTTAGGCAGAGATCACGGATCTCCATTTGCTACGATCCTGACAAACCACTTTCGCTTCACTCACTTTCATAACATTTCTCATACATGCTCGTCGGTTTAGGGTACATTTGACCTGGCCTTTTTGTAAGATTTCTCTAATTTGATTTGAAATAAATAAATATTTGCGGAAAATCCCACACAAATACCTTAGTAGTCCCAAACTAAGCAAAGCTTGTACTAGGATAGTTGCTTACGGCTGACGTCTGATGAGGGTCTATAGAAATCGTATCATTTTTAATTGATAAAAAAAACCTTTGTTTTCAGGTGGTCCCTATCTATCTAATGTAGGTCGCGTAATAGGTATCCCACTAAAAACATTTCATGTAAAGTGTTTGCCAAGACTCCTTTGCTCATATAGCTTTCAGCGTTAAAAATATCAGATCTAAAGTAGCGCCAAGCTTCCTACTCCACACGGCCAGCCCCGCTCTACAAATTCTACATCTTGGCAAATCTTGGCTAAAAATGTAAAAACTCGAAACTTTTTCACCGTAAAAAAATGTAGTTACACGTGTACAATGTAGAGCCATAAGTCAGGCATTCTTCACTACATTAGTATAAAACGAAGTCGCTTCCCGCTGTATGTCTGTCCCTATACATGCTTAGATCTTTAAAGCTACGCAACAGATTTTGATGCGGTTTTATTTAATAGATAAAGTGATTCAAGAGGAAGGTTTATATGCATAATACATGCATGTATTATACATATATAAGCCCAGGTCTTTTCATAGGATTTGAGTACTATGCTCGATGACCTCAGTAAAGCTTCCGAGCGAGTTGGTCTAAGGATGAACATGGATAAGACGAAGATCATGTCAAACGTCCTTGTAGTACCGACTCCCATTTCAATCGGACACTTTACGATCGAAGTTGTAGACGATTATGTATACTTAGGACAGACTGTCCAGTTAGGTAGGTCCAACTATGAGAAAGAGGTCAATCGTCGAATCCGACTCGGCTGGGCAGCATTCGGGAAGCTACAGCACATCTTTTCGTCCAATATTCCGCAGTGTCTCAAGACGAGAGTCTTTGACCAGTGTGTGTTGCCAGTGATGACATATGGCACGGAAACGTGGTCGCTTACTATGGGCCTCATAAGAAGGCTCAAAGTCACTCAAAGGGCAATGGAGAGGGCTATGCTGGGAGTTTCTCTGCGCGATCGCATCAAAAATTAGGCTATCCGCAGCAGAGTAACCGATATAGCCCTACGAATTGCTAAACTTAAGTGGCAGTGGGCGGGGCACATTGCACGTAAAACCGATGGCCGTTGGGGCGGAAATGTTCTCGAGTGGTGACCACGTACCAGAAGGCGAGGCGTGGGTAGGCCCCCCACAAGTTGGACTGATGACCTGGTAAAGGTCGTGGGAGTCCGCTGGATGCGGGTGGCGCAGGACCGGCCATTGTGGCACTCTTTGGGGGAGGCCTTTGTCCAGCAGTGGACGTCTTTTAGCTGATATGATGATGATGATGAAGCCTAGGTCGCTAGTTATTAATATTTATTTGCTTGTTTGATAAAATAAAATTCTGCAACTTGGAAATCACACAACTTTACTGCATTTATTATTTTGTGTAACGACAGAGAACCTCCCTGTATATTTATACTATACACTATTTATTGACGCCATTTGACGCTTAATCTTCGCTGGTATTTGCGAAGATGCGTACCAAAAACTTAACGGTAAAAAGATGTTTACTTGTCTAGATAGGTAGTTAAATAATAATAATAATAAAATAAAATTTATTTATTTAACAAAAACACACTTAAATTATAAACGTTATACTCGTATCCGTCAGACGCCAAACTAGGCTGAGCCTGTATCTTGGCCGCCTGCGAGTGCGATTAACACGAACTACTTAAAATATTACCATTTTGCAGTACAAAACTCTAATTCCTGTTTCATTAAAAGTATACATTGAGATAAGATTAACATTAACATTACAATTTAAAATTACTATTTGTGCATGGGCGTGTGTGTACGTGACTGCGGGTGTGTTTGTGGGGGGGGGGGGGGGGGGGGTTGCGCGTGTGTGTGTGTGTGTGTGTGTGTGTGTGTGTGTGTGTGTGTGTGTGTGTGTGTGTGTGTGTGTGTCTGTGTCTGTGTGTGTGTGTGTGTGTGTCTGTGTGTGTGTGTGTGTGTGTGTGTGTGTGTGTGTGTGTGTGTGTGTGTGTGTGTGTGTGTGTGTGTGTGTGTGTGTGTGTGTGTGTGTGTGTGTGTGTGTGTGTGTGTGTGTGTGTGTGTGTGTGTGTGTCTGTGTGTGTGTGTGTGTGTGTGTGTGTCTCTGTGTGTGTGTGTGTGTCTCTGTGTGTGTGTGTGTGTCTCTGTGTGTGTGTGTGTCTGTGTGTGTGTGGATGTGTGCGTGTGAGAGTTCCACTAAGCTACAACAGTATCGGTTTGGTTACCTTTGTTATAATAGGTTTTCAGTCAGAGAGTATGAAAGCGTCAGTAACCAGTTCTTCACTACACATTTCGCTTTAATCACGGGTGTCGTTTTAATGTTAAGATGATTGCAAATGTTATTGTAGATGTGGGGATGAGAAAATGCAGGACTTTTCCTGCCTAACGCTGAACTAAGTGGCGGCAGAGGTGCTTTGAATATACGCTTGCTCAAAATTTCCGTGTAGATTGGCGACTTCAGTAGGCATGTATGGGTCCGGGAAACTGCTTTCATGATGTAAAGCTGTCTCACTCGCAGCAGCTTACTTTCGCGGTAGAGCGTGTCAGTGGGGTACCGAAACGGTTTTTTCGGCATTACCTTTATAACCGCCCTCTGAGCACGCTCCACCTCGAGCATGAAGCACCTGGCAGCACTGCCCCAGACGGCCACTCCGTACTGAAGGATAAATAATTCACTATGCGAACTTTATATTATCTAGGGTAACACAACGATAGCGCGATTCAGGCCTCGGAACAGCGACATCTAGCGGCAAATCATGTTACAAATTTCACGTACCGTCACCCTATTCCAACCAGTTTTTGGAGAGGAACAAATGAAATGTTGGGAGCAACTACAAATTAAAAAATAAAATTGCTGTTTCGGTCGCGAAATACTGCGTTTAGCTCCATAGTTGTCATACAATTTTGTTTCTATAAAAGCGTAAGAATTTTATTGGTAGCGTTAAATTTACTCTTGAACAATAAGAAAATGCATATTTTTTCTACACTTTCAAGGTCCATATCTTTATTAAGATTTCAATTATTTTTTGTAACATATACTTTATTACATACAATAGTTCGTACTTAACATAATTAAAGGAAAGATAGAGGGGAGGCGAGGAAGAGGAAGACCTAGAATATACTACATGGAGCAACTCAAAAAGAGAGTTGATGTTGGGTCGTATCGTGCGCGTACTTTGAGCTACACCGACAAGAGCCTAGCTCTTAAGTAAGAGAAGAAGATGACAATAATTTGATGGTTTACTATCCAAAAAGCGTTGCATGCTATGCAAGGTTGGTTTAATTGCTTAGGTGCTAAACTTAAAACTACTAACTAATTGAAACGTTTTACAAAAAAGTGATACTATTTGCTAAACGAATAATTTTAAGTATTAGTGATGTCCTGGATTTGTGCAAGGACTGCAAGGAACTCATTGAATAATGCCGTGGCTCTGGGCTGTAGGGCCTGTAGGTGCGTTGCAGGATTATTCTTATTCTTATGTTTGCGCTTGTGGGGCGATTATCATCGATCGACAGGTGCCCGCATGTCGACTCTCAGGACGTCATATGACGTCTACACAGACCACGCACATACCACGACAACTGGGCTGTTATTCGAACCGCGCTAATGCGCCTCACCAAACCCGTCATGCCTAACGTAACTAGACCTCAGCCCCGCTATTCTGTAGGTAACTTGTTTTAAGCTGAGCAATAAAAAAAAACGCAAAGCTCACCCATAAATATATACTCGTATATCTAGACGCCGCGGTTCGTAGTAACTAAGCGTAGGTAGAGGTCTAGTTTCGTTAGGCGTGACGGGTGGGGTGAGGCGCAAGAGCGCGTACAGAATAACAGCCCAGCCCCCCTATTCTGTAGCTTGTTTTAAACTCACCTCAACGCTCACCCACAATTATACCTTGACACAGCGATGCTTAATAATTAAGCGTAGGTAGAGGTCTAGTGACCGGCGGGGTGAACCGAATTACCGCGTAGCGAATAACAGCCCTGCCCCCCTATTCTGTAACTTGTTTTAAGCTCGCCTCAACGCTCACCCACAATTATACCCTGACACCGCGATGCGTAGTAATTAAGCGGAGGTCTAGTTTCGTAACGGGTGACCGGGCATTAACGCGTAGCGAATAATAGCCCAGTACTGCTAGTGTGAGTTACTATCAAAATCTCACGATACGTTACTGCAGCGAATAAACGCGCTACGAATATATTTCGATTGGCGCAAATTCGACCTGTCAATTTTGTAAGTCACATGGTGCCGTTGTTCTCCGGCAGCTACAGAACGTTAGTCGCTAGTGATTAGTTTTCAATGCGTAAGGCCCAGAACAGACAGTGAAACGCAACTGCAATCTACTAAAGTCTATTTTTTTATTCCGTAGACAAAAATGACATTTCATGTATTGCTAGTTTTTTACGTCTTATAAATAGTGATGTGCTGCAACCGGTACTAACCGAAAATAAATGATTGGGTGGTACTTATATTCACAAACCGATATCAAGGATCAGCACTGTTTGTATATAGCTGGTCACATTATTTCTACGTTCGACATTTGTGGCTGTCATTTTAGTCTACGGAATTAAAAAATAGACTTTAAGCATGCATCACACTGGCGCGGCCTGCGGTGGCGGACCATAGTAAATTTGACAGCTAATGACAAGTTTTCTATTGTCCGCCGCGGCCAGGCCGCGCCAGTCTGTGAGGGGCCTTAGACTCCTTTGAGAGACCGCACATGACGCGCGCGACCGGCTTGAAACGCAGTTAACCGGTTTTCAAATGGTTGCGTCATCTCTCAAAGGAGTCCATGGCATAAACTCAAATGATACTCAAAAGTCACTAAAAGTTGCAGTTTTTTTGCAGTTGCGTTTCACCGTCTCTTCTTCTTCTTCTCTTTTTTTTTGGCGTTCTGGCCAACTGTGTCGGCTCAATTTTGCCAGAATCAAGTTTAACGAGATCTGCTCATGCCTGCGAACACACGGACAACACAAACACATAACGACTACCAATCACCACTGTGTCTGTTGGCCTAATTTAACGTTGAACTCGTACTACCGCGTCGGTACCATTTGTTACAAATTTGACAGGTCCTGTCGACGCACACCGTATCTACTGTACCTACTTAGTAAACTATTTCACTAGCAAATTAGAGCGTGAAAACTCTAATTACGCTAAGTATGAAGAACCGCGGCGTCAAGATATATTTGTCGGTGATCGGTGAGGTGAAAACAAGTTACAGAATAGCGCGTCTGATCAAATTTCTCGACAGTTGGTTTCAAAGTACCTACGACACAGCGGATCAATAAAGGCGCTTCCAGATTGTTATGCAAGTCGTCCTGCAAGCTTAAAGATAGTACCTAGATAGAATATAACGACGACTTTGCAAGGTCGTTCATCTCCCAGTCTCATTCTATTTTCTAGTTTGCAGTCCGCCACGCAGGATAATCTGGATATCGCGCACTGTTCTATTGGGAATTGCAAAAGTATATACATAGGTTGTGGTTCCCGCTTAGCTTATTTTAAAAGAAACGTGTCGGTTGGGGCAAAGGGGGCGCGGGACTTCGAATTTTTTTTGATGGGGGTGGTGTTTTTATGACACCTATTTTTTATGATGCCATCGTATAGAAGACGCTAAAATAAACATGTTTTGTATGGGCAACTTTTGTCTAAACTTGATAATTACCGAGATAAATGACGGATTGTAGAATAGCGGGCACGGGACTATAAGAATTTTTTTGATGTTGGTGGTGTCATTATGACACCTATTTTTTATGATGCTATCGTAGAGAAGACGCTAAAATAAACATGTTTTGTATGGACAACTTTTCTTTAAACTTGATAATTACCGAGATAAATGACGGATTGTAGAATGTAAAAAATTTCAATGATGGCATTTTATATTATGTATGATATTAGGCAGCGAAAGTCAGAATCTAGGGCCAAGATATTTGACCTCAGTGGCTCCAAAAATAACTCAAAACCGAATCGGAGCACCCCACCATCCGCGTGGTCTTGTCTGCCCTACCCCTAGAGTGTTTATAAAAGAGAACGGAAGCGCGGAGGGACAGCAGCCCTTGCCCGCCGTGACGAAGCGCGGGAACGAGCGAGGCGAGCGGCTGAGGCTGGTCAAAAAAAAATCAATCAAAAAAAAATATATATTTATTCCCTCCCCCCCCAACTCATTTAAAAAAAAGTTAAAAATATTTATTGACCAAAAAAGAATAAACACTAAATGAACAATTTATCGGCAACCCCCACACTAGGCTAGGCCTGTATCGTGGGAGTTAGAAACATGCACCAAATGATGTAATATAAAAAAGAGGTAGATACGTTGTCTATACAAAATTCCGTGTTTAAAAATGGCCACCAAATTCTGACAGCATTCGTTTCCATTGACGACGCGAAACTATGGCAAGCCGTGTCAATGGGGAACGATGAAAATTTTAGAAGTGGCTGATTATTTTTTTGGTGGTAGGAATAACCTTCATAAACCTGAAACTCAGATGGAGAATGGTTAAATGTTACGTGTTATCTGTGTTTATGTATGGCGTCGAAGGCTGGACCATCAGGCAATTATAAAATTTTCATCCATTCCCAATTAGCCATCAGGTTTTAGTGTGCCACTTTTGGAGCGCTTATAACATATCTACCGATTTTTAATATTACATCATTGCAATTAGGTACCTACCTTTATACAGCAGCTAGATTATATTTTAAGCCTACATGCAATGGAAAGAACAAATTAAAATTTAATGTGTTTTTGTTGTTTTTAGTGTGTTGTGATTAAGGCTGAATGGGCTAAATAATACTGTTTACCTACTATCGTGAAGGTAAGCATCGATCGACAGGGGAGCACGTGTGTCGACTTCAATGACGTCATGTGACGTCCACACAGACCGAAACAACTGTCAACTCTCACGCCAATTATTTTTCATATCTCATGCTCTGAAAGTGGGTCGTTGTTGTTCTAAAAAGTATGCTGAAAGTGATACTTTTCTGCTCTAGAGCAGAGGGCCTACCGCGAACGACATTCGAAATTTTCCCTCTCTGTCGCACTTACGTACGAACTCGTAAGTATGACAGAGAGGGGTAACTTCGATTATATACAAACTTATTTTCCCATATTCGAGATGTTGGGAGAAGAATGAGGTTTAATTAAATCCATTCATTGTCGTGGACCTCATAGACGGCTTTGTTAACCTTACTTAGTACAATGCCGTATAGGCGCCGCACACTGGGCTGAAAATCGGCTTTCATAGACATAGGAATCGAAGTTAACATATTAAAGATTTTTTGCTTGAAATGGCTATAACTTGCCATTATTATGCTAAATTATGATCCTGGCGTGATTTGGCATGATAACTTATGAGTTATAATTTTTTTCCGTAAAAAATGTATGGAGATGGAACGAAAAAACTGGATATCTCGGGTACCGCAAAAAAAACACAAATATCCTTTCAGATGGTTATACTAATAATTATTTTTGATTTTTTGACATACAACATATTTCAGTGGTAGATGCGGTTTTTTTTTTTTAAATCGACGAAATTTTTCATACAATCGGCTTTAATAGACATGGGAATCGAAGTTAACATTTTAAAGATTATTTGCTTGAAATGGCTATAACTTGCCATTATTATGCTAAATTATGATTCTGGCGTGATTTGGCACGAAAACATAGGAGTTATAATTTTTTCCCGAAAAAAATGTATGGAGCTGTAACGAAAAAACTGGATATCTTGGGAACCGTAAAAAAAACACAAATATCCTTACAGCCGGTTATACTTCTAATTATTCCTGATTTTTCGACGTACTACATATTTCAGTGGTATATTCACGGATTTAAAAAAAAAAACGACGGAATTTTTAAATTATTTTTTTTAAACTCCGTCGTCTTACTTTAAAAATAAAAGACAGAAATATGTATATTTCGCCTTTTCAATAAAGGATGGGGCATTGTATATCAAATTTTCAGTGTTTTTTTTTAAGTTAATTTTATTACATAAAAAAAAACAACCATAACATTTAAAAACAAATAATAAATACAATTAAAGTATAAAAATAATAGCATAACCTTACAATATTTTTTAACTTTTAATTTTATTCGATAAAAAAAAACCGTAGCTACCACTGAAATATGTAGTATGTTTAAAAATCAGGAATAATTAGTAGTATAACCAGCTGTAAGGATATTTGTGTTTTTTTTGCGGTTCCCAAGATATCCAGTTTTTTCGTTCCATCTCCATACATTTGTTACAGAAAAAAATTATAACTCATAAGTTTTCGTGCCAAATCACGCCAGGATCATAATTTAGCATAATAATGATAAGTTATAGCCATTTCAAGCAAAAAATCTTTAAAATGTTAACTTCGATTTCTATGTCTATTAAAGACGATTGTATGAAAAATTTCGTCGATTTTTAAAAAAAAAACCGCACACACTACTGAAATATGTAGTATGTCAAAAAATCAGGAATAATTAGTAGTATAACTAGCTGTAAGGATATTTGTGTTTTTTTGCGGTTTCCAAGATATCCAGTTTTTTCGTTCCATCTCCATACATTTGTTACAGAAAAAAATTATAACTCATAAGTTTTCGTGCCAAATCACGCCAGGATCATAATTTAGCATAATAATGGCAAGTTATAGCCATTCCAAGCAAAAAATCTTTAAAATGTTAACTTCGATTTCTATGTCTATGAAAGCCGATTTTCAGCCCAGTGTGCGCCGATAGGTTCCGCCTAATTTCCAGTATAAAGATGTAGAAAACGAAACTCGATTACAAAATTTTCTTTTTGTACTCGACGATTAAAATATGTGTATTAAGATTTCATAGAGAATACTGCAACGTCACTCTTTTCATAGTTGTAGTCCATGTTACTGTCGAAACAATCGAAATAACTACTTTTCGATACGCTCCAGACAACTAAAATAAATTCGACCAATCACGTGGCTGCTTTACTGAACTGTAATGAATTGGACCAATAGAATCGCTTTGATGTCGTACGCTCGTTGATGTCTTTTAAGATATCAACAAGCGTACGAGCGATGAGCTGCACTTCGTTTCAACAGTATCGAGTTTGTTTAATTAGTTCAGTTGACTCGTAGAAAATTAATTTTAATGAACTCGTACAAAAAGTATTGTTCACAATAGTGTTATAATCAATCTTTTTAATCTCGTACCTTACTTAGGCCACTCAGCAAGCTTCGTGGCCTAAACACGGTACTCGACTAAAAAGCTCTCTATTATAACACGATTGTGAAAAATACTATTTCGGATGACCGGGGACTCCTATTGGTGACTTTGTTGACCTGACTTGAATACCATCCAAATTATTTCAGGTTCAGATAATTATATTTTGATTACAGGTAGGAGGTTGGTTATATAAATTTTGTAATTAAACGAGCAATATTTGTACATAATATATATTTGCAATCACGTTCTCGGAAACGGCTCTAACGATTTCGATTAAATTTGGAATACAGGGGTTTATGGGGGCGAGATATCGATCTAGCTAGGTTTCATGTCCGGGAAAATTCGTTTTCTCCGTATTTTCTCCATTTTCACCCGAGCAGAGCTCGGTCGCCCAGGGACTAAATTGTAATTTGTCAAAACGATATGACTTAATACTGGAAAACATAAATTAGTAGATATTAAACTATTTAGCGGTACCGTGAAATGGTAGGTATGGTAGGTAAGGTACCTCCCTAAACGTTAATCCAAAAAAATAAGGAAAAAAATGCAAATATCGGTTTTTGGTCCTCTATCGATTGCACCGACAAAAAAAAAGATTATTATTATTGATGTAGGTATCTCTTAGAAAAAAAATATTAAGTCTGTGATCACTGATCAACTTTATACCCACATCGGGGTTACTTTAAAACCCCCCTTATTTATAACGGATTATGATAGTGACAGCAATAAGGAAAAAAACCGGCCAAGTGCGAGTCGGATTCGCGCACGAAGGGTTCCGTACCATTATCTATAAAAAAAACTATGTTATTCTGTGTTTTTAGTATTTGTTGTTATAGCGGATATATATAAGGGATCTCGGGGGGAATATAAGGGATAAGTAGAATGGCCCTACAGGATTAAATATGTGCTATATTTTATATCTTCGCTCCGCCTAGATTCTTTGTATACGCGGAGCCGCGCGGGTAGCTAGTTTGTTTATATTTGGAGAACCAACAGCTACAGCGTGAGGCGGAGGCATAAGAAAGGGGGCGGGGCGGCGGATAAGTAACATAATGATTATAATGAAACATATTTCATTTTATGGGGGTGGCGAATTTCCGGTCGGCTCCAGGCGGCGAAAACCCACGCTACGACACTGAGCCACAGAAACACATTGATTATATAAGTACAAGTTTATACTCCAGGAAAAATACGGTTTTGAAAAACATTAATTTATAATAGCGTATTTTTTCTTTATATCATTTTAAAACATTATTCTAAGATGCTTTATTCAAGAATCCAACAAACTTTCCATCCGGAAGTATTTAAATAGATTAAAATAAAGCATGAATTGTTTTTTTTTTTATTATTTATCTTGAATATTATAGAGCAAATGTAAATGAACCAAAATAAAGATAAAACCATTTATTAATATTTTTTTCAACACATTTGCTCGTAACGTGCCTCTTATTGTGCCGCTTTTGGGCTCATAATCCTGGGTATTAAACACGCGTGTTTAATAACATTACGACACTCGTGTAGTTATGTTTAATATATGCCGATTAAGACACGTTAGCACCTTTCAGCAAGGTGTATGTATGGACTCGGCGCATTCTTAAATTGACCGGGTTATACAGGTTTGTTTTTAATTCTCGGCAAATGGATTCTTACTTAAAAAAAAAATGATTATTTCTTGTTGGATATGATATAGAAACGTTTCATTTAGTAAAACTATTTACTTTTGATAACATTTTACATGAATCTATATTGAATAAGAAAATATTTATTTTATTTTGTATTGGCTGTTTGTAAACATTGATGATGCGTGTTTGGTTATTGTTAAAAATGTTGACTCGTAGTGAATAGAAAAGTGATAAATAGATTTGACGCCACTGTACATTCTTGGAGATGTACAAATATGTGAGTAAAAACCTGTTGTCATCAATAACTAAAGGAAACAACTTAGGAGCCTGTAACATGTTCATTTTATGAAAAGGATTTTTTCCTCGCAAATGTGTTGAAAAACGTCGTATGACACGCGTGAGCTTTGATAATTACATCCTCGGCTCTATTATCACGCTCACCTGCGGTTCGCGTGACAATTCCGCCTCTGATGTAATTATCAACATACCTCACTTGTATCATAATGTACTATTCTGACTTTTCAAAAGCTAGTTAAGTTATAATTTTTTTGATGTATGAAATTTTGTTGGATTTTGTCGCTAGGTAACTATTTAATTGATAATATATCCATTACAAAGAAACAATCAGCTATTATAAATTATTTCCAAAATTGTCATTTTTTCCATACAAGTTGTCAGTTCATTGCCTGGACTATTAAGGCGACGTATACCTAGGCTCGTGGTCTTCTCTTCCTCTGCCTAAGCGTGAGCGAGATGGAAGTGCGTGTTCGGAAGCGCGGATATCATGTTTTTACAAGCTTTATATTAACTTGCACTGTTCGTATGTATGTAAATATGTAAGTATGTAAGTTATCCGTCAAAATTTGTAATCTATTTTTCAGTCACTTCCCGTTATCCAATTAAGCTAAAAAAAGAATTAAGCTGAAAGCTTTTGCATGCATATGTATATCGCATGCCAATGCAATATTATGATGATTTGAAGCTGATCTGATGCTGGAGCAGGAAGTTGGCCATAGGAACTCCGCAATAAAACGACACAACCCCATCGAGTTTGGGCTCGTTAGAATAGTCTCAATGAGTATTGATGATGGTATGCATAAAAGTACATTCAGCAATAAAAGCTTGTACCAAAAATGATTTTTTTGACAGAAACTTATTTAATTTTTTGTGTGTTTTAATAAATATAAAAGTAATAGCTAAGTTCCCTCAAACATGATATTGCTGATTTTTAGAACCAATTTTAATATGTTTAGCTGTTGTGCATAATTTGTTACGATTTTTTTAAGTGTACCCACGTGTGTGTGTGTAGTGCGTTAGACCTATATTCGTGTTTTTTTTCTATCGAGCGAAAGTCAAAAGCTCAGTATTCGAACTGCTGTTGTCCGTCGAGAAAGGCCTCAAGATTACTAATTAAATTTAGGGCAGCCGTATTATAATCCAAACAAGAGCTACGACTTTTTAAAAATCCGTTTTCTGTGCACAAGTGATACTTGGTGGAGTTATTTAGGTTGGGTCTTGCGCTTGTTTCTCACCATCGTGTTTTTCTCTCTCTTTCTCATTTTTTTTTATAATATGTCAAGCTGGTACCGTAGCCGTAAGATACTTGTGACTCCAGAAGAATCACAAGCGCGATGTCGACCCTTTATTCACTTGAGGATTCGCTGTGTTGGCAGATAGAGACATGCAGTCCCTCACTCCCAACAATCCTAGGGAGCTCTGGCGACCTTACTCACCACCAGGAACACAACACCCCATGCTTCATAGCATGCATGACATATGTATAGCAACACTACAAATCAGTGGTGCTATTATGGCTTGGTTCTTCTGTAAGGTGGAGGTACTTCCCCAGTTGAGCTCATTGCCCAGATTTTTCTACCTATTAGGCATAGTATAGCTCCCGAGGCTAGGCTGTGACGAGAGTAAGGGAGTTGCACATCATTTTTCTCTAGCTGTAAAACAACGAATCCTCAAATCCTTAGAGTTGGCAGCGAGCTTGTGATTCTTTTGGAGTAGCTAGCGTCCATAGGCTATACGGTGTCTTACTAGCAGGCACGTATGCTTATTTGCCACTGTTGTAGTATAAAATAAGTTTCTGTCAAAAATTTCATTTTTGGTACAAGCTTGTATTGCCGACTGTACTTTTCTTCATACCATCATCAACTACTCATTGAGATGATTCTAACGAGCCCAAACTCGATGGGGTTGTGCCATTTTATTGCGGAGTTCCTATGGCCACCTTCCAGCTCCAGCTTCAGATTAGCTCCAAAGCATCATAATATTGCATTGTCATGCGATATACATATGCTTGCAAAATTTCAACTCAATTGGATAACGGGAAGTGACTGAAAAATGGATTGCAAATTTTGACGGACAACTTACATACTTACATATTTACATACATACGAACAGTGCAATTTAATATAAAGCTTGTAAAAACCGGCCAAGTGCGAGTCAGACTAGCGCACGAAGGGTTCCGTACCATAATCTAAAAAAAAACTATTTTATTCTGTATTTTTAGTATTTGCTGTTATAGCGGCAACAGAAGAAATACACCATCTGTGAACATTTCAACTGTCTAACTAGCACGGTTCATGAGATACAGCCTGGTGACAGACGGACAGACAGACAGACACACAGACAGACGGACAGCGGAGTATTAGTAATAGGGTCCCGTTTTACCCTTTGGGTACGGAACCCTAAAAAGCATAAGGCATAGTTACAAAGTTAGATACGTTTTGTTCGTAAAGCACAATGTTATCCGATTTCCTGCCTTTATTAATTCCTGCCTTTGTTCGTATTCCTAGTATGCTTACTCTGTAAACATACTAGCGGAAAAGCTCTAGACAACATATTTATGTTATGAACGTATCAAAACGAGATGTGCTAAATTGTAACATTAATATAGTACAGTCAGCATCAAAAGTAGCTACGCAATCGAAGACGTCAAAAGCTCTTATTCCCTTTTAATCCTACTTTTTTTTAAAGTCGGTTAAAAATATATAAGACTGTAAATATCCCTAATGAAATGATGATATGATGGTGATATTGATGATAGACGATAGTTTCCAAGCCCCCACTAACAGTGTGACCACACTTTCCAGGTGGAGTTACACCGGGAGATCACGTTCCGGAACTCAGGACAGACGTACCGGGGAGTCCCGGTCATGGCCAGCAACATGGACACCGTAGGGACCTTCGAGATGGCGAGAGAATTGTCCAAGGTAAAGCTGTTATGGCCATACATACACCGTATGTAAAGGAGACGCTACACGAGCGAAATCGGCAGGCCTGCGTGCAGTCCTGCAGCATGATTCGGCACATGTGGATACGTGTTGGAAGCACGTCTTCCAACCAAATCAATATCACTTCATACTAGATGTTTTGTGACCTTGCTTGGCTGTCCTGCCAATTTTGCTCGTGTAGTCCTTAACACAACAATTAGGTCAATTAGGTTGGCCAATTAGGTTGGCACCTTGCTGAGGCGGGACCATTTCATGGCACGTTTATTGTAATTTTTGTGTTTATTAATTTTATTGTAATTTTTGTGCTGTGAATAAATGATTTTTCTTTCTTTTCTTTCTAACAAAACACAGTTCTAAGTGAGTTCGATATTTTTGTTCTATTTTACCCTAGGCAACTCAAAGAAATTCATTATTTAACTAATCAACTTAAAATGTCGGCATAAGATTAAGCTTCATACCTGAAAGAAAATAAAATTTTACAAACTTAGCTGTTTATCGACATTCGGCTCGTCTAAAAAATATGTTTTTGAATAGGTACGATTCGTTCCGGGTTTCGTCCATTCACAAAGTAGGTATCATTATATACTAATTAAGCGTCACTATGTAATTTCATAACAAACTGTTTGGCTTATTGCTCGGGCAACATCGTAAAATGTTATATAAGGTATCAAGTTAAATCTAAGACTCTTACAGCAAGACTTCAACTAATAAAAAACCGGCCAAGTGCGAGTCGGACTCGCGCACGAAGGGTTCCGTACCATCATCAATTAAAATATTTATTTTATTTTGTTTTTAATATTTGTTGTTATAGCGGCAACAGACATACATAATCTGTTAAAATTTCAACTCTCTAGCTATCACGGTTCTTGAGATACAGCCTGGTGACAGACAGACGGACGGACGGACAGCGAAGTCTTAGTAATAGGGTCCCGTTTTACTCTTTGAGTACGGAACCCTAAAAAAAATATGTATACCTACATATTATTTGCGGTTTTACCACTCTATGTTAGGTACGTCCTCACGCAAAATGTTGCCTGCATTATCAGCACTACTTATCCTATATGGTTATCCACTTTAAATATCTCTATTTTTCAGCACGGCCTCTTCACGTGCATCCACAAATACTACTCGGTAGACGACTGGAAGAAATTCGCCGAGGTGCACGCGGAGTGCTTGGAATATATGGGTAAATATATCTCAGACATCATCGATATAACGGGTATCTCTTTACTTTCTTTAATAGTACATAATACCCTACATAATACACCAGTTGTAGTACGGGAACGTTGGGTACGTGCTACTACGTGACCCACTTCTTTTTTTTATCCCCATTTTAATGAATCATCACATCAATCGATTAATTTTAATCTTGCGAGTGTCACTGAAGACATAACACTCACAACATCAAAATTCAAAATGGCGGCCACTAGACGGCATTAAAAAAATGAAGTTGACGAACTATGTTACGTTGGGTATCGTTGAATAGGTATTTCAAAATCGTTATTAGATTTCTTCAAATTTTTTTTAGATAAAATAACTGTTTAGGATTTATGTAACGATTTAAAGTTGGCTTAACAACAAATTTTTGGAGAGCTGTATCTCGGCTAATTATTTAACCTACAGAGCTGGTTCTGGTCACCAAATATAGCGATTTTAGAATACTTTAAAAAACGTATACATTTTTATTAAAAAAAAAACCGCATAGTTTAGGACTTAATTGACAATACCAAAAAAAGTGCGAAATTTTCGTGGTTTTTCGAGTGCTGCAAAGTTAGCACAGGTCTTTCGAAGCTGCAAACTTGGATATACAACATATTAAAAAGCAGAACTAGCCGTTAGCTTGCAATTTTACTGGTCAAATATGACTGGCATAGTCGAGTCTTTTATTATGACATCCACGGAAGAAAGGTATTCTAAACCGACACAATTTATTTATTTAAATCAGGTAATAAAGGCCCATAATTACAAATACTTTAAAGACAATATAAACATACTATAATTTACTTTAAAAACAAAGTTTAAACCGACTTCAATTCAGTACTTCGCCAAGCCACATGGTACATGAACATTTCCACATTTCCTTTCCAATTTACCACATGAACTGCTTTCCGAGAGCAAATGCGTTGATTATTACAGAAAAAACCCAAGTCGCTATATGTGGGCTGATAATATTTGAGTAGTTCCGTCGATTCCTCAAGGATCTCAGAATTAACACTTCATTAGTTGCTACTTCAACGGAATCATGTCAGAATCTTTGACGTATACTCTTTGAGGAGTTCCATAAGTCATCTGTGGTCCTCATCATCATCATCATTCCACTTCACCAAAACTACGATTTCCGAGGGTAAATTCACGAGTTGTAATAGAAAATACCAAAATCACTACACGCGTGCCTATAAAATTTGAGGGTTGCCCTGAATTTCCCTGGGATCCCATCATCAGATCCTAAATTGGTGACAATGGGACCACCTCGGGAGTATACTCTTTCGAATAAAAAAAGAATTTTTGAAATCGGTTCACAATTAACAGAGAAACCGGCGAACATACATAAAAAAAAAAAACATACAGTGGAACATATAACCTCCTCCTTTTTTGAAGTCGGTTAAAAAACTACAAAAACACACTCTTACTGCGATGTGTTGCGTAATTTTGTGGTGTCAGGTAACCAACCGCAATAACGCCGGAACTTGACTCCCTTCAACCAAAATTCTTCCTCAGTGAAGGTCGATACAGGGGACTGTATTAGATAGGCCGTAGGGGTCTACTTACTACCTACTTGTCTAATCATTGGATAAAATCAAATTCAAATTCAAATTATTTATTTCGAGTAAGATACAGACTAGGGTTGCCAACTTTTTTTTGGGGAGATATAGTATTTTCCAGAAAAAAACGACAAAAATATAGTACACCATAAAAATATATACTACCTACCTACTTGGCTGGGCAATATAATCCAGTAACTTTGTCGCCTGCAAGTACGGAGAAGTATGCGTCAAATCCGGTAGTTCTGATTTTTGCAGACTTGTGCAGACTCAACATTATAGTTGAATGAATAATCCAAGTTTGTGACCTCAAGCGCCGAACGCAACTTTGTCAAAAATCGAAAATACCGCGAAATCCCTAAAGGACTCGTTTTTGATATAACGTTTTAAGGACGTATTTAAATAAGCCTAAATTTGCTACAATATTAAACTAGAATCGTCGCTGTAGACCCAATAGTTTCCGAGATAAAGCTTTTCAAAAATCATAATTTTTTCGTACTTCGAAATTTTTTGCAATATTTAAATAAGCCTAAATTTGCTACGATATTAAACTAGAATCGTCGCTGTAGACCCAATAGTTTCCGAGATAAAGCTTTTCAAAAATCATAATTTTTTCGTACTTCGAAATTTTTTGCAATATTTTAGTGTTGCGAAGTTCGAAAAATTATAAACATTAAAAGGTTTTATCTTGGAGACTATTGGGTCTACAGAGACAATTCTAGTCTCATATTGTAGCAAATCTAGTCTTCTTTAAAAACGTCCTAAGAAGGTACAGTCGCCATCACATACATCGGAGCAAACAAGCACGTCACAAACATCGAAACACACCTCTATTTTCAAGGCATTAGGGTGCATGTGCCGATATTTTTGAACACCTTTATTGTACCTATGCATGTGATGGTGACTGTACTATCAAAAACTAGTCCTTTAAGGTTAAGTATAATAAAAACTTTCGCGGTAATTTCGATTTTTGACAAAGTTGCGTTCGGCGCAAGAGGTCACAAACTTGGATTATTCATTGGGCCAACATCAACATCATAAACCAGTCTGCAAAAAATCACAATTACCGGATTTGACGCATGCTGTGGATGTATGAAGTTACTGGATTAATGTTGCTATTTGGTAAAAACCTCGGCAATTTGAAGCACTTCGTAAGGTCCCCCAAAATATAGTATTTTCGCGTACTATATATTTATTTAGTCGTCGGGGAAAGAAGGTTGACCAATCTTCGTTTCGCCGACGACATCGTCTTGTTTTCTTCAACCGCTTCCGAGCTTTGTCATATGCTTGACGATCTCAGCACCGCAAGCCTCGAGGTTGGCCTAAAGATGAACATGTTAAAGACCAAAGTCATGACCAATAGCACAGAACGTAGGGTAGAGATAAACGGAGAACATATAGCATATGTCCATGAGTATCTTTATTTGGGCCAATTAGTCTCTTTCCAGGCGCGACAAGAGAAAGAGGTCGATAGACGGACCGAAAACGCCTGGAGGAGCTATTGGTCCATGAAACACCTAATGAAGGGCGACCTACCTCTGGCACTTAAACGTAGGCTCATGGACATGTGCATACTTCCAGTTCTCACCTACGGTGCACAGACTTGGTCTTTGACGGAAGCGCAGAAGTCCAAACTCGGGGTTTGCCAGCGAGCTATGGAGCGCAGCATATTGGGTGTAAAGCTAATGGACCACATCCGGAACACCACGCTGCGCTCCAAAACCCAAATAGAAGATGTAGCTCGGAAGGCAGCCAAGTTAAAGTGGGACTGGGCTGGTCACGTCTACCGCATGCCGAATGAGCTGTGGGCCAAAGGGACCACGGAGTGGAAGCCCCAACACTCAAAACGGAGACGCGGTAGACCTCGTCGGCGATGGCGGGATAACTTGGACTCCTTTTTAAAAGACTGGCCAGTTATTGCTCAAGACCGCGATGAATGGAAGGGGAGAGGGGAGGCCTTTGCTCAGCAGTGGGACATAACGGGCTCGATATAATAATAATAAAAATATATTTATGAGATATTAAACTTTGAATTGAAAATGTCGGGGCACAGACCAAGAAAAAAGACACATTGCGTCACGTGTTATTTGTTATACAAGGGTGCAAAGTTGTATTTTACCCGCGAGTCTGGAATTGAAACACGAGCAAGCGAAAGGATTCCATAGTTAAACCGCAAGCGAAGCGAGTGGTTCTAAAATAGAATCCTGAGCGTAGCGAGAAGTAAAATACATTTGCACCCGTGTGTAACACAACACTTTTCACCTCACTGTAGCGAGGAAAGTGCAACATGCAAAACAACTTTATTTAATATAAATAATAAATTTGCACCCTTGTATAAATAAACTATAACAAATAACAATTTTTTTTTTGAATTTTGGTCAAGTGCGAGTTGGATTTTAGTTTTCCCATACGTTTTGAGACCCAGCGCCTGGTGAAGGCAACAAGCAATTTTGAAAAGTTTTTTTGTATGGGATCCCCCTTAAATATTTATTTTATTCTGTTTTTAGTATTTGTTGTAATAGCGGCAACATAAATACATCATCTGTGAAAATTTCAACTGTCTAACTATCACGGTTCGTGAGATACATGAGATACGCTACAAGGTCAAATTACTTTGCCCACAAGTGGATAAAATGCGATTTTGCTCACTGGTTTTAAAAGATAATAGAGGATTCCGAGGCAGTGAGGGGAAAAGACTTTTGTGCAATTTTGTTTGTATATGTGTGTGTGAGCGTGTGGTAAACTTATTTGGCTTGGTTGAAAACCGGCTTCACTTAACTAGGTTGTTCGTCATGGTCTGTCTATTTTTTTTCTTGGTCTGAGGTCGGGGGTTTCTCAACTTTTCTAAGTTATTAATTATTATCTGACGTTTTGTCCTAGATTAAGTTCTTATTCCAAAAATGTAACATAAACTTTTATCGAATTCCATGTTTAATTTTTTTGATCCATGTCCATTGTCGTTCCATGTCAAATTGCAATACATTGGTAAAGAACTTAATCCTCCCTTTCGGTGTTCAAGAAATAATTGGCTACTAAGTACCTACCTACTTCTTAACAAAAAATATCCCCAGCCATCCTATGTCTTATTCATATCCGATCAAAATGTCATTAGGATCATAAGGCGATAAGATGAGGGTCGGAAGGGGGGGAGGAATTGTGTGCGATTACTTACCTATTAGGCACACATCTGGTTTGAGTATTTTTCTAATCTGAACCGACTGTATGGGATAGGTAGGTATTTGCTCTCTGAAAGCATCATACCTAATAAATTATGACGTGAACGTTACGGCTCTGTATGGCAGCTTGCACACCTTTCATATGACAGTCGTAGTATTGACGTCATGATTTTCTTAAAAACGGGTGAGAAGGAAATCTGAAAACTACTTTAGTACCTACGTTCAGTAGCTCTAGTATAAGTTTTATCGATACATATACGTTTTCGAACGCGTTTGCGTTTAGTTTCAATTTGTATGGCGACGCGTAGTTCCTAATAGTTACCACCAGAGGCGCTGTTGGCGTCGCCATACAAATTGAAACTAAACGCAAACGTGTTCGAAAACGTATTGTGTCGATAAAACTTATACTAGAACCTCAGGTAGTATAATTAACGAAATGGTTTTCGAATTAGGCATCATTACATTACATAGTTTGAAATGTTGTCAATTGTCAGATAGGTTGTTAGAATCTTTAGGGCACGTTTAGGTCTTGCAACGTAAGTCGTTCAAACATAAACAAACATCATTATGTTTGCTTAGCAGTGTTTAAGGTGTTTAAAACAGCATTAGTATTTGTTCCTATAAGTCGAGGCCAGTGCCCAGCAGTGGGATGTATATGATAAAGATGATTTGTTCCTGAGTCTTAGATGTTTTATATGTATATATCTTTATAAGTAGGTATAATGGGCCATTCTGAGCCACAGTTCAGGTCCAGATCGCGCAAGGCTTTTGGCGGTCGGAGCCAAGAGAGGCCGGTCACTGGCTACATGCCCCTCCCTCTCCAAATACCGGTACCTTCCTGGATCCGACCTCCCTTCGCTTGGCGACTGGTCTGCGGCTTGGGGTGACGGTATGCACTCCACACATATGCCCTTGTGGCACGGACGTGGACCGACTGGGTCAAAAAAGTGCAGGCTGCTTTTCAAGACATGCGACACTTATTGACATAATCCGCCGGTCTCTTGCCACCATCAATGTGCCTGCTCTTGTCGCATGGCGTTGTCAGAGATGATGGCAAAATACCTGATGGTGTGTCTCTGGTTCCTTGGAGTTTGGGACGGATGCTTGTGTGGGACGCTACCTGTGTAGACACACTGGCACCGTCTCACCTCCAACGGACTACTTCTAAAGCGGGTGCAGCGGCAAAAGATGCCGAACTTCTGAAATGTAATAAATAACACAAGCCTTATTGAGCTTACTGTGGAACTAGATCGATTTGTGTAAGTTTGTCCTCTCAATCCCAGCCTATATCTCACTGACGAATAAAGACCACTCAAGGTGCCGCTACCCGTAGGAAATTGGTGGACTGCACGCAGTCCGCTGCGTGATTTTTGCCCGTATGGACAAGTGCTGGAAGCACGGTGGCCGGCCAAACCAAGTTAACTCCGTACTAGATTTTTTTGTGACCGCCGTCCGCTGTTTTCGCTCCTTTGGCGTCGTCTTTAGCCCTGCTCTGTGCTTGTCTCATTCACGACCTTTGCCCCTAAGATCGATTTATTTATTGTCCAACCAGCCGCCACCTCAGGCACAGCGGAAGCAGACTTCGAGCGCCTCTCAGAGATCCTGAACACGGTGAAGGACCTGAAGTTCATCTGCCTGGACGTTGCCAACGGATACTCGCAGCATTTCGTGGAGTACTTGAGGAAAGTGCGCGCTGCGTATCCCAAACACACGATTATTGTGAGTACGACCACCAACCTGGTGCCCGTTTCACGAAGCTACCTATAAGTTACACTTTTACAAGTCTTCACTGGCAACTATTAAATTAAATTAAATTAAATTAAATAGCAATTTATTTCAGACATTCATCCATAGGTATTACACATAGGTGGGTTACATACATAAAAGCAAAAATGATAACAAAGTAAATTTTGAATTTTAAAATAATAAACATAACTAAAAGAATACTACTAATAACTAGGACCGTGAAGGGCCAACCACCTCTTCATCACGGGTGTGTTCCACCTGTCAGCAAACACGTTCAGGATGCTGTTTGTGGTCGTGCGCAGGCGGGTAAGCACGGAGGCACAACGCTTCCTTATGCGTCGCGTGGAAGTCGTCGGTGCGCGCCGCGGCGAACATGCCGGACGCGCTCCACGGCAGCCGGAACAGCGCCCTGAACGCGTTGTTGTACTGCACGCGCAGTGCGCTGTACGTGCGCGCTGTAAAATTGACCCATAGGCTGCACGTGTAGAGAGACTGACAGTAGGCTCGAAACAACGTCAACTTAACCTCGTCGCTACAACGTGCAAACCTACGAGCCAACATATTGCACCGCACGGACAGCGCTCTGCGCTCTCTCTCTATGTCCATGCCATCACTCATGTCCTCAGAGACCCAGTGACCCAAATACTTAAAATGTTTTACCTGAGTCAAGGGAGTTCCACACAAAGTCACCCGGGGCACATCCTCGTAAGGTTTCTTACCAACCTATGAGGCTCTTGACCAATTAACGCAGTGGCGTAGCGTGGGTTTTCGCCGCCCGGGGCCTACTGGAAATTCGCCACCCCCATGCAATGATTAAATATTTTCGTTATATTCCTTATCCGCCGCCCCCTTTCGTATGCTGTCCGGGGCCATGCCCCCCCCCCTGCCCCCCATGCTACGCCACTGAATTAACGGCTGGCCATTAGGTCTGTTTTTGTAAAATTGTAAATGAAGCTTCGACAAACGGGCCACTGTTTTGAACATTTTAAGAATTCTTGAACATGGTTCATGTTTAATTGACAAGTACCTAATGTGAAGGCAAAAATAGCCTAGAACTAGAAAAACCTTTGTTTCACTTTGCAAGGAGGGTAAATTGTATTATGTGGAGTGTGTAGTATATACTCAAATAAGTAGTATAAAATAGACTTAGATATGGTACTTAGATTTCGGGTAAATGTATAGTTTGGACGACAATTCAATATTGTGGTACCATCGAGCTGATCTGATAATGGATACAGAAGTTGTCCATGGGAATTCAGTACTTAACCGACGGAACGCCGTTGAGTGTGGGCTCGTTAGAATCGTCTAAATTAGTAGTTGATGACTGTATGATACTGTCTGTACTGTACAGAAAAGTACATCTGGCAATAAAAGCTTGTACCCAAACGATTTTTTTATAGAAACTTAATATAAAGTTGAGTAAGATAAAATGACAGATTTTTTTATGTAAGTACCTAGTCAGTATTATTTTTGACTTAACATACCGACAAGGCCTTGCGGAGCTTTATAAAACCGTGGGTTACAGAATCGGATTCCTCGCTATTAATATATTACCTACTAGAGAAATGATAATTTTCGGATACATGATCTTCTAATTCCGTTCCAGGCAGGCAACGTCGTTACTGGCGAGATGGTGGAAGAGCTTATTTTATCAGGAGCAGATATAATAAAGGTAAACAAACACTTGTTTAATTCCGTATAAAATATTTGAAGAACGTCTTTTGTTGTTAGTCTAATCCCCTCAAACAATTCAACCATATCTAGGGCGGTTATTGGCTAAGCGTTAATGCGGCTCACCCCGCCGTTCACCCGTTACGAAACTAGACCTCTACCTTCGCTTAATTAGTACGCATCGCGGTGTCAAGGTGTAGGTGAGCGTTGAGGTGAGCTGAAAACAAGTTACAGAATAGCTGTAGTCAACATTTACGACACGCACGGGAAGAAAGAGACAGGTGTTATTCTAGTCAGACACCACACGGAGTTATGAAGTGATTTTAAAATCATCATTATGCGTTCTTACGTAATAGACGTCCACTGCTTGAATCAGGCCTCCCGCAAAGAGCGCCACAATGACCGGTGCTGTGCCATCCGCATCCAGCGGACTCCCCCAACCTTTACTAGGTCATCATTCCACCTTCTCGGGTCTACCCACGCTGATATTAAGAACTTTTCCGCCCCAACGGCAATCGGTTCTGCATGCAATGTTCCTCGCACACAGCTTAAGTTTAGTGATTCCGGAGGGCTGTATCGGTAACCTTGGTTCTGCTGTGGCTATCTTCGTTTCTGAAGTGAAACTCTCAGCATGGCCCTCTCCATTGCTCTTTGGGTCTTCGAGCCTTCTTATGAGGCCCATCGTTAGCGACCACTTTTCAGTACCACACGTCATCACTGGCAGCACACACTGGTCAAAGACTCTCGTCTTGGACACTGCGTTAATACTTATGTACTTTTGTTTTGGCCAGGTGGGCATCGGCCCTGGTTCAGTGTGCACCACCCGCATCAAAACCGGCGTGGGCTACCCTCAACTGTCAGCTGTCATCGAGTGCGCAGACGCAGCGCACGGGCTCAAAGGACATATTATCTCTGTAAGTCTAGCATCAGTATGGTTTAAAGAAGTAAAAGTTAACATTTCAGAGGTCTCAAGGCAACACAGGACGAATGGCGTTATTGATCAAGCGCTTCAATATTGTCATGTGGCCAATTTAGACTTGTTATAATCCGTAAGTCCACTCCCAATCCAATACGCCTACGTCTCATGACAACATGCATGGCAGCAGGTTGAGAAAGTTGTGCTGAGCGAGAATGAGAAGATTATCGCACCTAAAGTTGGCCGTAAGTTTAAAAATCCTTCACTTCCGATCAAAATTGTAAGGGTAGGTAAATTTACGTCATGTGACAACAGCACGAGACATGTGGCATCAGATAGCCCTTTGATCGTAGAGAGAGTAAACCTTAGTCTGTCAGTCCTGAAATGGCCGGAAGTACTTGGCAGACGATGTCAAAGGTGGCCAACTTCGGCTTGTATTGTTGTCACATGACGTAAATATACCTACCCTTAGAATTATGACCAGAAATCGTCTGATTTTTGCTCAGCTCATCTTTCTCGACCTGCTGCCATGCATTTTATCGTGTTTTCATGAGACGTAGGCGTATTGGGAGTGGGCTTACGGTCTATTATAACTTGTAACTTCATGAAACAAGCCGCTTAGCTTCTTCTTCGCCTTTGCTTTTGGCGTTGTTAAAACAATACGTTTTGAGCTGCGCGATTTGTACCTACCCGACACTACCTATATTCCGTGCTGTCATATAGACAAACCAGAGTAGAGTACTTGTTCTGCCCATGAGAGACCTGCCAAATGGTCTTGCGCCCTCAGAGACAGGATATTATACTGATTGATTATTTTCTATGGAACGAACGAGGTAAAGTTGGACAGTTTCTATG
Organism: Epinotia brunnichana; assembly: GCA_963854355.1. Classification (NCBI taxonomy): domain Eukaryota; kingdom Metazoa; phylum Arthropoda; class Insecta; order Lepidoptera; family Tortricidae; genus Epinotia; species Epinotia brunnichana. The sequence continues at coordinate 16,744,722 of OY977956.1, forward strand.
AGACGAGCTGTCGGTGCCATCTCTCTGTTGCGCTCTCTATCGCACTAATCATAGCAGGTAATTAAGTGAAACAGAGAGCGCAACAGAGTCCCGTTCCCACATTTAAGGTCCCCCGCGCATCGAGCGTTTGATAATACCGTTGGTCACTACCAACGGTATCGATATGTGTTGGTAAGTTTTCCCCCAATTTTTTTTTATAACAGTAGGTATAGATAAGATAAGATAAGATAAAAATCATTTATTCAAGTAGGATTTTACAATCACTTTTGCATCGTCAAGGTTTATATTGTACAATATCATATCTATTCGGTTACACAAACACACAACCTATACATTTGATTAATTAATATGTCACCTAATTCTAAATAATTCAATGTGGTTATTACATGTCTGTTTCGATTCTTATCTATCAACACATTTCATACGTTTGATTAATACATGAGGAAGCAAAAGAGAACAAAAAAAAGAAGTTATTTGTATAGTCCTATAAGAGGCCAGTCATTTTTATCATTTAAATACTCTTGAACGGTATACTATGCCTTTTTAAGTAAAAAAGTCTTTTTTTAAATATTTTTTTATTCCAGGAAACGGTAACTAGCGCTTCCTTGGGTAGTTTATTGTAGAAACGTATCCATTGACCCAAAAAGGATTTGCTGATTTTACTAACTCGAAACTTGGTTATTGCAATTTTGTGTTTATGTCTCGCACTATGCATTTTATGGAACGAGTCTACATTCTTTAGAGCATATATAATGGTATCATAAATGTACTGTGATGCCATTGTTAAAATATTTATGTTTTTGAAATGTTCTCTCAGTGATACACGTGAGCCCATGTTGTATATCGACCGTATTGCTCGTTTTTGCAAAACAAAGATGGTTTGTATATCAGCAGCTTTACCCCAAAGTAAAATTCCATATGCCATTACGCTGTGGAAGTAGCTGAAATACACTATTCGGGCAGTTTCTACGTTAGTTAGTTGTCTAATCCTTCTGATTGCATAAGCTGCTGAGCTAAGTCTATTTGCGAGAGCAGATATGTGTGGACTCCACTGCAAATGTTTATCAAGAGTCAAACCTAAAAATAAAGTTTTGTCTACTATTTCTAAACATTCCTTATTAATATATATGTTATCACTAACCGGCTTTACATTAGATAAAGTAAATCTTACACATTTAGTTTTTTTGGAATTTAGTAACAGATTATTCACAGTAAACCAATTCAAAATTTTGTCAAGGGTATTGTTTATGTCATTATAATTTTCAGAATGTCGATTAACTTTAAACATAAAGGAAGTGTCATCTGCGAATAATACAATTTCACAAGCGTCTTTTACAATACTTGGCAAGTCGTTTATATAGACTTAAAAAAGGAAAGGGCCTAAAATGGATCCCTGAGGTACTCCTAGTCTAATAGGGGCTTTTTCCGACTGAGTTTTATTAATAACTACGGTTTGCGTTCTGTGGATGAGATAACTCGAGATAAGGTTCAGGGCGATTTCAGATAATCCATAATGTCTTAACTTAATTACCTATTATGTTTTTTTTTTATAAGCGTCTTCATACAATTAGAGCTCACTCATCTGTGCCTTACGTTACAACTCATCATACCATTTATAACCAGGACGGCGGCTGCACGTGCCCCGGCGACGTGGCGAAGGCATTCGGCGCGGGCGCAGACTTCGTAATGGCGGGCGGCATGTTCGCCGGCCACGACCAGTGCGGTGGTGATGTGGTTACCAAGCCGGATGGGAAGAAGGTCAAGCTGTTCTACGGCATGGCGTCGGCCACCGCCATGGAGAAGCATTCGGGGGGTGTCGCGGATTATAGGTCCTCTGAAGGTGAGTGTGATCACACTATATTCACCCATTTAAGTACTTAGTTGTTGATTGAGGTTTCAAACTCTCAAGCTATATATTAACAATAGAGAATTACTTCATTGCTGAGTTAAGTGTCTGTTAGGGGCTGTCCATATACGTCATTTCAAAAATCGACAAAAACGATGACGAAATAAATAAATATCATTTATTTCAGTTTATGGTCCAAATGTTTGTTAGTAAAATCTTACGTAATGCTAATGATAGTATTGGAAATAAAAAATAAAGTAAGAAAAGTAAAATAAAGTAAAAGATAAAAAAAAAAAGTGCTGAAGTTTGACACAAAAAGTTGGCTATTGAGAATGTTATTAATATATAGACAAGCCCTTAGCCAGGCACTCCCAGTGGAATTATGTAGGCGACGTCGTCATTTATTAAGGCGAGGCCTATTCACAGTCTGACGAAAAGATTGATGTGTAAAGAAATTATGAAGAATTCTACTACAGAAACATTACCGTAGAGTGTAGGCTGAAAAAGAAACAAAGAATAGTACATTGTTTAACAAGGGGCGTATGAGGAATATTGCAAACGAGAGTCTATCAGAAGCCTGACGCCGTAAGGCGAAGGGCTTTTGATGACTCGAGTTTGCAATATTCTTACGCCCGTGTTATACACAATGTTTTTCATCACATTTGCGAGGAAATAAATAACTACAAAAGACAGAAAAATCAATGTTTTATACAAGCGCACCAATCAATATGTTGACGAAATTGACAACTTCACTTCCAGATCAGTGCGAGTGGAGGGCGTAGCTTCAATATTTCAACCAATCACAGAGCCTGCTCGATTTATTTTCAACCAATCACAGAGCAGAATTCTTGTCTGGCCGCTCGCGGCCAGATTTGCTTAACCAATCTGATCACACACAAGCTCATTACTCCCATGGGGCCATTATTTCTCGCGGGAACAATTTAGGCCATTGTCCTTCTGTATACAGGCAAGGAATAAAGCCATTTATGAGCAAGTGTGATGAAAACACAATAACCGAACATAATATAAGAAAATAGCTTGGTACCTCTGAAAAAAAAATCACCATAAAAATAAAGTTTCATAAAATTTTTCCTTTAATTTGAAATTTATAAAGTTTTCAACGACAATCTATGTTTTTTTTTTAAAAACTCAATAACCGGATAGATTTTTAATAAATTATCCAGTATTCCAAAAATCAATAAATATGTGATAAAAAGTAATGTTACACACTTGAGAACACGCATTTCCATCTCGCTCACGCTTATGCTCAGTGAGAGGGAGAAAAGACCATGAACCTACGTCGTTTAACCGAGTTCAAAAATGGTGGAGGTTCTCAATTCGTCGGAGGATTTTTATGTATGTGGCCCGATTTGGAAAATTCTTTTTTGTTTGAAAGGGTGTCCTTCCCAGGTGCTCACATAGTCATCAGGTCAGGATCTGATGATGGGATCCTGGAGAAATCGAGGGAACTCTTCAAATTTTATAGGCAAACTTGAAGCGATTAGTCCTGCTTCCCTTGCAATCAGTGTTTAACTCTTACCATGAAAAAAATACTTAAAATCTCCGTTCTTTCCAGGTAAAACAGTAGAAGTAGCGTACAGAGGCGACGTAGAAGCCACCGTCAAAGATATCCTCGGCGGGCTCCGATCAGCCTGCACGTACGTTGGTGCTGCGAAGATCCGTGAACTTCCGAGGCGAGCCACGTTCATACGCTGCAGTCGGCAGGTCAACGATGCCTTCTCATAAGTTCTGTGCGCCTGGTACTTGCTTTGCTAATTTCAGTGATTTTGTGTCCAAAAATGACTGTTTTTCGCCTTAAAAAGACACCATGATAAAAATCCACTTATTTATATAGACATACTTCATTGCATAAATATAAAATAGTAGATTGTACAACAAGTGCATAAAACGCACCATTTTACTCGAGACGTTTATCCATCCGAGCGAGCTTGCGAGCGAGGATAGATATAAAGTCGAGTGTAAAATGGGTTTTATGGACGAGTTGTACACTCTACTTTTCACTTCGATTGCGAGGAAATGAAACAGCAACACGTAAATATGAAGTTTTATTGTGTACTTTGGCTGTTGGTATATTTGCCTTGGTCTTAGAATACGAACGAAACGAAATAAAATAAAGAGGTTGTTGTATGAAGTTAAAGATGTTCGTGTGGCTGTTGCAGCGATTGCCTTGGTCTTCGACGAAGATTTTACTTTATGCTCTAGAGCATAAAAAGCGACTTTATGTCGCCTACGCACGACATAAAGACGAACTTTTAGAGCATGAGAAGTGAAAAAGTACAAGTGTTGGACTTAAAGCCTTCAGGCATTCTTTACTAGTCAGCCATTGGGCTAAGCATACATTTTAATGGTACAGGATCCTAAATACTGAAACTCTAATGGAAACACAAATCAATCAATTACATTTATCTTGATGTACAGCAAAACGCTTTTTTCTTTGCACCTTTTATAAGTCTCTGTTTAGCCCAATGGTTAGCTGGTAGAGAATGCCATTTGGCATTAAGCTCGCCATTTGTATTTTTTTGTATATTGTATAAGTTTAAATAAATAAATAAAACGCTGACCCATGAGCATAGGTTGAAATAAAGCCATCGTATGCTCTTCAAGGTTTTCTTTTAATCATCCAGTTTTGACGTTTAGAAGAGCGTGGCCATATGCAGAGCTGGAACACCCAAAACCACGCTCAAAAACTCATGACTAAGTGTGTATGTATATCATATTCACTCCACGCAGCGCGGTATGCAATGCACCTCTGAAGGCGTTGCTGTCCACAACTTCTTATGATTTTAAAGATATGATATTGGTAGTCTGATCATTATCAATGTTAAGTATGTTACATGCCCTGCTGAATTTCCATGTCAATGAGGAATCGTGAATATCGTGATATTTGCCGCCCACCGTTGGGCCTGTTTGTAACCTCAAAAGTGGTCCTTTTATGAATTTGGTCCCGATCGGATTTCTTTTTAATTTTTAACAGACTTCAAAAAAGGAGGAGGTTCTCAATTCGTCGAAATATTTTATTTTTTATTAATGTATTTTCCGCGATTACTGGAAGACGCCTGGACTGGAAGCCAGGAAACTCCTAGATGGCGCCATGGTCATCAGGTCAAAATCTGATGAAGGGATCCTGGCGAAACCGAGGGAACTCTTCAATTAAGGCGAAGTACTGAATTGAAATCCGTTTTTCAAGTAAATTATTCATTTTATCAGGTGAATTGTCATTTATCATAAAATATTGAGTACCAAATTTTTCGTGCCAGTGGTGCTAATAACTAATTCTATTTATCCGGCCTTTATCCAGCGCTGGGATTTGAATTAGAATAATCTCAATACCTATAGGTATTAACCTAGACGGTAACTATCTTTGTACTTAATCTTTTTGCGATTCGCTAAATAGTGAAAATAGTCTAGAAACGAATGAAGTGCACTTGCTTTTATAATATTAGATATTCTAAAGCAAATAATAAAATGCCTTCGTGCACTTATCATGCCAAAAGAGTTCTATACCTGCTTCTAGGTTCCATAGAACAAGACAGAAAGGAAAACTTTCTGTCCGATTTCCGACCTTATGCCTATGAAATAAATGGGAAAGCAGTACGAAAACAATGACTGATAGTGCACACACGCTATATTTATACATACTTGAACTTACTAATTTATTTTACGTGACTACGGGCCTTAATTATACGAATCAACTTCAACAAATCTTTGGATTCAAATTGAATAAGTAATAATACATAAAGTTATTTTTTGGTGAAAAGTGAATTAAACAGAGTTTCGTAATTTGTTACGAAATTGGGACAGCTTATACTTACGGAGCCAGATTTATATTAAATAATATTTTGCCAATTTCGGAACTACACTATTACATTGTAGGTAAGTAGTGTCCCGTCAAATTATTTATTTTCGACTTCTCGTAAACACCGATGATAGGAAAAATATATAGGTATCCTATTTATTAGTCGATTACAAAATTCATATTCTACGTGAAATTGATTCCGTTGAAAATTATTCGAAATTTCGTAACCGGTTACGAAAATGGAAATAAAATTAATAAAAATAAAATCAAATGTTACGCTTGTTGCACTCTGGTTTTGTATGGATATTGAGCTATTCGTAAATCGGTTAAATGTTTACTAATACCAAGTGTTATAGCTTATATGTGTGCGTTGGAGCCTGCAACGCAAACAACATATATTTACCAATAGCTCAATTTTCAGGCACAAAGGTTTTCGTACTTACAAATAACAAAATAATCGTAATTAGTAAAAATTATGTAAATATACCTCGTCCATAAGATTCTTAAATTCCTTAGATACTTCAAATCAATTCAAACTCTAGTAAACGTACTTAATCTAAATGATTACTAAAGTTTATCTTAGCGACAGATGAAGCTAGACTTTATATTTGTACGGTCAATTAATATATGTATTGATTAAAAATAATCTTGTTTCGAGGTCCATGAGATATATGGTAAGATTGCTTCCTTCGCCAAGTAAGGATCTGACATCCAAGAGCCTTACGAACGGAATCTGAATTTTCTCGGTTTAGATCTGATGGGTTGCTATACCTACACGCTAATATGCCTCACAATTTTTATGTGTCGGTGATTAAAAGTGCAACTCTTGAGTCTTTAGTGTCCGTGTTGGCAAATAAGGCTCGAATATATTTTCGTATGTTTTGCTAGTGCCTTCCAGAGAGCATTCCTTTCAAGATGTATTTACCTATACTACCTGCATAGTCGACTCATGTCTGCTGAAGTTGGGTTGCACTTTTAAGTACAGAGCATATGACAATTAAATTAATGAATGAAATGTAAGCACAAAATAAAAACTATGCGATTTGCCGAGTACAAGTTACAAAAGTATTTTAAGCTAATTTAAGTTTAATTCTATCCTATTTTTATTGTAACAGAAAGATGACTAAATTATTATATTTCTGTATTAGTTACGTATGACCACGTCTTTATATGTATGTTTGTCTCAAATATAGTTTTTAAACTCATTGACTACTTTTATTTGTAAACAAACCTTTCACACCGTCAAAGATAATTTAATCTTTGACACCGTCTACTTCCACATCCACCCAACACTAGTAAACAAGAATTAGGGATAAATAAAGTGAAAATAAAAGGTAATTTTATTCCCTTTTGTAAAACTGTGGTTATTGTTAACATTTCATTCTGGTACATAAAGAATTGCCATTGAGCAAACAGTAACAAATATTACAATCGACTTTGTAAGCTTGTCCTTTCTGGCAGACGTAGCCATGCTGAATCGTCGTCATGATTTCCACGGAAATGCTCGCCTTGTCGCACTTCACATCCGAACATATGACCGTTTGTCCATCAGAGAGACACTGGCAGTTATTGCAATCATTCGAATAGTAATGCAACGGTTCGCAATAACCATGCATAGTGCTCAAATCGGCACTCGGGCTTTTTAAGTTCAAGCATTGGCTTTGAGTTTCGCACCACTGCCACTTCTCATCGTTAGACATAACACAGGAACATTTTAAACAGTTTAATTCGTAAGTTGTTCCGTTTACACAGCCATCCCTGACAGTCGTGAGTAAAGACTCGTTCTTCTTGCACCGTCTCACTGTGCATGCAAACCTGGTTCTTCCGCCCTCATCTTTCAGACAAACGCAAGTGTTGCAACCCTTTTTGTACTTAGTCCCAACCTTACAAGTGTGTAAAATTACTGGACGGTCAATCAGCTCGTAATAGCGTTCGTCGACATCCATTAAACGCCTTTTATCTACTTCTCCGACATTTCCTTGACAACGCTTGGCTGAACATACCATCCGGCCGTCCGCGTCACAGAAGCACAGATTGCAATCCATATTGAAAATTTGGTTAGGCTCTACAGACTGACAGTAAAGACGGTCTTTCTCTTTCGTTGTCGTGCAATTTCCACACAAAAGTCTGTTGTTTCTGAGACAAGTACACGTTTGGCAGCCTAGTTTATATATGTCATCCACGTTGCATTCGGCGTAAACATCTATAGGTTCGTCGGTGCGTTTAATTGGTTTGTCCTGTAAAACTGGGTCGTCTTCTTCGCATTCTCGTTGAGTGCATAGTTTCGGATCTAAGCGTCCCGTGCTAGGACAGGAGCAGACATTGCATCCTTGGAGGTATAGTTTCGTGGGTGTGCAAGTTTTGTCAGTGGGAACTTCTACTGAATGCAGTACGCGGAAGGTGTCTCGACAGACGGGGTTGGGCCAGACGCCATCCTCTCCACAGACACAGAGCATAGAACCCAGGCGATAGTGCACATGTGGCTCGCAGGCTGTGGGCGTGGAACGCCATACACCATGGCCTTCCATACCTACATCGATGTCTTTAATGGCATCTGTAGAAGATCAAGAAGAACATTTTTTTAAAAGGTCTGCAGACTACTAATGTTGACTACTGAAAGCTACTAATTTTTGAGCAGACAAGAGTTGAGAAATGTAATAAACTAGTTAGTTCATTTGCCTTTGTTTATCTTCACATCGAAATCACAACTTTTAGACGAACGGTTTAGCCTAGCAAGCAGTGGCCTCTTGACTCTGCGTACTAAACTGACGGTCCGGTCTTGAATTCAGGTAAGGGAAAATATTCGTGTCGGAAACATGAATTTTTGTGTCTTGGATGTTTTATATGTAGTTAAGTATTTATATCTATTAAATATAAATAAATCGTCGTCTAGTGAATAAATAAGCGGAGCGCCCATACAAGACGATTCCCACCGGCTTACCTAAAATTTATTTTTAGGCAAGCCTATTAGTACTCTAAACTCTTTCATAACTTTTTTTGTTCCGGGTGGGCAAATTTTCACGCACCGCCACTGCTATGTGGCCAGTTCACTGTACGGGAGATAGTCTCAACGTAAAAAAAAACAAAAGGTTATTTTTAAAACTTATAACTGTTATAACGCTTTTACTGGGCCCTATTTTCAGTATTCTCCTAGCATTATCTCACATTATACAAACGGTTTGACCTTAATCTAGGCTTAATCACAAGCTTAGCCTTATTATACTTACTACGCAACCGAGTTTCGTAATTAGTTACGAAAAGTAAACGACTACTAATTCTCATTCATATCTGACTTACCTTCTGTGAAATGAGGAAAAATCAAGATGGGAAAGATAATTCCTAACATGAATCTCGTTCCAGCGTTCGTTTTCGTTTATTTTTATCTAGAGTATTGTATCTGTATTTTTTCGTATCTCGTTACGAAATTCAGTTGCGAGCCAGTTGTCAGTAGGGAATTTACCTACCGTTAAAATGTCCAAACATGTCGACACTGCGGCAGTCGCGGGAATCGCAGTCATACGAGCCTTTGTCACACCGACACCAATTACAGTCGTTCAGAATTTTATCTTTGATGCCGCATCTGTTATGTCGTATAATTTCATCCTCGCCTGAAAAAAACATAATTATGAATACATAAATACTTACATAAACACACGCTTGTATTCTCACAGGGGGTAGGTAGTAGATACATGAAGTTTAATTTTCGGTGCCACTTCCAGCAATTGTAGGTTCAGATGCCCATAGCCCACTTCAACCTCTTATTACCATAGTAGTCTTACGACACGTACGAAAAAAAGGGGGTGGTGCTATTCTGACACCACACACATTAAATTAGGTAGGTACATATAAAGCAATCTCTCCCAGACTACTATTGAGTAGTGGAGACGCAGACGATGCACAGCAAATTTAACATTCAATTCAATTCAATATATATTTATTTCAGGTACTGGACCCATAATGTGTTAGTTACAATAAATTAAATTAAATTAAGTGTTAGTAACAAAATAAATTACTAAATACTATGTACATACTCTAATATTTATTGACTTATTATTTTATTCATTGATTTAGCCCAGATATGAGACACTGGTGCATGCAATGACTGCCAGTGGCTCATAATCTCATAAATGGACAGTTATATATTATATCATACGTAAATCGTATAATTTTACCCACTTTTAGTAATTCATTACATGATAAACAGTATAATACTTACGAATACTTGCAATAACTAATGTAAATGCCAGTGAAACTAACCACAATACTGTGGCTACCATCTTATCTTCAAAAATAAAATGAATCAATGATCAAAGAAAATAAAATAGCTATCAAAAAACAATCATAGCTTAGCAACAATTACACGATCCTTTAATTATTAATTTAATTGAAATCGTGATGGAAATTTCATAGAAAATCATAATTTTTATCGGTTAGAAACTGAGTTGAATCTGACTTTGATTTATTGAACGAGCGAGCGAAGACTCCCTCTGAGAGGCCCTTCAGGTCCCCAGAGAGGACATACAATAACGTAGGTAGGTATAGGAATAACTACAGACCCATCTCGTTAGCAACAATCATGGCAAAAATACTTGATACCTAGTGTGCTTAATTCACAGTTAAAGAGTCATGTAAAACTGCATGATAACCAACTAAGTTTCCGACCACAGTTATCTACAAAGTCTGCGATCCTGTGTCTTAAGCACACTGTCAGGTATTATACCAAAAGTAAAACCCCGGTGGTAGCCTGTTTCCTCGATCTATCTAAGGCTTTTGACCTGGTTTTCTATGACCTACTATGGAAGAAGCTGGAAAATACCAGTTTACCGCAGGAAACCATTCGCATATTTAAGTACTGGTATGGAAACCAGGTCAACAGTGTTAGATGGGCTAACGCGCAGTCTGATGAGTACAGGTTGGAGTGTGGGGTGAGACAGGGAGGGCTGACCTCACCTACACTCTTTAACCTATATGTTAACGGACTAATTGAGGCGCTCAGCAGAACCCATGTCGGCTGCCATGCATGTGGAGTTTGTGTTAACAACATAAGTTACGCGGACGACATGGTGCTGATGAGCGCGTCGGTGTGTGGGCTGCGTAAGCTGCTGAAAATTTGTGTAACGTATGCAACAAATCATGGCCTTAAATATAATGTTGCTAAGAGCCAGTTCATGGTATTTGAGTGCGATCGCAAGAAAAAAGTGGAATTTCCTGCCATTTACCTCAATGATACCCCTATGGATAAAGTGGACCATTTCAAGTACTTAGGCCATGTGATCGCGACCGACCTCAAAGACGACCTGGACATGGAAAGGGAACGAAGGGCCCTGTCGGTCCGGGCGAATATGATCGCCCGCAGATTTGCAAGGTGCTCTAAAGAGGTGAAAGAAACACTGTTTAGGGCGTTTTGCACCTCCCTCTATACCTACAATCTGTGGGAGCAGTATACGCAACGGGCATATGGGGCCCTTAGGGTCCAGTATAATAATGCGTTCCTGGTGTTAATGGGACTGCGTCGTTTCTGTAGCGCATCAGGGATGTTCGCGGCGGCGCGCGTGGACTGTTTTTATACGAGCATGTGTGCGCGCGCAGCATCCCTGGTGCGCAGGGTGCGCCGCATTCCCAACAGCATTCTGCGCATGATAGCGGACAGGGTTGACTGTCCCTACATGTCTCACTGCGAGGGACTACACTCCCCTGTCAGTGTTGTTTTGTTTTAAATGTAAGTTTAGCTGTAACTACTAACCCCCTAGTTTTGTAAATTCTACTAACAACATGTGTCCATGGTTACACGAAATAAAAATTTCATTCATTCAATCATTCATTCATTCATATCCGTTACTGGCCGCGCTGCAGGCCAAACGGTGAAAAAAAAGAAAAAAAGAGCGAGCGAAGCGAACGAAGTTCTCCGTTTCAGCTCATTAAGGGGCTTACAGCTCCCAATGACCTTCGATCTGTTAATAGTGTCCCATATTTACTTCAAAACTCACCGTTTTCGACATATATGGTACCAAACTTTAGCAGTTTTAGGCCAAAAAACCAGTTTTTTGGACGTAACTTTGGTGAAAATGAGTAAAAAATAAAAACCTCTCTTGGGTTGTTAGAGACGTCAATAAGGAACAGTTACATGTAAATTTCATATATAAAAGTGCATAAACAACATACTAATATCGAAAACAGAGCTTTTTTGGACCATGTTTGAATAAATCATAAAAAAATATGTATACATTTTTTTCTAAAAAACTCTCTTGCAAAAGTAGATAAAGGGTTGAAGAACCGATTTACGTTTGTACCATAAATATATCTATTGTTATGACGGAGGAATATCAACTCAAAACACATCAAAACTAATCAATTAGCGCTTGGAGCCCCTTAAGGTATAATGTACTAACGTACTAGAGATGACACGCCGAACAAGAAGTTTGCGCTACGCGTTGCGATCCATGGGCCGCACCATCTCAGTGTATTCTATATAACCTACTTATTCTGTGATTCTATGACAAGTTACCCTCCCCCCGCATGCGCCCCCGCGCACAGATAATGTTCGTGTTGTTTTTAGTGCAAAAGTAAGTGACTATGCGTTAGGGCCCCTTAGGGCGTAAAACCTACGACAAAACCAAACACCAACACGAGTGGAGGAATGAGGCTGGCTTAAGGCACTCTAAGCTCTTTATAGAAGGAGTGGACTCGGGCTGGACCAGAAAACTCTGGAAATTCAGTAGGAAGCAACTCAGAATTATATCTAGGGTGTTCACAGGTCACTTCGGGGAGTTCGGGGTCAAGGATATCTTGGCCAAGATGGGACTATCGGATAGTTTAGACTGTAGAATGTGTGGCGAGGAGGATGAGACTATTCAGATTCAGATTCAGCAGATAAACAGACAAACAGACAAAAAATCTTAAAAACTGTTGGAACGTGTTCTGTTATCGATTTTAAGTATCCCTAGCCAATTTTTTTTCGAATATCTTCCATGTACAGACTTTCGACCCTCTTCAGCTTTATTATAATAATAATTATTATGTATAGATGTTATTTGCCCTTGCCAGACAAAGAATGAACTACTTTGGTAACGGTTACCCGCAACCAAAGGAATTCAAGGTGCTCCCGGTGAACTGCATCATCTGTTTTGTGGAAATGATGGAGCAAGCCTGGGAGCAGGTATAAAGGAGAGGGCAAGTGCACAAAAGATCCCACTGGGTCGAAGTGCATTCGAAAGAGCCCTCACCTATTTAGATAACACTAAAAGTAAAGGCTTTTAAAAAGTCTAGAATAAGTGTTTCGTAATAAAGTGCGAAACTAAAAAGAAAGCCGTACATGGAGCGGATTTCACGGGCCTTCGGCCTCCCGTCCCTCGCCGCTCACCATCGAACCTTCGGCTCTTGGGTTTCGCTAAAAGAACATTCGGGGATAGTGAGTGCCCACGTACGATTGCCCGCGGGCTCGCATAGTGAGCGCACTCTGAAGAGGCGTTTTTGCCTTCCTTCCTACGATAAACTCAGCCTTCAGCTTCGCTTGCCTCGCCGCTCACCTTCAGGACGTCGACCCTCAGGTTTCCCTTGCAAGAAATCCGGAGATAGTGAGTGTCTGTGGGGGCTCGGATAGTGCGCGCTCTGTAGGGACGCCTTGGACCTTTCATCCCCACGAGAAACTCAGTCTTCGGCCTCGCTTGCTTGGCCGCTCACTTCCTCGATTTCAGTCCTCAGGTTTCGCTTGCAAGACATCCGAGTTAAGTGAGTGTCCGTGGGGGCTCGCATAGTAAGCGCGCTCTAAAGGGACGACTTCAATCACATACGAGAAAATCGGCCTCCGGCCTTCCTTGCCTCGCTGCTCATATTCTCGACTTTGGCCCTCAGGTTTCGCTTGCAAGACACCACGCGGGATTGTTTGCAGTCGGGATACCTTCTGTTTAGGTATTGTATGTAGGTAATACCTAACCTACATACAATAGCTAAACAGTTAAAAGTTTTAAGGCTGAGAGTTGGAGTTGGAACTCCAACTCTCAGCCTTAAAACTTCGTAAATATATAGACTCTATGTACGCAGGGCGTCTTTCGGCTGATATAATGATGATGATGATGATGAGACTCTATGTAAAGATTCAAGGAAACTGTTTTCAGCGATTTCAAAACTGTGACGAGAGTCATGAATCGTCGCTACTCCATGTTAGGAAAAGTAAACACGACTTCAATTCAATACTTTGTTGTACCACATTGCACTTCCTGTCTACATTACCTCAAAGACTCTTTCAAAAAGTAAATGCTTGTGTTTTTACAGAAAATACACAACTGAATTTATAGGGGTCGCAATGCCACTGTTTTGTACCGAATTTCAGGAAAATGTATATGAGTAGGTATCAGATAGTAAAATCCTACTTCCCACCAAATAGTATTCGCTTTGACTTAAGGTTGACTGACAGATAATGCTTTGTGGCATTAAGTCCAGCTTTTGTACTCTATGTAGATAGCAGTGGCTGAGCGCCCATACAAACCAATTCCTACAGGCTTGCCTAAAATTTGTTTTTAGGCAAGCCTGTAGTTATTGTACTCTAAACTCTTCCATAACTTTTTTTCAAATATTAATCAAATATTGTCACGCGCCGCCGCTGGTAGATAGGTACTTCGTTTGCAATATAGATTAAATAACTTAAATTAAATATTATTATGATGACGACGTTTGTTAGGGTGTTTTGATTGAAATAGTATAAAATAAAATAAATAAATAAATATTTGCGGACAATCTTACACAAATCAACCTAGTCCCAAACTAAGCAAAGCTTGTACTATGGGTACTAGGCGACGATATAGATACTTATATAGAGAAATAAATACTTAAATACATAGAAAACATCCATGACTCAGGAACAAATGAACCGATACACGCATATATACTATGGAGTTGCAAGCGTCCATAGGTTACGGTAACCATTTACCATAAGGTGTTTGCCACCAATGTGGTGTAAAAAAAAATATATAGTTATTTACTAATGTTCCAGTAGTAGGTATGACTTTATATAAATCATACTTATACAGTATACGTAAAAATAACATGTACTTAGGTAAAATAATAGATGAATGGATGGATCTAGGCAATCTAGTAGGTACCTACCTAAAAATTGTGTGACTAACTTTATTTTTTACCCGCCTTTAGTTTATATGTGTTAATTAAGTTTCTCGGCGAATTGGTTTATCTGTAATGCCGTGTAAATATACTTATAGCAAATAAATAAATAAATAAATAAATTATACGCGTACAAAGTCGCGGGCAGAAACTAATATAATAATAAGTATTAAGTATTATTATTTTGTTTGTGGGCCTTAATGTGCCGCTTCGACCAGCAAGTGATCTATTTTGGCAGCCCTTGCTTTAGAGTTCACCGTTAAGTCCCGTTGCCTCCAGGAAATTCCAGATTCTTTGGGCGGTGATATGTTGTACTTCTTGTGGGTGCACTATTACCCTGAGAACTTTACGGTTTCGCTCTATGAAAACACAACAATATATCGATATCAGCCATATTTTTACACCAAATTTGACTAAATATTCATTAATAATCCACCTAAATTTAATACCGATACGGTAAAAAATAATGAAAAGTAGTCTTCATAAATTCCGTAAAAATCAGGCGAAAATGGTATAAACTTTCTTTACTTTATAATTGACTACGTCTATATACGTTCTTTGGGATACGCGCATAATCCACTTATTTTTGTTAATGAATAAACCTTTCTATAGGCCAGATAAAATTCAATATTATCTCAAGGTCGTAAATATTTAATTAAAATGCCGTTATTTCCTGATGCATATATTTTTGGATTCAGGTAGTATAGTAAGTCTCCAAATTTGTGTACTCAAACATGTTTTCATTATAAAAATACTGATACCATTTTTGCTTGCGGGTTAATTTTTTTTCCTAACTTCCGGTCAATAGAATTATTGATTTCAATAGTAAAAGTTGTTTAAAATAACATATAAAAGCCGTATACAAATAATTAGCCTGATATTGAATTATTTCCAAAAAAAAACGTAATTTTCTCAGGGTATATGTGCCGCCCTAGGTAGGTACTTCTTTTATGCATGAGTGGTCCGCAGGAGCAGAGAATGTGCATTGCAGTCTCCTCTGTCTCCTGGCAGAACCTGCAGTTTGTTCAATTTGCAATGTCCTGTCAGGATTCTTGTCACTGCGCAGGTTTTGTGCCTTTTGAATTGTAATAACTCTTTAGACAGCTTACTATTGAACCCTTCGCTCAGGGCTTTAGCTTGTTTTTGTCCTTTGCTGAACTTCCACAGCTTGATTGCCTCTGATTTTTCCGCGTTGTTTAGTAGAGAATATGCTTTCCGTTTTGTGATGCCACAGAACGGTTCCGGGCTGACCTAGGGCCGTGTCTGCGCCCTGCCTTGCAAGTTCATCTGCTTTTTCGTTTCCTACAATGTCGGAGTGCCCTGGTACCCATCTAAGTATGACTTTGTTGGAGTTCGCCAGGGTGTTTAGATTATTTTTACAATTCTGGACTAGTTTAGAGTAGGACTCTAGTGATTCTAGTGCCAGCAGAGCAGCTTGGCTGTCCGAGTTGATGTAGATATGTTGGTTCCTTAGGTTTCTTTCAAGATTGATCTCCACGCTTTTATTTAATGCGAAGAGTTCAGCCTGAAATATTGAGGCCTCCTTCCCCATGCTGACGCTAGCTTTGAACTTTGGCCTCTCACCGTAGATACCACATCCAACATCATCACCTTTTTTGATCCATCTGTATACCAAATGTGGCTTCCCTCCTTGAAGTCCATTTGGTCATTTGTCCATTTGTCTCTCGGAGGTATTTCCACTGTATACAGTCTTGTGAATTTGCATTCCACGTATGTGTCGTCAGTGGGCACGCTTAGGTTTTTGTTATCAAAAACAAGGGCCTCAAGTTTGCTTAGCGCTTATGAGCGCCATTTGGGCCTTGTTAGTGTGCATATCCTGTAGATGCACTGCTTCGCCTCCTTTTGCACTTGCAGGTGGAGTGGCGTTAGATCGAGCAGTGCATCCAAGGCTGCCCCCGGTGTTGAGCATAAAGCTCCTGTTGCTGTTAAGCAAGCTGTACGCTGAAGACTGCTTAACTTTGTGATGGCTGTCTTTTGGTGGACTTTGTTACACCAGACTGCAGAGGCGTATGTGATTATCGTCCTCACTACCGCTGTGTAAAACCACATAGCAATTTTGGGTCTTATGCCCCATCTTGCTCCTGCCATTCGACAGCAAGTCCACATGGCCATTTTCGCCTTTTGTATTGTGTTATTCAAATGAGCGTTCCAAGTTAGCCTTTGGTCAAAAGTACCTAGGAGTTACTTTTGACCAAAGGCTAACTTGACCTCATTTGAGTAGGGTATTTCCTGTCCATTCAGTTTTAATTTGGCAAGCTTATCTAGTTTCCTTTTTCTAGTAAAAGGCACTAGAACTGTTTTGCTCGCATTGATGGACAGGTCATTTTCTTTGCACCATTTGTTTATGGCGTTGAGCGCTCCTTGCATTAGGTTCGAAATTGTGTGGAGGCAGGGACTTAAATAGGACCTTTGATTATGACTACAAGGTCGTCGGCATATCCTTGCGTGTCATAGTCTAGGTCCTTCATAGTTGCTAGGTCCACTGCCAGGGTCCATAGTAGTGGGGATAGTACGCCTCCTTGATGACATCCTCTTGTGGTGTAAAATGTAAACTCAATTGCATTGAGGGTCAGAGTGACTATTCTATTTGATAGCATGCTCTGGATCCATCTGATGGTGTTTTCGTCCACACCCTTTGATGCCAATCCCTTAAGGATAGTCTCTGTGGGTGTGTTGTCGAAAGCTCCCTCGACGTGACGTCAAGGAATGCACATAGAGCCGTTTGCTTATCCTCTAGGGTTTTTTGCACTTTGTCGACCAGATCTAGTAGTGCAGTTTCCGTAGATTTCCCCTTTTGGTAAGCATGTTGGTTCAGACTCAATGGTCTGACTACCAGGTATTTCGCTCTTATGTGCTGATCAATGACTCTTTCCATCGTTTTCAGTAGGAAAGATGATAGACTTATTGGTCTGAAGGATTTGGGCTGTGAGTAGTCCTTTTTCCCTGCTTTTGGTATGAAGCGTACCTTGACTCTGGTCCATCGTTCTGGTATAGTACCCCAAGTAAAGCTAGCTCAGAATATTCTTACCAGGTGCGGGAGGACTAGACTTTGTCCTTGTTGTAGTAATGCAGGAAAAATACCGTCCTCTCCCGCCGATTTAAATGGTTTGATTTTTTTAAGTGCCCATATAACTTGGTTTGGTCTGAAAATGTTTGCAGCCAAATTCCAGTCGTTGTTATGTGCCCTCCGGTCTTGTGTGCTCCTTTGGGTGCATAACTGGGTATTACTGGTGGGATACGAGCCTGGAAAGTGGATAGTTCTAAGCAAGTCCATTGTGTCCACCTCCGTGGTCGTAAAGCTAGTTTGAGTCCCGGAGAATGACAACGGATACTTTGAATCCCGAAAATCATCCCCTAAGGGGATGAAATAGGGGTGAAAATGTGGATAAATCCCATTTAGTTAAAATTTGGTTCCGTTAGGTCTCTTAAGTAGACCTAGGTAATTGGTTGGAGTCTTGGAGAGAATCTTGTGAATTCTCGCTCCTTTATGTGTTTGGGCGATCTCTTCACAAAACTTCCGCCACGACTTCCTTTTGGCTTTTCTCATCTGTTTGTTATATTCAGTCAGTGCTCTACCGTACCTTTCCCACTCGTTTGGTCTGATTGAGTGATTGAATATTCGACGGGTGGAGACACGGAGCTTTTCTAGCCTTCTGTTCCAGCATGTTGTAGTGTAATTTGTGGTTGATTCTCGCAATGGGCAACTCTGTTCGTTGGCCTTGTAGATGCCGTTGGAGAGTTGATTTACTGCTATATTGAGGGAATCTGGATTTTTAAATATTTTGGGATATCCTTTAGATAATTCTCCAGGTGAGCTCTGTAAGCTTTCCAGGACGTTTCTCGTGGATTTCTCCGTGTTTGTGGTTCCATATCTAATGGGCCCTTAACACTAAATATTATATGTTTATGGACCGACATTGAATTCTCGCAACTAACGTGCCAGTTACCTAGGCAGTTTGCTGCCTTTTCAGTTGCGAAGGTTATGTCTAGTACTTCTTGTCTTGCCCTGGTTACGAAGGTCGGCGTGTTGCCCCTATTTAACAGGTGTAGACAGTTAGTAAAAATAAAGTCTGAGAGTAACTCACCCCTTTTGTTGACTCCGGTGCTCCCCCAGATGGTGTGATGAGCGTTTGCGTCGCAACCCACACTCAGTTCTGCCTTTTGTGCTTGAGCGTACTGTACAACTTTAGCCAGTTCTTTTGTGGGGTCTTGTTTTTCTCCGGGCAGGTAGGCGGAACAAATCAACACCTTTAGTGAGCCCCTTCCTTTGAGATCTACATACGCAGTTACAAGATCGTCGCTGCATAGTTCTGTAACAGGCAAGAAATCCATGTTTTTGTTAAACACGATGCAGGCCCTTGGTTTGGATCCTTTTTCGTGTATTAGTACTTTACCTGCTTTGTTGATTCCTATTCCCATGGTTTTGGTGTTGATCCATGGTTCTTGTATGAGGGCGATGTTCAGGCCATTTTCGCCGAAAAGTTTTTCCACGACCGCTGTGGCCGCGATGGCGTGGTGTAGGTTGGCCTGCAGGAACGTCACCCCCCCGTGAGCTGCGGCTTTACTGTCCCCGGCGCTGGGCATTGGCATACCCTTGCCGGCCCCCTCTAGCTCTACCCCTGGGGCGGTTGGAGCCCCTATTGCCCCCCCTGTTGGCGGGAAACCGCCGTAATCCCGATGTACCCGCTACAGGATTGGATGCATTGGATGCGGGATTGGTTCACGTTAATAATAAGTAGGGTCATTTCGCCGGTTACGCGACCACCTTCGGTTAGCGACCACCTGAAGAACATGGTTTTTTCAATTGAAGATAACATCAATTCTACAAAGCCTATTGAAACAGTTAGCCGTATGCATTATTGTTTGTAGTTATGGAATAGGAATTTACTAAAAAAACGAGTAAATATGCTTTCAGTTCACCAACTCAGCTAAGTGGTCGCTAACCGGCACATGAAATTAGGTGGTCGCTAACCGCCGAAATGACCCTAAGTACTTACACGATTATTTCCTATTTTGTACCTGGTTACAAATTTGGGTATTGAACTATTACAAAGATAGAATATACTTAATTTATAGGCCAATTTCATAAGGATATATATATTTTTTAAGTTAGTTAGATCACAAACAGAAATATAAGGGGTACATAAAGATTACCAATAAGCATAAAGCTAAAGACCAGGAGGTTCATTAATATACAGGGTGTGGCCTGTAATAGGAGCAAAAAAGTAAACGGTCGATTATTAAGCTTGTGAACAATTATTTCCACATGGTTAAATTTAAAAAAAAATATTTTTTTTTTTAATATATTTTCTTCACAATAATTTTAGTTGTATTTTTTTACTCTTCTCGAGTGCTATCAGTAACTTTTTATTTTAATGACACTAAAAAAAAAAAAACAAAAAATCTCATATTTATTATTATGAAAACTATGTTAACATAACAAACTAATAGAAAAATAAAAGGTTAAAAGATTTTTAAAGTTTAAAAACTTAACAAATTCATTAATACCGGTCTTCGACGCAGTATGCATGCACAAGTTAAATATTGTCAACTATACCTACATTCAAGATATGTAAAATCATACGAAAACACAATTTCTCTGGTCAGTCGCATCTTTTATCAGTACAAAGCATTTTACCATTTTTCAAGCAATGACAAATGTTACATTTAACATTAGTAATACTCCCAGGTTCACATTTCGTCCCCCCATCTATCTTTAATGCTTTTCTGCTACTTCGTAAAAACTTCCTCAATGCTTCGAATGAATAATTATTTCGTATTATTGTCGATTCTTCGTTTGGCTTAAGTTCAGTATCAACGGCGGTTGCAAGATATTTTTTTAAGTCGTTTCCATTTCCTCGAACGGCTCGGTAAAGTTGTAAAGTGATTTGATTCTTAGCATCTTCATCATCATATATATTATCAATATTTTCCAAGCTTAGTTTATCGTCTCTCAACTCGTCCTTATGTGGGAATGTTTGATTATCATTTTCTTTCGAAGTTACTTCTGAACTTTGCATCGCTCTAACATCCACATCAGCGTAGTCACGGGCCTCACGGGCCGGTTTCATTGAACTTCTATATGCTTTAGATCCTGGTACTAACGCAGCGACCTCCTTTAAAAGTCCAGCTCCACATAACACTAAGCTACTCTGCCCTAGCGCCATTTCCTTTTCTTTATTACCATTATTAATACTGGTGCTGCATATCAGCTTGTTAGCGTCCATGCAGTAGCAGAACTGGCATGGAGCCAGTGAATACCAGTTCTTCACCAGGCAGGTGCCGAATAAGTTTGATGTCTCTGGCGGTTGGCTCTTCCTGAATGTGAGTTTTTCGTCGCATTTGTTAAGAGTACAACGTGTGGGGTCTACTTCGCCTTTAGCGTTACATCTGCAAATATTGCAGTCGACTTTGATGTAACGGTTGGGTTTACACGTCTTTTTCCTTATTGCATTGTCCGGTAAGTATCTAAATTTATCGAGGCAGGTTTTGTGAGGCCACTCTCCCCCTGCTGTGCAGATACAACTGATGGTTGAACCTTGAGTGTAGACCGTGTTCGGGTGACATGCTTTCTGGCTCTTTAGGTAAACTTCTAGAACTAGAACAAGAGAAATTAGTTTAAAAAACTACAGAAAATTAGAAAATCGTATAGCCCTAGTGTGGGGTGTGTTTGTTTGACGTAAGAGCCCGTTTTGCTAGCGCTGTCACACCTCCCAAACAGCAGAAGTACCAGAAAAAACGTTAGTTTTAAACGGTATGCAAATAAGTAGTTATAGTAACTACAAAACTTAGAGAATCACTGTTATTCTGAGGTACTAAATAACGAACATAACTAACCTGTTGGCTGACAATCTCTGGGCTCACAATTGTACATCCCTTTAGATGTACATACACACTTGTTACACAAGTTTTGGATGCTGTCTCCGTACTTACATGATTCCCATGTTAACAAATTATCTGAAACACCATGAACATAAATTAATTACCCCAAAAAAAGTTAGTACACATAATGATACTTTCGATTTCGGTAAGAGATTGTCCCTTTATTTATAATGTCGATAATAGATATAGGATTGAATTTTGGGACTTAATAAGTATACTCTATATAAAACTGTAAGAATATATTCCGACAAACGATCGCAAGTCAATAACGACTTTGTGCCCTTTCGATATAGTACATTTCGATGCTAGTGCGGAAAGTATGTCATTACTTCAGGAGTGCCGGGATATCTTGCCACGAGCCGTAGGCGAGTGGTAAGACTCCGGACGAGTGAAGAATGACATTTCCGCACGTGTATAGAACGACGTTTTTTAATACAGTTGCGAAAAAATAAGAAAAACAACAAGTAACAACAGTATTAAAAAATAAATATTTTTTGAGCAACTTCATTATTTTTCAACTGTATTACAATGATGTTACAGAATTAATAATATAAAAGTTTCAAATTCCTTACTTGTTGTTTTTCTTATTTTTTCGCAACTTTATTAAAAAACGTCGTTCGATACACGTGGAAAAGTAAAAAGCACTAGTGCGCAAAATACAACTTTGCGCACGATTTGCAGCTACAAAAAGTACCATGTTTTTGAGCAACTGTATTAAAAAAGTAGTTTTTGCTTATGTTTTTGACCGGATTTACTTTTGCAGTTCCGAACGTACTTTACAGTATTAGGGTCAACTGGTTATAAGCTTCTTAGTTTTATTTACTTTACCTTGCTGACTGGAATGTGGTGGATGCATTGACAACACCACCCTTAATACTAATGTAAACCTTATTATAAACTTAAACATATTGCTCAGACTGCTCCAATATTACGATTCGTGGGTTTAATCAAATCTACTTATTTAAGAATTGTAACGGTTCATGCTTCATGCATGGTGGAGAAATGTTTTTAATCACAACACTTTTGAGCAAATTAATATCCACGAGGCAGTGGCGTAGGCTATGTGTACTTTTTGCCCGACTAAGGCATAGCCGAAAGGAAGGACTATGATTGTTGTGTCTTGTTAACTTGAATGCAAAAAAAGTATTTTTCAACATCAATAACTGCCGGGTGGCTAGAATGTGCTGTGACCTTTACACTCTGTTTCAATGGGATTTGAATCTTTCATAAAACAAATAAAGTTTCATTTATTCAAATGACATTAGCTAACATTTTATATATAAAATAACTTAAATACACTCGCGGACAATGAATACGGGTCGGTAAAATACCGTCATATTTTCTAAAATAGTGCAAGGTCGTACAGTTTTTTTTTTTTCAATTCTTGTCGTGATCTTTATTTATTCAACATCAATACTTCAAAAATAACAGTGAAAAAGCGGCCAAGTGCGAGTCGGACTCGCACATGAAGGGTACCGTTAAATAAATTGCGGTTTACGATTTATGACGTATTAAAAAAAAACTTCTTACTAGATCTCGTTCAAACCAATTTTCGGTGGAAGTTTACATGGTACATCATATATTTTTTTTAGTTTTATCATTCTCTTATTTTAGAAGTTACAGGGGGGGGGGACACACACATTTTACCACTTTGGAAGTGTCTCTTGCGCAAACTATTCAGTTTAGAAAAAAATGATATTAGAAACCTCAATATCATTTTTGAAGACCTATCCATAGATACCCCACACGTATGGGTTTGATGAAAAAATATTTTTTGAGTTTCAGTTCTGAGTATGGGGACTTTATGTTTATGTTTTTTTTAGATTTTTGTGTAAAAATCTTAATGCGGTTCACAGAATACATCTACTTACCAAGCTTCAACAGTATAGCTCTTATAGTTTCGGAAAAAAGTGGCTGTGACATACGGACGGACTGACAGACAGACAGACATACGGACAGACATGACGAATCTATAAGGGTTCCGTTTTTTGCCATTTGGCTACGGAACCCTAAAAATGACGTTACCAGATTTAAATCGGACTCGTAACGACCCATGGAAAAAACGGAGCGAGAATATCGCAGAAATCGTCATTTTTGGACATTGATATTTTTATGAGCGGATCCCGAAAATTGTTAAATACAGTTGGGTACTATAAAGAATAGTTATATAGTGTAAATAATACTAGTGTTAAATATAAAAAAAAACCTATTGCGGTTATTTAATTCAGGGTGACCCGAATTTTTTGACAGCGAGTGTATTACATACTTAAGTAGGTAAAGTTAACAAAAACAACCGTCGAAATTCAAATTTTATCTGTCAAAAACGTAGGTTCAACTCCGGCGCAAGCGACAGCGGTGCTACTGAAGCAGTGCTCGCGAATCACGCTGTCCTGCTCGCACTCGCACAAGTGGCATGCGTCCCTCACGCTCCCGCTCGCTGCGCACTTGTAACGGGTGTGCTGGTGCGGTGCTAGGGCAATTTTCTCAATCATTTTAGTGTCTGAGCGGTCTGTAAAAATACATGGTAATAAAATATGGACTGGAAAGCAAGTGAAGTAGAACCAAATGCGATTAAAGGTGACATGTGTGATGTGATACCACTGTCATCACTGACTGGTAAATAGCTCCCCTAATATAAGGTGCTAACAAATCAAGTACCAATATTTTAAGAGGTGTTACATTACATCAAAACATTTAACTTTAAATAGTAATTAAGAAAACTTTTCATATGATATTTTTGTTTTAATTTCCGGAACAAAATAAATGAATTAAAATTGCCCCCAAACATAATCATAATCACCCTGTGCTTAGCTGACAAGATGTTTAACACTTTCTGTCAAGTGAACATCGTCGTTTGTGACAATTATTTGTCTAAGTGAAGTGGCCATTGACTAATGACAGTCAACAGGTTTCATAAGATAATCAAAGAGGACTTAATCACGGATTGTTGACTATTTCATTAACAGGGTGTTTTACGCAGTAACGTTGTTTCCCTAATAATAAAAAAAGCGACCAAGTGTGAGTCGGACTCGCACATGAAGGGTTCCGTAAAATAAATTGCGGTTTACGATTTACGACGTATTAAAATAAAACTACTTACTAGATCTCGTTCAAACCAATTTTCGGTGGAAGTTTGCATGGTAATGTACATCATATATTTTTTTTAGTTTTATTGTTCACTTATTTTAGAAGTTACAGGGGGGGACACACACATTTTACCAATTTGGAAGTGTCTCTCGCGCAAACTATTCAGTTTAGAAAAAAAAAAATAGAAACCTCAATATCATTTTTGAAGACCTATCCATAGATGCAATCTCCGTATGGGTTTGACGAATTTTTTTTTTTTGAGTTTCAGTTCTGCTTACTGTTTTTTTACCCCCAAAACTTACTGTTTTTTTTCGAGTTTTGTGTAAAAATCTTAATGCGGTTCACAGAATACATCTACTTACCAAGTTTCAACAGTATATATAGCTCTTATAGTTTCGGAAAAAAGTGGCTGTTACATACGGACGGACAGACAGACAGACAGACAGACACGATGAATCTATAAGGGTTCCGTTTTTTGCCATTTGGCTACGGAACCCTAAAAAGTAAAATAAAGTCCAAAAAGTAACATAAACTTTTAAATGTTTCATACGTAAGTCTACTCCTAGAGACGAGTACTATCAGCTCTAAAAGTATTGGTACCTAATTTGTTAGCACCTTATATATAGGGGTCTGGAGACCTGAGATAAAGTAGGTACAGTTCTGCTGGTAAGTAAGAATAAGTACTTATTCTCGGTAAGGTAGGACTGACGCAGCGTACGGAATAAACTTACTTTAGGAAGTAAGGTTGTATTGGTATTGTAGGTATTGTTATTAAAAGGTTGGTTGGTGTATTGCTGTTATTGTATTGGTGGTAAATAAGATCACTGGGGATGGACCGTTTTAGTGGCAAGGAAGCTCTAAATATCTTTTCAATATCAAATCAAAATATATTTATTTACCAAAAAATACAATTATACACATACAGAAATTACAGTGATACCCACACTAGGCAACGCCTGTATCGTGGGTTTCAAGAACCATTGCCAGAGTGATGCGGCTTTAAAATGTTTTTTTTTTTATTCTACAAATACCAAGTGATAACCCTGGAGTTCCATGCTTCCACACGGTACGACGCCCGTTTATCAGGACGCGGGTGACGCTTAGCCTGCTACCATCATGTTATTTATGAAAAGAACTTTAACAATAGGGCTACCTTAGGTACTTGTACAATTTTATCAGGTTTTTTGTTCATATTTTGGTTCATATCGATACGGACCTATCGAATTACCTACACATCTACGGAGAGGGCAAGCACTCTTCAAAGAAGCTGTAAAGAATAGGATGAACCCAAACTTGCCGGTCTCCAAGGATTGAGATCCCGAAACCCAGGCAGCACACGCCCTCATCGACCAGAATTATAACACAGAGGACATGTGGAAGGCAGCATGGAAGTCTAATCCTCCCAGGGGTGACCCCTGAGTCCCCTAAACTCCCCTACTCAAAAACCTATTAAATAAAATAAAAAATTACATGGATTGTTTTGATTACCTACCTATCAGGTGGTTCACAAAATACTACTTCAACGCCGTATACACACTTAAAAGCATGTTCACCACAGATGTACGAAAATAAGGAGATCGGACATGGCGGCCGATTTGTATAGAGTGAGCCTGTCGCAAGTACATTAACCCACACAACGCCCAAGTAATTGACAAGACAAAGCACGCACACATCTAAAACACACACTTGTATACCTACACGCTTATTTGACAACTAGCTGTACCCGCGACTTCGTTTGCGTAGGATTAAATGTGTTCCTTCTCTTTGGACCATGGAGGACATAGGTACCTACTTATTGATTATTCATTAGGCCTGCCTAAAATAAGCGCGGCTTGTGGTGGCGGCCAGATGTATAGCTACTATGATAATCAAGGCCGCGTGTGTCTGAAACATTAATTATCATAGTAAACAATTGGCCGCCACCGCAGGTCGCGTTAGCTTGTGACAGGTTTTATAGTATTCCGACAATTCGACCGAAGTTCTGTATAAAATTTATACAGAACTTCGGTCGAATTGTCGGATTATGGCCAGCTCAGCATACAGGACGCAACTATGCGTTCAAGTTTTACTTAAATCCGTTATATCTAATGTCGGTGTAAATTTTAATAAGTCAATATTATTTTTACTTTACTTATTTACAGAAATTGACGGCTTTTAACGGATCTGTATAAAACTGAGTTTAACTATATGTGCCTATAAAAAATAGAACAATTTGTAAAAAAAGGTATAATCATTATAAAAGACATATCTACATCCTTATCTACAAATTATGGGTTTCGCATGCTATGATCTAATTTAAAAGTCGAATCAGCATTTTTAGATTTGAATTGTACAACGTAACAGTTTTTTATTACTTATTAGTATGAAAGACTGTATGTCTTCACATTAGTATTTAATCATGCCATGTACATGCAACCACGTGGTGGGTAGTGACACGTTTGCTTCTACTAAAACAATTAATTAAAAAGTATAAAAATTATATAACATTTAGCAAGTAGGCAGTAGTGTCATCTACATAATGTCTTAGGTACACATATCTATCAATATACAGCCTAAAAATAAACGTGTTACTCTCAAATTTTTTTTTGTTTTAAGACACGGTTAACATATTGCTGTCCGAATATTTATTTACACAGTCATCAATTTCTCGCCGCAACATTGTAAGGAACATAAGTTTGGTTGGGAAACCGTATTATTCGTAGCATTATCAGATAGTTGTTATGAAAATCATCGATATCATGACCAGTAAAGCTTGTCGGTAAGTTACAATTTGATCAGTCCAAGCAACACTTTAAAAAGGCCACTAGTCATAAATATTGACTACACGACGGATTGACGTCTAAATAGACGTGTATTTTTTTTAAACTACCTTTTGTAGTTGTCTCTAAGGGTAAGGCCTCCCGTTTCCGTCATCAGACTAACTTTATATATATATATATATATATATATATATATATTAGGTATCATTAGTTAAAAAAATACTTCTGTAAGTTGATCATATTTGATGTACACAAATTAACATTATATATTACTTAGGTACTATAGATACCCTACCGTTTAACTCAGACGGCGCGTGGACGCTGCTGATGCTGCAAAGTAGCAGGGGTGACGTCAAAAAGTAAGGACTTGCCGCCCACTAACCGCCCTACACCCTTTGACGTCTCCCCGCTTGTGCCGCGCGCCGATCAGGGACCATCTGAGTTAAACGCTTGGTCTAAAGTGCAAGTTAAATAAAAGCTTGTAAAAATGCAGTCACTTGATGAATGATGAATTACATTGTTAGACATTGTTACGTTTTTTGGGAATAATTTATGCTTTTACTATTGAATGGCAAAACCGAAGCTTGCCACGTTTACCTACCTGACTACACATTTTTATATGGACCATACAGATAGATGATATCATGTGTATCAGCCTAGCTAGCACACTAGGTTTTATGTCGGCGAAAATGTACTGAAACGTCACGTAAAACGCGACATAAAGCCTAGTGTGCTAGCCCCCCGGATCTACATGTTATTGTAATTACGAACATGATACACGGCCCCTGTGGCGCCATCAACCCCTAATTACCGTGCATTACACACGGGAAGTGTTCCGAAACCACGTTTACCTACCTGACTACACATTTTTATATGGACCATACAGATAGATGATATCACATGTGTATCAGATCTACATGTTATTGTAATTACGAACATGATTCACGGCCCCTGTGGCGCCATCAACCCCTAATTACCGTGCATTTACACACGGGAAGTGTTCCGAAACATATATAATTTACATAATTTGACGGTACACTATTAATGACAATGATGAATCTGAGACGGTATGTTCGCTGAGTTACTTAGTAGGTACGGCATAAATTATTTAGTGCAAAACTTCTTGATAAACTATGTTAGAAGTTTTATTCTCCGGTGTGTAAACACATACATCAGCGGCATCGCTGACTCGAGAGAGAGCAACGTAGAGTTGACCGTGAGAGAAACAGCTGCTAGTGAGATCTATGCCTGCTTTGCGCAATGTCTGGCCCTGGGCCTTGTTGATGGTCATGGCAAAAGCAACAGGCAGTTGAATCCGTTTAAATTGAAATGGGTAATTATTGGGAATTATTGGAATGCGCGGAATAAAAACACATTCTCCTGCACCGCAACCGGTAAGTATTTCCGCTTCGATTACGTTCCTCTGTAACGCAACTACTTTTAAACGCGTTCCGTTGCATAATTTTGGGGGGCTTAAATTTCGCATTAAAATGATAGGTACGCCTATTTTGAGTTTGAGTTCATGCGCTGGGAGACCAGACGCTGATAATGAGTTTAAAAATTCTACCGGGTACGTTGTAGCCTCTTCTCGATCGATTACTCGGTTTATCGAGGTATAAGTGTGGAACTGCCCTTCAACTTTTTCCATTATGTTTGAGTTGATTGTTGTCGCCTGATCATTCCGAGGCGTAAGAATGGCTCGCTCGCAAAGCCAGCTGTTCTCCTGATTTATTATGTCATGTGGGTCGCCATACACCGACGAAATAAGTTCGTTGAGATTGGATACCAATTTACATATGTCGTTTGTTAAAGTTATTTTGCCTTCTACTACGGGATATCTGCCTTCGCCTATGCTTAGCAACAATTCGGAGAACTGTTGAGCATTTATATTTCCCCCCAGTAGAGCTCGCATATTGGTTGTTAAATTTAATTTGTTAACATATGGCCACAGATCAGATTTTTTAAAGCAAGCATTCACTTCATCCGCTCTCGTTCCACGGGTTACGACTGGTAATGTTTGGCGAAAATCTCCACAGAAGAGTACAGTAAGCCCGCCCATGAGTTGGTTATTTTGGCGTATGTCTTGAAGCGTTCTATTTACTGCTTCAATTGCTTTGCGATGCGCCATTGTGCACTCATCCCATACAATTAGTACACTGTCACGCAATACTTTAGCCTTTTCACAATTGCGCGAAATGTCGCAGACGGGAGTTTCAGTGACATCTAATTGTATGGGAATTTTTAGCATGGAATGTGCAGTTTTTCCTCCGGGCAGTAACGTGGCCGCAATTCCAGATGATGCCACAGCTAAGGCAATTTGACCTTGGATTCGAACTTGTGCAAGAATGAGTTTCGTCAAAAAAGTCTTTCCTGTGCCTCCCGGGGCATCCAAAAAATACAATCCTCCGGATGCATTTGAAACACTTTGGAATATTATATCAAAAACTCCTTTTTGTTCTGTTGTGAGGCTTGAAACCCCTTCAAGAGCAACAGTAAGTTCTGCGAAGTTATAATTAACTTCGGTTGCGTATTCTCTATGAGTGTCGGTTTCATTCAGGTCAGGCTCAGGCAGACCGTAGTGTGGTAACGGGTGGCCGCCAATTGAGATGACAATTTCTTGCAAGTCACACAAACAACAGTTTAATTTGATATTGCGCATGCGGTCATCGAGCTCGTGATGAGTTTCAGGACCTGATGTGCGTAAATAGTCCTCTGCCAAGTAGTTTTGGTATTTTAGCCACAGGTGATTGGCGTCGGAAATCCCGCAAAAAACTAACATCACGGCAAACAACTGTCGTAAACGATGTGGACTATCACCAAGTGATGCTTCTGATAGAGCTTCGTCCCAATGCTGGTCATCGTCCAATAGTCCGCGAGCCCGACAAGCTGCCTGGAAAGTCGGGTACTCGGTGCCATTGAAAATTTTTAAATCTGAAAAAGACGTCGGTCCTCTAACATTGTGCAAAAGCAACCGCACATAAAAACATTCTGCGTTATTGGGGTGCACGG
The DNA here is from genome assembly GCA_963854355.1 of Epinotia brunnichana. Taxonomy (NCBI): domain Eukaryota; kingdom Metazoa; phylum Arthropoda; class Insecta; order Lepidoptera; family Tortricidae; genus Epinotia; species Epinotia brunnichana. The sequence continues at coordinate 16,775,257 of OY977956.1, forward strand.
TGTACACCCTTCCAATAACGTGTTCTCTCATGATGGAGGGAAAATTTTCAACAGGCGTTCCACGTCGCCGGCGTGTAAACAATCCGTGTTGTTTGTCATACGTATAGTACGATGGAACTTCGTCATAAAGCAATGTTTTTGCAAAATCGTCTGCCTCGCATAACGAAAAGAATGCCGTTAATGTTGTTTGCCTGGGATTCTCTAACTGTTCTGTTAAATTGTTTGTATTGAAATAAATACGTTGCCCACCTTCTACGTGAACGTTTAGGTGTATCACAGGCGGAAATCGTTCAAAAATCGGAAAACTGAATATCCGCCATGCTGCTTCCGAGGAACTAATGTAACGCCCCGTTTGGAATCTGGTTACTTCGTCACGGTCATTACTTGTAGCAAGCGTAGCCTGATCGGTTCCTTTATTTACATACTTGAAAATGTATTTAATCGATTTTATACTGTTACACAGTTCCACGTTTACATGACCCTGAAACGTTCTCGACAATACAGGTGAGAATGGTACAACCCACCGATTGTCTACTTCCAACAGCCGTAGCATTGCAGTAAACCCTCCATGGTCTGGAGCACGTCGCCGGTATTTAGGATAACCATCTTCACCTGTAATTGTCTCTTGTAGTAGGCTTTTCGGAAATTTTTTAACACATCGTCCGTCCTGCATGCAAGGAGAGCTATTGTTTAAAGGGCCACAAGGTCCGTGAATCATGTGTTGCTTCACAATTGCGTGTAAAGCAGGATCTGAAATGGGATTTGGTATTTCTGCGCTTATTACTTTATCTACGTCATGGGGACGTATTTTTTCTTTAAGCCATAAAAGTATATGAGCGTGTGGTAGTCCTCGCTTTTGCCATTCAATGTTATATGTAAAGCACAAAGATGCGCCATACATTTTTTCTTTTGTGAGTAAATTAATTAATAATTTAAGTTTTAAATGAAAAACTCTACTTATTAAGTCGTGTCGGTCATACGGAACTTGACCTGGCAGCAGCTCTTGAGTTATTTCATTCCATTTAGGATTTGTAGTAGCAGTGATAAATAAGTCTGGCTTACCATATTTGCGAACATACGAAAGTGCGTCTTGCACTTGCTCGTGCATGTTACGTGGACTTCCGATGAAGCTTGAAGGTAAAATTACCAAGCGCCCCATGTTCTCGGAATTAGTATCATTTTGCAGTGCATCTTGGAGATCTGCATAATTCTCAGCTCGTAACTGCCTTTGATGAGTGCGGATATAAACTAAACGCTCAGTTTCGATTTTTGCGTACATGTCAACAATGAATTGAGAAAATAGACCGCGAAAACGTTGTAAATACGTAAATCTGTTTAGTCGGACCTGCAAAAGGTAGCAGTAAAATTGTAGCGCCGTGGCTTTTTTGTCGTTTCGTATTGCCCCAGTGGTAGGATCAAGTTGTCGTATTGCAAAGTTATAACCATCTTCACCGCGACAGTAAATAAGCGGATATTGTAATGAATCGTAAGAACGATGGGTTTCACTTATACGTTTCAGACGGTTATCTCGTGCACGTAAGACAATATCACGTTTGTCGCACTGTTGGTCTACCAGAACAACAGCTACTTCGTTGGTAGAAGGAGGGTTGTAGCGACCGCGGTGTTCTGTAGGAGGTCGTTTATCAGCACTTATAACAAATTTGTACTCCTCCTGCTGATCAGGAGGTATAGATTCCAATGCGGCCTTAAAATCGGACAAGTAATGGTTAGACTGATGAAGCATCTCCTGAAGATCAAATATGAGACCGGAGTTTAAATTTGTGAAGTGTTGGTTCCTGATATTAGCCTGCTCTTGGTAATCGGAAACAAAATAAATTTGCAAAAATTTAGGATTTTCTTCGGGCAATAAAGATCCTATTAGGTAATACACTTGTCCTTGCACTTTAAAGGTAGGCATAAATGTCCCGTGTATCACCTGTTTTGCACCAAAAGACGTCATTTGAAAAGCGGCATTATATGTACGAATATTGGCTAGAAATTGTTGTGATAATGGATGTTCTCCATTCAAAAGTGACTTTATAAGTTCAGGCGGATTTGAAAATAAATCAAAACGAACTTTGCCACCTGAACAACAGAATCCCATCGATTCTTTTGCCCACTTCAAAGCTTGACAATTACCGCAAACATTAACCATTCTCCCAACTGAGGCAAATTCTTGGTAATTAATATTAGGTAAGTAGGCAAAACCACTATTTTCTATTTGATCCCATCGAAGTTGTATGAGGTTTTCTTCTTCATTAAAATGTGCGGAGCTTGGTGTAAATGTCTGCGAAGCCCGTGACATGGCATCTTCATCGCCGCTTGCGGAGAAAGGCACCGGGCTCGGTGCAAATGTCTGCGAAACCTGTGACATGGCGACTACACCGCTGCCTGCGGACAAACGCGCCGAACTTGGTATAAATGTTTGCGAAGCTTGTGACATGGCGTCTTCACCGCTGCTTGCGAACAAACGCGCCGAGCTAGGTGTAAACGTTTGTGATATGATGTCTTCGTCTCTGCTTGTAGACAAAGGCGCCGAGCTTGGTGTAAATGTTTGCGAAGCTCGCGCCACAGCGTCTTCACTGCTGCTTATGGAGAAATGCACCGAACTTGGGGTAAATGTTTGCGAAGCTCGTGACGCAGCATCTTCATCTTCACCGTTGCTTGCGGAGAAATGCGCCGAGGTTGGTGTAAATGTTTGCGAAGCCTGCGCCACAGCGTCTTCACTGCTGCTTATGGAGAAATGCACCGAACTTGGGGTAAATGTTTGCGAAGCTCGTGACGCAGCATCTTCATCTTCACCGTTGCTTGCGGAGAAATGCGCCGAGGTTGGTGTAAATGTTTGCGAAGCCTGCGACACAGCGTCTTCACCGTTGCTTGCGAAGAAATGCGCCGAGCTTGGTGTAAATGTTTGCGAAGCTCGCGCCACAGCGTCTTCACTGCTGCTTATGAAGAAATGCACCGAACTTGGGGTAAATGTTTGCGAAGCTCGTGACGCAGCATCTTCATCTTCACCGTTGCTTGCGGAGAAATGCGCCGAGGTTGGTGTAAATGTTTGCGAAGCCTGCGACACAGCGTCTTCACCGTTGCTTGCGAAGAAATGCGCCGAGCTTGGTGTAAATGTTTGCGAAGCTTGTGCAACGGCGTCTTCACTGCTGCTTGCGGACAAACGCGCCAAGCTTGGTGTAAATGCTTGTAACGATTGTGATGTGGCAACTTCACTGCTGCTTGCGGACAAACGCGCCGAGCTTAGTGTGAATGTTTGTGAGGCCCGTGACATGGCGTCTTCACCGCTACTTGCGATCAAACGCGCCGACCTTGGTGTAAATGTTTGTGATGTGACATCTTCGTCTCTGCTTGTAGACAAATGCACCGAGCTTGATGTGAATGTTTGCGAAGCTCGCGCCACAGCGTCTTCACCGCTGCTTGTGGAGAAATGGACCGAGTTTGGTGTAAATGTTTGTGAGGGCCGTGACATGGCGCTTTCGCCGCTGCTTGCGGACAAACGCGCCGAGCTTGGTTTAAATGTTTGTGAAGGCCGTGACATGGCATCTTCACCGCTGCTTGCGGACAAACGCGCCGAATTTGGTGTAAATGTTTGTGAAGCCTGTGATATGACTTCATCGTCTCTGATTGCAGACAAACCTGCAGAATTTGGTATAAATCTCTGTGAAGTCCGTGACATGGCGTCTTCGTTTCCACTTGTAGACAAACCTGCAGAACTTGGTGTAAATGTTTGCGATGTCCGTGGCATGGCGTCTTTTTCTCTGGTAGCAGACAAACGCGCACAATTCGATGTAAATGTCTCTGAAGTCTGGGAGATAGCATCTTGTTCTAAGTCTGAAGTCGCTGAGCTTTGAGTAAGCTCCTCTGATATTCGAGCCTCTGCTTTGCGAACGCTCTCTCGTCTTCTCTTTATAGCGACCCGAGTGCGACGTGAAAGATTTGTCTTTCTGCGAACCATTTTATTCTTTATTGGGTCATGTCTCTAGTATAAGTAGTTACTTTCGAATGCTTTCTTGACTCAAAATCGGGAACCAAAATAAACGTTCTGTTCTTCCTGTAAACAATACAACAGTTAACGGTTTATACACCTATACATATGTATATAAATTATGTTCGATAAACTGCCACTGATAAGGAGTCATTTTTGTAGCTATTGTAACATCTGTGTGAACAGGCTATGTGGGTCGTCGGCCTACCTCAATTGGAATCCATATTCCTGATCAATTTTGCTACAAATATAGTCATACATTCACAGTCGTGAGGAAACATTATTTAGTAGGATTATATGTTTTGTCGCCACAGCACGGCTATCACAAGACGGCGCGCGAGCTCTCTCGATTTTTCTCCCACTATACATCTCTTTCTAAGTTTTCTAATAAGAGAGAGACAGATAGTGCGAGAAAAATCGAGAGAGCTCGCGTGCCGTCTTGTGATAGCCGTGCAGGTCCTAATAGCGCGATAGGTTTTAGTGTCAAGTTTTACGTGACGGTTCAGTACATTTTCGCCATAAAACTTGACGATAAAAGCTATCGTGCTAGCTGGGGCTCTCGGTCGTCGTGGCATGGTATGGCATGTACGTATTATCCATTGCAGTCGGTCATATAGCTACCCACAGGCAGAATTCCGTTGCGAAATTCTGCTTGGCAGGCCACATGTAAAGGTTCCTCTACTTAAATGACGACGAACACAAACTACCATCACGGCGGCAGTACTTATGCGGATGAGATAAAAGTAGGCCCTTTCTCCCTTTAACGCATAGTTGTATCCTGTATGATGGGTCATGAGGTATTGATGGCCCATTATCAAGAGCATGCCTAAGCGGAATGACGGCTACCGCCATGGTACCGCGTATGAAATCGGTGCTAGAGGCGCTAGAGTGTATGGAGCCAATTAACATAAATACTTATGTAATACACGGCCAGATAATGTACCACTTTTTTGGGCCGTGCATTATGAGCCCGAACAAAAGTGGCTTCCAATTATTGCCCCGGACCAAGATTGATGTGATGAATTCAATTCGGCCAGGTCAATAGTAAACTTGACAGCTATTGTCAAATTTACTATTGACTGCCACCGCGGGCCGCGCCAGTAAGGCGTGGCCTGCGGTAACGTCAGTAATAAACTATACGATTATTATTACCCGACTGCCGAAGGAGAGGAGGGTTATATAGTTTACTATTGACGGCCGCGCTAGTCTGTGAGAGGCTTGAAGCCTGAATCACACTGACGCGTCTTGTGTGATTCACTCTGAAAGTAAACTTGAAATTAGCAGTCAAGTTTTATATTGACGGCCACCGCAGGCCACGCTAAGCCATCGCTAATCGCTAAGGGTTAACTTATACCATATAGGTAAGTTATATGTAACTACACCTTAAGGATCAAGGCACGCATGTTTTGTACGAAGTACAACGTACCTAGTACCTACCTACCTATTTCACTCGCGAGGAAAACACATTACATTAGATTATAAGGTACCTACTTACGTTTTCGCTGACCATTCTTTGCAGCATTTAATATTTATATTAACCTACACTACACGAGTTAAGTATGATACCTATGATATGAAATGAATAAATAATGGCGCGAACTTTTTTTTGTACCTATATACCTACTTACTTTGATATTGAAATACCTATGCGCGCGCATGTAAGACAAAAAAGGCTCCAAACAGCCAATATAATATCAATTAATTCATAGTCAGTCAAATATTTTGTGGAAATTATTAAATAATATAATGAAACGTTACGAAGTATGTTTACATTGTATTATTATATTATATATTTCGATATTTTAATCATAGGTTTTAAAAAAGTAGTAAGTACAACTTGATTATTTAAAGGCGTATATAGACGGGCGACCACGGAGGACTCTGGTTTTGCCGGACACCGTGCAGCGTGTAATGGTTCGCGTTCGTTCTTTTGTTCAGTGTGTGCCCACCATAAGAGCTGTTAGGCCTGAATTACACTGGTGCGGGCTACGGTGGCGGACCATAGTAAATTTGACAGCATTAGACAACTCTTCTATTGTCCGCCGCGGTCAGGCCGCGCCAGTGTGTGACAGGGCTTAAGCCTGCACCACACTGGCGCGGCCTGCGGTGGCGGACAATAGTAAACTTGTCATTAGCTGTTAAATTTACTATTGACCGCCACCGCAGGCCACACCAGTGTGTGAGAGGCCTAAAGGAAACGCTACACCTACGAATTTTCCGGACGGCCAAGCAACGTCACAGAAAATCTAGTATGGAGTGACCTTGATTTGGCCGGCCGCCGTGCTTCCGACACGTATCCACACGGACTGAATCACGCGTCGGCTGGTGTGCAGTCCGGCCGATATCGGCCCGTGTAGCGTCTCCTTAAACGGTCTTGCATTGTTTCGACCATGGCGGCCATTACACAGTGAGTATTATCAGGCGACCCACTCATTTTACAATCCCAATCACAGGCATATTGACGTGTATTACAGGATTGAGATAATAGAGCAGAAAATCCGGATAATTTTAAAATCCACCCAAAGATAAGAAATAATCTATCAGCGACTAAAGCCACACCACACGATTCTGTTTGATGGATGGCGCCCATACACGGTGAAGTATTATCACGCGATCCATGCGCATTCTCTTTCTCAATTACTTGATTGACACTTGAGTATTTTAGCAATATTTTTATTATAATCATATTGTGATACTCGAAATTGTACGGTGATATATTTCTAGCTTCTCTATCTTTAATAGGTTATGACAGACAGCTAGAAAAATATCACGATGATAAAAGTGGGCGCACGTTATGGCGTTCTATATTATTTGTCGCACCAACTTGCTTTAGTAAGAGCCATGAAGTCTCTCACAGACTGGCGCGGCCTGGCCGCGGCGGTCAATAGTAAACTTGTCATTAGCTATCAAATTTACTATTAACCGCCACCGCAGGCCGGGCCAGTGTGACTCAGGCCTTACACGCCTAGCAAATTGACACAACCACTTACTATAGTTGGAATGGCGGCCAATACACGGTGATTAAATACTGATGATCCACCATAGCTGTCTCTTTCTACAAAATGCAATAGAAAGAGACAACTATGGTGGATCATCAGTATTTAATCATCGTGTATGGCCGTCTATGAGGAAACCGTATATATCTTTCATTCCAAGGCCTGAATCACACTGCCTGCGGTGGCGGTCAAAACTTGCCAAAACGGACCCGGGGCTACTTTAGGGCACAACCAGGAATAACGCTAGGAGGATGATGATTTTAAGGAGTTCTATACATCTAATGCCTAGTTTACACTATGCCGAAGTGAGCAGGGAAGTGTAGGCAGAATGGGCGTAAAATGCGGTATTACGCCCGTTCTGCCCACTTCCCTTCCAACTTCCCTGCTGACTTCGGCTTTGTAAACGTAGTATAACATTTTGTCACAACAACCGCCTTCAAACTGACTTTACAGCTGCGTCGGTAGATTGCTGTGACAAATTGCTAGTTGTATAATAGCCTTAACTACATCAAGTTGGTTTGACAAATTGCATATATTTGTGCTATATATCAAAAAATAAAATAATTTATTTCAGTAACTTAAATACATATACAAGTATCTGTGCTGGTGCCTCTTTTTAAGTATATAATATACTTGTGCTAAGAAGATCACCGCTCTTCCACATGTTGTGATTTAGGTGTAGGCATAAGTAACTTAAAATATAAATTAGAAAGTAAACATTTTATATTATACTATGTGGTAAGTGTGTGTGTGTGTGTTTGTGTGTGTGTGTGTTTGTGTGTGTGTATCACATTTAACATACATTACATTATACATTGTACTCATATTATTGGGCCGTGTATTATCACCCTGAGGAAACTCGGTACGGGGGGATGCCACATTAAAATTTGTCCGGGCTGATAATGCACGATCCAATCATTCACGTACATTGGACGCGAATTATTGGGCTGTACATTATCATGGCCGTGCATTATCATGGCCGTACATAACCGGCACCTACTCTACAAAGAGAATATAAACACTACGTTATACTCTACTCCGTGATTCCCGAATAAATTATAACCAACAATAAGGATACAATAGCGAAAACGCTGGACGTGGTGTTTGTGAAGTGAAGATCATTGATTTGTAAAGGCATTTACCAAAACCGAATCGTATTCTCAATCCTACAATCGAGTGGTTACAAAACAAACGCTGATGCCTCTCATAGGACAGCTTAACCTGTCCTACCCCACGACTCGCGCACTCATTAATGAGCATAAAACTAATAATAAGATTTGGTAAGTTATGATACTAATATGCTTTATTGATTTGGAGATTCGTTGCATTGACAGTGAGAGACTTACGTAGATTCCTCACAGTGGGTGACCTTACTAACCATCACAAACACAACACTGTCTTCTGGAAGGTAGAGGTTGTTCTCCAGTTGGGCTGCTCCAAATATGAGTGAGAAGACATACTGTGCTAGGGCACAGTATGTCTCAAGCTAGGGCTTGAGCTATAAGACAAACTCACTCTTTTGTGTACCTATTTAATGTAATACTACAGTTATAAACTTTTTTGTTGTAAAAACCTAATCTATATAATAATTTATTTTAGGTATGGATTTTCATGGGCCATGGATTTTCTCAACCAAGGAACATAATAATTATAATATGATGTGTAAAGACAAACCAAAAAAAATGGAATTGTGTTCAGTTGAGTATGCAGAATAAGAAAAGGAAGAAAAACCACTCAGCAATTGGAAAGCCAAAAATAATGAACGATTTACTAAGTTTCAATTATTGTGCTTATTAAAATTGATGTTTGTTTTGTATCTAATTTTATTTTTCACTGGGCACATTATCATATTTGGCAGATGATTATTGCCGAATTATCTATCATCATCATCATCAGTCCTTCCCCCAATGCTGAGGATGGTGACTTCATGTCCTATTGTTGTTGACCAGATTACCCCATGGGCTCCTAACACCCACTTTATGCGTGGCCTCATGCAGATGTAGTTGCAAGGGTTCAGTGATTTGTATGCTCGATTTAGCAGGTGCTCTGCCGGTGTGCTGCATCATAATAATCCTCTCCAGGTTATCTGAAGAACATTGTCTATACTAATATTACAAAGAGGAAAACTTGAGATTGTAACTTTGTATGTAATGGTTGCCAAAGTAATGGGTAATCTCTGGAACCACCAAACCGATTTTAAAATTTCCTTTACCTGAGAAGAGTGACTCTAAGATAAAAGTTGATGGAGAAAGTTTAGAAATTCACAGTGCTGTCTTTGAATTGTTGTATAATATGTACTTGTAATATATGAAATTAAAAACTGCCAATACATCAGATAATTTAAGATTAACATCCTATACTAACCTTTCCTTTCATCACATTGACAGTTGTTATGTGGCAATGACAATTTGTTGTACATTGAGAGCTCTATATGTAAAGAAGATTGCCATAGAACAGCATCATTACTTATTATCTTGGCAATATTATGTCAATTTAAGGTTGTGAAATATCTCCTATCATCATCATCATATCAACGGAAAGACACCCACTGCTGGACATAGGCCTCTCCCAAAGCGTGCCACAATGGCCGGTCCTGCGCCACCCACATCCAGCAGACTCCCGCATCCTTTACCAAGTCCACCTTGTCTATCTCCTATAAAATATCTATTTGCCCAGACATAAGTGGTGAACCTTTTCTTCAGACTGAACATTGCATTGCAAAGGATAGACCTACTGGGTGAAAGATATCATACACTTTGGTTAAATAATCTATATGTTTACTATATGTTTATTTTAAAGAAAATATTCACACAATTAAAATATATTAAATTTTACTAAAAGAAGATTGTAGCTTTACAATTTTGCATGTACCTACTTAATGGGTACCTACATAATATCCAGAACCACTTATTCATTTCACCTGCATGTTGAATGCAAAGGTTATAGGCTATATTTTATCCCGCGAGTTTGCCTGCATTCTTTGCAATACACGGGTAGCTAGTAGGTATACATCGTGTAAAATCAAATGATAGGGAAGTACAAGTAATACATTTTGATAATACAACCAAAATCAATGTTGAGAGTACATAGCTGTCCAGCAAATAACTAAATTACCTATACAAGTAATACTTGTCTCGGTGTTTCTTCATAATTCTTTTTACAATTAGGTACGTCCCAGTTATAAGTTAAAATTCTTGTTAGTTTTCAATGCTTAGATTGACTCAATTCCGTCTTTACGGATTTGTTATGTTGGCCGTCTCTCTTATCTGCAAGAACAGTATCACGCCTGTTTCTCATCTCGAATATTTAATTAAGTAGCATTAACATCAGAATCTCGATTCACTGTATTTTCACCTATACTTACTCAATTTTTCACCTATATTCAATTTTGACTGATATTTCCCATGGGCCTTTTAAATATAATTTCATGATGATCATAATCTTTTGAAACTTGTATAAAATTGCCGAGATATTTTTGGTTGACAAATTTTATAGTACACATCAAATATCAGTTATATCATTCATATCATAACCCGCCATGAATATTTTGACTTCGCAGTTCGCTGACAGCTCACCTGTCAGTGTCACCTGACAGTTGTAGCAGCGTTTGATTTCAATAAAAATAAATTAAAAATTAAATGAAGTCGTATATTACGGAAAATAAATTAATTGTCGCAGTCGGATAAAAACTATCCTAAGTTGCAGCTGGAATAATAATGTACCTATATAAAATGTTTCATATTTTTCCGTTCATGGGATGCTGAGAACATTCGAACCGCGCAAAGCTTAGTTTCAAACTGGCTGATTCTTTTTTTAATTTAGAGATTTATTATAAGTGGAGATAAACGCGCATCATATCAGGCATTTTGGGAAAAAACGTAATATTCTCTGCGATCAGCACGCGTGCACAGTATGGCAGTGTATGCCCATTGAGCATACAGCTGCGACACGGCCGCCGGCGGCTTGTCCTCTCTCTAGTATTCTATGCTCTGAGGATTCAAACGACACCGCCGCGAAAACACACATCCTGAAGAACAACTGTCGAAAAGTTTGAAACATGTCACCTGTAGTGACATTTAATGCGTGAGTTTAACAGTTTAATTAGGTATTAGTATTATTAACTGATTTTACCTCCACTACTCCTTACGTTTGGGAAGATGCCGGTCGCATTGCACTGGGTCGCGTTTAGAGAGCGGCAGTACTCGATCATGTCGCCTACGAAGGGACATAGGCATTGTTGACACCTGGAAACGGTTTAACCAATATTTATTATTATTTCGTAACCGAGTACGAAATGGGATAAAAATACTCCCACTTCAAAATCTTAAGTAGAAATGTAGCAAAAGTCTTATAAAGGCCTTAAAATTAATAATAAGTACGTATTGGCGATTATGAAAATATCTTTTCCCCTCACTGCCTCGGAAAGCCGTCTTTTATCCTTTAAAACCAGTGAGCAAAATCGCATTTTATCCACTAGTGGGCAAAGCAATTTGACCTTGGAGCGACCTCATGAACCGTGATAGTTAGACAGTTGAAATTTTCACAGATGATATATTTCTGTTGCCGCTATAACGAAAAATACTAAAAAACAGTATAAAATACATATTTAAGGGAGCTCCCATACAAAAAATCTTTTCGAAATTGCTTGTTGCCTTCATCAGGCGCTGGGTCTCAAAATGTATGGGAAAACTAAAATCCGACTCGCACTTGACCAAAATTAAAAAACAATAGTTATTTGTTATATTTTTTTATACAAGGGTTCTTTATTATTTAAATTAAATAAAGTTGTTTTGCATGTTGCACTTTCCTAACTACAGTGAGGTGAAAAGTTTTGTGTTACAGACGGGTACATATGTATTTTACTTCTCGTGTGTTGAAACACTCGCTACACTCAGGATTCTGTTTTATAACCACTCGCTTCGCTCGTGGTTCAACTATAGGACTCGTGTTTCACTTCCACACTCGGTGGTAAAATACAACTTTGCTCCCTTGTATGACAAATAACTATTATGCTAGACATAAAAAAAGTAACGCTAAGTGAAAAGGAAATTTAGGTTGTACTATATTACTTATTAGGTTTTATTCCAAAACTGGTATTAAAACACAAACTTAAAATAGGCAGAATAATTCCTGTAAAAACGGATTTCGTACCGGCAATAATATTTCGTAACTGATTACGAAATTAAGTTGCATAGCACTAGTAACTCAGTGAGCTGTAGAACGAGCGAGTCGACCAGATAATAAAAGCGGCCAAGTGCAAGTCAGACTCGCACATGAAGGGTTCCGTTAAATAAATTGCTTTTTACGATTAATGACGTATTAAAAAAAAACTACTTACTAGATCTCGTTCAAACCAATTTTCGTTGGAAGTTTACATGGTAATGTACATCATATATTTTTTTTAGTTTTATCATTCTCTTATTTTAGAAGTTACAGGGGTGGGGGGGCACATTTTACCACTTTGGAAGTGTCTATTCAGTTTAGAAAGAAATGATGTTAGAAACCTCAATATCATTTTTGAAGACCTATCCATAGATACCCCTCACGTATGGGTTTGATGAAAAAAAATTTTTTGAGTTTCAGTTTTTAGTATGGGGAACCCCAAAATTTATTGTTTTTTTTCTATTTTTGTGTGAAAATCTTAATGCGGTTTACAGAATACATCTACTTACCAAGTTTCAACAGTATATCTCTTATAGTTTCGGAAAAAAGTGGCTTTGACATACGGACGGACAGAAAGACAGACAAGACGAATCTATAAGGGTTCCGTTTTTTGCCATTTGGCTACGGGACCCTAAAAATTGAATTTTGAAAAAGTAACTCGACTAAAAAAACTGTGTAATTAACGAATCTGCTCCCAAAATTGTTTAACCGTGTTACATAGAGGGTCGGGCTTTTAGCAAAATATATTATGTTATTTTTTTTAAGCTACGGTAGCCTAGTGGTTCAGGCATGCAGCTGTCAAGCGGCGGTCGTGTGTTCGAATGTTCGAATCCCGGCTCGTACCAATGAGTCTTTCGGAACTTATGTAAGGGGGGAATATTCCTGTTAGCTTTTCGGTGAAGGAACACATCGTGAGGAAACTGGTCTAATCCCAATAAGGTCTAGTTTTACCTCTGGGTTGGAAGGTCAGAGGGCTGTCGCTTTCGTAAAACTAGTGCCTATGCCAAATCTTGGGATTAGGTGTCAAAGCGGACCCCGGCTCCTTTAGAGGCACAACTGGGAATATCGCTAGGAGGATGATGATTTTTATCGTACCCCTTGATGTACTGAGATCCTGACTCGCATCGTGTCCCGGCTGTACCAGTTGCAGTATTCTTGTGTATGTAGCAATCATGGCTCAATACTGGCTGTTGCTGCAATTGCCTTTGCTGTAAGCGAATTTAAACTAAGTATCATGATTCATGTTTATATTTAAGTATATTGATTACATTACGGGCGACATGTTTCGAACCCTTCAAAAGTTCCTCTTGAGTACCTATGAGTGTTCTCGCGGCTGCGACGCATGGCATATTAAAATCCGCTCCGCCCGTTTAAAATTTATCTGGAATTGCCCGCTGCCCTAACATTAACCCGGGTTTTTTGCCAACGGCATGTAAACCTATTATTCGAATGTTGAAGCAGAGTATTATGATAATCGCGTCGTCATGAGTCGAGTGTCCTTGTCATTGATCATGATCAGTGTAAACGATCCCATTCCGCAACCTTTTTTTTTTTTTTAACCTGACTGTTGCTTTAATAGGACGAACCCGATATTGAAGTCGAATTGCATGGTTGGAGGGTATCTTGTGAAAAATCCAAGGGGAACCTCCGGCACGACCACACGGGAAGGGGTAAACACTGGAATACTCTAAGAGTTTGCGCTCCAGTGAGATTGGTTGAACGGTTTCAACCGAATCTGAGGTGTGAGTACCCTACCCTACCCTAGCTGAGAAGAGTCCAGCAAGAAACTCAGCTAGGCCCGACATCGGTCGGGTTTGTCGGACTGACTCTACCCGGTATGCGGCGGTACCGGGACGAATATGGACTATAAGTGTCTGTGTTGTCACGATCACGCGGTGGACGTCCCCGCCGGCGGGAACGCTGAAGTGTACGCGCTGAGTTGGACGCCGAAAGCGCAGCCTTCCATCTTTCGATGGACTCTGTGATTTCGTCGTCCGGATCCGTGAGTGTGTGCCTAGGACGCCGGACCGTGCGGCCCCTAATCAGTGAACGCCGAGTAACGAGACGACAGAGGGTGGAGGGACGGCAACATAGTCAGCAATCTTCCTAATTAACGTATTCCTATGGTGGGGAGCGTTGTCAAAATAACGTATGGCAGCCTGCTTAAAGAAACCATACATGGTGCTAATCCCCATGTCGTGGTGCAGGCTGAGGTTCGATTGGTACCACGGGGCACCAGTCGCCCTACGGAGGAAACGATTCTGAATGACCTGATTCCGCAACCTACAACAAAAGCACCACAAGACTGCACTGCCCCCACCCCGTCACATGCGGTGAAGTGGGCGGAGCGTGCATTAGTGCGAGGTGCATCGCGGCCGTGGGAACACTCATCCTGAAGGGTAAAAAACATGTCGCCTGTAAGTAATGCCAATTAGTCAGAGATTTCTGTACCGGTTGATGCTGCTGCTGTGCTAGCAGTTCTTGTGCTAGTTGTTGCTGTTGCTGTGGCCTTCCGCTACCCGCAAATAAGTCGGCGTTGCCCAAATTGGTGTTTATTTCGGCCTCCTCACCCTGAAAGCAGATTTTTATTTATCCTTTTTCAGAAAAATGGTTGATGATGCTTGTGTGCGTAAATTGAGGAATTATGTTGCAAGACTCGTTGGATTCGCAAATCGATCGCTGACCAGAGGGACACAATGTGTGACGTAAAACAGCCTTGTAGCTTGGCGGAATATGCAAAATGCTGGCGACCCTACCTCACACTCCGCGTTGACTGGGCTCTCGATGTGGACAAGACATCCGTCACTTTCGCACTCGCATACTTGTCAGAACGTGATGGATGTCTTATCCACACCGATAAGTGATTAAAATGGCAACCATGCTACGCCCGGTGGCCTCTTCTTAGCGTTTATGGAGTTAAAAATACTATTAAATACTTACAGGTTCTTCCTTCTTATCTGCCTCAGTTCTATCTCCTAGGACCATGTCTGAGCAAGTTGCGAACGTTCTAAGCCCCATTTCAGGACAGACACAAAAATGGCCACCAACGACGAACTCCTCACCGGGAAAACAAAGGTCCAGCTTTTTAGAACTATCGCCTCCAACTGGGAGTTCCTCTATAATGCTGTTGGAGAACTTGAATATCTTCTTCCACGTCGTGTCTGCTTTCTTGCAATCATGTTTGGTACAAACTCGGTCTCGTTTCGTGCCGTCGGGAGGACAGATACAAATGTTGCATTCTTCACTGAAGAGTCTGCCTGGGACGCACGCATCGGCACGGAGGAAGTTGTCTTCGCAAATGTTCTTCGTGCATTTCCTCACGTTTTTAACCCCATCGCGAGGGCATGAGCAAATATTACAGTCAACCTCATAATACTCTAAAGGAGCGCAGTCAAAATTATCTCTAGTGCCCACCGATTCAACGTCATCACAACGGTTTTTTGTACATGCTTTGTCCTTGGACTGACCATTTTCGGGACAGATGCAAAAATTGCAGCTAACTTCAGTTATTGATCCTGGAATACACGTATCTAATTCCTTTTTAGTCACTTGCCTGTGAGCTTTTTGAGCGTTCATAATTAACCGTTTCGCTTCACAGTCATCATAGGTGCACCAATTAGGGTCAATTGTGCCGTTTTTAGAGCATAAACACGTGTTACAATCGAATTCTATGAAATTGCTTGGAGTACAAGGTATCTTGAAATCTATATTTATTTTAGTCTCTTTAAAAACGAACTGTGATGCTGGATTTTCGAAATTGAACCCTTTTTTTACAGTTATTATGCAAGATTTGTCTTTAGTCTCGCTGTCAGGACACAGGCAATACTTCCCGTTTTCCGTGTATATAGAATTGTGCTTGCACGTCAATGCGTCTGTAGTTTTATCAAAGCCATTCCAGTCAAGTAGTTGCTGATTTTTGGAATTCTTAAAAACCTTTTCGAGCATTTGTATTTTGTTACGATATGAGCAACCCCTCGTGCAGTATTCGTGGTGTGTCGTACCATTGCGTAGGCAGAAGCATTCAGTGCAGAACGGCACCATTTCTCCTGGGCTGCAGGCGCTTCTTCTCACATTATATTCATTGAAATGTGTGTTTAAGCAGTTCTGTTCTAAGCAGGTTTGCTGGTTAATAGTACCTTCTGGGTTACAATGACAGTATAAGCATTGTGGCGGGGTAAACTGATGGGGAGTGCACGTTCTTACTTCCGATGTTAGCGCCTGCAATACTTTGAATTTATGTTTCCCATCGCAGACCTCTTGAGTGCAGGATGCATCTTTATGTATCCCATTATTAGGACAGAGACATACATTGCATTCATTTCTGTAAAACGAGTGAGGCGTGCATGTATGAGTCGAGCCCACTTTATGTTTAGACGGGCAAGTTTCCACGCAATTACTGAGACTGAAGAAACCTTCATCAGAGCACAGGCATTGAAGACATGAGAAGACGTATAATACTTTCGGTTTACATGTATTTTTGTTATCAGCTCCTAGAAGATCTGTTATTGAAGGGGTTCTTAAAGCTGTACAAGCGCTGTCTTTGACACATTGCACGTTCGCTGTCCTGCCTGACTCAGGGCATACACAGATGTGGCAGTCTACATAGTATAGCCTGAACGGAGTACACCAGTGTCCTATAGAGTTAATGCCTTTAGTGTTTGTGACTGATTTTACATCTGGACAGTTGAGATTGTTACAAAGGAGTTGTCCGTTGTCTTGGCAGACGCACTGGCTGCAACCATGCCAGATGATTTGTCCTGGCTGACAAAGCTGTTTGTGGCCAACGTATAGGCAGCTCGCGTCACTCCATTGCCCTCTTCCATCGCAGTGGCATATGCGGTCATTCAGAATAAATTGCGTATTCGGTACGCACGTGCCTTTAAAAATGGAAAAGAATTAACGGAGATCTATGAAAATTGAGGAAAAATGTAAAGGGCTACTTACGGAAATTGCTTCGGGCGATCCGAAGATGACACAGTAAAGTTAGAAATGTCACGATCGAGAACATTTCTAACGGAATAGTTCCAAACTTCTCAAGGCGAAAGTTAATTAAATATAAATTTCACGTTTCAAGCCATTTAAGCCAATAAAAAGGTATTCAAAATACTTGTTTTTAATTTTATCCGCTTCATAAAAGTAGTCGAATTTTGATTAAGGTTGCAAGATGCATAACAGAATTACCCACAGTTACAAGTTGAAATTACAAAAGTTAATGCGCCATGCACCTTCGAACAAATTGTTACGCGATTGATAAACCATTATACATTACATTAGTTCAGTCATTATAGTATAGATTGACCCGTGAATAATTAGTTCTTGGAATTTTTTTTCGTAGGTCCCTCGGGGGGGTCACTGGGAGTGTAAATACAAAAAGTAGACTGAATCAGGCTCCTGCGTATATTCGAAAAACGGTTTTTCATGAATCACTCGGCCATTTTTGATTTTACAGTAAAACCGTGAGAACAAAAATTGTAGAAAATTTGATTCTCTACAAGTTTGGTCTTCACATTTTTTCTTCTAGGATCGATATTTTGGAAAATAATTTGAAAAAAGCGACATATTCAAAGTATTTTCATCATCTCGTTTATTTTCAACTTTACGTCATAAATGAAGAGGACTAAACTGAAAATAAACGAGATGGTAAAAATATTTTGAATTTGTAGCTTTTTTCAAATTTAATTTCCAAAATCCTAGAAGAAAAATTGTAGAAAATTAAATTTCCTACAATTTTTGTCCTCACGGTTTTACTGTTAAATCAAAAATGGTCGAGTTATTTACGGGTAGGGTCGGTTTTTTGGATACTGAACTAATATGTCTGCCTCTTTGATAATAGAAACTGTTTGTAAATGACGGTCAAAATATGTTGGACTGATCAATCGCTTGACATCACTGAGTTCTGATAATCTTAAGTAAAGTGTCGTGTAATCCATTATCCAATAGTAAATAAGTTAACTATTTAAAAAAACGCATCGAAATATAGCATGCGAGAATTCAAAGCTTTAATTCGGTTTAATTGATATAAGTCTTCATAAGACCTGCAGTTGAAAATCTACAATCGAATGATAAGAGTTAAGTACATATTTGTCAGATGTATAACGCATCTGCCTGAAAAAGGGTTAAAGAACAGTACAGACCTACGCCAGGCTCAAATATGGCACTATGTCTTAGACTCTAAGACATAGTGCCTTATTTGACTCTAATAAGATTTAGAGCCTAGAGGCCTTATGTAGGTACTGCACAGCTGTGTTAAGGTGCGTCGTGGGAAGCCAATCCTGTTAAGCGGGTCTAGAGGACAGACCGGACAAATTATTGCAAGGATAATATATTTGCGCGCGCCAACTAAACGGTGCGGTTGCGTCGGCCGAATTTGTACGAAAGTTGGCCTTTCCAAGTACATTTTTTAACATGGTCGACTATACATCGTTAAATATGGAGGAGTACCTAATCTACGTATATATGGAAGGTCCTATATATCCTATATTCTTCTATCTGGAAAACTCAAATCACGCCATCTCGCTCTAACACATAGCACTCTAATTAAGGCTCTTTGCCGCTTTGTCTGCACTTTCGCCTAGTTATAGTTGTCGTGTTTTATATGACACTGGCAGTGACCACCCCAACGTGCGAACGATAGTGTCACTGTCCTCTCCAGCCCACGGGTGAATTTGCACCTCAGAGGTGTGCGAGACTTTATTTAAGCCGAACTGGTAATAGAAACAGGCCTGGCCGCAGGACATCTGTCCTCTATTGAATCATGCATGGCTTTACTATCGGGAACAAGAAAAACAAACCGCTATCTAATCAGGACTCTGTATATTTCAAATGTTTATTGCCTTCAAAGACCATTCTTTTCAAGATTCACACGAAGCCACTTTAGGCGTTCCACCTCGGTGTGCTTCAGACATCTCATGAGGGTGCATCGTAGAGAGTTGTCTTTCTGGCAGTAGCATTTGTTGCAGTCTCGCCTGTGAATAAACGTATTGATTTAACATTTATACGTACGTTGGTAGCACACAAACACAATGGAGTAGATATTTACTGGTAGGAATGGTTCATCTAAACGGTCTAAGCCCCGATGCCACGCGCCCTTCGGTTCGGCGCTCGCGCATGGCACAGTCGCCATGAGGTGTGGTCGGGGATTGGATAGATAGACGTTTGTACTTGTAAGTTTGTAAGCGATTGTAAAGCAACTAACTCAACTCTCTCGGTCTCAATTTTATACCTATAGATACATACTCGCTAATACTACATATACTACACACCTCAGGAAGATCTATATCAGGGTCATTTTCAGAGCGTTTCAACCTTCTCTTCCATGTCAGAATTTTTGACGAAATCCTTTTGGATTTTCGTTGCATTTCTGGTTATTTGATTGTGGTCCCCGACTCCAACCTTCACAATTAACTCTAGTACGAGTAAGTATACCAAGTTATATAGATTCATGATGTTGATTGTAGCAGATCAAAGCTTTGAATTAATGCCTATGTCCAGCAGTAGGTACACGTATTTCCGCTGATATAACGCTAGGAGCATGATGCTGATGATGATGATGAACTAAGCAACAAAATAACCTTAACCTTTAGAGTAACATACTTATACGTGTCGAAACTTAATGGCTTTTTGTGATTTCCGTAACTTTTATGACATGATACACGCATACTACCACACTAACTAGTTATAAACCACCATTAGACAAGAAATAGGCCTCACTAAGATGAAGTTGCTCCCATATCTTAGGTATACGCAGATTGTGGAAGGTTTGGATGCCTACTAGGGACCACTTCAGGAATTCACCATTTTACAATTCTAAATAGGCAACACAGAGGCGCTCGACCAATATCGACTTGCCGTTTGACGTGTGTTGGCCACTGTAGTCTAGAAGAATGTAACTTGTAGCAACAGCACAGCACGAGACGAACCACGGGCGCTAGATCAGTCTTAAGAGCGGCTTAAAACCACGTTACTCACTTATAGACCATTCCCTTCGTGCACTGACGCTTCTCTGTCGCCAGATCAAGATCCAGATCTAGTGGCGGCTCCTCGAAGTCTCTCCTCCCGTCAGTAGGAATACATTTGGGTTTGGCTTCGCACTTCAGCGCTCCTTTGTCGCACGTACAGTTTATGCACTCCTGGTTCATGTTCAAAGCTGTACACGGCTGTCCTGGATAGTGAAAAAACATTTGAAGGTACAGATAGACATGAGTATTCACCGAATTTGTCGATTTGAACAAGGAAAATAGCCAAGCATAAAGCCAAACATCGCTATGATAATTTTTTCGGTTATTCTAGCGAACGCTCTTATCTCTTCTACTTATCTATCTTATCTGAGGGCTCTTTCGGGTGCACTTCGACCCAGTGGGATCTTTTGTCCATTTGCCCTCTCCTTTATGCCTGCTCCCAGGCTTGCTCCATCATTTCCACAAAACGGATGATGCAATTCACCGGGAGCACCTTGAATTCCTTTGGTTGCGGATAGCCGTTACCAAAGTAATTCATTCTTTGTCTTGCAAGGGCGAATGCTCTAGTAAACGGCCTACGGCGGGAGCCGGGAACCTTGGAAAATTGCCAGAAACGTTACCGGCATCATTGTTTAGAAGTGAGAGACTGTCAGCTATCTGTCGCTGCATATTTTCTACAAAACTGTTAATGTTTTAAGGAGTCACCGCGTCTGAGAAAGTTCGCAATAGGTGTAGTGTAGGTGCAAACTGCACACGAACGCACACACATTTATTTAGTGGTCACAAAGTCATAACACATATGTACACTCACTTAGCGTCAAATAGGTACTTTATAGCAACCAAAATAGTCAAACAGTTCGGTGCACCATATATTAAGAACTAAAGTATTTGGCCACTTTGACTGCTACAGAGTATTTGACTTATTTACCTAAAATTCTATTTCTCTTTACGTGTACGAGTAAAAACGTTGCAGTCGTGATATGGACCGTCAAGGATCGAACTCACCTGTCAAACTTTTAGCCTTGATCCTGTTCACATCCTCAAAACTAGGGCACAGCAAGTCATTGCACATAAGGTTCTTATTCGCTAGGCAGACGCAGACGTTGCATTCGACACGGAATGTGACGCCGGGCGTGCAGTTTGCCCCCTGATGCGAGAGAGATGGAAGTTTCTGCAGCTCGGGGCGGGAGTAGGTGCGGATGAAGTTGGGGTTTGTGGGGTCTGGGAAACAAATAAACATTTTATGAACGAAAAATGTTCAATGACGGTTTTGTCCGCGTTAATGCCGTGTTTTTAACTTGCGTATGCTTAACTTATAAAAGTGTTTACAGTGTAAGTAGTAGTAAGTCTTGTTCCTTACCAATAAAGTTATTTTATTTTATTTTTCCGTCCCATGCACTTTTATCTCTGTACAATCACGCTGAATCTTTTATTCTGATTCTGAGTCAAAGAACTAGGTTGACTTTGTAATTTGCGTCTTAGAATTAGTAAGGAAATTGAAATAATATATATCCTAATCGTCGAATCCGACTCGGCTGGGCAGCGTTCGGGAAGCTACGGCACATCTTTTCGTCCAATATTCCGCAGTGTCTCAAGACGAGAGTCTTTGACCAGAGTGTGTTACCAGTGATGCCATATGGCACTGAAACGTGATCGCTTATAATGGGCCTCATAAGAAGGCTCAAAGTCACCCAAAGGACTATGAAGAGAGCTATGTTGGGAGTTTCTCTGCGTGATCGCATCAGAAATGCGGCTATCTGCCACAGAACCAAGGTAACCGATATAGCCCTCCGAATCGCTAAACTTAAGTGGCAGTGGGCGGGGCACATTGCACGTAGAACCGATGGCCGTTGGGGTGGAAAGGTTCTCGAGTGGCGACCACGTACCGGAAGGCGCGGCGTGGGTAGGCTTTTCCCTATCTACACCACTCCCATCGACGTTCTCAGTGGTCTTAAGTAAAGCAGTCTGGAGAAGTAGATTCTGATAAAATGTAGGATATCATCATCATCATCACATCAGCCGAAAGACGTCCACTGCTGGACATAGGCCTCCCCCAAAGAGTGCCAACGTGACCGGTCCTGCGCCACCCGCATCCAGCGGACTCCCGCGACCTTTACCAGGTCATCAGTCCACCTTGTGGACCCACCCACGCCGCGCCTTCCGGTACGTGGTCGCCACTCGAGAACGTTTCCGCCCCAACAAAGAGTATTTGTATTGTAGTACGGGCCGGGGTTCGAACCCACGACCTCCAGATTGAACTCCTACCGCTCTACTGCTACAGTAGTAGCTCAAGTAACCGTCTGTCGTGAGTACTATTTAAGTGTACTGTGGAATAGGGTTGGTGACACGAAATAAAATAATCAATGATGTTTAATTTTCTCGAAAAAGGATTAAAAATATAGTCACATGGAGAAAAAAAATCCAAAGTTATAAGATACTCTGACCCTTTTCCGCAAAACGCACCTTCACATGAAACGATTGTCATTTACTATGACGCTCGATACCCGTGATTCCACGCGCCTCAAGCATTTTCTCTCTGTGTCAAGCATTATTAAAACGGTAGTATCTTCGTTATTTTTTGAGATATTTCAATAGGATTTCGTCATTAGGCAAGTTTTTTGCCTTTGAGAAGTTGGAGTAATAATAAAAGTGGAGTCCCCAATCATATTAATAGTGTACCTACGTTTGTTGACCAGCTTGCAATCGCCGTCCGCCCCGCAGACGGGCCGCTGCTTATCATCGCAGAAGCACTGCTTGCAGCCTCTCTTGTAAAATTTGCCGGGAGTACATTTTCCCTGCACTTCTTCTAGTCCTGGGCTTTCATTGTTTTGTTTACGTTGAGCTGAAATAAGGCCATTATGCACCTAGCAATTTGTCACACCAATTTGCTTTAAATTAAGTAGTTAGACTGTCTCACATAATATATAGTTTTTGTATTTTTACACCTTATATTTACATTAATTAAATGTGTTTGTATTTTTCTTCGATTTCTTTGTGCTCTTGGTTAGTTCTATCCGTCACTGGGTTACCGACACGACAAACGTTTCGTCGACTAAATGTTTCGCCGAATTTTCATTTCATCGAAATCATTTAGTTTTTCAGAAACTATTTTGCAGTATTAATATAATACAAACCTAACCAATCGGGTTCTACACAATTACCATTTAGCTACTTATAAAGGCCAGACAAGTGTCGTTGTGTACATGGCTAAGGTCAAATAGTATCTTGTCGGGCTACCTGAAAAGTTAACGAAATACGAGAAAAAAAAACGAAAAATGAAAATTCAGCGAAACAATGCATTTGGTGAAAAGTTTGTCGGTAAAATGAGGGATTCCGTAGACGATGGGTAGGAACCTACCTACTTACTATCGTTACTTGGCGACCCAGACTTGTACGGCGAATTGTTAAGGTGGTTCGATCCCCATACAAAACGTCTTTTGACATACGCAGGCTAACGCCGTGATATTTTAAGAAACTTTTGTAACAATCTTTCATAAATTGGCTTTCCATTTGCGCGAAATTCCCCATTTCCTAGAATAAACTTGAATAAACATGCATGAATAATTTGAGAATAACCGTTTCCCCAAAGTAAGGCCTGTACCGAAAAGTATTTTTACATATACACATATAAATAAAAGAAAACTGTGATTGAACTACACATAATTGCTTGGTAATATGTTACGAAGGCAAGCTTTAGCTGACGTTTGATGTAAAAAAAAAGGGTTTTATTCATATCTGTGTACAATAGACCCGTTTGCAAGCAGAAACAGAATTTTTTTTTTGCGAAGATTTCGCTTTGTCTGAAACAGGTGTATTGTATAACAAAAAAAAAACAAAGAAAATGTATCACAACAAGAATCGGGACGTAGGTACCTATTACATTAGCAATTATATAAGCCTAAAATCTAGATAGTGATTAAAAAATTTTCTTATCTCAAAATCAGTTGAAGTTGAAAGTAGGTAATCCATGTTTTCATACAAACTAAAATTCTCAGAAAAACTGAGGGAATCGATGTACGCAAATCCTCGTAACTGCATTAATCTTGAACAGGATGGTGAATTTTAGATACCAACATGATGAAGAATTACTGATCCTTATTTCACCACCATCAATGGTCATTTGAAATAAAAAATATAGCCCTGGCGTGCAGTTTAAGCTCAACTCAGTGCTTCGCAAAATTTAAAGTGAGCCTTGAAGGAAAACAATCGCTCCTTCTTTAAATTTTAAAGAAAATTGGTAATTGATGTTGATTACTTAATCTTTATAGTGTAACAAATTATTTTGTTTTATATATATGTCACCGTTAGATTGTGAACACCGTCAGTTTACAATCTTACTCGCGATATTATGAACTGTCGAAAAATTGTGAACTGTCAAAACCGTTCACAATTTAACGCAATATTTTTCGTTAGTTTATAAACTTTCAAAGTCGAATCGTCAAATTGTGAACTGAGATCAAATCGGTTTGCTACGGAACGTACACAAAGACTAGCTAGGTTAGGTTAGTTAGGTATCTTCAGTTGCCCGAAGGGCAAAGCGCCCAGAAATAGTGCGCGGGGCTCCGTCGACACTGCTGGATGCCGAAATAAAAGGAACAAAAGGTCTAAAAGTATAACAAAAAAAAAACAACCATGTTCTGACTTAAGTGGAAACTGATGCAAATAGAATAATACTCCAGGCAAAATACGGTTTTGAAAAACATTAATTTATAATAGCGGTTTTTTTCTTTATTTCATTTTAAAACATTATTCTAAGATGCTTTTTTCAAGAATCCAACAAACTTTCCATCCGGAAGTATTTATATAGATTTAAATAAAGGATGAATTGTTTTTTTTTAATTGTTTATCTTGAATATTATAGAGCAAATGTAAATGAACCAAAGTAAAGATAAAACCATTTATTAATATTTTTACTGAGTTTTCTGAAGCTAGTTAAGTTATTTTTTTTTTATGTCTGAAATTTTGTTGGATTTTGTTGCTAGGTAACTATTTAATTGATAATATATCCAATACAAAGAAAAAATCTGCTATTATAAATTAATTCCAAATTTGACATTTATTCCATACAAGTTGTCAGTTCAATGCGTGGACTAATAACTCGCTCAACCAAACAGCGCACAGGTTGCGTTTCGAATCAGGCAAATTTGATTCAGTTCACAAGTTGACGATATGACATTGTTAGTTTATAAACTAACGAAAATGAATGCGTAAAATTATGAATTATTTTGGCAGTTCACAATATTCCGTCAGTTTACAATATAACGGGTAAGATTATAAACTGACGGTTTTCACAATCTAACGGTGACATATATACACCTAAGATCTAAGGAAAATAAATGAAATATCACCAAAAATATTTGTAAAAATACTTTACGGCAGGCCTTATCACGTGACAAACTAATTTCTCAAATTATTCTAGTTTATGCCAGTTTATTCTAGAGAAGGGGATTTAAGTATCTTTTGAATACATCATAATAGTTTTTTCTCACCTTTCATTCGGAAAAGTAAGTTTTGCTCCACGATGAGAGGGATCAAAATGCTACTTTTCTATTCAAGCTACTTTTTTAATTTATTCATTGGCATGTACCATTTACGCAATGTGCCAATTGAACACAAATCTTAGATAATAAAATAATCCATTGTAAGTTCATCGTAATAGATTAAAAACAATTGTGACTTAATTTTTTATTCTGATATTTTTTATAATTAAAAAAAAAACTTTTTTTTTTTTTTCGTTTTTTTATAATAAAAAACTTTTTTTTACCTTTTTTTTACTTCTTTTTTTTATTTTTTCCTCATAGTCGGTGTGAAAAATTGTATGTGTCACTCAGGAGCAAAATTATCTTCGTCTCGGGCGTTAACACTTGAATCCCTCACTACGCTCAGGATCCTACGTTAGAATCCCTCGCTACGCTCAGGATTCTATTGTAGGATCCCTCGCTACGTTCAGGATTCAATACACCGCCCTCGCCGTAAATATACTATTTTGCTTCCTTGTGACACAAATAACTATTACGTTGCTGGATTTGTCAATCTATGCGTCCAAAGTTAAAACAACCGTTTTTATTTTAAGTTCATATAAAATGTTGTATGATACACGTGCGGATAGGTAATTCCCAACGAGTGGCGGTGACCAAAGACACGACCGTCAGGGAGTGGTTTTAATCGACATGAGGTACTTTCTGCTCTTGTATCATAAATAACTATTATGATACTAGAATATTTACTTACACAGTAACGCCTCAATTGTAAGACAGGACACAGTAAAAATTAAGACGAGTCCTAACTTCACCATGGCTGAGTAAGCAATTACACGTATACCTACTTACAAGTACTACTACTAGTACTAAAAGCTATTTTACGACAATAAGACTATAATTATTGAATTACCCATTACATAGCCAATTAAATCCAGATTAAACCTAATTAAATTATCAATTTCGTTTAACATGCGATTATGCTACTAATTGCTTTCAGCATATAAGCTAGAATTGTGTAAACTTTTAAATGGATTTTCGATTAGGTAGGTGTATAGGTACCTGCATGATTTATAGCTTAACTTAATTTAGCTTAGATTTGAGATGTTTTTTCATAGCATCATTCAGAAGTCGAATACAATTATTGACTAAATACAGTAATAATAATACCTATATGTTGCTAAATGCTCGAACTGTTCTCACTAAACAAACACGTATTAAAGGCCAAATAATTTTGGGTGTAGGTACGATCACTAATTCGTTTTTAATATTTTTATTAGCTATTCTGCTATAAGGGGCGGAGACAAATGCAACAAATCAAAAATTGACAATTGGTCCAGCCGTTTTCGAGTTATAAATGGTGTCTAACTAATACGACTTTGTTTTATACAAGTATATTTATAATAATATTTTATATGGTTGAACCTTGTTTTACCGACAAATGTTCCATCGAATTTTCATTTCATCGAAAACCATTTTTTTTTCAGAATCAGTAACCTTTTCAGGATTGCTATAAGTTATAAAACAAACCTAACCTAATGGGTTTTACAGAATTACCATTTAGCTGTTCCCAGCTGTACCTAAAAAGCTAACGGTTTCAGAGTAACAAAAATTCGACGAAACAATGCATTCGGTGAAACGTTTGTCGGTGAAATAAGGGGGCACCATTATATTATACGGGCTGGGCCGGGAACAGGAGCAAATATTCAAAAGGACGTTTCCTTAGAGCATTTGCCGTAACCCTTGTGTGTCCCATTCATTTTAAATTTGTTTGGATTCGGAGAAATATTGATCTAAAGTTATGACTTCCAAGTTATGTATCTTGGCACCACGAGATCATAGCACAGCAGTCAATACAGATGGTAATAGGGTCATTTCGCCGGTTGGCGACCACCTAATTTCATGTGCCGGTTAGCGACCACTTAGCTGACTTGGTGAACTAAAAGCATATTTTCTCGTTTTTTTTGTAAATTCCTATTCCATAACTACAAACAATAAGGCATACGACTGACTGTTTCAATAGGCTCTGTAGAATTGATGTTATCTTCAATTGAAAAAAACCATGTTCTTCAAGTGGTCGCCAACCGAAGGTGGTCGCGTAACCGGCGAAATGACCCTATCATGTAATGAGTCATATTAGTTTTTGCATTTTTGTTTTCAAAATATTTTTCTGTGATTTTTTAATTTTAATTACCTTTTTGTGTTTTTAAAATAAAGTGACTTATAGCACTCCAGAAGAGAAAAAAATACAAGTAAACTTAAGTGTTTAATTGAAACCAATAATCTTAATAATCTATCGTTTAATTTTTTGCTCATGTTACAGGGTTCACATCAATTTAAAATATTATCAATTAAATGGTCCATTTCTGAGTCAGCGCAGCGTGTAATCGACCCATTCGTTGAGACAGTTCTTCGACGTGCACTGGAGAGACCTGTTCTCGTTACAGAAGCATCTATTGCAGCCTTGTCTGTGGAAGGAATTATAAATGTTCAACATTTTAAAACACGCTATATAGTGTTATAGTTCTTAGCTCTCTATGTCTGTTGTAGGTTGTACCTACAACAGACATAGAGAGCTAAGAACTATCATGACGTTCAGACATACCTACACTATCAATGATGTAATATAAAAAGAGGTAGATATGTTGTATATACGTAATCCCCTGTTTAAAAATGGCCAAGCACATCTGACAGCTGAGACACGTGTACGTTTCCATTGACGACGCGAAGCTGAGGCAAGTTCTTGGCAAGTTAGTTTAGTTAGTGTGCCGTTTGTGGAGCGCTTATACCTCTTTTTTAACGGACTTCAAAAAAGGAGGAGGTTATATGTTCCACTGTATGTATTTTTTTTAATGTATGTTCGCCGATTTCTCCGTCAATTGTTTTGATTTCCAAATTTTTTTTTATTCGAAAGAGTATACTCCCGAGGTTGTCCCATTGTCACCAATTTAGGATCTGATGATGGGATCCCAGGGAAATTGAGGGCAATCCTCAAATTTTATAGGCACGCGTGTAGTGATTTCAGTATGTTCTATTATTACCCTCGGAGATCGTAATTTTGGTGAAGTGGAACTGATGATAATGACTTATGGAACTCCTCAAAGATGTAAAGTACGTCAAAGATTCTGACATGATTCCGTTGAAGTAGCAACTAATGAAGTGTTAATTCTGAGATCCTTGAGGAATCGACGGAACTCCTCAAATATTATCAGCACACATATAGCGACTTGGATTTCTTCTGTAATAATCAACGCATTTGCTCTCGGAAAGTAAATGGATAGGAAATGGAAATTTTCATGTACCAAGTGGCTTGGCGAAGTACGTTACTGAATTGAAGTCGGTTTAAACTTTGTTTTTAAAGTAAGCAAACAGTTCAAAAAAACTGTATCCAGACGGAAAACTAATTGAAAACTAAAAAAATTCAATTGTACAAATGCACAGTCACCGGCATAAATATATGATGGAGCAAAGGCCGCAAATATATCTGATGACAACTCTATTCCTAGAGCCGTAAGAGCGTGTCAGATGGTTTTGCGGCCTTCGTTTCATCATATATTGATGCCGGTGACTGTACTTAGCCTAAGTATGTCACCCGGAGCATAATTTCACATCAATTAATACCTCATTCATCAATTTCGGTTCAGTATCTTAAACGCTACACGTAAATACAAACATAGACTACTAAAAACATATACACACATTCCTGTCGGCCCTGCCGTAGTCGAGCAATAAACCGCAATTGAATTGGTTCATCCGTTCGGGAACTACGGTGCCACAGACAGATGAAGACACAGATACCGTAAAATGGGGTGAGTTGGGTCAAATTAGACATTCAAACCACGACAAAAAAATATTTTTACATGTGTCACGTTGATTTATATACCTACATAAAAAATGTTGCGGCTGTATGAACTTTAGTTTTATAATTTTAACGATAAACACAGAAATAGTGGTAAATCCTACCTCACTCCGTAGTGGAGTTAGAGGGGATAGCAATGGGGTGAGCTGGGAAAATGTATTTAATTATTTATTTAATGTAATAATTAGCACTGACAGATAAACCTTACGTACTAATTTATAATAAAATTAAAGTAATTAAATGGGTTCAAAATACAATGATAAATAATATTTAACAATCAATAGTCAATAGGTACGTGCACATGGGTAATTGGGTATTAATAATTAGATAGAGCTAGGTGTGACAATCGATTCTAGATAGTGACAAGATGCGGCCAGAAAACGATTCTCTGGTGTGAAAAAGACGTCGAGATGGGTGTCACTGGTTAAAATGTTATTCAGTAGCATCAATGCTTGGTGTAGGGGAGAAGAGTCCTGTGCGCGCGTCGTGGCCGACGGGACGGCGAACAAGCCGCGGCTGCGAGGACGTAGCGATTTGGCCGAGACGGGTGTAACTCTAATAGTCACCATAGCAAGTAGCGTGGGATTGGCTACCACTCCACGTATTAGTCGGAGAAAATATTTGACCAAAGAGAGGTTTCTGCGGGCTTCGACAGATGTGTAGCCAACCATGCCGGTAACAAAGAGGGTTGGGTAGTTGCCATACATTTTACTATACAAAAATCATGCAAATGACTTTTGGACCTTTTCTACGAGGAGTATGTACCGTTGCTCGTGGGGATTCCATATTGGGGCATTTGTCTCCAGCTTGCTTCGTACAAAAGCATTGAACAAGATGCTAATGGCTTGTTGCTTGTTGTATGGGGAAACACTTGCCTCGATCCGCGTTCCGTCCCACTCTCCACTCATAATTATCGCTCATCTTCCACATGATCGCTACCCGCAGTCCTGTTTCCACTCCAGGCCACATATCTTTCACCTCTCACTTCTAGAAACTCCACGTTTCAAATGTTATAATTTGGCTACTCCGGGTGCCGCAAGATAAGAAAATATGACTAAAAGTATAATAAAATTACTTTTAGAGCAACCTGAGCCAGGAAATCAAAGTAGCAACTGAAAAGATTCGCGTCCTTACTGCCCCCGCAATCCCTATACTCACCCCATTTTACGGTACCAAATTGTCATGCCTGGTGGGTGGCTTGAGGCTCTAAGTCTATTTTTAAAGGAACAAAATTAAAACAAATGAAATTCTATGCCATCAGTTATATCAGGTTGAAGGGAACCACTTTACTCACTTGTATACCATTCCGGGCGAACACTGATCAGGCGAACTTAACTCGTTTGGTACCTGGGTCCCCGCCGGGACACAGCCGAGTATAGCCTGGCACACATTGGTTCCATCTACGCACCAGCATTGTAGGCACTCGTAGCCTTGGTATATTAGGCCAATGCCGACGCAGGGTTTACCTGTAGCCAGAAGCAGTGGTAACATTATCTGTGGCAAAAAGGACCTTAGTGTATGTTGCGGAACGGTGGGTGTCCTTAGAATGGAGAACAAAACATACGAGTTAATTATAAGCATCATATCGTTGGATATATTTTCGTTAACCTTGATTTTTTGTAATCTGAGATCCATTGGGTCCAATATAGAAAAAAAAAACAGCTACAGAAACGTATAAAATACATCTTCTCTACAATCATACAAGAAATGAATGCACACCATCTCAACAATACTAAATATTAACTACTTAACAGAATAAATAAAAAATAAATAAGTAGGTTTTGCGGACAATCTTACACAATTCAACCTAGTCCCAAACTAAGCAAAGCTTGTACTATGGGTACTAGACGACGATATAGATACTTATATAGATAAATAAATACTTAAATACATAGAAAACATCCATGACTCAGGAACAAATATTCGTGCTCATCACACAAATAAGTGCCCTTACCGGGATTCGAATTATCTTGCTTCGTAGGCAGGGTCACTACCAACTAGGCTAAAGCGATCGTCAAATTAAGTTCCCGGTTTAGCAAAAGTTTGATTTCCGCTTGAGAGGATACATTTTTAAATACAATACAAATACAAATAATTTATTGTTTGATAGTGAGTGATTATAAAAGGTCACAATCAGCCAGAGTTTGGCACACAATACATTTTGTTGAATTTATTCATTCTTTGCATGTCATTGCATTAATGTATTTCAATATAGGTTAGTAGGTATAAATGATTTTGAATTTATGAATTTTAATTTTTTTTTAGAATCCTGGTAAATTCAAGTTTTAAAATTTACTCGAGTATACAAATATCTATTTAAGTTTACTTGCAAACGGTTCTGTTTTCCGAGCGTTTAGGTTTCCAGCGGGCCTAAAATGGTCCCCATTTTATTTCACTTATCGTTGTGGACAAGACTTCCGTCACTTTCGGAGTCGCGGTTCTGACAAGTAGTACTAGTCAGAACGTTCTTTCATCTAGCCAAGTCTGATGATTGAAACTTACCTGACATTTTCTTTGCGTCTCTCTCATGCACGTCGTCATGACTGGGACAAAACAACTGCCCACAGATGAGGTTCCCGTTGGCGAGACAGAGACAAGTGTTGCAGTCGACCCGGTATGTGGAGCCGGGATTGCACTGGGCACTGTGATTTGGTAGTGTCGGGAGAAGATGTTGCTCGGCAGGCTTAAAGCTGCTGTGAACGTGGATTGCTTCGTGACTTTTTGGGACTGCGAAGACACAGTAAGCTATAGTTTATTTGACTAGCTAGGAAATGCGTACATTTTTTCATTGGGTTTGGAGGTTATTATTATTATAAAAGAAATGGCAGCCTTGAGGGCCTTTGCCAGAGTCAGTAGGTTTATAAATTAAACAGTATTATTAGCATGATGTACGGTAGAAGGCCTTCACAATGCACTGGGTGATAGCTGGAGCAGTACAAAGTATAATGGCGGCCGCGACCACGAACCGCCGAATGATGCCCGAGAATTGGTTATTCGCACTTCCAGGAAAATTGTTCATTAACTGTAGCCGTCACCTTTGCCATTCACTACATAATATGCTATCAAAATTATACTTTAAACAGCAGGATGCAGAAAATAAAAAACACTGTCTGGAGCACGATCCGCCATGTTCCATGGATCATTCGAAAGTCTTGGAGGTTATCATAGAGAGTTTAAGTTCAAAGTCACGTGGCTCTGTTTAGTATGCTGCCTGGCTGAATGAAATAGGTATTTACATGTTGCCATTCACGCACGGTCTAACTAAGGTTGATTGATTCGAAAGTTATTGCAAACTTTCGATCATCCGTAGGTACATACACTAATCCAATTACTTAATACTGTTATTATACAGGTTGTGGCCTGTAATAGGAGCAAAAAATTATGCTATAAGTAACTTTATATAAAAAAAAAAAAAATGAGTTCTTAATTAAAAAATCACAAAAATATCGTTTGAAAACAACATTGTAAAAACCATTACTAGATAGCGGTTAACCCATATGGTCCGTGGAAGTTGAAATTTTAAGACATGTAAACAGAGGTTTCGGTGAGTGTGGGTAAAGAACTTGACTACTGTCACTTGCATTTTGCCCCGTTTTTGCCCTAAAATATGTTTTGACCATCACATTATGAAGTTTCAGTAATACAACCCGCATCAATAACGTTAAATGTATAGTGTAGCACTGGCGTGTTACAGACCCATCTACTGATGTCATGTTTATTGAAATCCGCCCGATAAATTAAGTGCTAGAAGCAAAGTTGTGATTTCAGATTTTGTCTCCACTCACGCCCGCCATATTGTTTTTTTTTTAACTCGATGTGCGCCAACACGTTGTCAGCATTAAGAGAAATCTAACACCACCTCATTGAACATCTTGAACTGGAGGTGGTAGCAAACTATCACTACTGTCGTGAATGGTCATGATTCACGATAGTATTTACATTGGTGTTTATAATTATGTCTCAAACAGCCGATTTATCTTATGTAGCAACACCTACAAGGAATCATTTTTATAACAAGGTTGACGGGTAGGCGGGCTGTCAGAGTGCCGAACGGCTATATTGGGAACGAACAGTTAAGTGCGGTTTGTAGTGGTTGATTTGGAGGAAAACCAGGGTGAGCTCTTTCCATAATCACTTTCGATGCGTCCTATGATATTGTAACGATTGGGTATCATTTACACGTGTGTTCATGTGCTTTCACAGATCGGACGATGATTGTTTATGATGCGATGTATTTATGTGCGTCCACAGGTCTTATTCTCTTTGGGAGGCGTATTGGTATATCATGTAGATGAATAAGGTTTTCCTACAGGTCGCGCATGTACGTGACCTGTAGGACACACATCACAGTTCTTAGTTGTGGAGTTCTTTAGTGTTAGAGGATTAGTTACAAGTGTAACAACAGGGTAGTTCGGTAGTCTCGGCTTCAGGCCATATCATCATCAGTCAAGGGTGCACCCGGGTAACTGGAACAATAGCGTGTGAATTGGGACAGTATCAATGGTGGTAAGGGATGTCTAGAAGGGGAGGTTGGAGGACATTCTTGGGGACGAAAGTCCCCACACGTCATAGGGAGCTGGCACGCACGAGGCGGCAGCCCCTATGTCAGATATATAAAGGATTCCGCAAGTTGTAAGGGTATGTTTATAGTTGCATATATGCTAATACGGGTCTTAGCTTAAGTGCTATAGGTTCTCATTCGCGGCCATGAGAGTGACCAGAAGTGGCTTCGCGACAACTACTTAACGAGAAATTTAATCCATTACCATCCTTTTGGGTTTAGCCCTAGTCGGGTAAAATGTTATTATTAATGTAGTTCATATCCTATTGTGTAAATCAAAGTGGATTTGAAATTCTTCTGAGCTCCCAATTTGGAGAATCTTCCCTGGAACACTACACTGAGGGAAACTACTTCTACATTGAGGGAAGATCTCACATGTGGATGCATTTTTCTCCACGAAGAAAGTTACAAAATCTACCAATACCTATACTTCAACGCCAAATTAGGCTTCCGTAATTTTCAGGGCCAGGGGTCGATACTCAAGGAGCTCCGTATCAACACCCGGCTTTCAACTGCATGCTTCCAGAGAATGATGACATTCTTTGGCCGCGTGGCCTACCGAGACCAGTCCAGCTTGGAGAAGTTGACAATAGTTGGCTGCGTTGAAGGGAAGAGGAGTAGATGCAGGGCACCCCCACGATGGACTGATGATGCAATCCGCGATGACACGGGCGTCAGAATCCAAGCCGCGATACAATTAGCCCAAAATAGAGGGGAGCACTTTACGCTCGAAGTTGTAGACGATTATGTATAGGTACCTAGGACAGACTGTCCAGTTAGGTAGGTCAGGTCCAACTTTGAGAAAGAGATCAATCGTCGAATCCGACTCGGCCGGGCAGCATTCGGGAAGCTATACGGCACATCTTTTCGTCCAATATTCCGCAGTGTCTCAAGACGAGAGTCTTTGACCAGTGTGTGTTGCCAGTGATGACATATGGCACCGAAACGTCGTCGCTTAAGTATGGGCCTCATGAGAAGGCTTAAAGTCACTCAAAGGGCAATGGAGAGGGCTATGCTGGGTGTTTCTCTGCGCGATCGCATCAGAAATGAGGCTATCCGCAGCAGAACCAAGGTAACCGATATAGCCCTCCGAATCGCTAAACTTAAGTGGCAGTGGGCGGAGCACATTGCACGTAGAACCGATGGCCGTTGGGGCAGAAAGGTTCTCGAGTGGCGGCCACAAGGTGGACTGATGACCTGGTAAAGGTCGTGGGAGTCCGCTGGATGCGGGTGGCGCAGGTCCGTCCATTGTGGCACTCTTTGGGGGAGGCCTTTGTCCAGCAATGGACGTCTTTCGGCTGATGTGATGATGATGATGATGTAGTGTGGGTTTGAAAAACGGTTGCGAAGAACTGTGCTCCTGGTGCTCACAAACCTCAGCAGGAACCGACGAAGAAAAATTCTTCTTCAGGGATAAGAGTTGGATAGGAGTACGACATTCTGGCAAATTTCGTCAACGAAATAAAGGTATTGCAGAACTTCTAAATGACTATAATAAAATCAGAGAACTTACGTTTATCAGCTGATTCGCAATCCTCTGGGCCACAAAACAACCGCTCTTCATTACTGCAGAAGCATCTTCTGCACCCGTCTTTATAGAATGTCCCTGGGGCACAGGTTTTGCCCGAGCTTCGAAAGTTCTTGTCCTTTTTCAAGCCAGGTGCCTTGATACAAGCCATTTTAGTACATAGTAAATTTCCAGCGACGCAGTGGCAAGTGTTGCAGTCCATTTTGTATGGCTGGCCTTTGACGCATGAACCATCTTTGTTTTTGGACATTCTTCTAGGGAGGTTTCCATGATTTTGTGCTGCAAGTTTTTCGATTCTAGGTAGGTAGTATTAAAAAAACCGGCCAAGTGCGAGCCGGACTCGCGCACGAAGGGTTCCGTACCATTCATCTATGAAACCGGCAAAAAAATCACGTTTGTTGTATGGGAGCCTACGAAGCCGGAGGTCCCGGGTTCGAATCCCGGTAAGGGCATTTATTTGTGTGATGAGCACAAATATTTGTTCCTTACCTGAGTCTGTTTTTTATGTATTTAAGTATTGATATCTAAGTATATAAGTATGTTTATCGTCGTCTAGTACCCATAGTACAAGCTTTGCTTAGTTTGGGACTAGGTCGATTTGTGTAAGATTGTAAAAAAAAAAAAGAAAAAAAAAATATGTATTTATTCTGCATGTTTTATAGTATTTGTTGTAATAGCGGCAACAGAAATAGGTACCTACATCATCTGTGAAAATTTCAACTGTCTAACTATCACTGTTGATGAGATACAGCCTGGTGACATACGGACAGACAGACAGACATACAGACAGGCAGGCAGGCAGACAGACAGACAGACAGACAGACAAACAGACAGGCAGGCAGATAGACAGACAGACAGACAAACAGACGGACAGCGGAGTCTTAGTAATAGGGTCCCGTTTTACTCTTTGGGTACGGAACCCTAAAAAAGATAGGTAGGTATAGGACTGGGTTACCACGAGGCAGCTTTACCGAGGACTGGTTTGCCACGAGGCAGCTTGACCGAGGACTGGTTTGCCACGAGGCAGATTTAGGTACATTTAATAATAATATGAATTTACTTACAAACTGCTGCCACTGAAGTAGAAATACAGTATAAAAATAAAAGTATAATAGCATGTTGTTCCGTAGCCATTGTTCAACGTGTAATGTTAATGTTAACATAAGCGGAATACCTACATCTGTATGTGATTGCTAGCTATTTTAAATTATGAGTCATAAATTTCTTAATCGAATTTATTTCATAATATAGTAGGTACCTAGGTAACATTTTAATACTGCATTTAAATGCTTATTGTTTTTATATTTAAATGTATTCAGAACGTTCTTTCAGATTTCAGAACGTTGTATTCAGAACAGATTTTTATACTCGTACCTAAGTAAAAGAAAAAATGTCATCGCGAAAAGCATTTGAACCTGCGGCGCTACCACGAACTTCGAATCTCGAACTTCGTATATCTCCGTCTCTATCGCACTTATGGTTTATGGTACTCGAGCGACCGAAACGGAGATATACGAAGTTCGAGATTCGAAGTTCGTGGTAGCGCCGCTGAGCTATAACCACGAACTTCGAATTTCGAACTTCGTCTCTTCGTCTCTATCGCACTTATGATTTATGGTACTCGAGCGACCGAAACGCCGCTGTGTAGGTACTGCGCCGGCGCACTGTGGGATGAGAATCGTCTCTCCAAAGAAATAGACAATAACAATTTTAAAGAAACCTTTATTTAGGGAAATGGCTTCTTCTATCATACCACAACATGATTTTGGGAAAATTTGGCCCGCTAAAACAAAGACTAATAATTTTTTCCAAAAAAAATGCATTGAGCATATGTGAAAAATATGGTTTGATAACGACTAGAAGAAGCCATTTCCCGAAAAAAAAGTATCCTTATTGTTCGGCTTGGCAAAATGCTCTAAGCAAATTTAGTGTAAGGTAGTTTCGCTAGAATGCCCGCGTTTATTTTGTTTACCTGTTATGTAAAAGTCGCTAGAAAGGTCATAACAAATGAATGCTCATCAAGTGTAGGTATAGCACTTTTAGGCGCATCCCAACGGGCGAACATGGCAGTCCGCAACGTGATTTCGGCCCTTGTGGGCAGTTGCAGGCCGCACGGCGCCCGGCAACACCAAGGTTACACCATACTGGCTCGTAAGCTACCCCTTTGAGCTTATTCGCCCCATCCACGCCACTGGGAATGCGCCATTAAAATAAAATAAATAAATATTTGCAGAAAATCTTACACATATCATATCAACCTAGTCCCAAAATAAGCAGGGTTGTTAATTTAAGTAAGGGCCGCTTTAATGCGGCTCACCCCGCCGGTCACCCGTTACGAAACTAGACCTCTACCTACGCTTAATTACTACGCATCGCGGTGTCAAGCCACATGTATTTGTACCTATAGGATTACTTTACTTATGCCGTTTGTATAATTATGTATCTCTGAAGCGGGACGGAAACTGCTATATTTTTAGGTCTCAAAAAAAATTAATAGGCTAAAAACTGATTAGGTATGTTTAAAATTTGGAGCTTGTGGGTCTGCTAGAAGTACCTTAGAATTACGATGATCATAAGTGAGTCAGTGAATAGGTATGTCAGTGACAAAACTAAGGAACTTTGACGGGCAATAGTTCGTAAACTAAAAGTTCAAACTGAATGTTATTGAGAATATATATTATATTATGTAAGCCATATTATGCCCTATATATGTTAAAAAAAATCAGGGTTCTGGCTTTAACCAGCCCGAAATTACAGGATGTTGAAAATGGCATGAATGGCTTCGAGAAAAGTATGGTACGCTCGACTTGGCGGGGGCACTCCCGTGCCCCCAGATTATTCCTCGATGGAGTTATAAAATAATACATACTAAATGTGCATTCTCTAGTTTTTATTCGCTTTCTTTTTCAAGCCCCTCCGTCGTATTCACTCTTCGATATGTCCTTATTTTCGGCATTAGGACACACCGCACCCGAGCACCTGAGTGCGCCACTGTTATCACAAACGCACGTGTCACATTCATGCCTGTGAAACAAAGAAAACACTTCAATGGAGGATGTTACAAGCATAATTGCTTAAAAAAAAGCGGCCAAGTGCGAGTCGGACTCGCCCATGAAGGGTTCCGTAAAAAAAATGCGGTTTACAATTTATGACGTATTAAAGAAAACTACTTACTAGATCTCGTTCAAACCAATTTTCGGTAGAAACTTTGCATGGTAATGTACTAATTACGTAATTCCGTAATTACGGAATTACGGAATGGAAGCCCTACGGCTATCACAAGACGGCCGCGACACACTCTCGAGCTCTCTCGCACTATCCGTCTCTTTCTAAGTGGTCTAATAAAAGAGAGACGCATAATGTGAGAGAGCTCGAGAGTATGTCGCGGCCGTCCTGTGATAGCCGTGCAGATAACTTAGGATAAATTGATGCTCAAGACTTAGCATCTATATTAACAAACTATTTTATTACTAGCTGTTGCCCGCGACTTCGTCCGCGTAGAACTTATACTAAGAAAATATAATGCAAACAAACTTCTACCATCTTAAGGGATGATTTCCGAGGCAAAAACTATTCTTTATCCTTCGAAGGGTCTCAAATTATCTCTATACCAAATTTCATCTAGGTACATGGATTTTATCCAAACTTTCACCCCCTATTTCATACCCTTAGGGAATGATTTTCGGGATAAAAACTATCTAATGTCATTCTTCGGGACTCAAACGACCTTTATACCAAATTTCATCTAAACGGGATTCATCCAAATATTCACCCCCCATTTCACCCCCTTAGGGAGTGATTTCCGGAATCAAAACTATCCTATGTCCTTTCCCAGGACTCAAGCTATCTCTATACCAAATTGTATTAAAATGGGTTCCATCAGAATTTTCACCCCTAATTTCACCCCCTTAGGGGATGATTTCTGGGGTAAAAACTATCCCATGTCCTTTCCCAGGACTTAACCTATATCTACACCAAATTTCATCAAAATAGATTACATCCAAATTTCCCCCCCCCCCCCCCCCCCCCTTCACCCCCTTAGGAGATGATTTCCGGGATAAAACCTATTATATGTCCTTCCCCGGGTCTCAAACTATTTATATACCAAATTTCATCTAAATCGGTGCAGCGGTTTAAGTAGCTCCATACAAATTTCCACCCCCAATTTCAGCCCCTCAGATATAAAAACTACCCTTTGTCCTTCCCCGGGGCTCAAACTATCTGTATACCAAATTTTATCTAAATCGGTTTAGCGGTTTAGGCGTGAAGAGGTAACAGACAGACACACTTTCGCATTTATAATATTAGTATGGAAGTATGGATTATTAGTATGGATAGTATGGATTCTTTCCGCTTGTCTTCCAAATAGAGGTGTAGCTGTAGACTCACTTCAAAGGAGGGAAGAGGCGAGAAACTCATTCAAATGTCTCAAAGAGATACGATGCTACAACCGTTTTAATGTCGCTTGTTAGAGTGAGAAAACGATCAGGGACCGTGACGTCACGATCCTCGAGCGTCATAGTAAAAAACAATCGTTTCATTATAAGGGTGCGTTTTGCGGAAAAGAGACGCAACAAACCCTCTCTTAAAACTTTATACACTTATAGCTTAGTGATTACCTACTGCGTTGTTTTTCGAGATAATACCACATTATGATTATTTTGTTTAGTGTCTACATCCCTATTTTCGATAAGATAAGATAAAATAAGAATTCTTTATTGTCAGAACTGTGTACATTTAGTTGTTTTGGGTAAAATAAAGTCCAACAGCTTGCCCATTTCGGACGTACAATATTAAACTTAAAGCTAGTCAAATATACTAAAACAATAACAACAATATAGTATTTCCAAAAAAATTTAACCATATTTACACATAAAATATTAATATAGATCTATCCGACATCCGTATTTTCTTTTAAACCACGAACTTCGGAATTCGAAAATATTCGGGTATTTCTGTCTCTATCGCACTAACAAATGACAGGAATGCAGATATACGAACTTCGAGTTTCGGTTTTCGCTGTTTGGCTGAATACGCAAGGAGCGCGCGCGTGCCATTCAAAAAAACCAAGTTTATATTGTTCGAATTTGTTGTTACATTTGTGGAAATAACGCCTTAATTCGACATTTGCGCATATAGGTTCGCATATCAAAATCGATTAATTTTATATTTGCTTTTGATACCTATGTGTCTCGTCAAGGTATATCATAGACGGGATTAAAATTATTAATAGGCGAAAGAAAGGCAAAGCAATTCCGCCATTTTGTCCGTAGTATTTCTTATTAGTCTGTGATTTTGACGTTTCTTTTAGCTGACAGATGTGGCGGCGATATGCTTTAGGAATAATAAATGAAAAATTAAATGAGGTCGTATATTACGGAAAATTAATTAATTGTCGCAGTCGGATGGAAGCTGTCCTAAGTTGCAGCTGGAATAATAATGTACCTGTATAGAGTGTTTTATATTTTTCCGTCCATGGGATGCTGAGAACATTCGTGCCGCAGAAGGCTTGGTTTCAAACTGGCTGATTCTTTTTTTGATTTAGAGATTTATTATAAGTGGAGATAAATAGATAGAAGATAATGAAACTCCCATTCAAATATCTCAAAAAATTATGAAGCTACATCCGTTTTAATGTCGCTTGTTAGAGTGAGAAAACGATGAGGGACTGTGACGTCAATATACTCGAGCGTCATAGTAAAAAACAATCGTTTCATATGAAGGTGCGTTTTGCGGAAAAGGGACAGAACATACCCCCTCTTAAAACTTTGGACTCTTATAACTTAATCATTACCTATATAACCTCTTGCTTTGTTTTTTTCTCCATTTGACTATATTTATTTTAAATTCTTTTTCGAGACAATACATTATGATTATTTACCATATTTTCGATTCCTGAGCTATAACCACGAACTTCGGAATTCGAAAATATTCGGGTATCTCTATCTCTATCGCACTAACCTTACTCGAGTGACAGGGATGCAAATATATGAACATTGAGTATCGGTTTTCGTGGTAGCGCCGCAGGTACTTTGGCTGAATGCGCCGAGCGCGTGCCATTGTCATTCAAAAAAAACAAATTCGTGTTAATTATATTGTTCAAATTTGTTGATTTCATTTATTGAAATTACGACATAAAACGACATTTGCGCATATAAGTTCTCATATCAGAATCGAATATTTTTTTATGGTTTATATTTTAGCATTTGTCTCGTAAAGGTCTATCGTAGACGGGATTTAAATTATTAATAAGTGAAAGGCAAAGCAATTCCGCCATTTTGACGAAAATTTGACGGTTCTTATAGCTGACAGTTGGAGCAGCGTTTGATTTCAATAAAAATAAATGAAAAATTAAATGAAGTCGTATATTTCGGAAAATTAATTAACCGTCGCAGTCGGATAAAAACTATCCTAAGTTGCAGCTAGAATAATAATGTACCTATATAAAATGTTTCATATTTTTCCGTTCATGGGATGCTGAGAACATTCGAACCGCGCAAAGCTTAGTTTCAAACTGGCTGATTCTTTTTTTAATTTAGAGATTTATTATAAGTGGAGATGGAGATTAAGTATTTGTTTGTGGGCCTTAATGTGCCGCTTCGACCAGCAAGTGATCTATTGTGGCAGCCCTTTCTTTAGAGTTCACCGTTAAGTCCCGTTGCCTCCAGGACATTCCAGATTCTTTGGGCGGTGATATGTTGTACCTCTTCTGGGTGCACGATGTGCCGCCCTAGGTAGGTACTTCCTTTATGCATGAGTGGTCCGCAGGAGCAGAGAATGTGCATTGCAGTCTCCTCTGTCTCCTGGCAGAACCTGCGGGTTGCGTCCTGCTTCATACCCATTTGAAACAGGTGTTTGTTCAATCTGTAATGTCTTGTCAGGATTCTTGTCACTGCGCAGGTTGTGAGATTAATTAGTTTTCTTTCTCTCTTAGTTTGTAATTTACTGTTTGATTTGTTTTGCGATTTATGTATATAAACTTGTTACACTAAGTTTTATTGGAAATTTGTAATATCATTTTGTGGTAATAAATGATATTCTGATTCTGATAAGACAGCAAGAGAATAGGTAATCATCAAGCAAGATGAAGAGGAGGGTCACGAGGGTGTGTTGGGACGAGAGTGAGGGACCCGCGTGAGTGAGCTATCAACACAACGAGTCCTCAAATAATAAAACGTCGGCCACGCGCTTGGGATTCTTCTGGAATAAAATGCATGGCAGCAAGTCGAAAGTTGTGCTGAGCAAGAAGCAGGAGATTATCGCGCCTAAAATCTCAGTGATAGCATTTTAGGAAGTAGGTAAGTGCATGTCCAGTTGTAAGCATTTGTTACTTTTTCACTCACCTATTGTTGTACATTTGCTTCTTTTTGTTTCTCCAATAAATAAAATAAAAATTAAATTAATTGGCCGAAAGTTTGAAAAATCCTTCACCTCCTGCAAAATTAGTAGAGATGCAACGGATAGTGCTTTGGCCGGATTCCGAATATCCGGCGGTGCAGCTGGCCGGATATCTGCTATCCGGCCGCCGGATATCTGGCCACAAGTTACATGCCTAAAATGAAGCAAATTCGACCGCGCGCGCGCGCGTGACGCTCTTTGCAGGTTGCAACTTGATACACGCTGTGGGCAGGTTTTGATGGAAACATGCGCAATTTTTTTAATTGACCTTGATAACAGATCACTTTGTAGTTTGTTATTTAATTCATCCTTCAGGAGAGAACAAGAATAGGTAAAAACCTAAAATTTTTCGCTCCTTACCTATGTTCTCCGAGTTACCTAAAATACTATCCGGTATCCGGCCGGATACTAAGCCACTATTCGGTATTCGGT
Source organism: Epinotia brunnichana (assembly GCA_963854355.1). NCBI lineage: Eukaryota > Metazoa > Arthropoda > Insecta > Lepidoptera > Tortricidae > Epinotia > Epinotia brunnichana. The sequence continues at coordinate 16,818,623 of OY977956.1, forward strand.
CGGATAGTAAAATTGTGGCCCGATATGCCGGATACCGGATAGTGGCCGGATATCCGTTGCATCTCTAAAAATTTGGTAGGGTAGGTAGGCAGGTAGGTATATTTACGTCATGTGACATCAGTACGAGACATGTGGCATCATTTAGCCCTTTAATCGTAGAGAGAGAGTAAACCTAAAAGTCTGTCAGTCCTGAAATGGCCAGATGTACTTGGCAGACGGTGCCAAAGGTGGTCAACTATATAGGGCTAGCGGGCAGCTAGGTATATTTGGGAGTGGGCTTACGGACTATAAAATAAACCGTATGCTTGTTTGCCACCATCGCGTCTTACCATCGTGGTCGACATTGCGTAACACATCGCAGTAATATATAGTGTGTTTTTGTAGTTTTAAAATAAATGTAAGTATATCAATATGTTAGTCTGTAAGGCCTATGTGATATCTGTAATGTTTGCTGCCTTACTCAAATAAATAAATCCATAGGTACTAATATTATAAATCCGAAAGTGTGTATGTCTGTCTGTCTGTTACCTCTTCACGCTTACACCACTGAACCTATTTAGTTTAGATGAAATTTGGTATACTTAGAGATAGTTTGAGTCCCGGGGAAGGACATATAGAATAGTTTTTATGGAAACTTTCACAAGTTTGTATGGAGCTACGATATAAACGAGTTCCACGCGGACAGAGTCGCGGGCAGAATCTATTAGAGAAAAAATAATAGGTGCCGCAGACTATACTTCGATTTTTTTAGCATTAGAAAGACCTTTACAGAAGTAAGTGTAAGGTTTTTTATAGAACACGTTTTACGATACCTGCCGTAAATGCGGCGGAATAAGTGGAAAACTATGAAAACATTTTTTGAAGCATTTGGCATTATTATTATACAATAGCAAAATGTGTAATTTGCATTTACTTAAAAGGATTATTAAATAATACAGCATTAATATTTTATTTGTGTTATTTTTAATATATCGCAAAAAAATTGCATGATAAAAAACCCAGAGAAGCAGAGGTTTCAAACAAACGGAACGTTTTAAACCTATAAATTGCGACTAAATTGAAGAGATCGTGTCCCACATCAATAAGAGTTTAGCGTTTTGACATTTGCAATCGGTCGGATAAAATGTCCGCCATTAAGTACATTGTTCATGTTTGTTTTTAAACGTCACTCTCATCTCGTATGTCATGCGAATGCAAGTGCGATACTTTGTCATTATCCCAGAATCTTGTTGTTTTGAGTTTTTAAGTTTCATTGTTTTCCGTTAAAGTTATTATCTTTCGTTGATAGTGCGGTTCACCGCCGATGGATCTATCCCAATTCAGTGTAGTGAAAGGGTAGGTTAGGTTAGGAATAGTTAGTAATAATATATATATATAATATTTACAAACCTAAGTGATAGGAAATGTGAAATCATTGATAAGTACCTATGATGTAACAAAGAAAAATACACAATAATTTAATATTTTATTATTAACTTCTGAAGAAACAGGTTTACGACACCTGCTTCTTTGTTTATCGAATTTCTAATGCTAAAAAAATCTAAGTATAGGTAGGTATGTTTTTGACATTCAAATATTGTCACAACTTACCGAAACGTGCTGCCCGGCATACACTTCGCCCTCCTGTAGGGGAACTCCTCATTAATCTTAGATCCTATCAGCTTTTTTTTGCTTGTCGTCTGCCAAGGTAGTAAACCAGTGTCCTCGTTCACACATACCATTGCTGTGCAGCGGAGAGTCCTCGCATCAGAACAAATGCATCTGTTGCATTTGTCACTGTGAAACATTAAAAAAATATGAAATCACTGGGCACAAGAATCATAATATATAAGTACTTAATACCCTGTTCCATATTCTCGTAAGATTAGAAAAATCGACGGCAGATTTTTGACACAATCGTGCGTCGACGGCGCGCTTAAAAAACGCAGTCTGCATATACCCTAACAACCAGCGCTGTTGCACGGCTATAGGAGACGCTACACGGGTCGATATCGTCGGACGGCCAAGCAAGGTCATAGTGGGTCATAGATATTCTAGTATGGAGTGACCTTGATTTGGCCGGCCGCCGTGCTTCCGACACGTATCCACACGGGCCGAATCATGCGTCGGCCGGCATGCAGTCCGGCCGATATCGGCCCGTGTAGCGTCTCCTTATCACAGGACGGCCCGCGAGCTGCGTCGCGGCGAGACAAACTATCCGCCCGTTTCTAATTAGAACGCTTAGTAAGAGACGGACAGATATGTGTATAACTAGTAGGTATTTGTTCAACTTACCGATACACCTTGTTCGGTATACACTTCTTATTACTCTTCGGATCCAATAGTTCCTTATCGAATGGCATTTCATTCGCCGGCGAATAGGGTATAGTTATGATACCAGGGGGCCGAGTCGATCGCATTTTGCCTCTCAGAGTCATCTGCGGCCCCGTTATCGGAGTATTACGGATACTAGGGATTATACTTATAGTAGTAGGACATTTAAGCTTGGCGTATATTGTACAAGTGCACGGAGGCCCGCCGGTCCTGAAGAAAATAAGTTTTTGATGAAAAAGTTTTCGGTACAGGCTTTTATTCGCGACTGGTACTATTTTTGCACTATAAACTACTCGAGTCGTAGAGAGGATTCCAATGAGTTTATCTTGTCTAATTGTGGACATGCTTTGGCCACCTTCCGTCTTCATCATCAGATCAGGAAACTTAATATTGCAGTGTCAGCCCACTTACATAATTGTAGGTACTAAATTTAAACTCGATTGGAACTAAAGACCTTTTTTTAATTTCGTCAAACTGAAGCGAAAAAAAAATCTGTATAATTATTGAACCTGCTCACAAAATTTAACGACAATCGATTGATAAATGCGACCTGAAGAGGAGAACAGCCGGAGATCTGAACATCCGGACATACGAAAGAATTTTGGCCCAAGCTGAAACGGAGAACTTCAGTCAAACAGGCCTACTTTGCCACCAGGGGGAACTTTGCCCAAGAAGTAAATTTTAAAATTTTCCTCTTAGGCAAAGTTCCCCCTGGTGGCAAAGTAGGCCTGTTTGACGGTTCATTCCCTTCGTTCTTGCATCCGTTTGAGTCCGTTGAGGACGTTGAGGTTATATTTTAGTAAGGAATAAGATCTTTTTGAGGCATTGGGCCCCTTAAACCGCTGCTGCCAGACGAGCGGACATATAATATGTTGCATCTCGAAAAAAAACGTATTCTAGCAGCAAACATACCACGTGGCAAAACTATTGTCATAGAAATCGGAGGATATTTCACGTCCGCTGGGAAACCGGTGAAATTGAGGGCTAACGAATATTTTTTAATACAGTTGTCATGTAACTCATGTAGTTACTTGCACGCTTTTATTAATTGAGTAAGGAATGTGACAACAATAATTAAAACAACAGCAGACCGGCTAGCACGTTATACGGCGAAAATGTACTGAACCGTCACGTAAAACGTGACAATAAAACCTATCATGCTAGGGCCTCAGATATCGTATTTTCTTGTAATCTCCTTTTAAACAGCTAATAGTAGAAACGGAACGACACTAAAAACTTGATTCAACCGGGTAACCGTGTCAGGTATTTATGCGCTCTAAAAACGGTGCTGTGAAAAAGAATGGCCATTAAATACTCACGGATTGGGATAATTCGTGCCCGGCAAACAATGTGTCGTCGTAGTGCCACGTTGGAGGTTTAATAAGGCTACAGAAGAAATGCAACCGTCTTTGGCCTCGCAAGTATATTTGCCGTCTTTGCACGAACATTTTACACATTCTTGATTTTTCACGTCGCCTTCCTCACAGGGTTTTCCTGGAATTATAATTAACTATCGGGGGTCTACCCTGCACATTCAGGTACGTGGTCGCCACTGGAGACCTTTCGGCCATCGGTTATAGGTAAAATGTGCCCCGCCCTCTGTCACTTAAGTTTAGCGAGAGAGTGGAGGGCTACTTATATCGTTATATAGTTGCCCGTAGAACGAAAGAAACAAACATGGCATCATATTTTTCATATTCATATTCATTTATTGCGATCATGTTCATTGTCCATACAGTAGATCTTAAGATAGGTTATACAGTAGGTACGGTACATGATACCCTGTTAGGGCATTGCAATGTTCTTACGTACTAACATGCTAACATCGTTCCGGTACACTAGTGTGTACGCGCAGGCCCCTGCGCCACCCCGTTGCTATGGGTAGGTACACGCACCGTGCCCCGCTCACCACAGTTTAGTTTACACACAAAAATAGACTAATGTGCTGGTTCTAGTTACAACCGGGGGCATCGTGGCAGCACGGCTATCACAAGACGGCCGCGACATACTCTCGAGCTCTCTCGCGCTATCAGTCTCTTTCTAAGTGGTCTAATAAGAGAGAGATGGATAGCCCGAGAAAGCTCGAGAGTATGTCGCGGCCGTCTTGTGATACCCGTGCAGTATACTAGCGATCCCGTGGCGCTCCCCTAAACGGCAGTGAGGCTTAACCCCGCATGACTTCGGCCCGTCTGGATAGGTGCCGGAAGCACGGCGTCCGACGAAACCATGGTCACTCAATACTAGGTTTTCTTTAACCTTTCTCGGTCGTCCGCCGATTTCTCTCGTTTGGCGCCTTTTGGTCAAGCGGCTTCGTGTTGCAACTTGTGATGAAGAAGTGATGGAGACCCTTACCTGACAACTCCATAGCCTGGCGTTTGTTGATGTCATCGTTGGTAGGACAGAGTAGCTCCTCGCACATCAGACTCTCAGTCTCAACGCAGATACAGCGGTTGCAATCGAGACGGTAAGACACGCCCGGGCTACACTTGGCACCACTATTGGGTAAGCTGGGAAGAAGGTAGAGCTGCCCGCTATTGAATGTGTGGATAAGCTGATCCGTTGTTAGGACTGGAAAGCATCAAAACTTAAGTACAATACATATTGCAGGCAATAATGGCACACAGGACATATTAAGGTGGACTGATGACCTGGTAAAGGTCGCGCGAGTCCGCTGGATGCGGGTGGCACAGGACCGGTCATTTTGGCACTCTTTGGGGGAGCCTATGTCCAGCAGTGGACGTTTTTCGGCTGATATGATGATGATGATGATGATTGAGTATAATCCCAATTTGATTGAGATGAGAAGATGACTTCTCTTCTCAATCAAATTGGGAGCAGCTGGATTGAAGAAGTAAGATCTAAGTTTCCTGGCTTTCCGTAAAGCATTCGTCACTTACTACATAGAAAGTTTGTAAGTACGAGAGGCGTTAGGTCCTGAGGCAGGCTTTACATATGTCCAAACGCATACTAGGCTGGTGAATGGTAAAGTAGGCAGAACTTCTGGTGAATCGATGTTCTGACTGCTAAAGGAATTTAGGGTACACTTATAAAGGAGACGCTCCACGGGCCGATTTTGTCGGACGGCCAAGCAAGGTCAGGCCACAGAAAATCTAGTATAGAGTGACCTTCATTTCGTTGGAAGCCGTGCTTCCGATACGTTTCCACACGTGCGGAATCACGCTGCAGGACTGCATTTCGCTCGTGTAGCGTCTCCTTTAGATTAATACCAAGAGCACCGTAGCGTATGTTGCCACAATTGTTATAAGGATTACTTTTTAAAACTTAGTTTTAACCGACTTCAAATCAGTAGCCAAACTGCTTAAAGTTTGCCTATAAAATTTGAAGAGCTCCCAGGATTTCTCCAGGATCCCATCATCAGAACTGGATTTTGGTGACAACGGGACCAATCTGGAAGTATATGCTTCCAAACAAAGAAAAAAAACTCAAATCGGTTCATAAATTACCGAGTTATCGGGTAACAAACACACATAAAAATTAAAAAAAAACATATAGACGAATTGAGAACCTCCTCCTTTTTTGAAGTTGGTTAAAAACAAAACTCACCTTTGTCCGCTCCCGCACCATCCAGCTTGCATGTACCCGGCGGGCTGCAGACCTTTTTCTTCTTTGCGTCGCAGAAGCACTTGCTACAACCAGGTCCCTGGTAGAACCTCCCTGGGACGCAAGGATCAGGGTCCAAGGGTACCGAACCGTCCCTTCGTGCAGGTACTTTGGCTGTCACAGCTATAAATAAAAAGGTTTATAGATAACTATCATTCGCACGCCACTTCGCTCGCGTCTCGTTAATTTACATACCTACTTGCTTTTCAATTTATGCAGGCGTCTCTCTCATAGAAACTTCTACCTTTCATTTCAGACCCTTTATAGGTTGCTTTACAGAAAAAGAATCGTGTCCTTCTTCGGGGCTCAGACTGGCTCAAGGATACCAATTTTCTTCTAAATTGAATTAGTGGTGGCCATATGGCCAGAATAGCGCAATGTAGGACCAGATCTCAGACCAAGGAAAAATTATATTTTTTCTTGGTCTGAGGCCCAGATATACGAAAATGGCGCGGAGGACAAGATCCACATCGGTGCGGAACACGCACAATTATTTTTGCCTTGATCTGCCCATAGACTATATTGAATAACCTGTGATCTGCCTGCTTGGTCCATCCGCCAGTAGAGTGCTTTATCAGACAGTGGCAGCCAAAGATAAGGCGCATCCCCACGTGCGAGCATGGCAGTCCCCCGTCTGGATGGTAGCAGGCTGCACAGCATCCGGCAAAACCAAGGTCACTCCGTACTGGATCCTTTGACCTTCCCCGGCAAGACTGCCATGCTCGCATGTAGGGATGCGACTTTAGCTTAACAAGCCCTGACTTTAAGCTTTGACAATCAGGTAAGTTGAGTATAATATTTTAGTAATTTGTGCATAGATATGAGTCAGCTCTGGGTATATTTACTTACGCGTTTCAGCTTCAATAACGGAGAGAGAGGTCGTGATGAAAAGAGCGAAAACAACTATCCCTGCCATACTTGAACAAGGAATAACAATGTAAAAACTTTTATGGTTTTAGGGCCATTAATTTTGCAATCTAAAAGTAATAAGAAACTTTATGCTAGAGGCTGAAATTATTTAAAGTCGATTTGTTAGACATTGGCGACATTTCTGTAGAATTACTAGACTTAAATAGCAATAATACCTTTTTATTTATTTATTAAACAAACAGTCATACAAAGATATTCGTACAAGCTATCTTATTACTAAACAGACCTATAGTTTCCTAATATTTGATGGACAATTTTAATTTGAAGGTCAAACATTTTGGAATGACAACCTCGTAATTCACTGCTAGGGCACATCCTAGGCCCTAGGGGTAAGTAGGTACAGGCAGTGAAACCCATAGCAGTCTTTCGGCTTGTTAGAATTATTCTGTACAAATTGTGTTTTACTTTAATTTAAACCACAAGATTCAAGTTATAATAGCAGTGACGTAGCTAGAATGGGTTCCACGCCAGAGCTATAACCACGAATTTCGAATCTCGAACTTCGTATATCTCCGTCTCTATCGCACTTATGGTTTATGGTACTCGAGCGACAGAGACGGAGATATACGAAGTTCGAGTTTCGAAGTTCGTGGTAGCGCCGCAGGACGGAGATTTTTACATCCACACATACATACAATCACGCCTCTTTCCCAGAGGGGTAGGCAGAGATCACGAGGGATTTTCGCCTGCTTCGATAAAGCAGATATTAATTAATGCTGATGACTGCACAGTGTACCTACACTCCCTCAGAAGGTGCGCCCAGTCACAGAAGGCCAGAAGGGACCGAGCCTTCTGTATCATCTCAGCGTACACAAATCACTTATGTAGGTACCTAGGTAGTTACTAAATCAACAAATAATAAACAATAAATAATAAATAAATAAATAAAAAGCAATTTATTTCAGACATAGGTATTACACATAGGTGGGGTATATACATAAAAGCAAAAATGATAACAAAGGAAATTTTGAATTTTAAAATAATAAACATAACTAAAAGAATTAAAATGATAACAAAGGAAATTTTGAATTTTAAAATAATAAACATAACTAAAAGAATTAACTAAACTACTAATAACTAGGACCGTGAAGGGCCAACCACCTCTTCATCACGGGTGTGTTCCACCTGTCAGCAAACACGTTCAGGATGCTGTTTGTAGTCGTGCGCAGGCGGGTAAGCACGGAGGCACAACGCTTCCTTATGCGTCGCGTGGAAGTCGTCGGGTGCGCGCCGCGGCGAACATGCCGGACGCGCTGCAGCTCCACGGCAGCCGGAACAGCGCCCTGAACGCGTTGTTGTACTGCACGCGCAGTGCGCTGTACGTGCGCTTAGTAAAATTGACCCATAGGCTGCACGTGTAGAAAGACTGACAGTAGGCTCGAAACAACGTCAACTTAACCTCGTCGCTACAACGTGCAAACCTACGAGCCAACATATTGCACCGCACGGACAGCGCTCTGCGCTCTCTCTCTATGTCCATGCCATCACTCATGTCCTCAGAGACCCAATGACCCAAATACTTAAAATGTTTTACCTGAGTCAAGGGAGTTCCACACAAAGTCACCGGGGGCACATCCTCGTAAGGTTTCTTACCAACCCTGAAAATTAGGAACTCGCTTTTTCTTGCATTGTATTTGAGTCCGTGGGCCTCCGCATATGACTCACAAACTCGCAGCAAGTCACGCAGCGCACTGAACGAAGGGCACAACAAGACCATGTCGTCCGCATAGTTAATGTTGTTTATAAAAACACCATCAACCGAACAGCCGACCCTGGTAGCAGTTAGTTTTTGGAGCAACCGGTTTACATACAAATTGAAGAGGCGAGGCGAACTCAACCCCCCCTGCCTCACCCCGCACTCCAACCCATATACGTCCGAACGCGCGCCTGCCCACCTCACACTGTTTTTCTGTCTTCCGTACCAGTACCTGAGTATTGTCATGATTTCATACGGTACATCGGTCTCATGTTGTAGCTTATTCCACAGAATGTCATAAGCTACAAGGTCAAATGCTTTTGACAGATCCAAGAAACAGGCAAAGACAGGCGTACCTCTAGCTGTGTAGTACTGAACAGTTTGTTTGAGACAGAGAATCGCACTTTCGGTAGACAAGCTAGGCCGGAAGCCAAACTGCGTACAATGGCGCCTTATGTACAGGTCAAAGTGGAAGCCTACGTTTGAGCTGCACGGTCGCAATGAACAATGTAGGTACAAACACTCGGCTTGAACTTTTACCTCCTGCCATTCGATTATTTTCCATTAAATGTTTTTAAAACTTATTTTGGCTCCCCTCGGCCTGCCTCGGGTTATAACATAACGCATAACCTCTGATAACCACATATAGTTACTATATTATAGTACATACACCTACTCTTTGATAAACACATAGGTACAGTCACCGGCATAAATATATGATGGAACAAAGGCCGCAAAAATATCTTGTTGAACTGGCCATCAGACAATGTTTTATGTTTGACGTGTAATTTGAATTATGTTCACTTGACGTCAATAAACTGGGAACACGCAAATATTTTTTTTATTAGGTTATGGGCCCAGTTTATTTACGTCAAGTGAACATAATTCAAATAACACGTCGAACATAAAACATATATTCCCTTGTTCCCAATTTATTTACGTCAAGTTCGCGTAGCTTCTCAATATTAAGGCGCTCCAATTTTTGAGCACTCACATTTGCGAAACACAAATTAAACTGTACTCGTAATACTGATCCAAAAATGTAAAATATTCGATATATAAAAGGGTTATTTGTAAAAAAATCCCATAACTAATTCTCTGTACATGGTACATGAAAATTACTCCGGGTACATGAAAATTATTGACATTTGTGTCATTGTCGAAATATATATGGATCATTACTGCAATGTTCTGCCGCCAGAGGCAGCACTACCACTAATAGTAAACCAGTATAAAAATATAGAGATTCACACACACATGCGCTTGAGCGCGAATTGAGTGACAAGGATGCTTGCATAGACAATACCGCAAGTGGGAACGAGATACAATGTCAACGCTGCTAGTGTCGCCACCTACGAAGAGTTTTGCTTAATGTTCCCTATTACAGTTGTCTGCAGTGAGTCACTGCAGTGACGGAGCGGGAGCGCCCATACAGGCCGATTCCCACAGGCTTGCCTGAAATTTCTTGCTATATATCACCAAGCTCGTACATCATCAAAAAACAGCCCTGGTTGTCTGTCAATTGATTGTTTTGACTTGACTTTTGTCTATCGGGGTAATTTCAAGTTCGCACTCTATATGATTCATAGTAATCTTTGTTCGCACTTCTGAAGCTGGCTGTTATCTTGGTTTGCAGATAAATCAACAAAACGATGGGTCGATTTTTACTAACCAAGAAGCCTAAATAAAAACTATTTTAAAATAAGTAGGTTGAAGTGAGTCAGATGTATGTTGTACGAAAACAGACGTACGCTTAGTCTGATAAAGAAGTAAGCTAATAGGCTCAAAGAGGAGTGCCAGTCGTAAAGACGTGCTTTTAAGGGGTGTATTAGTATCCAGAGGGGGCTCTGTAGGAACAGCATAGTCACACAACGCACCACGGAGCTGATTAGAAGTTAAACGATACTGCGTCTCGTTTAGAAGACTACTAAAAGCATTGGTACTATTGGTAGGCTTTTCTTACAGATAGATGGTATGCCTTGCTGGTGTGAAAACCAGAGTTAGGTATGCATTACCTATATACATGCGTTAGCCAGTTGCAGGCCACTGCTGGACACAAGACCCTCTCTCCCATTCACTGATATTATAAATGTGAAAGTTCGTATGTGTTCAGAGAGACATAATACCTAAGAAAATCCTGAAGTAAATTGTATTTTTTTTATACCACGTCGGTGGCAAACAAGCTTACGGCCCACCTGATGGTAAGTGGTTACCGTAGCCTATGGACGCTTGCAACTCCAGGGGTGTTACATGCGCGTTGCCGACCCTTTAAGAATTGATACACTCCTTTTTTGAAGAACCCCATACTGTAGTCCCTTGGGAAAACCACGGCAGAGCTCATTCCACACCCGGAGCGTCCGAGGGTGGAAACTCTGAAACCGTACGGTACGCGACCATTTAGGTTCCGGTGTGAGGATGAATACCCTGCCGATGGCGAGCGGTGCGGTGGTGAAAAACAGCCGTAGGCATACATATAGCACAACCCTGTACACATTTTTGAGGAAAAAACCAAAGTAGTTCATTTTGAATTGTTGATGTAACTTCAGTTTTTCAATCACAAAAATTACTAAACGCATTTTTAAATAACTTCCCTGTAAGTTTGGTAAAACTATACCTAATGATAGTCTACTATTTATCAAGATTAAAAATGTCATGTCATGGCAATTATACAATTACAATACAATACTCTTTACGTCATACCTGGCCATAAAGTAGGAATTACCGCACGCTATGCGTGCGGAAAACCCCACTTCCTGGCCAGATAGAGACGTAAAATTTTGTACTCACCACGGGCGGTAATAAAGAAAGCCTCAGATCGCATATTTATCGCCCTTGCCTTCGGCTCGGGCGTCAAATACCTGCGATCTGAGACATTCTTTGTTTAACCGCCCTAGGTAAGTAATGTAGGTACTATTATTGCACACATCATATAGACAAAACCCAGTTACAATCAAATAAAGTACCTAATTTCAAGGCTATGAAATATGAATGTTTTTCAAAATAGGCTTCTAAAGAAGTATTTATATTTAAGTTAGCTACTGGTCACTAGATGGCGTAAGGTGTTCCACGTTTCCCACGTTATTTTTAAGAATGAGCGTCAAAAGAAGTCTTTAAATTTAAGTTAGCTACTGGTCACTAGATGGCGTAAGGTGTTATACGTTTCCCACGTTATTTTTAAGAATGGGCGTCAAAAGAAGTCTTGAAATTTAAGTTAGCTACTGGTCACTAGATAGCGCAAGGTGTTCCACGTTTCCCACGTTATTTTTAAGAATGAGCGTCAAAAGAAGTCTTGAAATTTAAGTTAGCTACTGGTCACTAGATGGCGTAAGGTGTTCCACGTTTCCCACGTTATTTTTAAGAATGGGCGTCCAAATAAGTCTTTAAATTTAAGTTAGCTACTGGTCACTAGATGGCGTAAGGTGTTCCACGTTTCCCACGTTATTTTTAAGAATGAGCGTCAAAAGAAGTCTTTAAATTTAAGTTAGCTACTGGTCACTAGATGGCGTAAGGTGTTCCACGTTTCCCACGTTATTTTTAAGAATGGGCGTCCAAAGAAGTCTTTAAATTTAAGTTAGCTACTGGTCACTAGATGGCGTAAGGTGTTCCACGTTTCCCACGTTATTTTTAAGAATGACTGTCAAAAGAAGTCTTTAAATTTAAGTTAGCTACTGGTCACTAGATGGCGTAAGGTGTTCCACGTTTCCCACGTTATTTTTAAGAATGAGCGTCAAAGGAAGTCTTTAAATTTAAGTAAGCTACTGGTCACTAGATGGCGCAAGGTGTTCCACGTTTCCCACGTTATTTTTAAGAATGAGCGTCAAAAGAAGTCTTTAAATTTAAATAAGCTACTGGTCACTAGATGGCGTAAGGTGTTCCACGTTTCCCAAGTTATTTTTAAGAATGAGCGTCAAAAGAAGTCTTTAAATTTAAGTCAGCTACTGGTCACTAGATGGCGTAAGGTGTTCCACGTTTCCCACGTTATTTTTAAGAATGAGCGTCAAAAGAAGTCTTTAAATTTAAGTAAGCTACTGGTCACTAGATGGCGCAAGGTGTTCCACGTTTCCCACGTTATTTTTAAGAATGAGCGTCAAAAGAAGTCTTTAAATTTAAATAAGCTACTGGTCACTAGATGGCGTAAGGTTTTCCACGTTTCCCACGTTATTTTTAAGAATGAGCGTCAAAAGAAGTCTTTAAATTTAAGTTAGCTACTGGTCACTAGATGGCGTAAGCTGTTCCACGTTTCACTCGATATTTATGTAGCGAACGTAGCCGTTTTTTTTAAATATATAATAAATAAGCGGATTCATATTGAAAATTGTAAATTTATAGAATATATTGAAAAAAACAATCAAATACCGTTCAGTGGAGTTGACGAAGTGTAAGGCTGTATGTCCTTATTTCTGTCTGTCTAAACCGATGAAGTGATTTCGATATTTTTTTGCAAGGAGATAGTTTGTGACCCATACGAGAATTTGTTTATACGACAGTTATTAACCCGAAAATTATCTCTTGAGGGAGTGGAATAAAAGAGTTAAGTTTATGTGGTGAAACGAATTCTACGCGGACGAAATCGCGGTCAAATGCTAGTAGGTACCTATATATATATATATATATATATATATATATATATATATACATATACTTATATATTTTGTTTTGTGCACATTTCAGCAACACCACGGAATGCGAGTTGTTTCGGGATAGACCAAGTTCTAGTACTTCTAGTACGATGTTGTAAGTCTTGTAAGAACTATTGTCATACCCTACCAGGGTCCATGAGATACATTTTTATTTTGTAACATCTATGTAAAATACTATGGTTTGCAATAAACGTTATTACTATTACTAATCGAATTTACCGATGTATAAATGACAAACGATAAAAGCATGTTAGGCCCACTTCTTCATAAGTTAGAGAAGCTATGTAGGTACGGCTTGTCGTAGTTGAAGTACTTATTTAGCAGATATCTATACTCATACTCATTTATTCATAATATTATTATATAAATATTACATCGTGAGGAAACCGGTCTAATCCCAATAAGGTCTAATTTTCCCTCTGGGTTGGAAGGTCAGATGGCAGTCGCTTTCGTAAAACTAGTGACTATGCTAAATCTTAGGATTAGGTGTCAACGTGGACCCTGGGCTCCTTTAGGGGCACAACTGGGAATAACGCTTGGAGAATGAATGGATTATATAAATATTACATGTCACATATTATTCACAATTGCATATTATTTTCATGTCAATTTTTATAAATGTTTATACCATAGTTTGTTTATACCATGTTTATACATGTTATTCTATAATACCCTGAGAACTTTACGGTTTTTTTGGAAATAATTCAATATCAAGCTGATACCAACATCGCCCCCTAACCCCTTCCTAACCCCTCTCTACTCTCTACATACAACCATCCATTCTTTTTTTTATATTTATATTTGTTGTAAATATTTGTTTATAATCCTATAAGTAATAAAATGTGTGAGTAAAACATATCAAGCTGATTTTTTTTTACGGTTTTTATAGGTAATTTAAAGAACCTATATTTAAAAATATTACGTTTTTGCGGACCGGAAGTACGGAAAAAAAAGTTGTGGCTGAAAACTGGTGATTTTTGTCCGCAAAAATGGTATCAGTATTTTTATAAAAATCATTTAAACTATAAAAGGCATGTCCAATTAACCATTTTTTAATTTGTTTTGAAGGTGCTTGTGCAATGTGCATTCCTCCATAGTAATTTCTTCAGGTAGTTTGTTATACACCTTGGGACTATTAGGTACGTGCATTGTCTTGGAGGACTTAAGCCGGGTCCGCTGCACCCGCTGCACCAATGTTTTCCATGTTTTTAAACATCTAACATGTTTTCCGTCAGGTTCGGCAAACAAATAGGGTTTTGTTTTGATTGGCAAAACATGTTTGACGTTTAAAAACCACGAAAACATGGCGCAGCGGACGCGGCTTACGTCAGTCGGTGACAAGACAACAGAAGTCGCTCTTAACTGCCTAGACGGGTACGCGTGAGTTTGCTTGTGTAAAAGGTGTGTTTGTGTTGTATAGTTATTACATGTGAAGCAATGTTGCCAATGTTGAAAATGTGTTGTGAGGGTAGTGTGAGAATACGGATAGTAATGAATCTGGGGGCACGGCAGTGCCCCCGCCAAGTCGAGCAAAACAAGGAGGCACGGCCGTACCATCCTTTTCTCGAAGGCATTCAGGCCATTTTCAACATCCTGTAATTTTGTGGTGGCTAAAGCTAGAACCCTGAATTTTCAGGAACATGTAGGGCATAATATGGCTAACATATAATATCAATAACATTAAATTTGAACTTTTAGTTTAAGAACTATTGTCCGTCAAAGTTCGTTAGTTTTGTCACTGACATACTCACTTATATACTGATAATGATCACGCTAATTCTAAGGTACTTCTAGCAGACCCACAAGCTCCAAATTTCAAACTTAGTTTTTAGCCTAATAATTTGTAAAAAAACCTAAAAATATTGCAATTTCAGTCACGTTTCAGAGATATACAAACTACATAAGTAAGTTTGTAATCCTATACAAATACATGCGATTACAAAGTTACTTTTGCAGTTCCTTACTGCAAAATAATACAAACTAGAATACAAACGGAACGTAGCAGCGTCGCGTCATCTGTCAAAAATCTACTTAAAGTTGAGCCCCGTAGCATGGTTGGCCTTATCACGCGATAAGTGACAAGATAAGAGCGTCGTCTCGTTCTATCGAACGGTGTCAGCCAGGGACGGATGCCAGCTAGTATGTAGCCAATCACAGCACAGTACTGCAACATTACGGACGCCGGTGGTGTGATATGGTCGCTCAACACTCCGGGTTGCGTGTTTGCGTTGCGTCGTTGCCTCTCTTTCATTTGCCGTAGGAAGGAAAAAGATGCAACACGAATATTTGGGCAAACACCGCCAAGTGTGGTGCGACCAATAGAACTAGACAATATAGTACTTTTCAACACACCTGCTCGTAAAGTAGGTCTTATTACAGCGTATTTACACTGATAATGCAGAATATTACCCATGCCGTGCCTTTTACATTACATTATCGCACTAGTGCCTTTTCATTACATATCTTTTTAAATATTAGCAAAATAATGCAGAATATTACCCATGCCGTGACTTTTACATTACATTATCGCACTAGTGCCTTTTCATTACATATCTTTTAACATTTTCATTTTTTATTTTTTTTATTTTTTTCCTCGCAAATGTGTTGAAAAACGTCGTATGAAACACGTGAGCATTGGTCATTACACTTCTCGTCTCCATTAAGCCTTCGCCTTCGGCTCAGGCTTAAAAACCGACTCGAGTGTAATGACCAACATAGCACACTTGTATCATAATGTACTATTATGATATTTCGTTTTCTTATATAGGTAGGGTGTGGCCTGTAATAGGAGCAAATATTCAAAGGAACGCTTCCTTAGAGCATTTGTAGTAACCCCTTGTGTCCCACTATAATCTATATATATTTTTTTGGATTCGGAGATATTTTGATCTAAAGTTATGACCTCCAAGTAATGTATCTTGACACTACGACATCATAGCACAGCAGTCAATGCGGATTTTGAGGTAACATCATGTAACGAGTCATAATAGTTTTTGCATTTTTGGTTTCAAAATATATTTTTGTAATTTTTTTATTTTTATTTCATTTTTTTTAGTGTCTTTAAAATAATAATAAGTTACTGATAGCACTCCAGAAGAGTAAAAAAATACAACTTAACTTGTTTTAAAGAAAAAAAAATCAAAAAAAGTTTAACCATGTGGAAATAGTTGTTTAGAAGCTTAATAATCTACCGTTTAATTTTTTGCTCCTATTACAGGCCACAACCTGTATTACTCGTATTAATGACTTAAATTATTAATAATAATGAACTCGTACAAAAAGTATTGTCCACAATAGTGTCATAATCAAACTTTTTAATCTCGTACCTTACTTAGGCCACTCAGCAAGCTTCGTGGCCTAAACATGGTACTCGATTGTGAAAAATACTATTTTAAAAAGACGCTCGCGATTTCTACAGCTCACGGAGCCAATAGTTTAACAGCATTAATGTTTTCTTTTTAACGCATACAGTGCGCAATATGCGCGTTTATCAAGTTCCATTCCGCGGATATAAGGCACTGGTCCCACATTTATTTTTTTTACACGAAAGCGATTATATTTTGTTCGTTTCTTGAGCTAGAAAATAGCCGATAGCTCATAGATCACGGTGGGACCAGTGCCTTAGGTATTTGTACATAAAAAAGATTTCGTTTTTATTATTTAATACTGTGATACCTACTTAATTTTATTTATTATCTTGAAAAAGTTTCTGTTACATTTCATTTTGGTCAATCAATACCTAATAAGTTTCGGTCAGTAATTTAAGTTTTGGTACAAGCTTTTATTGCTGACTGTACTTTTCTGTATACCGTAATCATTGAGACGATTCTAACGAGCCCAAACTCAACGGAGTTACGTCGGGCGTCGGCTAAGAACTGAATTCCCATGGCCACCTTCTGTCTCCATCATCAGATTCAATGTTGCCAACTCACTATTTTAGTTTCTTACCAAAGAATTAAAGATTTCGAAGCCAATTATTTAAATTGATTACAACTACATTAAAGCTAAATACTGGTCAATGTTATGTATATTTAAATCAGTTTGGAATATTATATTTACTCTCCATAATCAATCTTTATTATGTTGGTCAAACTGTCTGACAGCATTAAAAAACCGATGTTTATCCGGTTATTGTCATTCACTACGTGAACTTTGCCAGTCAGCTGTCTGTCACTGTCAAGTCGGCTCGGCAGTCAGTTTAAAAAATCAAATCAACACGGAAAATACAAAAACATTTAAAATTCCGAATTACCAAGGCTCAAAACACTGTTCTAAAATATTAGTAGTGTAATCATTTTCGCCGCAAAATGTCGCAAGCTCGGTTTACGTCGTGCATTCCATTGCCTCTCGAACATAAGGCTTTAGTTGGTGTTATGGAGAAGGCCAAAGACTGGGCGCTGATGCATGGGGTCGGCATGAGGGATAGGAAGAATTTCACCAAGGACGCTATCCAGGTAATGATCTTTATATAATGCATTATTTAACGTACTAAATTGCGTAATAATAACAGAGCAGAGAGACAAGACTTCTCATACATTGGACACAGGCTTCTCATACAGATAGAAGCCGGTATCTTTATGAGAAGCCTGTGTCCAATAGTGGGACTATTAATTGACTATTTCATTTTAATAAGCATAAGCAACACACTATTTATGCTTGATTTAATTATAGAATAAAATATACCATGCCACTAAGCTGCCCTTTCACTTATAATGTGTACAATTATATTTACTAGTTGCTTACGCGGCTCCGCCCGTATTTCAAAGCAAACGCAAGCAAGGCAGGATGAAATATATCCTATGTCCATGCCAAAGGGCTGTTATATGACTGAGTGAAAGATTGGATGAGTCATTCCATATATGAAGGGTCCACGTAAAGAACATGTCTAGTTATTTTGTTTTTCAAAATGAGATTTTAGTTTCATATTATAGTTTATAATGAGCTCAACATTTTGAAAAAAAATGTGACTTGACATGTTCTTTCCGTGGACAATTCATATTACCTATCCACTAAATTTTTTTAATATTGTCACTACGATTTTGAACTAGATTACTGTAGATCTATATTAAATGAGCTTTTGGGCTTATTAAACTGTTGAACTTTTAAATTGTGAATATTTTAGTGGATATATTATCCCAGCATGGGTAATTATCAGTGATCGGATTAGGTAGTGCCGTTTCGGGTGAATGACCTTAAACATTGTACACAACATGGATAAGACTGGATTCCTGGAGTCGTATTTTTTCACAGAAAATTTTCCTGACATGTCAGGTAAAGAAGCCAAAGGCGTTAAAACGGTCACTTAATGATGCATGCAAACTTAACTAACCGAAGAACATAAGTAACCTTAAATCACGTACCTAATTATTATAGTTCAATATGAGATATTTTGCCAATGACAAAGTCAATTGTATTCAATCAATTGTAAAGCTAAAAACTGGCCAGTATGATTAAGTCTTAAAATGGTTTGTCGCTACATGATAGCTTTGTTACTCTCTTAAATATTGTTTGCGAAGATATTTTACAATATAAAGATTAGATTAACTTGCTTATTATCAATAAATTGTAACAAAAAATAAAGTAGCAAGTATAAGTGTAGTCCGGCAATCCTAATGTAATATGAGCTTTAAACTTTTCATATGAAATCTCAGGGTTAAAATCTATATCCATACTAAGCTTACGCAAACGCAATTTGATGTGGGAGCGCTGCCGGGCTCCAACCTTAGGAGATTGGGTGGAATGATCGAGACGAGCGGTCGACTGCCCGCCCGTTTCTGGCCAGGCGTCCCTTCACAACATCAACAACAAGCTTACGCACTAAAGTCCTGCAAAATGGCACTACCTAATCCGATCACTGGTAATTATTACCGTTGAAGGAAAATCATCAATACAACAAACGAATGCGTATATGAAGTCCCCAACTCGCACTGGGCTGGCGTGGGACTACTGCCTGTTCCCACTCATCTTTGAGAAGAGGCCTGTGTCCAGGAAGTAAATAATAGGCTGTTTTTTTGCGTCATTATTTACCAGACTTAAATGTAATATACAGCTACAGTAGCCTAGTGGTTTTGGCATGCGGCTGTCGAGCGGTAGTCGTGGGTTCGAATCCCGGCTTGTACCAATGAGTTTTTTGGACTTCTGTACGGAATATTTACCTTTAGCTATTTGGCAAGGCACCGTGAGGAAACCTGCATACATCTGCGGACAAATTCAAGGGTGCATGTAAAGTGGCGACCACGTACCGGAAGGCGCGGCGTGGGTATAGGCCCCCCACAAGGTGGACAGATGACCTGGAAAAGGTCGCGGGAGTCCGCTGGATGCGGGTGGCGCAGGGCCGATCATTTTGGCACTCTTTGGGGAGGCCTATGCCCGGTTGTTGACGTCTTTCGGCTGATATGATGATGTGAAGTACCCAACCTGGGTGCCCTACTGCTTGTTCCCTATCATCCATGTACCCAGGCCTGTACCCAGCATTAAATGTAATATATTTTTGTGTAGATTGCACCGTTTGTGTTGCTGCCTTCTCCATTCCCCCGCACAGAGTTCAACAAGGCTGTGGAACTTCAGCAGATTCTGAATGAGCTCATGCATAAGGTAACCGTTTATTATCTGTTTGATTGACCAACGTAAATATATAGTCAGCTTAACCTGAGAAGGCTCGTAATAATAAGGATGATGTGTGTTGGGCCCTTTAAGGCTCCACCTTTGAAATTTTCGTGAAAATTAGTTGTTTAGTAACCATTTTATACATTACGAGTATAACATATAACGTAACAATTTTCTGGTCGGAAAAAATATATCATAATCTGCAAGATATGAGAAGTAATATAATTTTCGTAGAAATCCATTTTAACAAAAGAAAGTAGAGAAAAATAAATCTAAAGTGAACCCTATTATTTCACTTGCAACCATTTTACTGCTCCATTTTTATCAGAAAAAGATGAAATTTTATAATCTTCAAAGTAATGAAAATTAACAATAACTTTATTTTCTTGCTTACTTAAATTTCTTAAAAATTTACCTCGTTTTCTGAATTATTCCGAAAAAACATGATATGAACAAACACTTCCATCTCGCTCACGCTTATGCTCAGTGAGAGCGTGAGAGGGAGAGAAGACCATGAACCTACGGCGTTTTAAGGGTCGCCATGACCCTCAAGTCTAATTAAAGACAGTTTGGTCCTCATTTTAAAGCTACATGCTAGAATAACATGAACATTTTTATATACAATAGGATCTTCTATAGGTATCTAGGTCGGAAACCAGTTTTTGTAGCTAGAAAAAAAAAAAAATCCGAATTGAGAACCTCCTCCTTTTTTGAAGTCGGTTAAAAAGCGTGTTTTTCATACAAAGTCTCTTATTACTTAATAGGGGTGTAGACTCAAAATTTATTATTTCTTCAAAAGAAAGAATATAAAGAAATATGCCTAGTGGCGAAAATCCCATCCAAATATCTCAAAAAATTACGAAGCTACAACCATTTTAATGTTAGTTGTTAGAGAGAGAAAACGCTAGGGGATCGTGATGTCACGATCCCCGAGCGTCATAGTAAATGACAATCGTTTCATATGAAGGTGCGTTTTGCGGAAAAGGGACAGAACCCCCTCTTAATTATCTTAATTATAATAATCTCCATTTGACTACATTTTTGATCGAGAAAATACAACATTATTGATTATTTTATTTAGTGTCTACACGCCTATTGTGTTTCTATTATATGCAAGAGTAATTTACTTAAGTTTTTCATCTATAGGTACACTTCTTTTATAAACTTTTATGATAATTTTGAATCTTTGGGAACATACATATATTTAATATTACATACATATGTATATTGAAAGATGAACTCAATGGTACAGACCGTCCCTCAAATGTGTTTGTTTGAGCACAACCTATCGTATACACATAGATAATTTCGGTACTTATAAATAAATTCAACATAATTGTTTAAATGCCATGTCATCAGTAATGACATCACTAAATATCGCTGCTAAATCAATATGTTACGTCATCATGACGCCTTTACTAATGTATATGCCTACTGTAACATTAAGCCAGTCCGTACAGTAATTCTTTGTTGCAACGGTGGTCTAGAAGTTTTTTTTTATATTTTTTACATTGATACAACCGAGTAAATATCAAAAATGGTTACACGAGATATCTTGGGACAACTTTTGGCAGCCACAAATCCTCAAAATTTTGGGAACTTTTTTTGGTTTCTCACTCGTAGCTTTTCTTTACGGTGAATCCTACCGAAAAGTTGCTCACTAGGAAATTAAAGAACATGAAATTATGCGTCTAATGAGTACCAACTACCAATACATAACAATTCGGTTCAGCGACATAGTAGAAAACCATGGTCGAAAACGAGGCATTCCTCAACTTTGTAAGTTATTTCAAGATGGGCATTTTCAATTATTCGTGCACCCAATTTAGCGTGAGTTGTTAAACAAAAATTAACTCTGTGTCAGTTTTGTAACGAAAGTTAAGCATACAAATGATGTGAAAATGAACTGGTTTCATATTTAAATAACGTGTATATGCATATTCAATTCATTTATTACTCAGATAACGAGATCCATTATTTGTTAGTAGTATCCTTAGAACGACTATGTTAGTAGGTACTTAATATATCAAAAATAAATAAAATCATTAATATGTTAGTTCAAGTAACTTAAAAACTTATGTTAGTAGGTATAAAATTTACATAACATGGAGTTGGTCCCAGTGCTGCATTATGGGACAGTTCAGCCTATTTGCTATTATTGCTAGGCGGCTGTTGGGGCTGTCCCTTACACGGCGCTTCATGCCGGCGACCCGTTTTCGCAAGAATGCGTGGAAACCATTTATAGATTGCATATCATTTATAGATTGAAAAGAGAAATGTTAATTTTTACACAAATTAAATACTTAATTGTCGTTACAAAACTGACACTGAGTTAATTTTTGTTTAACAACTCACGCAAATTGGGTGCACGAATAATTGAAAATGCCCAGATAGTGATTTTTAACCCCCCAACGGGATGAAATTGGGGATAAAAGTTAATAACTACGAGACTTCAAGCGGACGATGTCGCAAGCAAGTCAGGGCTGTTATTCTTTACGCGCTCATGCACCTCACCCCACCCGCCATGCCTAACGAAACTAGACCTCTACCTACGCTTAGTTACTACGAATCTCGGCGTCAAGATATATTTGCGGTTGAGCGGTGGGGTGAGCTTAAAACAAGTTAGAGAACAGCGGGGCAGTATTCTGTATAATTCCTCATAAAATATGTGTTTTGTTATTCTAATAATAGCCGATGTTCAACCGGAAAATATCTGACCGACTCGCTGTACCGAGGTAACTTATTAATTAGTCTATTGACTTGATTTATAAATGACTTCAGGAAAATCCATTGTTAATTACTCGATGACTAGTTAAAAACCCATGTCCACAACATCTCATTGACTAGCTAGAACATACATCATGCACCGTCATTGTCATAATGTGTGTTCTACTTTTGCATACTAGGTTTTGCACGCGACTTTGTCTGCGTAGAACTCGTTTATATCGTACCTCGATACAAACATCTACCCCCTTAGGAGTTGAATTCCGGGATAAGAAGTATCCTATGTCCTTCCCCAGGATAAGCATTTTCTCCATACCAAATTTCGTCGGGTTACAAGCAAAAGTCACTACCAAAACTGTCACTGCTCTTCAAAACCTCGTATCTCGGGACGTAGTCGATATCGAGATACGACCTTTGATTTAAGTAGGTATTTGTTAGGTATTTAGTGAATTTTGCTTGTCACCCGACGATTTCATCTCAATCGATTCAGCGGTTTCAGCGTGAAAAGGTTATATCCAGAGTTTCTTTCGCATTTTTAATACTATAAGTAGTGATTCTGTGAGCTAGCTGTTTGACACTAAACTGAATAAATACTGTTCTGAGACTTCTGAGACATGTGTGACATCGTGGCGCTCAAACGAACGAACTGTTGTTATGAGGGCGACATTTATAAATCGAAAGTCTTGTCTGTGTAAAGCTATAATGCTTTGTGTAAATGATTAGATTGTTAAGGATTATCAACAGAACTTGGCATCCATTTAGATCTCAATCCTTTTTCGGCCTAGCTGACAACCAGGCATAGGTATTATTTTATTGAACTTGGCATGCGATTATATTCGTATATTTTACCGTTTACTTGACCAATATTTGAAGACACACCTAATTAAATGTTTGCGCTAGTTACCTAAAAAAATTCAGATATTATGAGGAAAACGACAGTTACACAGGGACACGTATGTATAGAGGGAATAATCCTTTTGTCGGTAAATTTTGTAATTAATATTAAGATATTTTTAGTCTTCAACAAATAATACCATCCGCCACAATGATGTATACCTAATATAAAAATCTAGCTATTTTTATATATTGTCTATACGAAATTCCGTGTTTAAAAATGGCCACCAAATTCTGACAGCATTCGTTTCCATTGACGACGCAAAATTATGGCAAGCTGTGTGACTTGACCAAAATGTAGTGTGCCACTTTTGGACCGCTTGTAGTTATAACATATCTACGTATATTTTATATTACAACATTGATCCGCTAACTGTACACCGGGGTATGGAATGCATGTATATACAGCCTGTATGTTTAATATTACCTTAAATTGTAACCATACGTAGATTTCAGTAGTATGAATAAAGCGTAATTCATTTTTGAAAATTTATCGAGCAGCAATGTACTGCTTACACTCATTTGACACATAGAAGAAGCGAACAATAACACAACACAATGACGACAATGTAGTGATATACATTGCGTGCTAAATTATTTTGTAAGGAAAAATAAAAGTTAGTAGTAATCTTGCAATATCAGTTCATAGCCTTAGGGCCTACCTCTGGTTACAATTTGAGGTAATATTAATAATACACGCTGAATACATTGGCTTTTCGGTGAAGGGAATTAAACATCGTGAGGAAACCGGTCTAATCCCAATGAGGTCTAGTTTTCCCTCTGGGCAGGAAGGTCAGATGGCAGTCGCGATAAAACTAGTGCCTTCGCCAAATCTTGGGATTAGGTGTCAAAGCGGCCCCCGGGCTCGTTTAGGGCACTACCGGGAAAAACGCTAGAAGGAGCCGAATGACGTCCACTGCTGGACATAGGCCTCCCCCAAAGTGTGCCTCAATGATCGCTTCTCGACCATCCGCATCCCCCGCGACCTTTACCAGGTCATCAGTCCGCCTGCACGTGGTCGCCCACTGCCACTTGGGCTATAATGTTTTGCAATTTGTCCAGGTGGCCCATGATGATGACTTCCTGGAGCAGACCCTCCAGAACGCTCTGCAGGTCGACGAGTTCACGGCGAACCTCTACGATATATGGGTCAAAGTGAGGAAGGAGGGCATCTCCCAGGTATGTCTTTCTAATTTAATGGGTCATCAAAACTCCTATTTTACTGAAGGCTGCTTCAACAACGCCTGTTCGTTCTCCAAGTACCTGAGGAAGTGCATAAGTTTAGCAGTGTACTCGTATACCTGACCATATTTGAAGTTAAAAATGTCTTATAATGGTTGCTTGATTCAGCTTGTTTTGTGAGATATTTGCGTTTTAGTTTTAATAAATTGTACTGAAATCTTCAGTATTTATTTATTATGTATGAAAACATAAAAAAAGTAAATATCTTATTTCGACCTGGGTTCATATAACATTTTTTGCTTCTTACGACCTCAGAAATATTAAAATTATTTGGTTTCCTCATGGAACACATTGTATACATAACCAAAAAGAACATGTATGGAAAGGTTGTAAGTTCTCTGGAATGACAGCTGCTGTTTAACCAATACATAAGTACTGTTGATGCAACCAGCCCTAATTTGACAATTTCACCTGGCACTGACAAATTACTGTACGTGTTTTTGTTGACAAGTAAGAATGTCTTGACATTGTCACTTGTTGATCTATAAATGTAAGGCGAATTGGGAATGGATGAAAATTTTAGAAGTGGCAGATTTTTTTTGGTGATAGGAATAACCTTCCTTAGCACCAGAAAAAAGTTGCAGACTTTTCAGCTGCGTCAATTATTTTTGAAAAATATAAACAGTTGCCTCACTTAGGTTTTAGGTTTAGGACGGCGATACGCATATATCTTAAAAATCCGTGGTAAACTGGCATGTATTGTATGGTATTGACAGCTGCAGCAGCTATATTTGTCATTGCCAGGGTCACATATATGAAATATTTTTTGTAATATGAGACGGATCTAGGAAAGTGTCTCATTCGCCGTCCTAACCCCAAAACGTAAGTGAGGAAAGTGTTTATATTTTTCAAAAATAATTGACGCTGCTGATTGATGTCTTCAACTTTTTTCTGGTGCTAAGGAAGGTTATTCCTATCACCAAAAGAATAATCAGGCACTTCTAAAATTTTCATCCATTCCCCATTCTCAGTGCCAGTGTACAATAGTCATGTTGATGAAAAAGGGGCCTGGGCCCGAATTAAAAACGATGCAGAAGCCATGTCCCTCGTACAAATACTATGGCTCTTGCTTAGAAACCTCCCTGTATGTATTATGTTTCTTAGTTTTTGCCATTTTATATTTACTTACTCTTTATATGACTTCCAAACGTTTTCTATTTTCATTCTATCAGCTACTACCTACTTCTCCGTTTTTTTATAGTGATTCTCTATTTTTATGTTATATGTAATTTAACGGCCTCCGTAGCCCAGTGGGTAGTGACTCTGCCTACGAAGCTGGAGGTCCCGGGTTCGAATCCCAGTCAGGGCATTTATTTGTGAGTTTATCACGAATATTTGTTCCTGAGTTATGGATGTTATATATGTATATAAGTATCTATATGTATTTATCTATTATATATATCATCGCCTAGTACCCACAACACAAGCCTTACTGAGCTTACCGTGGGCCTAGGTTGATTTGTGTAAGATTGTCCCGTAATATTTATTTATTTATTTATGTAAGCTTTATTGTGCAAATTGCGGAGCAAAATGTTACTGATCTGAATTGGCACTGTTAAGTACTTATGTACATTTCATACGAAGTTTTCCATTTCTTATCCAATAAATTCCTTAAATTTCTAATATACGCTCTTTAAAAAGCACATACAGGGTATTTCTAAGTAGTGTTATCATTATTTATAATATCAACAACAATATAATTGCTTACAGTTTTATTAATGTTCGTCACTGCACGCTTTCAGGCGTTTAGGTATAAAAACAGATGTCATAAAAACATTTCATTATCATACTTTAAATACTACAATAATATTAGTCTAATTGGCATAATTATTCAAAATTATTTTTAAACTGTACCTAGTTATAGACTGTCAATTTTAATATTCTTAGTGAAACCTATGTCGATCTATTTCAAAACGGACGAATCTACCTTCTTTCAAGACTCGCTATATATACTCGTAGGCTGAATTCCGTGGTCTTATCCCATCCTAGTCCAAACCTAACATGTGAATATCACTTCATCAAGTTTGGTACAGTCGACGTCAAATAAATGTATACCTTTTTCGCCCATTACGTTAGAGTAAGATCAGGGGCGGTTCACTATGTGATTCCGTCGCGCCGCTACAAGTACATGCCGGCGGCCGCCAAATTGGCGGCCCATTAGTAGCTGCCGCGCGTTGGTACAGGACGCTCGCACGGGTCGCAGCGCGTTGCATGCGATAGAAAGGGATGGCCACATTTAGGCACGTTTGGCGTACCTAAACAGGGAATTTGTTAACAGAGAACCTTCTGTACGTAGTACTATTACTTATTCTGTGGTAAGATGCAAAACTGTACGCGTAATATCGTTGGCGTGTACTGTAGCCCTAGTATAAATTTTATCGTTACAATACGTTTTCGAACGCGTTAGCGTTTAGTTTCAATTTGTATGACAACGCGTAGTTCTTAATAGTTACCACCAGAGGCGCTGTTCGCGTTGCCATACAAATTGAAACTAAACGCAAACGCGTTCGAAAACGTATTGTATCGTTAAAACTTATACTATAGCCTCTGTACCTACTTACTACACACGTCACACCATGTGTCGTTTTTGTATGCAGTATGACACTATGGAACCATATTGTAAAATTGTAATATCTTATTACTTACGTAATATACTAGCGGATTTAGGCCCTTTTGAAATAAATCGACGATATTGTATTATTAGAAATGTGCGACGCAGTGGAACGATTTCAAATAGTTTTTTACCGGCTAAGAAATGTAACTATTTACGTAAATCATTCGAGACCTAAGAATATAATTCCAATAAAGGAATGTCAACTCTATGTCTGATATAATAAGATTAAACTTGTTATAAAACGGAAGAAGTTTTTGTTAAGTATTGCGGTTTTACTGTGAAAGTGAAGTTTTTCTAAAATATAAACTTGTACTAGTGTTTACGTAGTTTTTGGATAGGATGTTGACATATTGATCTACGTCTGTGTTTTTCTGTATTGTCCTCTTTTACCACAGATCTGCGCGAATCTGTTCTGATTATCTGAGTAGCCAAGAGGTACAATGGCTCGAGTTACCTATCACGTTACATTCCTGGACACCATCCCCTTTTTTGATATAATTCGGCTCGACTCTATACCCCATACAAAGCAAACTTAATTTACTTAGACATTTTCCTATATTTGTACCATAATGTCTAGCCTTAATTTGGTTTAATTAATCCGGCAGGATCCAGATACCTAATTGCGACTAAACATACTATTTACCCTCTAATTAGGTTAGAATTCTCCTCGATTGCCAATAATTCGACTAGAAACTCCCCCATTTGCGACCTCGACATTTTTTTTTTATTTATTAAATCAGTTTATTTAATTTACAAGGTATGCCATTCTTAGCCACTATCGGAAACCTTGGTAGGTTTAATAGCTGGCGAGATCGTAGACATAACTAACGGAATCCCCCTCAGCCGGTATCGCTAGGCATGCTGCGCTCGGACATCATGCTCGAGTCGCGCTGCCCGCACACCGAGAACCAGTGCGCGAAGCACACGCCCTACTGCTCCTGGAAGCAGGTCGAGATCAACAGCATCGCGTCCGGGTTCGGCCATCTTGGGCCCGTGTCGAGGGAGATACAGAGGTGATACACCGTCAACCCGCCAGGCGCTTGTACCCTCAAGAACGTTTTATGGTTAACGTTCTTGATGTCGCAGCAGAGGTGCGCGTACAACGGAAAGACCTTGCTCACTATCGGGCTACGCCTCTATTGTTATTATTCAACTCCGATAGGTTAAAGAATGGATTAGCTCAATCATGTAGTTCTGTGACAAAATCTTCACGTCCATTCCCAAACTTATTGCGGTCGAGTAATACGCTTTTGCAGATTTTGAGCATCTGTTCCTACGTAGATACGTCTGCTGCATACCTGTAAGGCAAATACAACTGGCGCAGTTTTGTCGAGTGACAAATTTTATCTATGTATCACTGTAGTGATTGATGATATGTTGCGTAGCAAAGTCGTGGTCAATTGTGCTTGCCATGCAGACCAAGAGTGACCAAATCTAATTTTGGTGTACCCGATTGTGCTACAACTTGCTATAGAAGTTAATAGCTAAAATATGGAATGGCATGTTTATCCATATTAATGCACTTTGGTCACTCTAAAGCCTTATTACCCTTGCGATTTGCCTCGTTAAAAACCCGCTCGCAAATTGAAAGGGGATAAAAGGCACTAAGGTACAGATTTCTCAAACGTGACAGTGACTGGGGACTGACAATCATGACAATTAATCGCAATTCAAAGTTGACAAACGGTAAAGTTAGTTAGTTAGTTATAAGTGAAGTGGCAGCCTCAGGGGCCTTTGCCAAAGACGACAAACGGTAAACCTAGTATCATAATGAGCGATTGTCAATTGTCATATGTCTGTCATGTTTTTGAAAGAGGTGAGGTGCCGCAATAAATTACTCACAGCGTAAATGTTGCTGGTTAAAGACGGGTTGCGATGTAGTTAGTCTGTTCGATTTAAGTCTATTATATAAGTTTTGTAAATAACTATGGATAGTATTCGTTTAAATATTAACGTTGATTGGTTTAAATAATTCACAAGTGCAATAAAAAATATGTACCTATATCAATGAAGAAAGTTTTACGTTATGTATCCAGCTTGATAATTTTACAGCTGATTTCTCAACTCCATACAAGTCGCTATTCAATTAATGGGTGGATTGCAAAAAAATTGTACATAATTAAGGGCCTTAATCTAATCCATGCTTTAACTTTTTTCCATTGTGTAACGAAAGTTACTCATATAAAATGTATGGGTAATTGCCGTTACACAATGGAAAAAAGTTAAAGCGTAGATAAGATTAAGGCTCTTAACTATGTACAATTTTTTTGCAATTCACCCTAATATCAATTCGTTATGGGAATGCGAGTTACCGAACACCTATTTCAATTGACAATTGGCACATGGCACTGACAATTTGTTGTACTATTTTGATTTAAATTGTCAGTGTTAGATGGCAATTGTCATGTTTGTCAAATCCTGATTGATGATTTTAAAAGATAATCATTAGTAACTGAGCGTTTTTCAAAAAATGTGTACAAAACTGTTTTTTTTTTTCAGAATTTGTTTTTTTTTGTTTTTCTTACTCAGAATCTTTGATACTATCGATCCTCATACAAGAAAAAAAGTGTCCTAAATATTCCATTCCAGCTCATCACATTTTTGTATGCAGTCTTTTTTTATTTATATGAGCGTGACGCACTGGAAGAAAAAACTTACATAGTGATATATACGGGGTTAGGAGCGAGTGAAACCAAGGCCATTGTATAGCGCACTGACGTTTATTCTCATCAGGGGTGTGTGGGCGCAGCCACACGCACACATACATAACACTTCCTCCCTCTAGTTACGTAACTAACTGAATACATAGAACTGTTACATATTAAAAATATTTCTTAATATTAAGATTGGTACGCTTGCGCAATGTCATATTACAACCTTCTTTCTCTACTGCCTCCTGGGATTCATCATCGTCACCTGACCTTGACGCAACCTTATCTCCTTCCCCTCTCTCGGCGGCAATATCTGATGACTCCGAGGGTTGTAATTGCAATGGTTCCGAAATTACTTGCGAAGACAGCGACCCAATTTCCGGAGTTGGCGACGGCGGCATTGGCGGCGGCGGCGGCGGCGGTGGCGGCGGCGGCGGCGGCGGCGGTGCTAGCGGCGACGTCCTTGGCGTGAGTAAGGAGTCCGTAGGTAACTCACAATCGTATGTCTCATGATGGTCCCAGCTTTTTGCGGTACCCTTATACTTAAGCATGTGATTTTTATGTGTTTTAATAAACATTGAAGTTAAACTGTTTTTTACTAAGTACAGCACTTTTCCCATTTTTTTCTCAACCACACCTTTACACCAAGTGAACTTGTTTTTATTAAAAAACTTTTTATACAAAACGTGTTCACCTGGTATAAACATTTGTTGGTTCTTTCTGTTAAGTCTATTATTCTGCAAACACTGTTTCGTTTTGACGTCATTAGCTAAGGCGATCGACGAGGGCGAGGGCGACGGTAGAACGGGATTGAGCAAATCTAACCGCGACCTTAGTTTGCGTCCGTAGACGAGTTGAGCTGGTGAAAAGCCTGGGTAGAATGAACGGAGTTCCTGTAATTAAACATGTATTGCAATAATTTAATTTTACTGTCTCGTGCATTATGACATGTTAACAGGCTAGCTTTAATCCCTTTCTTAATTACTTTCACCATGCATTCGGCTTGGCCATTGCTCGCCGCATGATATGCCGGTGACGTCATGTGCCGTATACCATTTCTCTCACAAAATGCGTTAAATTCGTGCGAACAAAACGATGTACCGTTATCACTGACCAATATCGATGGCAGCCCATACCTTGAAAAATAGTCACACAACTTATCTATGACGGAAATAGACGACGTCGACGCTCCCATATCGTAAACGTCCACCCATTTTGTGTGTACCCACAATTGTGTATCCACAATTATTAAATATGTACGATTGTTTATCGGACCTAAAAAAATCTATGTGGATCCTAAAAAACACCGTGGGGGGTAGGTTCCAGTGTGCTATAGGAACTCGCGCCGGTGACGGTCGTAGATGGATGCATACGTCACATGAACCTATCATTCTTTCTATTGCCTCGTCTATGCCGGGGAACCATAATCTTGAACGTGCCTCAGCTTTAGTTTTAACAATACCTAGATGTGAGGTATGTAGTTCCGATAAAACTTTTCTATACAATGTTTCCGGTATAACTACTTTATGGCCCCTCATCAAACAACCGTTTTCTATAGATAATTGTGTACGACACAAATGAAACGGTTTAATTTTAACATCGGTTACTTTACGAGGCCAGCCATTTAAAGTATATTTAATGACCTTATCGAGAACGACATCTTTGTTGGTTTCGTTGCGAAGCTTATTAACTGATATAGGTAAATCACCTTCCGCGACGAAACATATGTATGCAGCCCGGTCCCAGTCGGCGCGCGGGTCTACCTGAGAATCGTTCTACTCCCCCTGCCCCTGCCCCCGCGGCGGTAGGCATACTCGCGACAGATAATCCGCGCTGTTATCAGCGCTGCGAACATATTCGATTTCATAATTATAGCCGCTTAAAAACATTGCGTACCTCTGCAACCTATTTGCAGATACCTCGGGAATGCCACGTTCCGGATGGAAAATGCTTGTTAAGGGTTTGTGGTCCGTACGTAACACGAAAGGTGAGGACCTACCGTAAAGGTATTGGTGAAACCTACGTACCCCGAACACAATAGCCGTAGCCTCCTTTTGTATCTGCGAGTAGCGTTTTTCGGCCGCGTTAAGACTACGCGAAGCGAAGGACACGGGTCTCTCGCTGCCGTCCGGTTCAATCTGAGATAATATCGCGGATAACCCGGTTGGAGATGCGTCCACGGTTAAAATTACCTTTGCATTAGTGTTAAAATGCGCTAGCACCTGCTCAGACGCTAAAATTTGTTTAATTGTATTAAATGCATTTTCTTGTTCACTTGACCAGTGCCATTTAATACTTTTTTTTAATAAATCGTACAAAGGACGAAGGACTATAGACGCTCCAGGAACGAAGTTCCTGTAATAATTCACCAGTCCTAAGAAAGACTGCAGTTCGATTACATTTTTGGGTGCCGGCGTGTTCACCATTGCTTCTACTTTATCCGACGATTTTTTTAAGCCATCTTTACTTATTACATATCCTAGATACGAAACCTCGTCTTGGAAAAATACACACTTTTCCTTTTGTAAAGTTAACCCTGCCGATTCCAACCGCTTAACGCATTCACTGCCACCGACGCGTATGTGCGTTCCAGTGACTTTCACCGTGTGCCATCGACGCACAGACGCGTTCGTAATTACGTAAAGTGCATTACATAAAGTACATTTTAAAAAGTGTGGCACCTGGCGAATGCCCAGGAAAAGGAGGTGGCAGTGAATGCGTTAAGGACTGCATGGAGCCGGTTCAAGTGTTGTTTTTCATCGCTGCCCGTGATCAGCACGTCATCTAACAAACACAACACGCCGTCCATGCCCGCCAGCAGGCCCTCCATGGCACGCTGGAACACCGCTGGGCCTGATGTCACGCCATAGACTAATCGGGTGTATTTGTACAGGCCCCGGTGAGTATTAATACAAGTTATGTCTTGCGAGTCTTCGCTGAGCATAAATTGGTTATACGCCATTGAAAGATCGAGTTTTGTGAACATTTGTCCACCGTACAATTTAGAAAATAACTCGTTCGCGGTAGGTAACGGGTTTTGCTCAACGACCAGCTGTTTATTAATGCTCACCGAATAATCTGCACATAACCTAATGGTGCCGTTTCGTTTTAAGACAGGAACAATGGGCGAGGCGTAATCTGAGTGTTCAACCGGCACGAGCACCCCTAAATTGACTAGCCGATCTAGTTCTTTATCGATCTTATCTCGCAACGCGAACGCAATTGGGCGCGCTTTAATAAACATTGGTTTAGAGTTTTCCTTTAATGTTAACTTTACTTTAGTTTTGTTATAACACCCGAGTTCATCCGAGAACAGGTGAGGGTATTCCTCGTATAATTTTTTTATCACACTTTCATTGCAATAAAATACGGGGGTTAACTGTAAGTTAAACAATGAAATTAAATCCCTTCCCAGCAGTGCGGGGCCGTCATCGCAGACTACGTATGCGTTTAGCGAGTGTGTTTTTCCCGCGAATGTCACGGGTAGCGCAATCATTCCTATGCACTTAATACTCTCCCCGGTATAACTGTGCAGTCTTTTATTTGTCGGCTGTAAAGTTACATCACTAAAGTGTTTTTTGTACGCATTTTGTGAAATAACGGTAACGGCACTTCCGCTGTCGATTTCAAATTTAAAATCTACTCCATGAATGCTTACCGTTTCCACCATAGGCTCTCCACGAACTGAACGAATATTGTACAACTTACCGTCATCAATGTCATCATCGCCCTCGTTGTAGGTGCCCAAATTTATGTACTTCACTTTTGTGCACATTTTACGTAAATGGCCCTTCACTTTACACTTCTTACACACAAGGTTACTAAAACGACACTCCGTCGCTTTATGATTAGTGTATCCGCACACCGCGCACGGAACCTTGGCGTGACCTTCATTTTCCTTCGAGCCCTTCGTAATCTTATACAGCTGTTCCGCGCTGCTTCCGGGTTCTGCGTTGGAGGCCGCGGCCCCCGCGCGGGCACAGCGAATATTTTCTGCCAACTGGATTGCTTTAGCCAACGTTAAATCCTGTAGATTCTGAGCATAAAGCTTCTCCTTCTCTTGGCCTGGGATCATGCCCATCACGAATCGGTCACGCAGCGTCTCCTCTACGTTAGCAAATCCACAGTGTGCAGTCAGGCCGCGGAGCCTTGCCGCCCATTGCGTGTGTGACTCGCCTGGCTGCTGTGATGCGGAGTAAAAGTTATGACGTTCGCCGAATCCGATCCGTATTGGAGTAAAATGCCCATCCAGAAGGGTTAATATATCCTCGAATGGCACCTCTTCCAATTCTTTCGGCAACGCTAAATCTGCTGCTAATTTAAACGTGCCTTCGCTGAGTGCGCTTAACAAGATGGCTTTCTTCTTCTTCCCCGCAGCATCCTTCGCGCCGTCTAGGTCGTTTGCAATAAAATACTGCTTAAGCTTGCTTTTGTAGGTTTTCCAACTCTGACTAACATGATCAAAGTTGGTTAGTATCCCAAAATTGGGCCCAGCCATTTTATTTTATTTATTTTTTCACGACGCGGCGCGGGTAGATATCCCATCCTCGTCGCCACTGATAAATACGGGGTTAGGAGCGAGTGAAACCAAGGCCATTGGATAGCGCACTGACGTTTATTCTCATCAGGGGTGTGTGGGCGCAGCCACACGCACACATACATAACACATAGTAAAATCTGGGACACTTTTTTTTGCATGAGGATTGATAGTATCAACGATTCTGAGTAAGAAAAACCAAAAAATTTCGAATTCTGAAAAAAAAAACTTTTGTACACTTTTTTTGAAAAACGCCCAACTAAAAGTTATTTTTTATAATTAGTCACAGCGTAGCCGTTGTTATCTTCTTTATTTCTACAAATAATATTAATCGACGTTCATATTTGCTCGTAATGTTATCTGTAAACAATTAAGATGTACATTACTTAATTGAGATAGCTACACTCGAAGGTACCTTATGGCTGCGTATAAAATGGTCAGGGAGAAATAGATAGTACTTATCATTAGTTTAATGATTTCTCATGAATAATAAGAATTATAAGATATACGAATTCGCACATTCTATAATTTTTTTAGGACAGTCGTAAGGTAAATTCAAGTGAACTGCCATTTTATAACTTGCTTTAATAATGTACTGTATATAATTATTGTAGATTATACTTTATGTAGACTAAATTATAGCTTTAAGAGAAATGTATGAACTAATTGTATATGTCCCCGTAACCTGTAACTGAATGACTAATTTTTAACAACTTTAACAATTTGACTACGAACTGAAAATACTGTATTAGGTAATAGTTATCAACTGGAGATTAATACGGACTTGGATGTAAGTACTGTAGACGTTAAGAAAGGTTGTTGACCATACACGTGTGGTACATATATGAACATGTGTTCGTAAAGTTCCCCACAAAGTATGAACAGCTTCCTTTCGTGAGAATAAATATTACAGTCAA
Source organism: Epinotia brunnichana (assembly GCA_963854355.1). Taxonomy (NCBI): domain Eukaryota; kingdom Metazoa; phylum Arthropoda; class Insecta; order Lepidoptera; family Tortricidae; genus Epinotia; species Epinotia brunnichana. The sequence goes on from OY977956.1 coordinate 16,854,008, forward strand.
GTAATATATAGAGGTAAAAGGTACGACAATGCAAAAGCACTCTAGTTAGTATGGTGAGCAGGGAGACTTTGATATCACACAAGTAACGGTGGTGAAGCGTCCAATCCAACCTTCTTATTTATAAGGTATTATTAGAAACATCTAAATTAAACCGCAAATAACTAATTTCTCTCGCCTTTCTTTAGGGGGCGTCCACAAATTATGTAACGCAAATTGGAGGGTGGGTGGGGGGGGGGGGGGTCCGGCCAAGCGTAACGGTCCTGTTACGTTGGGGGAGGGGGGTGTCAAGGTTTGCGTTAGGTCACGCACGATTTTTTATAATAGTATACTTAAAAAAAGTTTAGTTTTTCACATCCCTAGTTTGCGGTATTTGTCTAAGAAAATATTGGCAACACCGAGCGCGCGACGCGATAATGACAGACAGATACAAAAGTCTACCCTCCAAACGAATACAAAATACAGTGCAAAGTGCCGTACTGCAAGTGACGCAGTTGTTTGTGATTTGTGCCGTGTGTTATAAGTAAATTAATATATTTAAAGGTGATGACATCGAAAATAGGTGAAATTTATCAAAAGGCTTTTAAGGCATACAAAGAATGTCACTCCAGTATTTCAACAGCCACTGCACAGCAAAATTTCAATGTAATTTGTTACACACTTGTTACACTAATGTTTCATTAAAAAAATGCAGATTTATGATTAAAAAGTATCTAAAATACCACTTATCTTTCTATTCGGAATATTACCCTGAAGACGTGTTACGTAACGGAATTGAAGGGGGGGTACAGCTAAGCGTGACGGTGCTGTTACATGAGTGGAGGGGGGGGGGGGGGGGGGGGGGTTAAAAATTTAAGAATTTTGCTGTAATTTGTGGACGCTCCCTTAACAAATTTGCTAGTTGACACCTGACGCGACGCCGACAATCCGCCTTACAACATTTTGGCCACATTTGATAATTATCGATTAATGTTTTTGTCACTTGTCGCCTAAAAAATAGTGTGTTTGGGCAAATTGTCAGTGTCCAGACGATAAAATTTACAAATTAGTGATGGATTAGTGGGCAGAAAAATTGTTATTAGTTTGTCGACGAGTTTAATGTTCATTACTATGAATAATATTTTTTATTGAGGCCAAAAATATTTGGAAATGTGATCCCTTTTTTTTATATTTCGATTGTACTTTCATGTGACGCATTGCTACTGTTACACGTAACTAGTCGGTGATAGGGTGTAATCATATTGTGTATGAGGTGCGGATTCGGATTTTGTATTACATATTTGTAAAAACTAGAGCTAGAGACGTATGTGGGTTGCCATTTTATTACTTATTGCTGTTGATAAGACGTCATTAAAAGTACTTTACCGTTATTCGAAGCTTATTTAATTGAGATAGGCATATCCGTTTCCCGCATATCTTCCCTCTCTTTCTACCCAATATATATCCGTCTCTGTCGCACATCCCCCACTTCTTTCCGTCACCACCACCATGCAGCCTGCTGGAGGCTCGGGGCTCTCCAGCTAGGACTAGCTCATTGGCGTTTTGTTTCCCGCCGAGAACGGATAGCAAGCGAACACTCTGTCTATCCGAAGATAATTCAAAAAAAGTTCCATCTATTCTAGATATAGTGGTAAAGTAATATTGCTGGCACGAGTCCAGCCTTGTACGTAAGTGATTTCCCTAAAAATGTAAAGTGTTATAATATATTACGAGTATTGGCAATTACCAATACATAAACGGTTTTGCCGTTCGAAATTTATAAAATTTACTTAGTCACAATGTCCATTGTGCTTCATTTAATGAGTTTTGATTCTACCCTGTTTTTGTGAAGTATAATTTTTATTGGTTTAAAGTGTGAGTAATACTAAATACTTATGACAATTTAGAAATTTGATTGATTAAAGAGTATTTAAAGTCTCTAACGCAACATTTGTTCAGGATGAGTGAGGACCAGTCGGCGAATGCCGGTAGGCCGCCCGTGGAGGTCGCGGGCCCTTCACAGCCGTCTCAACGGCGCCGGGCCAGGGATACTTCGTCGAGTAGCAGCAGCAGCTCATCTTCGGGCTCCAGCTCTTCGTCAACATCATCATCGGAGCCACGCAAACGAGAACGTGCGCGTCGGCCCCGTAAAAAGAAGAGCAGGCGTTATCGAAGACACCGTATGATAGATGAGTTATCTAAGCAAGTAAGTGATTTGCAGAAACACATTTCGTTCAATGTTCCCATCGTTGGTGATTCAAGGTCTTATTTAGACCAAGAGGATCAATCTGTGGATCCCAACGTGAGTCGGGAATTATACGAAGAGTTTCAAGAGGTAGTGGATTTGCCACCCGAATTCGTTTTAGGTCTAGAAACGAAATTAAAGGAGCCCGCAGTTCCAAAAGCCCCAGAATCCTTCTTGAATGTGCTTAAAACTATGCAACACTTAGATGTTGATGAATGGACTGAGGTTAGATATGCAGACGTTCAGAAAATCTACAACCATACGCCTGGATTTGTAGATCTTGAAGCTAATGATGAAATTAAAGCATACGATTCTCTGCAACATTTGGCATATGCAGACAAAGCCTATGCAGCATTAACCTTTTGTGCAATCAAACAAAAAACCGTTATTGAGGACACGTTAAAAAGTTTTCTTTTGTGGGCTAAAAATGAAAACAACTTGAATTATGAGGCGCTACGTGAAAAATTAGACGTACTAGTAAATGGGGAATATGCAAAGGTTTCGTCTGACTTATTGCAATTGATTTGCGGCCATAGAGCCGAGGCTATTCAAATGCGCAGGGATGGTGTGACTAAGAATGCTCAGGACCAGTTTTTCAAAAGTAAACTTCGTAGAATTCCACCATCTTTTAAACATTTGTTTGATCAAGACAAGCTCGCAGCAGCTATTGAGAAAGAAGGAGGTGTTAAGAAGGCTTTTCTACCTCCACCGTATAAATATAGAAATTTCGGATCTACTGCGCAAGTAGCATCAAAGAACAAAAATGTTCGCCACCCCTCGCAGGGGTCGGCTATGAGAAATCAGCCCTCGCAGGGCTCGGGGCAGATGGGGCATGCTACTTGGTACGCTCCTTACCCTGCTAACCATTACCTAGCACCCCCGCAGGGTGGCTTTATCAATTGCCCTCCCTCGCAGGGAGTGGGGTACAATCACTATAACAGGCCTTCGCAAGGCCAGGCTAACACTTTCAACAGGCCTGTTTTCAATAGAGGCACTTTTCGACCCCGGACTGGTAAGCTCAGTAACCAAAACGCAGAGTCGAATGCACGAGGCCGCAGGCGAGCGGGATCTCCCTGCACATACATACCTAGCAAAAAGCGACGAAATTGACAATCACCTGTTCAGAGCGGGTCAACTTGCAAAGTTTTACGATCGATGGCAGGAAATGGGAGCACCGCAGTCCCTGTTGAAAATAATAGAAGGGTATCGAATACCTTTCCTCGAGAGACCACCTCTAATCATGCCGGTGGTTTACCACCCTCAACACTCCAGCCCCTCACCTCCCCTCTCAGCACTCCAGTTTCAGAATCAATGTCCAAAGTCATAAACCAACTAAAAAAAGAGGGCGTCTTAAAGAAAGCAACCTGGTCTCCAAGCTTCCTCTCGAAGTTATTTTTAGTACCAAAAAGCGACGGCTCTCTGCGCCCTATTTTCAACCTGAGAGCATTAAACGAATACGTAATAACCCAGCCTTTTCAACTCATTAAGGTGAATCGGATTCCACATTTCCTTCAGCCACACGATTGGCTTTGCAAGCTCGATCTCTCTCAAGCATATTTTCACCTGAAAATAAAGGATTCACACAGGCGATTTCTCCGCCTATTGTACCAAGGAGAACTGCTAGAAATGACGTCACTCCCGTTTGGCCTGAGCTCATCGCCGAGAGTACTTGCGTCACTTTCGAACTGGGTAGCCCAGAAAATGAGAGATCAAGGCATGCGTATCGTCGTATATCTGGACGATTTTCTTTTGGTTCACCAGAACCCGGAACTGCTGCAATCTCATGTCCAGATGTTTCTGTCAACCCTGCAGATGCTGGGTTGGAAAATCAACTTCGAGAAATCTCAGTTGATACCTCAAAAGAGCCTCACTTACTTAGGTATACGCTGGGACCCATGGTTGAACCAGAAATGTCTACCTCAGGACAAAATAGCGCTACTGAAGTCCAAAATTTCACAAATGTTGACAAACACTCGTACGAACCTGAAAGACCTTCAGAGTCTAGTCGGCCTATTGAATTTCGCCAGTTTCATTGTACCTCTCGGGAGACTGAACTATCGAGCCCTATTGAATATGAACAGTCATCAAGTCTCAAAAATATTCGAGCCCCCGGCGACTCACTTCTTGGCAACAGATGCATCGAACGAGGCCTGGGGAGCACAGGTAGACAATATACCGCTATCAGAGCCGTGGAATACAACGGAAAGGCTGATACATTCCAATTACAAAGAAATGTTAGCGGTTCTCAAAGTACTGGAAAAGAAATCTGCTTACCTGAAGGACAGCTCCATATTACTGCAATGCGACAACCGGTCTGTGGTGGCTTATCTCCGAAACCAGGGGGGCACGAGATCCTCTCATCTTCTACAGATAACACAGAAGATTTATCAAATTCTGGATCAGAATCGAATTACATTGACCCCCTTTTACATTCCAGGCAAATACAATCGCCATGCCGATCACTTGTCTCGTCACAAGACGCCCCCAGAATGGCACATATTGCCGAGGTCGACAGAAATAGTCTTTCGCAAATTCGGAGTCCCGGTCATAGATCTATTTGCGTCAGACCAGGCTCATGTTGTAGTCAATTATGTATCTCTAGATCTACGGGACAATCAGGCGATATTTCACGACGCCTTTTCAAGGATATGGCACTACCAACTGGCGTGGGTATTTCCACCTCCGTATCTGATACCGAGAGTGCTAGCTCACATGAATATACTGCAACAGGCCGATTTCTTCTGGTAGTGCCTCGTTGGGAGCGAGTATTCTGGAGAGCCGACCTCAAGGTGCGTGCCATAGCAGCACCATTCACGATACGACACCTCCCACATTGTCTAATAGACATCTCGACGGGTCTCCCGCCCCCGGAGGTGCACAATATGACTCTAGAAGTATGGATATGTGGGGGTGGCAGGGGAACTTAAACAACTGGAACATCGAGAAAAAACGTTTATTGGAATCTTCATGGCGTGTTAGTACTCGAAGAACATATAGAAGTGCTTGGAATCGGTGGTTGATATGGACTAAGAAATATAATGTCGATCCCTTTAGTCCGGTTGGTTCCAATTTAGCTCGATATTTAGCCGATTTATATTTAGTTGAAAAACTTTCATGTAATACAATCATGTTACATAAGTCCGCTATTTCCACAATTTGTAATGCGGATGACTCCGGCCAATTAAGTTCACATGCAATAGTAAGACACGTTTTAAAATCCATTGCTCTTAAACAACCTGACAAACCAAAGCCGTCTGTATGGAATACAGATACACTAACTTCTTTTTTAGAAAATTATACTGTGGAAGAAAGAAACACATTTGCAGTTGTTAGACACACAGCGACGCTCCTCCTCCTATGTTCAGGCAGACGTGTACATGACCTGACGTTATTGAGTGTAGACACAGATCATGTAGAATTGTCAGATGATTTTGTGTTATTTCGTCCTGTTTTTGGTTCCAAAACTGATTCGACTGATTATAGACAATCAGGCTGGAAATTGACTCGCAATTGTAATAATATTAAATTGGATCCTGTTTACTGGATTAATCAAACAATATCCTTATTGAAGGAAAGAAGGCGTACGGGCAATTGTTTTAATTTATTTGTTACCATTCGAGGCCATCCAAAACCAGCTTCCCGCACAGTCATTGCGGGCTGGGTTAAAACTATCCTAGCGGAGGCAGGCATTGTAGCAACGCCAGGCAGTATGCGCTCTGCAGTTGCTTCAAAAAATTGGTTTTCAAATGTACCAGTTGACGATATTTTGGCCAAAGGCAATTGGAGATCAGGCAATACCTTTCGTCAATTCTATAGACGTGAAATAATGTCCGTCCCTACTAATAGTACTAATTCCAGAAACAATGTGACCCAATTATTTAACCCTGTTGATTAAACTGAAAGTTTTTAATTAACATAGTATGATAAGCGCAGTCTGCTTGTTGGAATCTTTATAACTAGGATTCATATATCCTATCAATTACTGTGTGATTTATTTGTATTTTTGCACATTCTTAATGTGTAAGCTATGTGTGATTTGATAAGTACTTAATATGATTCTTTGTATGATTTATTATGTTTAAATACTAATACAAAGCAATGTTACTTTCATACATCCTTATTTTTCAGTAATTTCACCTACCTACTGAATTATTTAACTATCACATTGGCGTCCGTCACATACCACCAGGCGATAACAAACACGTCTCAATTAAATAAGCTTCGAATAACGGTAAAGTACTTTTAATAGCAGCGTTTTACCTACCAATAAAACGCTTATTAAAATACTTACCTTATTCGAAGCTTACACAGATTTCTGCCTGGTGCATACCTAATTGAATCAATGAGCTAGTCCTAGCTGGAGAGCCCCGAGCCTCCAGCAGGCTGCATGGTGGTGGTGACGGAAAGAAGTGGGGGATGTGCGACAGAGACGGATATATATTGGGTAGAAAGAGAGGGAAGATATGCGGGAAACGGATATGCCTATCTCAATTAAATAAGCTTCGAATAAGGTAAGTATTTTAATAAGCGTTTTATTGGTAGGTAAAACGCTGCTACTCTCTCACTCGCATACTCGTCATAACACGATAAATGTTTTTTTTTTTTTTTTTATGATGGCTTTTACTTCTTGCTGCGTTAGTAAGGTGGATTTGCCAATATCAGTTTAGCGGTGTTGACTGTTGTTGACATATTTACACACGAGGAGAATGTTCGGTAAGATAAATGTCTTATCCACAGCGATACATTATAATGACAACCATCATACTCTTACTGACAGACACATTTAGGTTGCTTTACTCACACTGCACATATTTGAAATTTCACACAATATCATACTAACTCTAAAGACACTTAGCCAAAAAATATAATGGTTCAGGTACTGCCAAAACGCATTAGAATAAGTCACCATACCTGTAAAACGAAGGATGCCTCATATCAGAGAGTCAAATAACAGTCTTTAATACCTACCAAAGTGTGTCAAAAAGGCTACGCGCTCACGTGGCCAGAAAATGGGTTATTCCTTCGGCGTAACAGGCGGCTGATGCTGCTTTACATTTTGGGTATCGTTAATATTTAAGATTTTCGTATACGCATTGTATTACACCATTTACCATAAACTCAAACCATGTTCTGACATCGAACTCACTTTACAAACAGCCACCTAGCAAAGACTGGACAAATGATAAAATTCCAACATTTCAGACCCTCAGCCTGGGGCTGTTCCGCTCGGACTACCTGATGCAGCAACCGGACGGAAATGTATTAAAACAAGTGGAGTTTAACACGATCGCGTCGAGTTTCGGCGCCATTTCGTCGAACCTTCCTGCCATGAATCGGTACAGATGCGCTAGTGGGCGCTGCTTGACGGGTTGGCCAACTTTGAAAAACTAACTGACTTAGATGCTAGTTTTTTCAGCCCGTATTCAACATAAAACTGGATGTATAATTTTGCGTGCAATTCCGTTTTATTCAGCTAGGATTGACATTTTAACTGGCTGTATGTTACTTGGCGCAGAACCAGTCACTTTGGCACTCTTTGGGGGAGGAATATGTCCAGCAGTGGACGTCTTTCGGCTGATATGATGATGATGATGTTACTTTACTTTTATTAAAATCTCCTTATTAAATTAACCGGCTTGTTACAGCCGTTTTGTAAATTTTCGTCGACGAAACGCTTTGTCAGGCGACGTTTTGAAACTGAGTGTGGTGATTTATACACCCTACCTAATCAATCAGATATAAGATTAAATATTTTAATCATGAACTGTAAACTTTGATGTGAAAATGTGTTTGTTTTACAAGGTTGGCCAAAATGCGGGGAAGCTGGATACTTTAATGTGTTAACTAAAGTGTTGCAAAATATTTCGCATCTTGTCTTGGGAGTGGTGAAGCCAGGGGCGTAACGCAAAAAAAATACTGTTTATTTTCTTCACATTATGTGTTATTTTCAAAGTATCTTTCTATTTTCATGTCTTTTTCAGCTAACATTCTTCATATTCATGTTATAAAGCGTTGTACAAACAGCTAGGCGTGCCTCCAGGCAAATCAAGGTCAAGTGGCTGGACCTTTGCAAGAATGACCGTGTATAGGCTTGCTGGACGTGCCGGAGCCGGCAGAATCATAAACAACAATTTATTTGTCTATAATTCAGCCCGATAAGACAATTTTGACAAGCCGCGGTCATTTTTGCGTGGAGCATAGTCTGCTTTGTCTAGTATTGTGTATACTGCTTATGACTGGTTACGCCACACGTCGTTAAATGTAAAGTCGCTGTCTTGTCTTTGTTCTCTAGATGTGTTCACCATCTTCATTCTTCGAGCACAAATGTATGTTTTTGAAATACCTATATGTTTCATATCGTTTATCATTCATTATTATTGAATCTTCGCTGAAGGGGTTGGGTGTTGCCAACCACAAATTGGTAATGAATATATGTATTATGATGAAATTTTGGATTTGATGACCAAATTGCATGCTCGGAGCGTAGGTATCTATGGGAGCCTATGGGGCGTTTGCTACAATATTCGCGACAAGTATGCCTGCAAATTTCGAATATGCGTGGCACAAATATATACATACAAAATGTTCTGGGTTGATATGATCGAAAAGGGTTTTAACACATTAATGTATCCACACCTTAACACGTTTAAGCAGCGAATCAGTCGACATCTCTCATGTGGCTGTCTCTTTCTCTCTTCAATGCACGCTATACATTAATTTCACTCAATGGTACTCGCTTTTATTCATGCCTTTATTTTGTACACCGTTCGCTTGGCTTAGAAGTGTTTTTTTTCTATATGTGCATTATTTTCGTAGTTAGTAAGAGTTGTTAATTGCGTGCATGTATTTTTAATGCTTTGTTGAGTTGGCAACACTTGAGAGATGTTACCTGCCACGCCCGCACTGTCTGTGACGTGCAATAACATGTACACACTCATCGCCTTCGTCCACAGAGAGGCAGATAATTTATTCAACATAGAACTGTATTTTACCAATGGGTAGAAGAGAAATATAACCTCAGCGCCACAAATAACAATTTATATCCCAAATTATTGCCCTACACTGGGACAAAAATAATAATACTGGACTGCAGTTTATCATGATTAATACTTGCTTCGTTTGTCGTATAAGTAAAAGATTCTTGTTTCCATAAAACATAGCATAGTTTAATTTCCCTCGCGTATCCTAGTCCCTATTTGTATAACACGGCAACTGTCAGCTAACACTGACAGTTCGATATAATATGCTGACTTGGAGTACGGCGATTGTCAGTGTCAAATGACAATTTTCAGTGTCAAATGACAAAAAGTGATGTTGAAAGTTTTAATACGAAATTGAAGGGAATTCTTTATATATATATATATATATATATATATGGGTAAAATTGTCTTCGTCGCCTGAAAATTATATTTATTGTTGAAGTAAAAAAAACGTTTTCATTGTGTATTGTGCCATATTTAATGAAATTGTACATGTTATTGCATGAAGAAGTTTCCGATGTTAATTTTTGTTGTCCAGTCTTTGCCGGGTTGGTTAGGGTACACATCTTTCAAATATACATTTAACTGACTTGAAACGTATTCTGAGAATAGGAGTATCTATTCATTTAGGTACTGCCATGACTTAAAAAATATATTTGACTGCTTTTCTGGCAAATATATAGGTAATATGCTATTCTTACTTCATTCATAGAGGATTACGAGGTTTTCATGAAGACTGTTTCAGGTGTTCTTAGCTGTTCGGAAATACTTCCAATCATTTGACGTCACGTATGTATTAGTGTATGTGACTAATATACGAGGAGATCCGATTTATACAGAATATAAAACTAACAATTTACACCAGTTAAGGTAGTTACTGTGGTACAGTCGCCATCACATACATCGGAGCAAACAAGCAGCTCACAAACATCGGAACACACCTCTATTTTCAAGGCATCAGGGTGCATGTGCCGATATTTTTGAACACCTATGTGTATGTGATGGCGTCTGTACCTACAGGAGACCATTTCAAGAAGCTGCAAGTTATAATTTTACAAGTCCAAATTGGCAACACTGACACTCTTGACTAATAACGACGGGCCATTTGACCAAAATAATCGCTTTATGCAGATAAATAATGGTTGAAATTTTAACGTTATATATTCGCGCCAAAAAGGCAACCGCCATGACGTCTTAAGGCGCTATAGGTTCAGCGAAGTGAAGTGAACATAGTTTTTGAAACAATATAATGCGTCTGTTTATAATAATATGGTTTCAAAAAAATACTAATAGTAATCTTGAGGCTTTTCTGCAGGGAAATCAGTGATTCGAAACACGATTAAGCAATTTTCGCTCGATAGAAAAAAATCACGAACATAGGTCTAAAACATATTAAAATTCACTTAACGCATTCACTGCCACCTCCTTTTCCTGGGCATTCGCCAGGTGCCACACTTTTTAAAATGTACTTTATGTAATGCACTTTACGTAATTACGAACGCGTCTGTGCGTCGATGGCACACGGTGAAAGTCACTGGAACGCACATACGCGTCGGTGGCAGTGAATGCGTTAAAACATTCGTAGCAAATTATGCACAATAGCTAAACATATTAACATTGGTTCTAAAAATCGGCAATATCATGTTTGAGGGAACTTAGTGATTACTTTTTTATTTATTTATACGCACAAAAAGTTAAAATTAAAAAACATGATATCCGCGCTTGCAAACACGCACTTCCATCTCGCTCACGCTTATGCTCAGCGAGAGGGAGAGAAGACCATGATACTATAGCGCCTTAACTAGAAATAAACATGGAAACATCAAATGTGCGTGTCCTTATCTAAGCCTTTTGATTTTTGCATTTGCTGCTCTGACGTCACAGAAGACAAAATGGCGGTCGGCGTTTTCGGTCACGTGACATAAAATAAATCTTATGTTTTTATAACATACTTAGTAGTGTTACATTCGTATTTCTTATGGTAAAAACTATATAGATAAACAAAATACTTTGATAATTTGATTTTGATAGATAAATAGGTATACCCTATAGTAACTTGTAGTTTCGTGAAATACTGGTACATTTCTCGACAGCACGGCTACCACAGTGCAGGACGGCCGGCGATCTGTGTCTCTTTCTAATTAGAACGCTTAGATAGAGACGGATATTCTATGTCGCCGCGACACAACTCGCGTACACGTACAGTACGCGGCACAAAAGTTTGCGTGTCTGAAGTTAGCCTCGAGTCGCCTCCCGCATACCCGTCCGACCCCTCTGACACCTTTGCGGCGCTACTAGTAGCTAACACCAGAATCGTTAACTGATTTTATCTATCCAAATATCATAAACCCTCCATGATGCGTCCAAGAACCGCACATTATGACCACCATAAAAACAAACTGTTTCGTTTAAACAAATTTCTTATCTGTGAAAATGTTATTATTGCTAAATAATAACATCGATTTCGATAATATTATTTCATTTAAATTTCGAACATCTCTGAAAAAGAAAGAAATTTGATTTGATCTCTATACTAATATCAGTCGAGATGACGTTTAGTTCGAAATGAATTGTCAAGTTGCATACAAATTTGACAAATGTCGCACATAAGTAAGATATCGAACGATATGATAGTTAGAGCTGAGAGATTTTATATGACTTTCGTAAGACTTAGCAAAACATTGTTACAACAAAAATCTACAGAATAATTACGACCGACTAAGACTCGAACTGACATTCGATGCATGTTTGTATGGGACGTAGTCTAGTTTAGTATCATTGCATCGCTAATAGAATTTCTGCCTTACTGCACATAGAATAGAGCTTAAATTAAAATCTTCTAACTCGTAGTATCATAATAGCAGTTCTGTAAACATAGGATATTGTCACTGGCATGCTCACAATAAAATAGCCTAAGTCAATTATCTTACATGCAACTATCAACCCTAGGATATTTGCTTAAGGTGTATAATACAATGAATTTTCGTAGTCATTATTTTTGTTTATGAATGCTTAGGAAATGACATTGCTTTGTCAAGTATACTATCCATTGTCAACACATGATTCTTAAACTACATGTACCTACGATCAGTGGAAGTAGTCACACAGGCGAAGTGTTCAAAATTATCTGCACACGACTACAAATATAGTTTGGACGATTGGTGTAATTAGTTAGCTAGAGAGGTAGTAACCCTGCCTGCAAATTTGACGGTTCTAGGTTCAAATCCCAGTAAGGGCAAATATTTGTATTGGATGTTTTCTATGTTCATAAGTATTAACGTATCTATAGAAGTATGTATATCGTCGTCTGTTATTTACAATACAAGTTGGAACTAGAACGATTTATACATATATTGTCGCCTAATATTTACTTGGTCGAAGAGATTGACTACATTAAAGCTACTAGCATTAAAATAAATAAAATAAATATAAATCATCTTACACAATTCGAACTAGCCCTATATTTAGCTCAATAAGGCTTGAGTTATAGCTATAGGTACTAGACGACGATATATATAATAGATCATCATTCATCATCAACATTTAAGAGCTTGGCTCTTGTCGGTGGAGTATGCGCCAGTTCTCTCGGTCCTCGGCTAATTTCTTTAGGTCCCGGTAAGACAAGACATTTGCTTTTGCTTTTAGTTGCTGTACAAAGCTTATCCTTGGTCGACCTCTACCCCTTGATCCTTCGATCTTACCTTCTATGATATTTCTAGAGAAAATGTCGTGTCTTATCAAGTGACCTATCATTTTGCCTCGTCTATTTTCAATTGTGTTCAGCAAGTTTCTTTTTTCTCCCACCATTCTCAACACTTCATCATTTGTCATTCTGTCCGTCCAGCTTATTTTCTCCATTCGCCTCCAGAGCCACATTTCAAAAGCTTCAATCCTTTTTATATCTCTTTGAGTCATTGTCCACGTCTCACACCCGTATAATGCAAGACTCCATATGTAGACTTTGATCAGTCGTTTTTTGGTCTTTATATAATAGATATAAATACTTAAATACATAGAAAACATCCAAAACTCAGAAACAAATATTCATGCTCATCACACAAATATTTACCCTTACCGGGACTCAAACCCAGGACCTTCAGCTTCGTAGGCAGCGACACTACCCACTGGGCTAACCGGTGGTCTAAGCATTTGGCATGATTTCTTTTCTCGGGACACGAACCACCTACATTGCGATATTTCCTCAAAGGCGATTCAGTGTTTTAATATAACTTTTCGCATCAATACAATTAAAATTATTTTTTAAATGTATACCAGATACGTTTTAAATCCTACATTTGTGAGCATGCTTGGAACAAAATCAATCGATATATAACTTTTCTCTCTGTACCTACGTAAATAGTTGTATGTTCTTGGTGGTAAGGTCGCCAGTAGCTCTAGTATAAGTTTTATCGATACATATATATACGTTTTCGAAGGCGCTAGTGTTTAGGTTCAATTTGTATGGCAACGCGTAGTGTCCTAATAGTTACCACTAGAGGCGCTGTTCGCGTTGCCATACAAATTGAAACTAAACGCATACGCGTTCGATAACGTATTGTATCGATAAAACTTATACTAGAGCCTCAGAACTCTAGTAAATGCGCTGTGTTGACGGCCTTGCATTTTACCTTAACTGAAATCAACACGGCGAATCCTCATATAGGGTAAATCGTTAGTAGCTGGCCACCATTGAATAACTGACCACCAAGTTCTAAAAAAACCGGCCAAGTGCGAGTCGGGCTCGCGCACGAAGGGTTCCGTACCATTATCAATAAAAAAAATTAGTTTTTAGTATTTGTTGTTATAGCAGCAACAGAAATACATCATCTGTGAAAATTTCAACTGTCTATCACGGTATCAGTGAGATACAGCCTGGTGACAGACAGACGGACGGACGGACGGACGGACAGCGGAGTCTTAGTAGTAGGATCCCGTTTTACTCTTTGCGTACGGAACCCTAAAAATGAACTCTATTCACCTATTATAGAATTAATTTTAGTATAAGGTTTCAATAACTGGTCACGTCGTACTAAATTTAATTCTGTTTGTAGGGGAACAGAGTTCATTTTTAGTATGTGGGGGCCAGCTATTGAAGGGTGGCCAGTTACTGGTGATTTACCCTATATTATTGTAAAACAATTTCGCTTTAGTTTACTTATTTCTTTCTTTTTGTTATTTTGCGTTTATTAAGTCTGAATTACAATGGGGCGGTCAGCGGTGGCGTTTAATAGTTAACTTGACATTAACTGTCAAGTTTACAACTGACCGCCACCGCTGGCCGCGTCAGCATGATTCAGGCCTTAGTGTGTAATGGCTATGTGATGTTTCCTCTTTTTCTTAATTTTTTATGCATAATAGATCGTATTCTTTATGTTTTTGCACGATACAGTATTTTGTGTTGTCTGTACTTGTAGCATGCATTTCTAACAATTGTTAGCACTAGAAATATTGTTGTATGTCTGATTTATTGTTTTATTTACATCTATAATGGTGTCATAAACTTGTTATTATATCTTAGGAAAAAAAAAGATTATGATGATAAGTTAATGATGCTTGCATACAGAGTAAAAAAAACAAATGTCGTATTTTCTGTTGTCACTAGTTAAGGGTTTACGTGTATGTATAAATTGTTTTTTATTGCATTTAATTATATAAGAGGAGACACCTTTTATGCGGATGCAGAGTCCAACAAAAAATAAGGCTTTATAGCCCTTAACTTTGACAATGTCCAAAGGAAAGACGCGTACCTAAATCTCTGTAAACCCTACTAGGGTAAATCGCCAGTAACTGGCCACCGTTCAATAACTGGCCTCCTCATACTAAAAGTGAACTCTATTCACCTATAATAGAATTCATTTTTGTAAACGGTTTTCATTACTGGCCACACTTCCCCTCATACTAAAAATGAACTCTATTCGCCTATAATAGAATTCAATTTAGTATAACGTGGCCAGTTATTGAACGGTGGCCAGTTACTGGCGATGTACCCTATGTGTTTTGTATTATGTAAGGCCCTTTTTGGCCGAACTTTGAGTACGACGGGACATTACTAGGTTATATCTACCATATATATATATTATTATAGTCGTCTCGGAGTTCGTACGATAAGTACCATACTTATATTTCTTAATATTTGCCCCGTTTTTTTTATATGTCAACTAAAACCAGTTGTTATTTACAGTTACATCTTGCGTCAGTTGGGACACAGTGACCTTATAAAGAATGTAAGTCAATTGCTATTCTATTATATACAGGGTGACTGGTAATTCGACCTATTCCTTGAAAGGGGTTATACTAGAGCTAATTTGCAACAATTTATGTTCAGTCAACCAGGGGTCGAAACTCGCTGGTTTCCGAGAAATTCGAGTTTTTAGTAAGTATGAAAAAAATTCTCCTTGCAGCCTTAAGCTGGTGATTGTGACAAAAGTACTTCCATTTGGATGGTAAAAAAACATTTTTGTCACAATCAGCACTTTAAGGCTGCAAGGCGATTTTTTTTCAAACAAACTTAAAACTCGAAAAATTAAAAAAAATCGTGTTTTGACCCCTGGTTGACTGGACATAAATTGTTGCAAATTAGCTCTAGTATAACCCCTTTCAAGGAATAGGTCGAATTACCAGTCACCCTGTATACCGAAACGAGCAAAAATTTGTTAATTTAGATCAAAGAGAAAAATTCCAAATTATTCGTCACGAGAGGAAGCGAATAACTTTTCGGTTGATTTGCAAAACAGTTTTCGGGAGTGAAACGATCTAGCTATAAGTTTCGGGAAAACTAAAAATTTTGCATTAAAATTTTAGTTCAATCAGTTTTTAACTGCTATTATTGAAACTAAACTGTGTAACAGCTTTTAAATTCACTTGCAATATTTGTCCCGAACAAATAATGCAGTTCAAATAAAATTTGTTGAAGGTATTCCTTTACTCTTTTTTTTATATTTACCGGTGAACAATCGAATTCTCTCCCATATATTGAGACTCAAAGCTACGGTAGCCTAGTGGTTCAGGCATGCGGCTGCTAAGCGGCGGTCGGGGGTTCGAATCCCGGCTCGTACCAATGAGTTATTCGGAACGGAACTTATGTACAGAATATTTACCGTTAGCTTTTCGGTGAAGGAAAACATCGTGAGGAAACCGGTCTAATCCCAATAAGTTTTCCCTCTGGGTTGGAATGTCAGATGGCAGTCGCTTTCGTAAAACTAGTGCCTATGCCAAATCTTGGGGCTAGCTGTCAAAGCGGACCCAGGGCTCCTTTAGGGGCACAACCGGGAATAACGCTAGGAGGATGATGATATTGAGACTCAAACTAACTTCCACAGATGCCTGAAAACAAGGCTCTCTCCGGCCTCTGCTCCGGCATCATAGAAGCCTACGACTTGTTCGGCGTTCCCGAAGCAGTCGCGCTGTTCGTCGTCGAAGAAGTGTCCTACAACATCTGCGACCAGCGTTTCCACGAGTTCGAGATATCTGAGACGCGGGCGGACATTATTGTAAGTGAACTGAGGCAACTATAGAGACACGAGCAGACATTATTGTAAGTGAACTGAGGCAACTATAGAGACGCGAGCAGACATTATTGTAAGTCAACTGAGGCAACTATAATTCGAGAGCAGACATTATTGTAAGTGAACTGATGCAACTATAGAGACGCGAGCAGACATTATTGTAAGTCAACTGAGGCAACTATAATAGGGAACATTACGCAAAGCTCTGCGTAGGGGGCGACACTAACACAACCCGTAAACAAACCGCCATGACGTACAATGTCATATTTATTAACCTAACAAACAATAAAAATTATTGATGAAAACGCGTTAAACCAAAGCGTTAAACTACAATAGTTGTATTATCATTCGTGTGTAAAATACCTGTACTGTGATATTAAAACGGTATCCTATAGCCATTTAAAGGTGGATGAGAGCTTTTTTTTTGTTTTCGTATCATCGTTTCCTTTGGAAATGAATGATGCCCTTAATTCTTGCATCCAATTGACTCTGCCTACGAAGCTGGAGGCCCCGGGTTCGAATCCCGGTCAGGGCATTTATTTGTGTATTTATCACGAATATTTGTTCCTGAGTTATGGATGTTATATATGTATATAAGTATCTATATGTATGTATCTATTATATATATCATCGCCTAGTACCCACAACACAAGCCTTACTGAGCTTACCGTGGGCCTAGGTTGATTTGTGTAAGATTGTCCCGTAATATTTATTTATTTATATTTATTTAAAAAAAAAAAAAAAAAAAAAAAAAAAAATTACGCAACACTGATGCATTTTATTTATTGAAATATTATCTTCCCTATTTGATCCAGAGCTTGTCAAAGTTGTCCAAAAACTGTTTACTAATTGTGATAGTGCTGCACTCTGGCGGCAGAACATTGCAGAAATGTTCCCTATTCGCGAGCAGACATTATTGTAAGTGAACTGAGGTAACTATATATAGAGACACGAGCAGACATTAGTGTAAGTTAACTGAGACAACTGTAGAGAGTAACGCACAGCGAAATATCTTGTTGCTCATATTTGGAGCAGGCCAACTAGATTGCTTTGTGGGTATATTTTCCTGGTGGTAAGTAGGTTGCCAGAGCGCCCGAGGAAGCACTGTGTTGAAAGTGAGACTGTAGGTTATTAACCGAGCGCAAAAAGTTCCGGCTAACCGGTTTTTCGGTTAACCGGTTTGCATTCCCTCAGTCAATGAATCCTCATAACGATAAAGGATCCGTGACTGCGTTTATTGCCGATAAAAAATGCGAGAAATTAGATCCTCAAGACTCCAATGGCTGAAACAAGTAGTCAGTATTAGGTGGCGATCGTGCAGTCCGGATAGCGTACTCGAGTCGCCCAACTGGTTCCGGGCGTCCTAGGTACCGTTGTGGTGACAAATAGGGCTTCCAAGTCTACTATAAGAATAAAGGTATCCCGGTATTGTATTTGAAATACGTCTGTATGAAATAGTCCTAGAAAAGGCGGGATCCTGGGATTGGAAGCCCTGGTGACGAAGTCCTAAAAGACCTGAATGAACCTCAGGCCGTCGGTTAGACAGAAACGGCATTGGGCATGGAAGCCTGGCAGTTTAGTGTCGGAGGCCAGTTAGATTCACTTTGAGCCGTTGCGCCACGGCACAGTGTACAGTCGCCATCACATACATAGGTTCACTATAGGTGTTCAAAAATATCGGCACGTGCACCCTAATGCCTTGAAAATAGAGGTGTTCCGATGTTTGTGAGCTGCTTGTGTGCTCCGATGTATGTGATGGCGACTGTACGGTCGGCCAAGAAAGTAGTCTACCAGTTTTGACAAAAGTTTCTGTGAAATCTGATTGTCGCTAAGGTTACTGTCATAATATTATTGCAGGTGGAAAACGACCTTGTTGTTTCAAGATGTTCAAATTAACCTCGACCGTAGCAGAGTCGGTGGCAGACCACATTTTTAGCCCACTGTACAGTCTACGTAATAATAAGCCAAAGTGACCGTCTGATATTTTTGAATTAGTTTTGTACTGAATATATATAGATTATCGGAACCAAAAGGTTGAATAAAAATCGACCGTCACCGGTTCTGTTGCTATACCTTACCTACCGCGCAAGGAACCCTGTCACACATGGGAATTCGTTTTAAAATTTATTATTTTTAATGTGTTACTTTTGTTTACAGATATACAGAAAAACATTGAACGAAATTTACGAAGAGACATCACTCAACGACAAAAAACAGTTATTACTGTAAGTCATTTTCTTGTAATTACTACTGACATTCATCATCATCATCATCATCATATCAGCCGAAAGACGTCCACTGCTGGACATAGGCCTCCCCTAAAGAGTGCCAAAATGACCGGTCCTAATCTATGGCACTACCACAGATAGGTCGACAAATTTCGATGGGAAATTTGAGTGTTAGTCGTAAAACTAAACAAGCCTGTATTAGTTATTGTTTCGCTCTTTCTGATAAACACAAACTTGATACATTAGAAAGGCAAACTAATTGTACTTAACCCTATATTTGAGTCTTTAAATGCAGTTTACTCACCTTTTTGTTTATTTATGAAGAATTTGTGTACTCTATACACAAAGGCTGTATGTACAGAGGCTTGATGGCGCACGTTTTTTTTTTGTCTAGTTAACAGTTAAGTCCATTTTAATTTTAATAAGTTTGACAGACGGTTGTGTGAAGTATTTGCTGGTTAAACTTTGAGCGTTAATCGTACATACAAATGTAGGTTGGCGCTTTCACTCAAATGTGCAACTTTTACTTTTTTTCTCAGCATTGATATTTTTTTTTATTTTTCCTGTTAGAATCATGGGCTAATCTCGATAAATAAAAAAAGTGTCTCCAGTTTTTATTCCACGTTTTTTCCATACATTCTGTATGGACTGTCACATAGTGGAATCCTTAAAAATGTATGGAAAATTGGGGACACTTTTTTTCTTCATCGGGATCCAAGAGTGCTTATGATTCTGAACCGGAAACATAAAAAAAACACTAAATTCTGATAAAAAAAGTAAAAGTCCCACATTTTAGTGAAAACGCCCAGGTAGGGTAAATCGCCAGTAACTGGCCACCGTTCAATAACTGGCCACCTCATACTAAAAATGAACTCTATTCACCTACAATAGAATAAATTTTCAACCGACGAAAAAAACGGAGGAGGTTCTCAAGTCGACGCGTATATATTTTTTTTTATGTATGACCACGCATAACTTTTTACAGAGTAGTTCGATTTGGATAATTCTTTTTTATAAATTTTTGATAAAAAACCAACCCTAAGGGTAGGAAAATTGGGGATGATTGATTTTTCGTCGGTTAAAACTTTGATTTTAAAGTAAATTATAGTATAAGATTTTATTTATTGGCCACCCTTCCCCTCATACTAAAACAAACTGTTCACCCTATAAAAGTATAATGTGGCTAGTTATTGAACGGTGGCCAGTTACTGGCGATTAACCCTACTAGACTTGTACAGTCGCCATCACATACATACATAGGTACACTATAGGTGTTCAAAAATATCGGCACATGCACCCTAATGCCTTGAAAAAAGGGGTGTGTTCCGATGTTTGTGAGCTGCTTGTTTGCTCCGATGTATGTGATGGCGACTGTACGTAGACTAAAGCAAAGCGTCTTGTCGACGCGGCAGGTGACCAGAAGGCTGGTGCGTACCTTGCACAGCGAGTCAGTATCGCCATCCAGCGCGGCAATGCTGCCAGCCTTCTAGGCAGCCTGCCTCCTGGGTCTGAGCTAGACGCAATTTTTTATTTGTAAATATATGTTATTTCGTTAATTTAGTTTAGTTTATCCTTAGTTTATTGTATATTAATTGTTCTTTGTTTATGAAATTAAAATGAATAAGGAAACAATGATTTCAGAGACGGTAAGGTGGTGGCCGTGGTGTACTACCGGTCCGGTTACGAACCGGCGCAGTACCCGTCCACAAGGGAGTGGGACGCGCGGCTCAGAGTCGAACGCTCTACGTAAGTATTATATATCTAGTCTAGCCATAAGTTACGAGCCGGCGCAGTACCCGTCCACAAGGGAGTGGGACGCGCGGCTCAGAGTCGAACGCTCTACGTAAGTATTATATATCTAGTCTAGCCATAAGTTACGAGCCGGCGCAGTACCCGTCCACAAGGGAGTGGGACGCGCGGCTCAGAGTCGAACGCTCTACGTAAGTATTATATACCTAGTCTAGCCATAAGTTACGAGCCGGCGCAGTACCCGTCCACAAGGGAGTGGGACGCGCGGCTCAGAGTCGAATGCTCTACGTAAGTATTATATACCTAGTCTAGCCATAAGTTACGAGCCGGCGCAGTACCCGTCCACAAGGGAGTGGGACGCGCGGCTCAGAGTCGAATGCTCTACGTAAGTATTATATACCTAGTCTAGCCATAAGTTACGAGCCGGCGCAGTACCCGTCCACAAGGGAGTGGGACGCGCGGCTCAGAGTCGAATGCTCTACGTAAGTATTATATACCTAGTCTAGCCATAAGTTCTGTTACAAATGAAAATAAATATAATTTTAAAAGAATGTAATTTATTTACCATAAGTAAATGTTTATTTATAGGTAAGTTAATAAGGTTTCTAAACAATATATTTTTTATTCAAAATACCCGCCCTTAGCTTTAATACACGCCCTTAAACGATCAAAAAGCCTTTTATCTCGATACGCACATGGAAAATATAAAAATATTCTTTTCACGGATTACTATCAAGCAGCACTACAACAAACAAAATGATAAAGTGTACACTACACAACTCTCGAGAAGCTATAGAGATAGTTGGAAGGGTTCAGCGAGGTCATCATCCAGCGTACGTCATGGTTTGGTGGGGTGTGTCGTATCAAGGCGTCTCTGATATCCATTTTTGCGAAAAAGGAGTGAAAATTTCAGCTAAAGTGTTCAGGATACGGTTTTAGAAACGGTAGTTAAACCACTCAACGACACAATGTTCAAAAATTTACAGTCCAGACCTTTCAGCAGGGCTCTGCCCCTGGTCATAAAGCTCGCTCCACCCAGATTTGGCTGCAAAGGAATGTTCCGGACTTCATCAAGGCAGATGATTGGCCCTCTTCCAGTCCCGACTTAAATCCCCTGGACTATAAATTGTGGTCAGTGTTAGAGGACATGGTCTGCTCTAAACGCCATGCCAATATCGATTCTCTAGAAAATCTTTGAAGGTAGCAGTGGCAAATTTCCCAATGGAGACAGTGCGTGAATCTATAGACGTGTGGCCGGATCGTTTAAGGGCGTGTATTAAAGCTAAGGGCGGGCATTTTGAATAAAAAATATATTGAATAGAAACCTTATTAACTTAGCTATAAATAAACATTTACTTATGGTAAATAAATTACAATCTTTTAAAATTATATTTATTTTCATTTGTAACAGAACTTATGGATAGACTAGGTACAGCACAGATGTATGAATATAGATCGGACATGCCGGCCGATTTGTATTGAGTACGCCTGTCGCAAGTTCATTAACCCACACAACGCCCAAGTAACTGACAAGACAAAGAACGCACACATCTCAAACACACACACTTGCATACCTACACTCTTATTGGACAATACACGCGCATCATATCAGGCATTTTGGGAAGAAACGTAATATTCTCTGCGATCAGCACGCGTGCACAGTATGGCTATTGGCAGAGTATGCCCATTGAGCTAACAACTGCGACACGTCCGCCGGCGGCGCCTCCTCTCTCTAGTATTCTATGCTCTGAGATATACACCGTTGGCGTTAATAACCCGCAAGATTTTAATCACGCATTCCCGAGATCATTAGGAGTAAAAAATGTTATACGAACCCAATTCAAAATCAGCAAACAACAAAAAAAAAAGTTTTTTTTTTCAGTTTTTGTAAATAAAATTTGGATAAGTATATCGCTCCTCTATGGAAATGATCCCTTTTAATAAAATTTTAACTATTATTTTTCGAAAAAATAATGAATTTAGTGAGTGGTAGCTGTCACTTTTATGTAGATATGTCAATAACGACGCGAAACTTGGCAACATCGGTAACAACGTCTCTATCAAAAGAGCTTAATGCACTTTAGTAATCACGATAAATAGTTTACATGAAAATGGTAATATGTTCAAAACTAAGCAGGATTTGACTGGAGTTCATATAACATTTTTTGCTCCTAATGACCTAAGGAATGCGTGGTTAAAATCTTTCGGGTTATTAATGCCCACGGTGTATATCATCACAAATTTAAGAGTTAAACTCTTGTCGGTGTAGCTCCCTCCATCTGACTCTATCTAGGGAAGCCTCCTTGACCTCTTTATACGAAGTGACTGCTACTTTTTCTTTGATTATATACAGGGTGACTGGTAATTCGACCTATTCCTTGAAAGGGGTTATACTAGAGCTAATTTGCAACAATTTATGTCCAGTCAACCAGGGGTCAAAACTCGTTTTTTTTTAATTTTTCGAGATTTTAGTTTGTTTGAAAAATGCCTTGCAGCCTTAAAGTGCTGATTGTGACAAAAATGTTTTTTACCATCCAAATGGAAGTACTTTTGTCACAATCACCAGCTTAAGGCTGCAAGGAGATTTTTTTTCATACAAACTAAAAACTCGAATATCTCGGAAACCAGCGAGTTTCGACCCCTGGTTGACTGGACATAAATTGTTGCAAATTAGCTCTAGTATAACCCCTTTCAAGGAATAGGTCGAATTACCAGTCACCCTGTATATATATATTGATTAAGACTTAAAGTTGCAAACGCACAGTTTAGACAGCGGTGGCGGCGCGGTGCGGTGCGGTGCGGAGGCGGGACCGGTTGTAATGTTCGAGCTAATATGAAAGGGTCCGCAGAAATTTATGTTCGAGATCTCGTAGTTTTCAACGACAATCTATGTTTTTTTTTTTATAAAAAGGATAGCTTTTTAGGGTTCCGTAGCCAAATGGCAAAAAACGGAACCCTTATAGATTCGTCATGTCTGTCTGTCTGTCTGTCCGTATGTCACAGCCACTTTTTTCCGAAACTATAAGAGCTATACTGTTGGAACTTGGTAAGTAGATGTATTCTGTGAGCCGCATTAAGATTTTCACACAAAAATCTAAAAAAAAAACATTAAGTTTTAGGGGTCCCCATACTCAGAACTGAAACTCAAAAATTTTTTTTTCATCAAACCCATACGGGTGGGGTGGTATCTATGGATAGGTCTTCGAAAATGATATTGAAGTTTCTAATATCATTTTTTTCTAAACTGAATAGTTTCCGCGAGAGACACTTCCAAAGTGGTAAAATGTGTGTGTCCCCCTGTAACTTCTAAAATAAGAGAATGATAAAACTAAAAAAAATATATGATGTACATTGCAAACTTCCACCGAAAATTGGTTTAAACGAGATCTAGAGATTCTAATGTTTAACGGAATCATATCAGAATCTTTACATCATTGAGGAGTTCCATAAGTCATCTGTGGTCTTTATCATCAGTTCCACTTCATCTAACTCGCGATTTCCGAGGGTACGTACACGAGTTATAATAGAAAAGACCGAAATGGCTACACTCGTGCCTATAAAATTTAAAGATTATCCTCAATTTCCCTGAGATCCTATCATCAGATCCTGATTTGGTGATAACGGGACCACGTCAGGAGTATACTCTTTCGAATAACAAAAGAATTTTTAAAATAGACAATTGCCAAATAGTCAAATAAAAAAATCATACAGTGGAACATAAAACCTCCTCCTTTTTGAAGTCGGTTAAGGCATGGACATGGGAACGTTCAGGGCATGAAAATTATTATTGATCAATAAAATTGAATCGAAGCAAATTCACAGCAAAAACATCACGTGACACACGTTTTTGATAGTATCAGTAGCGCCATCTATTGTAGAGTAGTGGATTATCTCCTTAGAAACATTCAACACCTTTACTTCTACTCCTAGACGCACGAATTTTATATAACGCTGAAATCACATTTTTTTCAGTCAGGACTTCTTCGTTTTAACCGGCTTCAAAAAAAAGAGGAGGTTCTTTTTAACGTTTGTTACCTCAGAACTCCGCCATTTATGAACCGATTCGTACAATTCTTTTTTTAATTGAAAGTATATGCTTCCAAATTGGTCCCATTGTTTCTAAAACTCTATTTGGATGATGGGAACCATGAGGGATTGAGTGTAGTAATTTCGGTATTGCCTATTATAAGTATTATAACTCGTGTATTTACATCCGGAAATCATAAATTTGGTGAAGTGGAAGTGATGATGAAGACCAAATTATAAAAGTACGTCACGATATGATTCCGTTGAAATAGCAAATAATGAAGTGCCAAAGATAATTCAGAGATCCTTGAGGAGTCGACGGGAGTCCTCAAGTATTATCGGCCCACATACAGCGATTTGGTTTTTTCTCTAATAATCAACGCATTTACTCTCGGAAATCAGTTCATGTGGCTTGGCGGAGTACTGAATTGAAGACGGTTAAAACTTTGTGTTTTGAGTAAATTATCATGATCATATGTGAATGTTTTTAATGGGATGAATTTTACAACTAATAACTGTAATAAGTTTGTACTGAATCAGTTTTATTTAATTATACGTCGTGAAATTAGTAACAAGATTTGCCGCTAGATGTCACTGTTCCGAGGGCTGACTCACGCTATCGTTGTGTTACCCTAGAATCTAGATAATATAAAGGTTGTGGTCGTTAATTGAATGAATTTTCTGCGTTAATTTAATTGCTTTTAATTTTTGGGACGCGTCTTCGTAAATACCAGCGAAGAAGCGTCAAATGGCGCCAATAAACTTAATAAATTAGTGTAATACTTGGTTGCCGTTTTGCCAAAGAGATTATGGTAAAATTTCATTACCCAAACAAATTTAATCTTGGCAAGCAACCGTCGTGTTTGGTAATGCAATCTTTGGAATAATTTTAGTAGGCACATTTTCATTTGTTCAAATTACCACGGAAAATAACGATCGGGCATTTGGTCTTTTATCAAAGACTTTTAACAAAGGCAGAAAATCTTTAGACAATGAACATTTAGTCAAATGAATTGTTATGTTATGACAAAAAAAATTAAGACAATATATTAGTAGTATAGTCAAATCTGAATTTGATAAGTTTAAAGTAAAGTGTTTTGAACATGCCAAGTGACCTGTAACTTATGTTATCAATAAATAATTGTATTGTATTGTATTGTATTATCACGGAAAATAAAATTCAAGCGGGTGCGATTTTTACACCAGCTATATGATTGAATGGGGAGCCTGTTTTTTACACGCTTTATAAGCTTGCACTGTTCATATGTATGTAAATATATAAGTATGTAAGTTGTCCGTCAAAATTTGCAATCCACTTTTCAGTCACTTCCCATTATCCAATTGAGCTGAAATTTTGCAAGCATATGTATATCGCATGACAATGCAATATTATGATGACCTGGAGCTGATCTGATGCTGGAGCTGGAAGGTGGCCATAGGAACTCAGCAATAAAACGACACAACCCCATAGAGTTTGGGCTCTTTAGAATCGTTTCAATGATTAGTTGATGATGGTATGCAGAAAAGTACAGTCGGCAGTAAAAGCTTGTACCAAAAATGAAATTTTTGACAGAAACTTATTTAATTTTGCCATTTGGTCAACATTTTTGTCCCAAATTAAAACTGCCTCAAGATAGTAAAATGCAAATTAATTAAGTGATGAAAGAAATAAAAAAAAACTACTGCAAACCGAATCAGACCACCCCACTTCAACGTGGTCTTGTCTGTCCTACCCTCAGAGCATAGAATACTAGAGAGAGGACAAGCCGCCGGCGGCCGTGTCGCAGCTGTATGCTCAATGGGCATACTCTGCCATACTGTGCACGCGTGCTGATCGCAGAGAATATTACGTTTTTTCCCAAAATGCCTGATATGATGCGCGTTTATTGTCAAATAAGCGTGTAGGTATACAAGTGTGTGTGTTTTAGATGTGTGCCTGCTTTGTCTTGTCAATTACTTGGGCGTTGTGTGGGTTAATGTACTTGCGACAGGCTCACTCTATACAAATCGGCCGCCATGTCCGATCTCCTTATATTCATACATCTGTGGTCCTACCCCTAGGGCCTAGAGTGTATATAAAAGCCCGCGGAGCCAGAAGCTCGCGAAGGAGGTCCAGAGTTGAGCGGGCGTAGGTCGAAGTAAGGTAAACGAAGGGCTGACGAAGAGAGTTTCTGGAGCGGGGGAGAGGTATCCCTTATCAAAAAGAAAATTTTGAGTTAATGGGCTTACAGCTCCCAATGACCTTCGATCTGTTACTGTCCGTTTTTTCGTGTTTTTTGTTGCTTACCGTATTAACAACAACGAGGTTTACCGAAATAGTGTCCGATATTTACTTCAAAACTCACCGTTTTCGAGATATATGGTACCAAACTTTAGCAGTTTTATGCCAAAAAACCAGTTTTTTAGACGTAACTTTTGTGAAAATGAGTTAAAAATAAAAATCTCTCTTGGGTTGTTAGAGACGTCAATAAGGAACAGTTACATGTAAATGTCATATATAAAAGTGCATAAACAACATACTAATATCGAAAACAGAGGTTATTTGGACCATGTTTGAATAAATCATAAAAAAAATATGTATAAATTTTTTTCTAAAAAACACTCTTGCAAAAGTAGATAAAGGATTGAAGAACCGATTAACATTTGCACCATAAATACATATATAATATTGTAATGACGGAGGAATATCAACTCAAAACACATCAAAACTAGTCAATTAGCGCTTGGAGCCCCCTAAAGTATGTTCTTAGTTATGATATTAGTATTAACAAAATTATGATGTGTGTCCGTTATGAAGGAAACTGTTATGAGTAACAAATTTATGAGTTCAAGCCCGTTCTTACTAATGAAATGAACAAAAATTTTATGAAAACTGTCCAATATGGGTTCCGAAGATATTAATATAAATTAAACAAATAATTAACAGCTTAGAAAAGTTACCAGTTGTATGGGAAAAAAAATCTTGTTTTCAATTACCTAGCCACGACTGTATGTGTGAAACTAAGTACTTATGTTTAATTTCATTTCAGAGCCATCAAATGCCCGTCCATCCACTACCAGCTAGCTGGCACCAAGAAAGTACAGCAGGCACTAGCGGCGCCCGGCGCACTCGAACAGTTCCTAGGTAGGCAACATTTATTTAGGCCTCTCACAGACTGGCGCGGCCTGGCCGCGGCGGACAATAGAAAACTTGTCGTTGGCTGTCAAATTTACTATGGTCCGCCACCGTTGGCCGCGCCAGTGTGAAGCAGGCTTTATAGACACACATGGGTATTATCTAATCGCGATTAGAATGGGATTGGACTGACACTTTTTCCATACAAATACGTCAATACCATACAACAAGTGCATAAAACGAGCTATTTCACCCGAGACGTTTATATATCCGCCCGAGCCACCGGCGAGGGTGGATAGTTAATTCGAGGGGTAAAATGGCTAATTTACGAGTGCCGCCCGATTTATACACAATGCTTTTCACTTAACAAATATTTGCAAAATTGAATAAAGTAATGCTCATTCCTGCCACTTCACTTTTTAAAGTTTTTAGGGTTCCGTACTCAAAGAGTAAAACGGGACCCTATTACTAAGACTTCGCTGTCCGTCCGTCCGTCCGTCCGTCTGTCTGTCTGTCACCAGGCTGTATCTCAAGAACCGTGATAGCTAGAGAGTTGAAATTTTCACAGATTATGTAAGTAGGTATTTCTGTTCCCGCTCTAACAACTCTCGTACAACAAACGTGATTTTTTTGCCGTTTTTATAGATAATGGTACGGAACCCTTCGTGCGCGAGTCCAACTCGCACTTGACGGTTTTTTTTTGTGTTTAATTTTTGACTCGTGATATTAGACTTATTGTTAGATACGGTCCCGGACTTTAATTGTTTAGCCATTTAGAGCTCACTTTATACTGGACAGCTCAAAGCTTACTTTGTAAACCAAAATTAGTTGACACTTAAATCAACGATTGAGGGGTCGTTTACAAAAACAACATAACTGACATATTTAACGAAATCGAGTTATTGATATGATTATGTCCGTCTGTGAAGACGCTACAATTGTGCAATGGATATTGTTTAATTAGGAACACGTTTGCCCAATATTACCCGTCTATCTTTAAAATGGAATAACTACGGAACGTACAGTACAATAATAATTACATTATCTTATACATTTATTCAATTCATTTATTCAGTATCGATGTTGCTGATAGAGTTCCAGTGTGCGCTGCGAGGTTCAGAAGAAACAGTGCAGATGCCGAGTTTGTTGTTCTTTTAGCACCACCCATATACCATACTGCCATATCATATCATTTAATGATTCGAAACGCTTTTAAATAATAATTGATTTGTCTTTATCTAGGTGCTGGAGCCAGCTCGGGGCGTGTAAGGGACATCTTCACCGGCCTGTACTCGCTAGACTTCGACGACGGTGGGGAGCGGGCTGTGGAGATGGCCTTAGCGGACGCTGAACGGTCAGTTATACACACAGATGTATCAATATAATGTTGCACATAAACAATGCGCGGGTGAGGCAGCGTGCTCGCGGCGAGCCGACATTGTGCGTCATTCAAAATGGCGTCGGACACGGTGACAGCCGCGGCTGCGTTTATCATAATTCACTGAATTATTAACCATTTTTGAATTGACACGGTTTTATCCTATACTATTAAACGAGCAATATTTGTATATATATATGTATGTACTTTGGAGGAGGCCTTTACCTGCAGAGGGGTTCTTGCAGAATAATGAGTGCAACAAAAATAATTATAATATTTTAAACTACCTAATATTCTTTATAAAACTTAACTTACTAACATTAAAAATAACTAACTACCTACTCAACTTTTGATACTAACATAACTACTTTGTAAACATAATTCTGAAAGAAATAAAAGGCTTTCTTATTTATTTATTTATATGTATGTATGTATGTATATATATATATTTGCAATCACGTTCTCGGAAACGGCTCTAACGATTTGGATGAAAATTGGAATATAGGTGGTTACGGGGGCGAGAAATCGATCTAGATAGGTCTCATGTCTGGGAAAATTCGTTTTCTCCATTTTCATCCGAGCGGAGCTCGGTCGCCCAGGGACTTTTAATAAATTTACTAATAAAAACACGCACGGCTCAGCCACTTGCTCAAATTCGTACGCGCCTCGCGCACAAACAAGTTCAATCTTGTCGCTCTGTCCGCGGCACGCTCGGATACACGTCCTAGTTACGCGAGGCGCGCACACCGAGGCGCCTTTGAGCACGGTCACAAGACGGAGTCGGGGCGGCTCGCGAATACGAATTAGAGCAGTATAGGTGAGCCGTGCGTGCCTCAACCCGAGGCTGCTCTAATTCGTACGCAGCTTAAGGAGATCGGACATGCCGGCCGATTTGTATCGAGTACGCCTGTCGTAAGTTCATTGACCCACTCAAAGCACAAGTAATTGACAAGACAAAGCACGCACACATCTAAAGCACACACACTTGTATACCTACGCTCTTATTGGACAAAACACGTTCATCATATCAGGCATTTTAGGAAGAAACGTAATATTCTCTGCGATCAGCACGCGTGCACAGTATGGCAGAGTATGCCCATTGAGCTAACAACTGCGACGCGGCCGCCGGCGGCTTGTCCTCTCTCTAGTATTCTATGCTCTGAGGATGTACATATAGCAAGAAAGATGACATTTATTCAATACAAAAAAAGGAGTAGACATAGAATACAATGGGGAAGGTCGGTGAAAGCTAATTGTAGATGGCGCTCTTCTAGATTCCATACGATTGGAGAGAGAGACAGAAGATCGATGGTACAATCAAGTGTAAAAATATGGGACAACTTACTCATAAATATGTCCCATCGCTGTTCTTTTTTTTTATACAACGACGGTGGCAAACAAGCTTACGGCCTGCCTGATGTCAAGCTGGTACTTCATACTGCCAATGGCCACTTGTGACTGCAGAAGAATCACAAGCGCGTTGCCGACCCTTTATTCACTTGATGAGTCGCTGTGTTGGCAGATGAGAGATGCAGAGACATGCAGGCCCCTCACTCCCAACACAGCGCACCCTAGGGAGCTCTGGCGACCTTACTCACCACCAGGAACACAACACCACATGCTTCATAGCAGGGACTGATTTCGGTTACGGTTATACCGGTATGTAACCGGTATGTAACCGGTATTCCATTACGGTACCGTTATGTCGTAAAGGTTATGCGCGCCGCGCCAACATAACGGTACCGTAACCGTTTTGAAATAACGGTTAGCGGTACCAGTTTAAAACGATACCGTAACCTTTATAATACCGGTATTATAAAGGTTATCGAGAAAAATAAGCGAGCTGGCACTCTACAGCGTTGGCTACTAAACATTTAAAGACTAAAAGACAAAGCAGCAGAGCCTTTGCCGGCGGTTTGGCAACAACCCCAGGCCAAAGTCCATATATCGGTACCTTTAAATAGCGGTTACGGTACCGGAAAAAATAAAGGTACCTTTATATTTCGGTAGCGAAATATAAAGGTTCCGCTACCGAAACCGCTATTTGACAACCGATATGACGTCATACCGTTAAAATAGAATACCGGTATTTTTCGGTTATGCAGTCCCTGCTTCATAGCATGCAATAATATAGCAACACTACAAAGCAGTGGTGCTATTATGGCTGCGGTCTTCTGTAAGGTGGAGGTACTTCACCACATACGAGCGAGATGACATTCCGCTGTGCCCTACCTCTTGCCCCATGCCCTCTTATGTCAGCAGATTAAAGTTTCGGTACATATTTTTGAAAGGATTAAATCAATACATATTTTTACAATTTACTGTACCTAACTATACAGGGTGGAAAGATAAGTCGGGCCCTGAGGGGAAACTACCTTAAATCCTTGAACTGGCTCATATTACTTAAAAGAGACATTCCTTTATTTTTAAAGAGAAACAAAACTGCATTCAAAGATTTAAAAAAAGCCCTACACACGGCCGGGAATCGAACCCGGTCGAATCTGTCTAAAAATCTGAGTTCGTTTTTTGCGTAAATTTATAGTTCTAGGGTGTAAGAAACTATTGTTGCACAGAAACCCTGTATCTACAATCACAGGAAGATGCCGAATTTCACAGTTTAAATACGGAAATGGATCTCCTCGTACAAACAGTAGGTACCTACTATGGGTACCTACCTAAGTAAGGGAATGATATTGTATTACAGTTTTGAAAAGATTGGTGTAAATAATGAAAATAAATAAATAAAACTACGAATTTCCCAATTTCGTCTAGTTTCAGATGTCACATCTCCCCATACTCACTAAGCGAGTTAGTATGGGGAGGTCCATTTCCGTACATTAAACTATGAAATTCAGCATTTTCCTGTGATTGCAGATACAGAGTTCCTTAGCAACAATAGTTCCTCCAGCGGACTCCCGCGACCTTTACCAGGTCATCAGTCCACCTTGTGGGGGGCCTACCCACGCGTGTATACGTTACACATAATAAATGAATAATAACTGTAATATTTTTTTGCGGACAATCTTACACAAATCGACCTAGTCCCAAACTAAGCAAAGCTTGTACCATGGGTACTAGATGAAGATAAACATACTTATCATCATCATGCTCCTAGCGTTATTCCCGGTTGTGCCCTAAAGGAGTCCGGGGTCCGCTTTGACATCTAATCCCAAGATTTGGCATAGGCGCTAGTTTTACGAAAGCGACTGCCATCTGACCTTCCAACCCAGAGGGAAAACTAGACCTTATTGAGATTAGACCGGTTTCCTCACGATGTTTTCCTTCACCGAAAAGCTAACGGTAAATATTCCGTACATAAGTTCCGAAAAACTCATTGGTACGAGCCGGGATTCGAACCCACGACCGCCGCTTGACAGCCGCATGCCTGAACCACTAGGCTACCGTAGCTACCAAACATAAAAATACATAGAAAACATCCATGACTCAGGAACAAATATTCGTGCTTATCACACAAATAAATGCCCTTACCGGGATTCGAACCCAGGACCTCTTGCTTCGTAGGCAGCGTCACTACCAACTAGGCTAAAGCGGTCGTCAAAATTTGTTAAATATGTAACAGTAGCATAATGGGATGAAAAAAAGCCGGCCAAGAGCGAGTTGGACTCGCGTACGAAGGGGTCCGTACCATTATCTATAAAAACGGCAAATCACGTTTGTTGTATAGGAGCCCCCCTTAAATATTTGTTTTATTTTAATCAAATTATTTAGTTTTGAAGTGAATACATAACTAAATATTCTGTGAATATTTCAAGCGTCTACCTGTTGCCGTTATCAATACCGAGCAAAAAAATCACGTTTGTTGTATGGAAGCCCCCTTATATATTTATTTTATTCTGTTTTGTAGTATTTGTTGTTACGAGTATACCGGCAACAAAATACATCATCTGTGAAAATTTCAACTGTCTAACTATCACGGTTCATGAGATATATATAGCCTGGTGACAGAAGACGGACAGACAGTCAGACGGACGGACAGCGGAGTCTTAGTATTAGAACAGATCACGGTGTTTGCAGTGCCTTATAAAGCCTATTTTGACGTTTAGACGTCAAAATAGCGGCGTGTTTGAGGAGACCTATCGTAGTTCTGTTTCGACGTCTGCAGGTGGCAGTCCAAAGCGGAAGCGGAAACAGGCCTGCCTAAGTATGGCATTAAAGCAAATTCCATTTTACGTCGTTTGATTGTAACTGAGACTACATTTCCACATTAGTATATTCGTTATACAATTGCTTCGGCTAAAAACACTTACTATTTACATATACTTTATTATTAAAAAAGAACATTGAATTTACGGTTCGAGCATTTTACGTGAAATGGAACGTAAAACATCCAAACTTTATTCAATATAGTCTATGCCCAAACTTCCGTCATTCACGTCATTGTCAGACTGTCACCATTACATTGAAAATGGATTCATAATTGTCTTTAATTATTATTTATCGTTTATTATCGTGTGCTACGAGTGCGCTGATCGCTTGGACCTGCTGTTTTCTCATGTGTACCGTGATTTGGTTATTGACGATTGTAAGTCAGTAATATTATACCAAACTCGTAATAAGATACCAAACTGATGTAACCTACTGCTTGAATAACTGTTTCATGTTCGTAATTGACTGTGATTTCTCGAATAAAATATATTAGAACTCAGAAATTGCCTTTATTATTTTAAATTTATTCGTTAAGCAGGAATTGGCATATTATTATATATCAATATGTATGCATGTACAGGTAAAGTGTATATGTGTGTGTGAGTATTTCCGTTCACGCACACATGCGTACACTCGACGCACACATATGAACTTACTAGAGCTAACTCTTGGGCTGTTGAAGTCGGTTAAAACTAGATGACGCGCGGCATGCAAAACCTTGACTGACGTCTCTATCTCTATATATTCATAGTACTCTTTGGAACAGATCAAAGAATACAAGTAGTAATAGGTTCCCGTTTTACCCTTTGGGAACCTTAAAAACACAAAGCAAAAAATGCGACACGGTTGGGATGTTTTAAAAAGTGCTGGATGGATTAGCGTTGGGATTTTTGGAGCGTCAACAAAAATCTTAACAGCGCGATGTACAATTTAGTATGGGCGAGTTTCGGACGTAACAGCGACATCTACCAGGAAGTTGGGTAAGCACTTCAAATACATCAACTTGCCCGATGTTTAACTTTAAACGATGGGGATACATTCTTTATATTATTGATAACATGATACCTACATGATGTGCCATATTTTTACAGGCTTTAGGGCCGAATAATATGGGGCCTACTAGCGCCATCTAGTTGCCCTGAGGGTAACTAATCCTTCAAGCTATATAGAATGTGGTGGTCTTCGCGTTTCAATTGTATGTTACTAAGAATACATTTTATTTTAGGATTACCTACTGAACTTGGCACCCATTTAGATCTCAATTCTTTTGTCGGCGAAGTTGACAACCACGCATATTCTTAATATTGAACTTGGGGTCCCGTTTTCATATTTATGTTTTGGTGGGATACTACAAGTACAGGGGGAAATCTGAAAACTATACATTTGTAATTTAGTACTGAACCCTCGGTGGGCGAGTCCGACTCGCGCTTGTCCGGTTTTTTCGTATTTGGAACCTTGCACATACTTATAATTTAATTTGAAATGCAGTGCTCTTGTATAATGCCAGCTCCACACGCTTGGCAAACAATGTTTTTGTCACAAATCTAAGGGTGTTTGAGAAGTCTGAAAACTATGCATTTGTAATTTAGTACGGAACCCTCGGTGGGCGAGTCCGATTCGCGCTTGTCCGGTTTTTCGTATTTGGTACCTTGCGGTTTGCTGATGATATAGTAGTCTTGGCTGAGACCATGGAGGACTTAAGTACGATGCTCGATGACCTCAGTAAAGCTTCCGAGCGAGTTGGTCTAAGGATGAACATGGATAATACGAAGATCATGTCAAATTTCCATGTAGTACCAACTCCCATTACAATCGGACACTTTACGCTCGAAGTTGTAGATGATTATGTATACCTAGGACAGACTGTCCAGTTAGGTAGGTCCAACTTCGAGAAAGAGGTCAATCGTCGAATCCGACTCGGCTGGGCAGCATTCGGGAAGCTACGGCACATCTTTTCGTCCAATATTCCGCAGTGTCTCAAGACGAGAGTCTTTGACCAGTGATGACAAATGGCACTGAAACGTGGTCGCTTACAATGGGCCTCATAAGAAGGCTCAAAGTCACCCAAAGGGCAACCTTGCACATATTTACTTAAAATTTAATTAGAAATGCAGTGCTGTATAATGCCAGCTTCACATGCTTGGCAAACAACGGCAAATAGGGGTGTAGACTCATGTTAAAATTGTTAACGTAGTGTTACTAAATGGATAGTAAACCATCAAATTATTGTAATTAAGTATAATAAAAAATATATACTGACAATCCTAAAAAGTTATATGGACCTTGAAAGTTTACAAAAAATATGCATTTTTTTTATTGTCTAAGAGTAAATTTAAAGCTACCAATAGAAACCTTACGTTTTTATAGAAACAAAATTGTGAAACGACTATGGACCTAAACGCAGTATTTCGCGACCGAGACAACAATTTACTTGATTTTCTATACAACGATTAGTACAAATAGCGGATTGTGACGTCATACTTTTAAGTCAATTAGTATGAAGTGTTTTGGGTTGCCGCCAGCGAGGTCAATCTTTGTATCTAATCTTTGGGTATTTATGTTATTTAATTGTAGTTGCTTCCATACAAGTCGGTTAAAGCTTTGTTTTTACCCAACTGCCGAAGGAGATGAGGGTTATATTTTTCGAGAGTATGTATGTATGTATGTAAGTATGTATGTATGTGTGTATGTCTTATTCTTTGACACGCCCTGTAGCCTAAACCGTTTGACGGATTTCGACTTATGAGGTGTCGTTGGATTCCTCATAATCGTGGGAGTTATATATAATATTTGCAAAAAAGCACTTGGGTTTTTTGAAAAATCTTTTGATTTCACTTGTTAAAGTAAATTATTTCATCGATTGTTTCCAACGTTAGCGCGTTTCATAAACGTGTCTCTAATCGAAGATCTATAGGTAGGTTATAGGTTGTACGCGGGCTGGGTTTCCGCAACTCGACGTCATAAATGCGCCTATTTTGCGTAGGGGTTTTGGCACTACTGTTATTCGTGCCAACCCAGTTCCACCAGGAAGCCTAGCAGACCCTTTATGTTGCCGACGGCTTCCGGTAGTGACCCCGGTGTTCCGAGGTACTTTGCCCTGTAGTCCGCCACTCCAGGACATGTCAGGATGACGTGGGCGGCTGTCTCGTCCTCTTCCATGCAGGCTCTGCAGAGAGGACTGTCTGTAACACCTAAAGTAAAAAGGTGTTTGTTTAGTAGTGCATGACCAGTTATAGCTCCTGTCAGAAGACGGAGTGCCGGCCTCTTTAGCTGCTTTAGCTTCGTTGACAATCTGGGGTTGATTGTCGGGAGAGCCTCCCTGGTTTGCCTGCAGGTTCCTAGGGTGTTCCAATGTTTTTGGTGTTCTACCTTGGTGTTTAGTCGCAGTGTGCTCCGCAGCCATGCAGAGGGTAGAGGAATTGTGGGTTCCGGTCCTACAGCTCTTGACTCTGAACCCTCTCTAGCCAGTGCATCCGCTGCATCGTTACCGCGTGAATTACTGTGCCCTTTGATCCATTGCAGGGTTATGTCGCTGTTATTACATACCTCTGATAGGATTTTGTGGCACTCGTGTATCAGCCCAGAAGTTGTTGCGTGACCTTGCAGGGCTTGCAGTACGGATCGACTATCGGAAAGTATGCGGATGGGATATCCCCTTACCTCCCTGGAGGCGATTGCGTGAGCAGCCATTATTATGCCCATACACTCTGCCTGGAAGACGGTGTTGTGGGTCCCTAATGGTGTCGAAATGCGTATGTTTAGGTCCTCCGAGAATACTCCTGATCCAGTGCCTGACCTTGTCTTGGACCCGTCCGTGAAGATTCTTAGCTCTCTGGGGTTAAGTCCTTCCTGGGGGGTTTCGTATAGTTCAACTTTGTACTTTTTGTCAAAGACGAACTGTCTGGGAATGATGTCTGAAGTTGCCTCTATAAGGGGCTCCCTACCTACAGCCTCGTAGAGTATTTCGGTGTGTGGAACCCTGGGCAGTCTCCAGAGATGTTGTCTTTTGAGCCTTATGGCTGCTGCCAGAGCCTCTTGCCTGATGAAAATGTGAAGCGGCGGAATGTCCATGATGGCTTCCAGGGCTGCAGTCGGTATAGTCCTCATGCAGCCACTAGCCGCCATGCAGGCCAGTCTCTGGAGGCGTTGTAGTTTAGCTTCGATCGTGGTTAGCGTGGTACGAGGCCACCACACTATGGCACCGTAGCTTACTATTGGTCGGATTACTGTCTGGTACAGCCATAGAGTGATCTTGGGGTTTAGTCCCCAGGTCCTACCTATCATTCTACGGCACTGCCAGAAGACGACTGTAGCTTTTTGGATTTTATTGTCTAGATGACTGCTCCAATTAAGTTTGGCATCGAGTATTACACCTAAGTACTTTACCTCTGTTGACAATTGGAGTTCTGTATTGAACAGTCTGGGCAGGCGGTAGGTCCCCAGATTCCGTTTGTTGGTGAACATTACCAGCTCGGTCTTCCTTGGGTTGACTGTTAGTTCATTGTCATTGCACCAGCGTTCCACTATGGCGAGTGCGGAGCGGGTGACATCGCACACTGTACCTGCATGTATGCCGCTGGTGAGTATCGTTATGTCGTCAGCATACCCGATGGTGTAGTGATGACTGTTGTTTAGCTTGGTGATTAGGTCGTTAACCACCATGTTCCAGAGTAGTGGTGAGAGGACGCCTCCCTGGGGGCATCCCTTCGCTACTTGTGCTTGTTTTGTTTGGTCTTCCCCGAGCCTAATGACCCTTTGACTTAACATGTTGTGTATCAATTTAATCATAACCGCATTCACTCCATGCCTTCCCAGTGCTGCGGTTATGCTGGTGAATTTAGTCTTGTCGAAGGCTCCCTCGATGTCAATGAAGGTGCCTAAACACATAGTCTTGTTTTTGATCGCGACTTCGGCCTTGGTAACCACTGCGTGAAGCGCGGATTCTGTTGATTTACCTGAACTGTAGGCATGTTGATTCTGATGCAGGGGCAGGCATCGAAGATCTATGTAGATAGAGAATTTTAATAGATGGCTTCTGCCTCTGGACGATGGTAAATTAACCTTACTAAATTGAGAAGTAGCAGATAGCAGATGACTAATACATTCTTGACGTCTAATGTCGTTTATAATTTATTCGTGTTATATCGGTGAACTCAGTTTCAGTATAATAATTTGATAGGTGGTAACAATGCTTACATCCTCGTATGTGTTTGTGTACTGTGTGTGTGAGCCCCTCTATTCTATTCTTCCTCTATGAGGATCTGCCTTACATTAACGACACTCGCTGGTATTAACGAGGTCGTTTTCAAAAATAGAGCATCTTTTTTTTCCACATTTTACTGCTACAAATTGTCCGTACTTATACAATCTAGGGGAACACAACGATAGCGCGTTGTATAATGCGTGCAGCGCCATCTAGCGGTGAATTGGGTATTTAGGAAACTATATTGTGGAGACTTTATTCCACGAAGATTCTTGATTTACTGTCACTCGACACAAATGGAAAATTGGCAACTCGAAATTATTGGTCGAATCTGAACAATGACAATTTGAAAATCCTCAACATGGAAAATTGTCAAGCCTGAATAATGGTACTTAAAAATTAATAATTATTATTAATTACTTACTACAAGTAAAATTGATATACTTGATAAATATGACCAATCGAAAATACGTTATATATGAATTTTGTACAAAATACTCGATTTTCATATTTTGTAATGCAGGGACTGCATCTGATAATATGTTCATAGAATGGGAATGCTGCATGTGTGATGGGCTCCCTGCCTAAAGGGCAAAGTTTTGATACGTTTCTGTAATTGTATATTTTTATTTTTTTAAGTAGTTTTAAATGACATTCTTGTGTATAATTTTTGGTTGTTAAATAAATAATAAATTTAAATATAGTAAAAGCCTGTTCATAGAACATGAACATTTTATCATAAATTTGAGAGTGGCGGTAAAATGTGCGCCGACCGGAGATGGTTGTGCGCGGTGACAGGGCGAGACTGGGAGTGAGGAGATAATTCACCGTTGGTGAAGTTGAACACATTTCTTACTACGGTCATCATTTATTCGTTTTACGGACATTTATTAGTAGATTGTTAACCAAGGGTTGAAAGTGACCCATTGCTCCCGAGATATTTCTGGCGCTCGAACGAAGTGAGAGTGCCAATAGTTCGAGGGTGAAATGGGTAATTTCACCCGAGTTAATCACTCTACTTTTCATTTCGACTGTGAGGAAAGTAAAATACTGCTCGTACATTTTATAAAACAGGTATATTAAGAGTAGTCAGTTAAAATACACATACTGCCAACTTTAGAAAAGTTTAAAAACGTATCTGATTTAATAGTTTTAATCATATTTCTTGTATTTATATAATTCTATAAATAAATGATTAGAATTATTTGCTGAATATGAAATAAATTAATTATTCTATGTATTTTAGATATACCTGAGTAAAATAATTAAAACTATATCCAACCTCTAACCTCTTTGCACTGGCTACTTGCCACGGCCTACTCGATTGTAATCGATTGTAAACATTGTAATCGAGTAGGCCGCGACGCAACTAATCTAGAGGGCCATGCCGAAACGTGAAAAAAAAGTTTCATAGCATTATGGCGGGCAGCCGATATTTACAGAAATGATTTTGAATGTTGATTTTCTGTAATAAGAAAGAAAAATACCAACAGTAAAAGGATTTTTTATCAACATCGTCGTAATGAACCCGTCGCTTAATGTATAGCTGAGTTTCGATATATGTAAAGTTTTTATTTTAATAATATGAAGTAACTCAATTATCTCCGACTCCGTGGTTGACCGTAACAATAAAAAAAAAATGCTTTCCACCCTAGGGGAGAAAACGCAATTTTCCACCCGGCTATATGCCCATGAAAAGTCAACTTTCAGAACAGGAGAGATGAAAAGTTGATTATGTATATTTGTTGCTGTTTCATCCTGTTTGCCATACGATTAAATAAATAAACGGTCACTTAGCGAGCGTCCAGCTTAATAGTTGTTGTGATGAGTGCAGTGAGTCACGGGGTAAGTGTTCATAATTATGGTGTTGGTCTGGATTCTGGGGTGCCAATATTTTGCAATTCGAACCGAGGGTGTCAGAGGGTCCTTACCGTGCGACCTTTTGTCCACAGCTTTTTATCGCCGTTTTCGATGTACGGAAGTTGGTTATAATAATAATTCATTTATTTATTCAACCAACTTGGATCATACATTTAAATACTATACACAAACCATAAAAAATATAAATACATGTCAGGGTTAGTAGGTAAATTTCAACTTACATCTAAAGTGTTAGTAGACATTATTTCCCATTACATGCAGTGCACTGCAATGGTTTAGGTAGGCACCATCCAACCTGCCTGCAAACATTGCCAGAATGCTGTTGGTGCTGACCCTTACCCTATTGAGCAGCGATGCGGCTTTTTTACGTATTATAAGTTTATCTCAAAAATTTCATTTTTAGTACAAGCTTTTATCGCTGACTGTACTTTTCTGTATACCGTCATCAACTACTGGTTGAGACGATTCTAACGAGGACAAACTCAACGGGGTTACGTCGGTTAAGTACTGAATTCCCATGGCCATCTTCTGTCTCCATCATAAGATCAGCTCGATCATAATATTGAATTGTCATCCAAACTATATAACTAATACCCAAAATTTCAGCTCAATTGAATAACGGTAAGTGACTGAAAAAAAGATTGAAAATTTTGACGAACAACTTATATACTCACTTATTAAGTTATTATAAAGGGCCTCAGAGCATAGAATACTAGAGAGAGGACAAGCCGCCGGCGGCTGCGTCGCAGTTGTTAGCTCAATGGGCATACTCTGCCGCTAGTTCACCGTCCGTTGTTACCGAGTGTGCACGCGTGCTGCGAGCAGAGAATATTACGTTTCTTCCCAAAATGCCAGAAATGATGCGCGTGTATTGTCCAATAGGAGCGTAGGTTATACAAGTGTCCAATGTGTGCGTGCTTTGTCTTGTCAATTACTTGTGCTTTGTGTGGTTTAATGAACTTATACCACCAAATACCTGTTAGGACCCTAAGTTATAATTCGTTGGAGGTAAGACGTAATTACAATTTGTTGGTGACTGCGTGTCGGATCATACGCGGTGAGTCAGATTGTCCGGAGCAAGTGAGTCGCCTCGTGCGACTCTATACTCCGGATATCCCAAAGATAACCCTTAGGCCACGGCGACGCGATTTGTTGGCGGTGCCTGTCGCGCGCACTGTGTCACGCAGGAACTCGCCGCTGATCCGTGCTCTCTCACATCTCAATGCGCAAGAGGCATCAGCACCGAAGTGTGACTTACTTGCGTGGCGATGGATGTATGTGTGCGGTGAATGTCTGAGCTTCTGTGAAGAGATGGATGACAGGCAATCAACTGTATCTACCAATGTAATTATATGTGTTTTGTTTGTTTTGTTGTATAATTTAGTATCGTTTTCATGACGCATTGGTTTTAGGACTGTAATGTTGTGTTAACATGTTTTTAATAATAAATAAATAAATAAAATAAAAAAACTTGCTACAGGCGTACTCAATACAATTGGGCCGGCATGTCCGATCTCCTTATATTCATACATCTGTGGTA
The DNA here is from genome assembly GCA_963854355.1 of Epinotia brunnichana. Taxonomy (NCBI): domain Eukaryota; kingdom Metazoa; phylum Arthropoda; class Insecta; order Lepidoptera; family Tortricidae; genus Epinotia; species Epinotia brunnichana. The sequence continues at coordinate 16,896,001 of OY977956.1, forward strand.
ACTACTTATTGACAGCCACGAATAGGGTTTGCAATCCGGATCCAACTTGTATGGAAAGATCCGGATCCAGATCCGCGGATCCGGATCTTTTCATACAAGTCGGATCCGGATTGCAAACCCTAGCCACGAATTATCCGTAGGTACTAAACATACATCGTTATCGCGGGGGCAAAATCACATCGGTTAAAGAACGTGTATAACATAACAGAATGTCTATTTAGTAAAAACAATATATTCTGCCTACGCATTCTTAGCCTTCAAGAAGTTTAGTGTATATATCTCTCTTTAAATTTAAGAGTTATCCTCTTGTCGGTGGAGTATTTTCCACTTCTCTCTGTCGTACGCCAGTCCCTTGACTCACTCGAAGTTTAGTGTAAGAAACGAAATCTTTGCTGGAAAAAGTCAATCAACCTTGTCTGCCACTGTACGATTACCTTTAAGTCAACGTGTCAACTAGGTATAATAATAAACCATAAATTCATCACACGTTATTTTCCTTCGAGGCATTTTTAAAAGCACTAGGTTCCTACAAAATCCAGTATTCGTTAATTATGTTGCTACAAACCAATCGAGGACTGACAAATGTCTAAAGTAGCAGGAAAAGTGACTGAAGATGTTGCGTAGGTAATCTATTTAAGTATGTCCTACTAATCAAGTCAAGTACGAAGGTAACATATTTGAAAGAAAATGTATAAATTTTGAACTCGTAGGTATAAATGTTTCCCGGTGCGAGTGTCACTACTGTTATTGACTATTTGTCATAATCTTTCAGTACTGTCAAATCGTTTTTGCACCCGCGATAACGATGTATGTTACTTAAACAATCTACGAGAGCACAATTGGGTAAGTATTTGACAAATTGGGTATTTGACAACAGTGAAATTAAATTGTTTATCTATCCAAATATCATAAACCCTCCATGATGCGTTCAAGAACCGCACATTATGACCACCATAAAAATAGACAAACAAATTTCTTATCTGTGAAAATGTTATTATTGCTAAATAATAACATCGATTTCGATAATATTATTTCATTCAAATTTCGAACGTCTCTGAAAAACAAAGAAATTTGATTTAACCTCTATTCTAATATCAGTCGAGATGACGTTTAGTTAGAAATTAATTGTCAATTTGCACACAAATTTGACAAATGTCGCACGTAAGTAAGATATCGAACGATATGATAGTCGGATCAGTTGGATTCGACTCTAGTTTGTCTATGAATAAAAAAAAAACTATGACAGCTGCCAGAAAACAACGCCGCGATGCCGGTCATAATTAGCGGCTCCTGAATACATCATGGAGGCTTATGAAATGTGGATAGATAAAGTAGTGTATGTAACTGTACATAATTAGGCATTAAAACACTCGTGTGATGTTATTATGAAACGAGCCGCACTCGTGTTTAATGCCCTTCATTATGTACAGTCACATTAACTACTATTTTTCATTAGCAACAGATAAACATTACGAAAATACTCGGAAAGTATCAAGCTTTAATTTATGTTGGCTATTTTAAGATTTTTAAATTCGTAAAAACTAACAATAAGGACGTTGTTTGATTGTGACGTCACAACATAGTAATTCCTACAAATTCCATACTAACGGAGAGTTTTTGATGTTTCATAAAAAGAAGCTGATTTGACTTTTGTCAAATACCGAATTATTTTACGTATTATAAAATAGCCATTCCAATACAAGAATGCCCACGTCCAAGCTGGCTCCATTAGTACACATGGTATACTATGTGTGTCAAAAGATAAATAATTAAGAACTTAGAAAAGTTGAAAAACCCCTGACATTTTCCTTTCAAAGTTCAATATCTCAAAAACGACTGAACCGATTTTGTTGGGACGTAGCAAAGAACCATCTCGATCACGTCAGCTTTAGAAAAAAAAACCGCATTCAATTCAATTTTTCAATTCAATCGTTTTATTTCAGACCATGTGATCCATATACTGTTAGTAACAAAATAAACTTAAAACTATGTTAGCAATTATTATAATACATAAAAAAAGAACTGCAGTACTACTTGACATACGTCAAAGTAGTTCTGACCCGCTCGATCCAGTGCCACAATATGTTGCAATTAAATCTACCAGCCAGTACCTTCAGAATGCCATTTTGACTTTCCCTGACGCGACCCATCAGCGACGTGGTTTTCTTTCGCATTATGGCGTGAAAATCGTCCGTGCGCGTCTCAGCAAACATTTCCGACGCACTGCACCACTTTGGGAGTCTCAATAGCATTCTGAAGGCATTGTTGTATTGTATGCGTAGGGCGTTGTAGGCTCGTTTGGTATACCGAACCCACAGACCGCTAGAGTAAAAAGATTGGCTATACGCTTTGAACAGCGTTATTTTAACATTAACTGAGCATCTAGCGAATCTGCGAGCCAGCATATTACTCCTCACCGACAACGCCCTACGCTCTCTCTCGATATCACTATCATCACACAGGTCCTCCGTTATGATGTGGCCTAAGTACTTGTGTGGCATTGAAATCGGTCCATTCGTTTAGGAGCTACGATGCCACAGACAGACACATATACATGTGAAACTTATAACACCCCTTTTTTTGCGTCGGGGGTTAATAGGGATGGGGACACCAAATAAATTAATCTATAGTATTGCATTTGCTCGAAAAAAGATTAAAAATACAGTCGAATGGAGAATTTTTTTACACAAAAGAATAAATAACCACTAAGTTATAGTGACAAGCAAAACTCACTAAGTAACAAATACCTACTTAAATCAAAGGTCGTATCTCGATATCGACTACGTACCGAGATACGAGGTTTGGAAGAGCAGTGACAGTTTTGGTAGTGACTTTTGCTTGTCACCCGACGATATTAAGTGTCCGAAGTTCTATGTGGTATATGATGTCCCTTTATCGCAAAACGCGCCTTCATATGAAACGATTGTCATTTACTATGACGGTTGAGAACCGTGACGTCACGAGTCTCGAGCCTTTTCTCTATCTAACAAGTAACATTAAAACGGTTGTAGCTTGTTTATTTTTTGAGATATTTGGCATTGGGCATATTTATTTGCCTTTTTTTTCTTTCGGTGTAATAAAAAACATCGTCCACATCCCTATATTACGTAAATATAGTCGTCTCTTATTGCGTCGCATATAAAACGTGTCCCAAAACTCAACGATAAGCCGGCACCAGAGGATGGAGCTGCTTATGATTAGTCGAGAAAAAATAAGGAAAAAAATATATCTAAATAAGTAGCTCCATCCTCTGGTGCCGGCTTATCGTTGAGTTTTGGGACACGTGGTAGATATATTTTATTTTATATATTTAGATATATTTTTTTCCTTATTTTTTCTCGACTAATCATAAGCAGCTCCATCCTCTGGTGCCGGCTTATCGTTGAGTTTTGGGACACGTTGTATGTGACCTGTTGAATATTTGCTCCGAACGTTGTATGTTGTAACATGTTTGTTCTTTCCCCAGATTCGTGCTAAAACCCCAGCGCGAGGGCGGCGGCAACAACCTCTACGGTTCGGACGTGCGCGACGCGCTCCTGCGCATGCGGCACAGCCGCGAGCGCGCCGCCTACATACTCATGGAGAGGATATCGCCGCCACTGGTCAGTGCTCATTATATAGGATTAATGTAGGAAACCGAAAACATACTATTTTAACTTGGAAGCTAAAACCAAACACATTTACACATTACACACACACACACACACTTTTATTTTAATTTTTTTATTATTACACACACATTTATTACCTACTAGCCGCCCCTGCTTCGCACGGGTTTATGTGTATATTACATGCATGTATGGTTAGTATTTATACATATAAAACTTCCTCTTGAATCACTCTATCTATTTAAAAAAACGCGTCATAATCCGTTGCGTAGTTTTAAAGATCTACGCATACACTGATGCGTTACGCGCCCTCACGCGTACTTTTGACGAAATTGCTGGTTTTGTGGTTTGGGATTAGATAATAAGTAGATCGTTTGTGTAAAAGAGCGTTTCTCAAAAAAATTGCGTCATCATCGGGTAACTATTGTGTGTGCAGGTGTCTGGCTACGTGGTGCGGCCGGGCGGGCCGGTGCCGCCGCCGCTCACCGACCTGGTCTCCGAGCTGGGCATCTTCGGCGTCATCATCGGGTAACTATTGTGTGTGCAGGTGTCTGGCTACGTGGTGCGGCCGGGCGGGCCGGTGCCGCCGCCGCTCACCGACCTGGTCTCCGAGCTGGGCATCTTCGGCGTCATCATCGGGTAACTATTGTGTGTGCAGGGGTCTGGCTACGTGGTGCGGCCGGGCGGGCCGGTGCCGCCGCCGCTCACCGACCTGGTCTCCGAGCTGGGCATCTTCGGCGTCATCATCGGGTAACTATTGTGTGTGCAGGTGTCTGGCTACGTGGTGCGGCCGGGCGGGCCGGTGCCGCCGCCGCTCACCGACCTGGTCTCCGAGCTGGGCATCTTCGGCGTCATCATCGGGTAACTATTGTGTGTGCAGGTGTCTGGCTACGTGGTGCGGCCGGGCGGGCCGGTGCCGCCGCCGCTCACCGACCTGGTCTCCGAGCTGGGCATCTTCGGCGTCATCATCGGGTAACTATTGTGTGTGCAGGGGTCTGGCTACGTGGTGCGGCCGGGCGGGCCGGTGCCGCCGCCGCTCACCGACCTGGTCTCCGAGCTGGGCATCTTCGGCGTCATCATCGGGTAACTATTGTGTGTGCAGGTGTCTGGCTACGTGGTGCGGCCGGGCGGGCCGGTGCCGCCGCCGCTCACCGACCTGGTCTCCGAGCTGGGCATCTTCGGCGTCATCATCGGGTAACTATTGTGTGTGCAGGGGTCTGGCTACGTGGTGCGGCCGGGCGGGCCGGTGCCGCCGCCGCTCACCGACCTGGTCTCCGAGCTGGGCATCTTCGGCGTCATCATCGGGTAACTATTGTGTGTGCAGGGGTCTGGCTACGTGGTGCGGCCGGGCGGGCCGGTGCCGCCGCCGCTCACCGACCTGGTCTCCGAGCTGGGCATCTTCGGCGTCATCATCGGGTAACTATTGTGTGTGCAGGTGTCTGGCTACGTGGTGCGGCCGGGCGGGCCGGTGCCGCCGCCGCTCACCGACCTGGTCTCCGAGCTGGGCATCTTCGGCGTCATCATCGGGTAACTATTGTGTGTGCAGGGGTCTGGCTACGTGGTGCGGCCGGGCGGGCCGGTACCGCCGCCGCTCACCGACCTGGTCTCCGAGCTGGGCATCTTCGGCGTCATCATCGGGTAACTATTGTGTGTGCAGGGGTCTGGCTACGTGGTGCGGCCGGGCGGGCCGGTACCGCCGCCGCTCACCGACCTGGTCTCCGAGCTGGGCATCTTCGGCGTCATCATCGGGTAACTATTGTGTGTGCAGGGGTCTGGCTAAGTGGTGCGGCTACCAACAAACGGGACAAAATAACGACAAGAAATAGATGATTAACTCAAGTAACTAATCATCGTCATCAAAGTAACTAAATATGTGAATCTATTTCCAGGTCCAAAGACAAGATCTACAGCAACCGGCAAGTGGGGCACATGCTGCGCACGAAGCTGGCCGACGCCAACGAGGGCGGTGTGGCCGCCGGGCTCGGCGCACTCGACTCGCCGTACCTGCTCGACTTGTAGTACTGCCTTGCCACTTGTAGCCAGTGCACTGGCGCCTGTACTGGCATGGCCCACTTGATCAATTGCAAATCTACTCGCTATACCAGCCTGACTTGCAACCCTGCTTTATCCGTCCACTGTAGCCGGTGCACTCACGACAGTACTTGCACCAGCCAATAGTTACCGTCAAGTGCGGAGCAAATTTTAGACTTGCCCATTACCTAAAAATGAGCAAGTATACTCGCCCAGTACTGGCATGGCACCGATGTGACTTTCTCACTTGCTCACTAGTTAGCCTCGCACGTTTTTGTTACCAAGATGATATTTATATTATGTCATTAATAATTATCAAAATAACTATAATTTAATAAACTGCTTGAAGTCGAAAAACATTCCTTGCCGCTATTTTGAGTTGCACTAAGGTAAACGTCCCAGTGTCCGACAGTGGCCTAATACATGACATTTTCAATCTTATGCCAAAGCAATAGATGTGAATGCTTCCCGCTTTGTAGTGGAAATCCCACGATAGAGACATGACGCATATGTGAGTCATTGGCCTTCAATGGGTTAATGTGTCAATCGTTGGGACTTTTACCTTATTGGTCGACCGTGCAGGCGTTGGGCGTGCGCCAAATTTGGGCTTGGATCTATTAAATACCAAATAAAATTGTTAAATTTCGCTGGCGAATAATCCTCCATGATTCACGCCATTAGTGCATGGAGGTCATTCTTATGTATACATCTTTATACACTTAATATATGTAGGTATATACTGGAGATTATTTGATGTGGTCGAATTGCATCAAAGGAGACCATTCGTAAAGCAACTCTACCCTCCAAGGTACAAGATTCCAATGGGGAACGGATGAAAATTTCAGAAGTCCCTGATTTTTTTTTTGTGATAGGAATTACCTTCCTTAGCACTAGAAAAAAGTGGCAGACTTTACAGCTGCGTCAATTATTTTTGAAAAATATAAACATATTCCTCATAATTACGTTTTAGGTTTAGGACATCCCAATAAGACACTTTCCTTGATCCGTCTCATATTACAAGAAAATATCTTAAATATCCGTGGTAAACTGACACTGGCAATGATATTGACAGCTGCAGAAGCTATATTGGTCGTTGCTAATAGGGTCAGATATATATATATATATATATTTACAATAAGAGACGGATCAAGGAAAGTGTCTATTCGCGGTCCTATACCCAAAACGTAAGTGAGGAAACTGTTTATATTTTTCAAAAATAATGAACGCAGCTGGAAATGCTGCAACTTTTTTCTGGTGCTAAGGAAGGTTATTCCTTTCACCAAAAAAATAATCAGGCACTTCTAAAATTTTCATCCATTCCCAATTCCAGTGACAGGTTTATAAAAAGTCGCCCACTTTAAGTCATCTCAACCATACATATGTGACCGCGGTTGAACTTAATAACAATCTAAGTAATTGAATTGATAATATTAATGCCACACTCAATATCTCAATGCCTTGCGTTTAATGTATATGCAATAGGTAAAAAACCTAATTAAATGTCGGCAGTTGATAACCAATAGCCTCATTAGGAAATCAGTTGCTAATCTTAGAAACGTTGTATGTTTGTACTGAAACGTTACTACGTTACGAGTTATTGAAAAAGTATTCATTACTTAGCGAGTGTTGATTTCCAACTGACTACATTTACAATCAAATACACTAACCTTTTATAGACCTTATCTAATTGCAATAAGGTCTAAAAACGGTTGGTTAATTTCGTTGGCATTTACAGTAAACAGAATTAATATCAGTAAAATATGGTCAATACACAGATATGTACACTTATAAAGTTTTGTGGGGCCCAGGGTCTCCACTAAAACACCTTAATGAGACCACTTACGAAAAAATGGAATTCATTTTTATATTTTCGCTAGTTCTAAAATCAAACTAAACATATGCTCTACCTCTAAAATTTAACTTATTTTCCATTCCATTGAACTATTTTGTTATTTTTATAAGAATCTGGGACTCAAGAAAATAATTCTGACTATTTCGTACAGATATTAATTTTGTTACCTGTATAGTTAATTAATTACATTCCAAAGTTTTCAATCGTATGTTTTTATTATGAACTATTTTATATGATTAAATATGGTTTCTATTAGAATTGTACAGTTATATAAATTAGGTACTACATGAACAAATCATAAAACTTCATTGTTATTTTTTATTTTAGAAAAAATAAACACCGTTTAAAAACTAAAGTTTTAGTGCGCTTATTTTGAGCTGAAAATTAAAATGTTATTACTCGTCACTTGTAGTTAGTAGTACAGTTGGCTTCAATAATATCTTCGTTACTAATATTACTCACAATTTTTTTGTCAAGTCAATAAGATCGTGCTGTGGATATTTAACTTTTTGGATGGTTATGCTTTGAATAAATATTTTTTTGTATAATATCGTTGGTACAGTAGACGGCAAACTTCGTGCGCAAATAAGGGGAAGTGGGGGGGCAGCTTGCACGTACAATTCGCCTTTGCGCAGGCAAGGTCATTTGCGCACGAAGTTTGCCGTCTACTGTACCTTTTTGAAGATGCCATAATGTACTAATATCTAATTTGTGTGTACCTACTAATTCTCTATTCCTGCGAACATAAGTTCTATAAAAATGGCAATTCATTAAGTTTTTGATTTGTTCAAGAAGCGGTGCTGTAGAATAAATTCATAATAAATAATGTTTTTTACGGTTTTGACTAACGAATAAATACACTATATTGTATAAATGTCTTTTATTCATTGCTTTTATCAAAGAAATGGTATAAATACCGGCCAACCTCGCTGGTGGAAAACGTTTCGGTCTTAGGTTGGTATATTCGTATTCCACTTATCCAAGATCTTGTCCAATGTGTACTTATTTGCGTCTCACATTTTGCTGAAAAAAAATGTGAGACGCAATGCACATTGGACAAATCTTCTTCTTGGACAACCCTTATTTACAGTCGATCGACGGTCAATTCGACTGACAATTTTATGTTCTCCTTCAGAGCACCGCGTCTGTTAAATTTCTAACAATAGTACGTACATTGTTGTAGAGGCTAAAAAGTAGGCAATAGATGGATGAGTGGGTTCGAGGTCCGCGAAGGAGACGAGTCCACCTATTGCACTTTTGGCCGAGGTAGTGCTTTTCACGCCTACTGCGAGGAAATTGCAAATTCAACTCACAATATTATTAATCGTATCTACACTATGCTTCCGTCACAGAGGTGAATAGTGTAATTATTATGGATAACAGAATTGATGTACGAGTATGTATAAAACCTAGAGATATAACGAAGACACTGTTACTCCAACGTCAAAAATGGAAGTGAAAGCTACTGTGCAGAACCTGCTGAAGAAGATAGCAACAGAGAAGGATTATGAAGATTACTCGGTAGTAGAAAAAGAAAGAAATGGAACTGGCATCATGTCACATTACTTCTTCATAACACTTTTCTCAGAAAAGAAAAAGGACTTAAAGCTCTTCGTAAAAGTCGCCGCATTGAGCAAAAAGATACGCCAGGTTATACCCATCTCCACTCTCTTTACTGCAGAACTTTATTTCTACAGAACTTTGCGAGAAATATACGACATTCTTGAGGATACTAATGGTGTTCCTGAGGAGAATAGATTCCGCAAGCCGAAGTTTTACGGAAGCAGCGGCAAGTATCTTTACGAAACTCTGGCGCTGGAAGATCTGGTTGCGGAGGGTTATGAAGATTTCGACAGACAGAGTGCGGCTGATTTGGAGTATATGACCACAGGGATAGCATTAATGGCTCAGTTCCACGCTCTCTCTCTAGCCTACTCGCAGCATGATCCAGAAGGATTCGCAAGAACAAATGAATTTCTGAAAATGGATCTGGCGAAAGTAAAACCTTGGCTCAAGAGCGTGACGCCTAAAATTCTGTCCACCGCATTCGCAGCTGCCGAAACACACAGAGACAAACTTGAAGACTACTTCGCGAAACCGCACAACATTGATCAAATCGTGGGCTTTTATCAGGGGTATGATAAAAATGTTTTAGTTCACGGGGATTTTAAGCCGAGTAACCTGATGCATAGACGGCGGAACGGGCAACTTGAAATCGTAGTGGTGGATTTCCAGCTTGTTCACGACGGGGACCCTGTTCTTGAGCTTCTATATTTCATTTATACCTCCACTGATGAGACATTTCGTCGGGCCCACTACGAAGAGTTGCTAGATATATACTATGAGAAGCTGCGAACATCTTTGCTTAGACTTCACGTTGACCCAGTGGTGTACTCTGAAAATACTTATAGAGCGCGCTTGGGAGAATGTAGTATGTTAGGTCTGGTTATGTCGGTAGTGCTTTTGCCTGTAGTGTTTGTGGATGAGAGTAAAGCCCCGAAGTGGAACGCGGATGACGCAGAAATCACAGATTTCGCGGTGGAGCCCAGCGCGCTTTTTAAGGAACGGTTTAATGGGATATTAAATAATTATGTGGAGTGGGGGCTGCTGTAATCTGCAGTCTTTTTTAAATAAAACGTACATCTCTTTCTGTTTATTATAGGTATGCACACTCAGCGTCAAATACTCTGTGGCAGTCAAAGTGGCCAAATAGTTCGGTACACCATACTAAATATCTGGTGTACCGAACTATTTGACTACTTTGGTTGCTACAAGTATTTGACGCTGAGTGTACCTACCTTGCGACAGTAACAGTTGGTGGGCACCAAAGGGCCGTTAAAAAAGTTATGAATTTATCAACAAACACATAAGAACTGGCATGGACCCAAGCCACCTTACCAATAAGGAACGGCGGCCTGGGAACCCGCAAAATTTTAAGTGTGGCTTTGCCGGCATTCCTGTCTTCAATCCACAGCACGCTAGATCTCGCAGGTAGAATACTAAAAGCCCCAGCGGGCATTAACTGCGAGATTGCATGTTTGGACGAGGCCATGAATGCCTGGCTTGCTGGACCGAGTCCAAATCCCCCGTCCAAACCACATAGGCAAAGGGCCTGGGATACAATAGCCTCCGTCGCCACCTTACAAACATTAATAGAGCCTTCAACAGGCAGGGACCGGGCCAGGCTGTAAGCGGTGTCCAAGCCAGAATCTGGTTACTGGCTCCATGCATATCCCTCGCCCAACACTGGTACTTTTATGGTTATGGTTTAAGAATTTATTTCTCCAAAAGAATACAATTCACTTATCTAGAGAAATACAGTACTTAACATGCCTTAAAGTATAATTTAATTTAACAATGTGTACGAATGCAAAGAATACATTTCAAATAGTCTTAATATTATCGACCCAGACACTCTACGCATAGCCGTCGGTCTCTGGCTGGGAGCTAGGATCTGCACAGGTCACAACTGTGTTTCTTGTGGGGCTCCAGTGGACCGATTCGGCCACCATGGCCTCTCCTGCTCCTCGGGCGCCGGCTGCCTGTCCCGCCACGCCGCGCCGCTCTCAACGACATTCTCAGAAGGGCGCTCGTCAGTGCCAACGTTCCCGCTGCTCTGGAGCCCCAGATTGTGCGGAGCAATGACAAGCGCCCTGACGGGATGTCGTTGATACCCTGGAAGACGGGCCGTGCGCTGGTGTGGGACGCCACCTGCACAGACACCCTGGCGGCGTCCTACCTACCAGCGACTACCAAACGCGCGGGGGCGGCGGCAGACGCCCGGGAACGCCTCAAGGTCTCAAAGTACAGCTGTCTCGGCGCCCAATATCAGTCCTTTGCTTTCGGCGTCGAGACACTAGGTCGTTGGGGTAAGGGTGCGCTGGAGCTCCACAGGGAGCTCAGCAAAAGGTTGAGGGAGGCAACGGGTGACCCTCGCGCCGGCAGCTTTCTCGCGCAAAGAATCGCAATCGCAGTTCAGCGCGGGAATGCTGCCTGCGTGATGGGCACCCTGCCAAGAGGCCCAGGCCTCTTATTTAATTAGTTACCTATTTTATTTTATTTTATTTTAAGTTTAAGGTTTAGTTTTAGTTATTTGAATTGAATAATAGTTTTGTCTTGTAAAACTTTAATACATGTTTTTATACTTTTTAGTGCACTTTAAACCGTTTTTTTATTTATTTATTGATGAAGACATACCTAAGTTAAGTTAAGTTTTACATATAACTGAAAATTATCATTTTTTTACTCGTCACTTGTAGTAGGTGGCCTCAATAATATCTACGTTAACACTTACAATTTTTTTGTCCAGTCAATTAGATCGTGCTTTGGATATTTAACTTTAAGGATTGTTATGCTTTGAATAAATATTTTTTTGTATAAGATATTTAAATATGCCAAATGTACCTAGTTACTAATATGTTATCGAACCGTTCTAATTTGAATTCTATTCCTGCGAATATAAGTTCTATAAAAATGGCAATTCATAAGTTTTTGATTTGTTCAAGAAGCGGTGCTGTAGAATATATTCAATATATGCATAATGAATAATGTTTTTTACGGTTTTGACTAACGAATAAATACACTATATTGTATAAATGTATTTTATTCATTGCTATTATCCAAGAAATGTCATAAATACCGACCAAGCCAACCTCGCCTCGCTGGTGGAAAACCTTTTGGTCTTAGGGTGGTATATTCCACTTGTCCAAGATCTATGTCCAAGATTTTGCTTACAAAAATGTGAGACGCAAAGCACATTGGACAAAGAAGTGGAATACCACCCTTATTTACATTCGTTCGACGGTCAATTCGACTGTTGACGGGTCTAATTCGACTGACAATTTTATGTCCTCCTTTAGAGCCCCGCGTATTTCTAACAATAGTACCTATATTGTTGTAGAGGCTAGAAAGTAGGCAATAGATGGACGAGCGGGTTCGAGGTCCGAACCACAGGTGGGGACCTCGAAGGAGACGAGTCAACCTATTGCACTTTTGGCCGAGGTATTACATAGTGCTTTACACGCCTACTGCGAAAAATTGCAAATAATTATTAAAAAAAAATTAAGTAGGTACTACCTTATGAAAGATCTCGATACTAACACGCAAGCGCAGGCCCGCTCGGCGGGGAGCGAGGGCCCTGTCATTTTTCGAATCGCTGATTCCAACTGGACTACAGAAACATTGTTCGACAATTTGAATTCATAGTTCGTGCGACGTCCAACTAACCCCAGCTTTGAAGCCTGAATTCTGACCATCATTTGCCACATTTCCGAGCAGTGGCGTGAAAAAGGTATGGCAATAGAAGTAGCTATGCAGAGTAACACGCATGCACTGCCAAGAGTTTGAGTTTAGGTGGGTTCCAGGGATGAAAGTGTTAAACTGATCTAATAATTCCTTATTCATTAGTCGTGTGTCGGCCATTTTGAGCAGGTTAGGAATGCCACATTGTATAGACACAGGCGGTTGATTTATTCGTCCACGGCCAAAACAATATTAAATAAATATAACATACACGAATCGAACTAGCCCTATAAGTCTATAGTAAGCTCAATAGGGCTTGTGTTATGGGTACTATACCACGATATACTTAATAGATGTAAATACTTAATTAGGTACAATAAAGAATGTACACGATAAAATCCAGCCGCACCTGATCTAGTATATTTTTCTACCAACTCTGCCTATGAAATACTTATCACTTTTTTTTTATAATCCATAGATGTAACACTAAAAAATAAAAGTATAATCATATTAAAATATTTGAGCATGTGAGAGGTTTTCCGTTATATATTCCAACATACTTATTGTTTTTTTACCAGCAAATTCTGACAGTCTTTGGTAGGTTTCTGCCTCTAAATTATTGATATATTAGGTGTTTGTAAGTGTTCGAAGAGCTATTCTATGCTTTATTAAATTGTCTTTTCACAATAACTAACATTTTTTTCATTAACTTCTGTTTGGGACAGTTAGGAGATATTTACCACTTTAGTCCATTTTCTTTTTGGCTAATATTTGTCAAACAATTGCCTTCCATACAAAAACTACTTTCAGTGCTTGAAGTGGGCAGTCTTGCAGGCTACCCCAAGTAGAAACCAGTCAACTAATGTAACTTTTTGGTCAAATGATATTCTTAAAAGTGTAAAACACCTTGTTACTTATAATGTAAATACGATAATGGTATTGTAGTAAAAAGTGAATGACCATTGTCAAATATTGTTGCACAAACAATTATAAGTGTGTTGGAATGTATAACACAAAAACTCATACTTGCTCGTACATTTTGAAATGATTGTATTTTTATTTTAAAGTATTATATCTATGGATTATTAAAAAAAAAGTGATGTTTCTTAATAAGCAGTTGGTAGAAAAATATACTAGATCAGGTGTGTACGGATTTTATCGTGTACAGTACTACTCTACTACCACCACCAGGCTAACCAGTCGTCAAATTGCGTCAAAATCAAACCGAATTTTGAGGACAATAAACTGCCGTTAAGTTCACGGGCAGAGCCACGCGTGCAGCTAGTATACAAAAAAACATTCGATCTAATTTAAATAACTTTATTCACCATACTAAAAACGTTAATTTATACATAATCAGTGTATTTGGGCATCTTGTTCTTCACAAGCGTGTTCCCGTCGGCCTTGTTGTAGCCCACCTCATACTCGAATAGAGGGTGGTTGTAGATGACCTGCAAAACAAGTTGTATTTAAAAATCCAATTTAAATAAATTGGCAAATTATTATTTAGTTAAGGCGACGTGAGCTCCGAAAACGGATTATTAAAAAGCGGCCAAGTGCGAGTCGGATTTGCACATGAAGGGTTCCGTGAAATAAATTGCGGTTTACGATTTATGACGTATTAAAAAAAAACTACTTATTAGATCTCGTTCAAACCAATTTTCGGTGGAAGTTTACATGGTATGTACATCATATATTTTTTTTAGTTTTATCATTCTCTTATTTTAGAAGTTACAGGGGGGGGGGACACATTTTACCACTTTGGAAGTGTCTCTCGCGCAAACTATTCAGTTTAGAAAAAAAATATGTTAGAAACCTCAATATCAATTTTGAAGACCTATCCATAGATACCCCACACGTATGGGTTTGATGAAAAAAAATTTTTTGAGTTTCAGTTCTGAGTATGGGGACCCCTAAAACTTAATGTTTTTTTTCGATTTTTGTGTGAAAATCTTAATGCGGTTCACAGAATACATCTACTTACCAAATTTCAACAGTATAGCTCTTATAGTTTCGGAAAAAAGTGGCTGTGACATACGGACGGACAGACAGACGGACGGACATGACGAATCTATAAGGGTTCCGTTTTTTGCCATTTGGCTACGGAACCCTAAAAAATCGTAGCTCTTGTTTGGATTATAATATGGCTGCCTTAAATTTAATTAGCAATCTAGAGGCCTTTCTCAAGGGAAATCAACTATTCGAACTCTGAGTTTTTGACTTTCGCTCGATAGAAAAAAATCACGAACATAGGTCTAAAATTCACATCAAAAAATCGTAACAAATTATGCACAACAGCTAAACATATTACAATTGGTTCTAAAAATCGACAATGTCATGTTTGAGGGAAATCAGCTATTACTTTTTTATTTATTAAAACGCACAAAGAATAGTAGATTGTACAACAAGTGCATAAAACGCACCATTTTACTCGAGACGTTTATCCATCCGAGCGAGCTTGCGAGCGAGGATAGATATAAAGTCGAGTGTAAAATGGGTTTTATGGACGAGTTGTACACTCTACTTTTCACTTCGATTGCGAGGAAATGAAACAGCAACACGTAAATATAGTAAATGAGACGAAATACAAATTATAAGTTTATTTCATGAAGTTTTATTGTGTACTTTGGCTGTTGGTATCTTTGCCTTGGTCTTAGAATACGAACGAAACGAAATAAAATAAAGAGGTTGTTGTATGAAGTTAAAGATGTTCGTGTGGCTGTTGCAGCGATTGCCTTGGTCTTCGACGAAGATTTTACTTTATGCTCTAGAGCATAAAAAGCGACTTTATGTCGCCTACGCACGACATAAAGACGAACTTTTAGAGCATGAGAAGTGAAAATAAAATTAAAAAACATGATATCCGCGCTTCCAAACACGCACTTCCATCTCGCTCACGCTTATGCTCAGTTAGAGGGAGAGAAGACCACGAACCTACGTCCCCCTTAAAGCAATGACGCGTAGTTGCAGTGTCCAAGAGGCAACTGGATGGCTCGGAGCGGTATTTGAGCTCCCAAAGCGTTGTCGGTTCCACAATGTAACCCTGTGCAACCCGAGCTGAGACAACTTGGACTGGGGCGCCCGCCCAAATTAAATAATTTGTTAAGGCGCCGTAGGTTCAGCGAAGTTAATCGAACAGAGTTTTTGAAACCATAAGTATAACGCGTCTGTTTATAATAATAATAACATGGTTTCAAAAAATTAAGAATAGTAATCTTGAGGCTTTTCGGCAGCTAGATTAGTGATTCGAAACATGATTAAGCAATTTCGCTCGATAGAAAAAAATCAGGAACGTAGGTCTAAAATACACTTAAAACATTCGTAACAAATTATGCACTTTTGTGCATAACATATTAAAATTGGTTCTCGTACCTTAATTAGGCCTCTCAGCAAGCTTCGTGGCCTAAACGTGGTACTAGACTTAAAAAGCATACATTATATAACGATTGCATAAACTACTATTAAACCTTCCTATATATTACAATAATCGAACGAGCGAGCGAAGCGAACGACAACAATTTTTTATTTGAATTTTGGGCAAAATTCCAATTTGCTGATGTCCATCTGTTCTCCTCTACAGGTCGCATTTCACAACAGATTCTCGTGAAACTTTAGGAGCAGGTACAATAATTATGTAGAATTTTTTTGGACACAAATTTCGAAAAAAAAAAAAAAAAAAAAATTGCCTCGCAATCGCGATCTACAACTCAGAGCCCCTAGTAAGTATCACTAACCTTTTCTCTCTCATAAGCATCATCGGGGCCAGTCAGCAGCTCAGGCACGTCCAGTCTCGGTACGCTGAACAGGTTCATGAGGTAGTGCTTCTGGTTGGTGTACAGCATACGCTGGTCCGACCACTCCACCTCGCGCGGGAGACGCCAGTCCTTCATCTTGGGGTCCTCGCGCTCCGTGTATTGCTCGAAGTTAAGACGCTCGATGTCTTCTACTACCTGACACAAAAATTACCTATTATCCTGGATGTATTTTTAAAGATGGCGCTGGTAGTATATAATATGCTGAGAGTAGTACGAGCCCGCGCGCAAGTCTTGGCAAAATATACTTGGGGTTTGAGTTGGCCTAATTTCATTTAATCAGTTTCTGTGAAATAAATAATTTATGCTACAGTCGCCATCACATACATCGGAGCAAACAAGCACGTCACAAACATCGGAACACACCTCTATTTTCAAGGCATTAGGGTGCATGTGCCGATATTTTTGAACACCTATAGTGTAGGTACCTATGTATGTGATGGTGAATGTACAAGCTTTTATTGCTGACTGTACTTTTCTGTATACCGTCATCAACTACTCATTGAGACGATTCTAACGAGCCCAAACTCAACGGGTTTACGTCGGTTAAGTCCTGAATTCCCATGGCCACCTTCTGTCTCCATCATCAGATCAGCTAGATGGTACCATAATATTAAATTGTCATACAAACTATAGGTACTTAAACCCAAAATTTCAGCTCAATCAGTTAAAGATATCTGCTTCAAAATTGAGTTGCAATATTCCACCAACCGCACAAACATAGTTACATACAATGCAAGTTAAAAAGCTTGTAAAATAATGTTTAGCCTGGATGTATTTGTAAAGTTGGGGCTGGTAGATACTGAGAGTAGTACGAGCCAGCGCGGGGGTCTTGGCAAATATACTTGGGCTTATTTGAATTAACCGAATTGCACCGTCCAAGCATAAATAAAGTATAAGAAGATATGTCAACGCCATACATTAAAATAAAACCAACTTAATTGGAATGACCACCAGGGGGCGTTAGTTAACTGGTTAAAACATTGGTGACGCCAATAGATGTCGCTTATATCAATACGCCTTCTATGAACTATCGAATACACTAGCGACATCTTTTCTCTAATGGTCCAAGGTAGAGATTCCAACTCCAATGCCAGTTTTATAATAATTAACAACTTAGAACAGTTGGAAAACTCCCAACATTTTCACTTCAGAGTTCAATATCTCAAAACCGGCTGAACCGATTTTGTTGAAACGTAGTTACGAGCCATCTCGATCACGTCAGCTTTTTATTTTTCATCACACTTGCTCATAAATGGCGTTATTCCTTGCCTGTATACAGAAGGACAATGGCCTAAATTGTTCCCGCGGGAAATAATGGCCCCATGGGAGTAATGAGCTTGTGTGTGATCTGATTGGTTAAGCAAATCTGCACGGCAAGAATTCTGCTCTATGATTGGTTGGAAAATAAAATCGAGCAGGCCCCGCCCTGCAAGAACCACATGCTCCATGCTCTGTGATTGGTTGAAATATTGAAGCTCCGCCCTCCACTCGCACTGATCTAGAAGTGAAGTTGTCAATTTCGTCAACATTTGATTGATGCGCTTGTATAAAACATAGGTTTTTCTGTCTTTTGTGGTTATTTATGTCCTCGCAAATGTGATGAAAAACATTGTGTATAACACGGGCGTAAGAATATTGCAAACTCGAGTCATCAAAAGCCTACCGCCTTACGGCGTCGGGCTCCTGATAGACTCTCGTTTGCAATATTCCTCATACGCCCCTTGTTAAACAATGTACTAATAACGCTCCTCTTTTTGCGACGGGGGTTAAAAAGTCAGCAACATTCAATAACCATATACCCTACGTCAAACCTGGCCAGGAAGAGACGTAAAATGATGTTATCACCACGGGCGGTAATAAAGAAAGCCTCAAATCGCATATTTATCGCACTTGCCTTCGACTCGGGCGTCAAATACCTGCGATCTAAGGCATTCTTTGTTTTACCGCCTTGGGTAAGTAACGTACTATTACACTTTTTTTTTTACGTCATACCTGAACATAAAGTAGGAATTACCGCACGCTGGTAAGCACGCAAAGTAGGAATTAGCGTATATTTATCGCCCTTGCCTTCGGCTCGGGCGTCAAATACCTGCGATCTGAGACATTCTTTGTTTAACCGCCCTAGGTAAGTAATGTACTATTATAGGATCTCGTTTTATAACAGAACGACCACGTGGGGTGTTATAATATAAGTTTAACATCTGTATCCATGTATCTGTTGCCACTTGTGAACGGACGAATACTTTTAGGAGGATCGGAGGGTATGGGTGTCAATGTGTCTTGTGTCCCATATATCAGCCATCTAGGAGAATCAGATAGTAAGCTAATAGTACATTGTTTAACAAGGGGCGTATGAGGAATATTGCAAACGAGAGTCTATCAGGAGCCCGACGCCGTACGGCGGAGGGCGTTTGATGACTCGAGTTTGCAATATTCTTACGCCCGTGTTATACACAATGTTTTTCATCACATTTGCGAGGAAATAAATAACTACAAAAGACATAAAAATCTAAGTTTCATACAACCGCACCAATCAAAAATTAACGAAATTGACAACTTCACATACAGATTTGCGAGTGGAGGGCGAGGGGGCGGGGCGTGGCGCCTCACGGCCTGCTAGATTTCTTTCAACCAATCACAGAGAAGTATTCTTGTGACGCGCGGCCAACTAGATTTGCCAACCAATTTGTTTGATTTGCTTTTAACCAATCAGATCACACACAAGCTCATTACTTCCCATGGGCCATTATTTCCCGCGGGAACAATTTAGGCCATTGTCTTTCTGTATACAGGCAAGGAATAACACCATTTATGAGCAAGTGTGATGAAAAAGGTATTGATGGTCACCCGGCAATGGGAGTGACGAAATCGTCGTTTGTATGCCGTAACTCAGTAAACGAGCATAAAGAGTTCAAAATACTGCAACCTGACTACAGAAAAGTGTTTTTCAGACAACGCAGCCTATGTCACCCGAAGCATAATTTCGAATCGATTGACACCTCATTTATCGAAATCGGTTCAGTATCGTAAGCGCTACGGTGGAACGCACGTAAATCCTTCGACTCTGCCGTAAACGGGCAAAAACTCTTTAGATTGTGACATTGCTACTAATGTAATGTAGCTCAGATAAAATATGTCGGATTATTGGGGTTCACAATAGGAAAACATCGTGAGGAAACCGGTCTAATTCCAATAACGTCTAGTTTTCGTACAACTAGTGCCTATGTCAAAGCGGACCCCGGGCTCCTTTAGGGGCACAACCGGGAATAATAACGCTAGGAGGATGATTGGGGTTCACGATAATGTCGTTTACCTTGAGCAGGTCATGATATCTCAAGGAGAAACTTTATTACACTTTGCAATACTATTTTTGGCAGATAATTAATAATCTGCGCGATTAAGGTCACTTACCAATAATAAGATGCATAAGTTATCGCAGGCGGGATGTGGTGAAATATATTTTCTGCGTAGATATATCGTGGCTAAAATTCTCTTTTTAACCCCCGACGCAAAAAGAAGGGTGTTGTGAGCTGTGCTGTCTGTGGCATCGTAGCTCCTAAACGAATGGACCGATTTAAATGCGGTTTTTTGTCCTGACGTGATCGAGATGGTTCTTAGCTACGTTTCAACCAAATCGGTTCAGCCATTTTCGAGATATTGAACTTGGAAATGAAAATGTCGGGAGTTTTTCAAACTTTTCTAAGTTTTACTTATTTGATGACTAGCTTAGTTGGTAGTAATTCTGCACTACGAAGTTCGATGTGTCGGGTTCACATTCAGATTGCGCTAGGTCGAAATTAGAATGAGATGTCAATTACCTATGTTCTTCATAAAATTCCTAAAAATACGTGGTGTTAGCGAACTGCAGTTGATCGTCATTAGGTGCGTCCACACCAAAGGCACGCTCACCCGAGCGGCTCGCCCGAGCCCTCCGCACGCTCACCCGAGCCGCTCAGGCGAGCGTGCGGAGGGCTCGGGCGAGCCGCTCGGGTGAGCGTGCGTTCAGTGTGGACGCACACGGCGAAAATAATCAATCAATAATTTTATTTCGGAATAAATCCATATTTGGTTAATTACAATAAATAATTTAAATGTAATGTTAGTACACTTTACAAATTTATCCACTTATATTAAACATTAATACATATATGACAAACTAAAAGGCATGCTTGGCTACAAGGATATCACATGCAATTTATTCCAGTGATACAGAAATGAGCCATCGTTCCTTTCTGCCACTGTCTCCAGGAGGCTGTTGGGGCTAAGGCCGATACGTCTCTGCAGAGAGGGAGAAGCATAATTTTCATGTTATTTATTTGAAAACGATAAATAAATAAATAAGTACATTGCCAGTAGCATGGCGCCGCGGCCCCTTTGATTTCGCCCAAAAAGCCGACAACGCTCGGATGAGCGTGCGGCCCCACACAAAACAACCGTCCAAACCGGCTCGGCTCGGGTGAGCCGCTCGCCCGAGCGTGCGGACACTCGGGCGAGGCTCAGGCGCGCCGATCGCCGTCCACACTTAGCGCGCACGCTAGGGCGAGCCGCGCTCGGGTGAGCGTGCGTTTGGTGTGGACGCACCTATTAAAATGAGGTTAGGTTTTCACACAATTACTTTAGTTGTAGTCTCCACATGAACGGCACTCATTTTAATTCTACTCACAATATTATTAATCATATCCACACTACGCTCCCGCCACTAAGGTGAATAGTGCAATTATTAAAGATAACAAAATTGCAGTATAAAACCAATTATTATATATATATTATTACTCCATCATCAAAAATGGAAGTGAAAGCAACTCTGCAGCACCTGCTGAAGAAGATAGCAACAGAGATGAATTATGAAGACTACTCGGTAGTAGAAAAGGATAAAAATGGAACTGGCATAATGTCACATTACTTCTTAATAACACTTTTTTCTGAAAAGAAAAATGACTTGAAGCTCTTCGTAAAAGTCGCCGCATTGAGCAATAAGATACGCCAATGTATACCCATGTCCACTATCTATGCTGCAGAGCTTTATTTCTACAGAACTTTGCGAGAAATATACGACAATCTTGAGGATATTAATGGCGTTCCTGAGGAGAATAGATTCCGCAAGCCAAAGTTTTACGGAAGCAGCGAGGAGTATCTGTACGAAACTCTGGCGCTGGAAGACCTGGTTGTGGAGGGTTATGAAGATTTCGACAAACAGAGCGCGGCTGATTTGGAGTATGTGACCACAGGGATAGCATTAATGGCTCAGTTCCACGCTCTCTCTCTAGCCTACTCGCAGCATGATCCAGAAGGATTCGCAAGAACAAGTGAATTTCTGAAAATGGATCTGGCGAAAATAAAACCTTGGCTCAAGAGTGTGACGCCTAAAATTCTGTCCACCGCGTTCGCAGCTGCCGAAACACACAGAGACAAACTTGAAGACTACTTCGCGAAACCACACAGCATTGATCAAATCGTGGGATTTTATCAGGGGTATGATAAAAATGTTTTAGTGCACGGGGATTTTAAGCCGAGTAACCTGATGCATAGACGGCGGAACGGGCAACTTGAAATCGTAGTGGTGGATTTTCAGGTTGTTCACGACGGGGACCCTGTTCTTGAGCTTCTATATTTCATTTATACCTCCACTGATGAGACATTTCGTCGGGCCCACTACGAAGAGTTGCTAGATATATACTATGAGAAGCTGCGAACATCTTTGCTTAGACTTCACGTTGACCCAGTGGTGTACTCTGAAAAGACTTATAGAGCGCGCTTGGGAGAGTGTAGTATGTTAGGTCTGGTTATGTCGGTAGTGCTTTTGCCTGTAGTGTTTGTGGATGAGAGTAAAGCCCCGAGGTGGAGCGCGGATGACGCAGAAATCACAGATTTCGCGGTGGAGCCCAGCGCGCTTTTTAAGGAACGGTTTAATGGGATATTAAATAATTATGTGGAGTGGGGGCTGCTGTAATCTCCAGTCTTTTTTTAATAAAACGTTTACATCTGTTTCTGTTTATTATACCTTGCAACAGTAACAGTTCGTGGGTAAGTATAACGCCCAAGACGCACCACTACCCAAAGGCCTTTAAAAAGGTATGAATTTCAAAACAAATAAGTAGTCGGCGCAGCCAAGCCAGCAAGGTTTATCCAAGCGGAGAAACCTTGCTATGGTTAATTTGAAAGGACTGAGAATCATGTCTTAGTGCCCTTGAAGACACAGACAACACATGCTGTAAAATGACAACAAATTGCGAACGTTGCATTCATAAAAATAAAAGCATTTTGCGAACGTCACGTTTTTTATATTACAACATTAAGCGAATTTGTTGTCGTTCAAAAATGAGGACATTTAACGAGTCATATTTAAAAAAAATAATGTCACGAGACATTCTTATTTGACAGCACTCACCACTTCGACCTCGCCGCCGCCGCTCCAGTCGTACACCAGCAGCTCGGCGTGTGTGGAGATGTCGCGCAAGTACTTGTTCTTGTACTAGCGCTCCACTTCCGTGAGGAAGGCCGGGGTGAGCGCTTTGCCGTGTCAAAACTGACGCGTTGATTATTCAAACAGATGAAAATTTCTATCGCTCAATCCTTCCCTCAAGTGCTCTAGCTCTTGAAGAAAAAGTTACATTCTGTAAAATTGAGACATTTTGCGAACGTCCCATTCTGTAAAATGACGACATTTTGCGAACGTCAAGTTCTGTTAAATTACGACATATTGCTAACGCCACCTTATGGTGCGATTTTGTGCGTCTGTCATGGGTCACAACATGAAATATCTCAGGAAGTGCTTATTACACATCAGCCGAAAGACGTCCACTGCTGGACATAGGCCTCCCCCAAAGAGCGCCACCTGCTGCTTATACTATTTGCGAATGACAGCACTCACCACTTCGACCTCGCCGCCGCCGCTCCAGTCGTACACCAGAAGCTCGGCGTGTGTGGAGATGTCGCGCAAGTACTTGTTCTTATACTGGCGCTCCACTTCCGTGAGGAAGGCGGGGGTGAGCGCCTTGCCGCTTGTCTCGTAAGAGTTGCTTCGCTTCTTGATCGCTGCTTCGACCTGTGGTTAGATGACGCAGGTACAAATATTAGGGTGAATCAACTTTTTTCTGTCCCTAGTTGCCGTGGTTACGTTTCTTGAGTCACTTTTTAAAACTGGGTTTAACTTCACCAAATGTGGGGTTTTCTTATCATGTGCCCCCTTTTTGTATTCTAAGCATGTCAGTCCATCTTGTGACAATTTTTCTAAGAAACTCTTGTCACATTGTCTCTGGGCTAACGGGACACAATAACAAGAAATAGTTGAATGTTCATTGTTATTACAAAGAATACATGAATGCACTAAACCAGTAAAGTATGATGAATGTCATGTTTTTAAGATTTTTATCTACAGTCAATTAATTCTGAATTCAGGCCCTAAAAATTTCCAACTGTATAATTAAAAAATAATAATAAGCACAGATTCACGGTTCATTGAATTAGGTTTAAAATATCTCACCTGGGGTACTCCAATGTCCAAATACACAACCAGATGAGGCCTCATCAGCTCCTCGAGTGTGTTGTTCCGCAGTTCATAGTATACGGAGCGGACACCCTTGCTGATGAACTTCGACGCATACATAGCTTCCAGGAACACAAAGTCAGAGTACGGAGACCTCTCCAAAACTACACCTTGACCGGTGTTGAGCAGATGAGCTAAAGCGTCAATGTATTGGCTGTAGCGAGCAATGTATGTCATAATCTGGAAGTTTCCAGCTAAACGGTGGTTTGGGCATTCATTGAAGTTCTTATGGTCGAAGGTCCTAGTGTCCTCGGGGATCAGTTTGTCGAATTCCCTCAGATCAACACCATTTGGCCTGATGTAATGATGATCCATGTTAGCTTCGGGGAAGTGTTTCATACCCAGGTCTTCAGCAAGGCTTGCTGCGAACTTGGTCTTCCCGACTGCTATGGGGCCTTCGACGACTATCACTTTCGAGTTTTCATCGAACCGGTGCGTGGTCCTATCGAAAAGACTACGGAACCAAGTGTAATCCTTATTCTCATAGTCGAAAGGTGCTTTTTTCGGTGGCCTTGGCGGGAGGGACTCGCGGAGCGTTTTGCCGGAGATGTTGCGGTGCTGGACGAAGGCGCAAGCGGCTATTTTACCCCCACTTGGGCTTATGAATTTGATAACTGAGGTTTTTATTAGACCAGCCATCCTGGTTTTGAGGTATCGTCCTGTGATACCTGTGAAGCATGATACAGACAATATTAGTCGTAGGTATCGTTAATAAACATATAATAAGCCTGATAAACGTGATTCTTACCTCAAATAATCATAATAAAAATCGGATCGACTAGTTAAAACTGTGACATAACACAGTCTTTAGCTTATTTGGATGAAAGTGACGTTTGTGAACATATTTTTTTATTAAAAATTAGTTTGCTCAACGAATTACAATTGCAATTATTCGAAAATGTAGAAAAAACTATATTATTCCTTTGCAGTAGCTTATATTGGCAATAAAATTCATACCGAACTAATCTAACAAATTATTAATGAACTTAATTACCAAGAATTTGAAGAGCCAAGGAAAAAGTAAAAAACTCCAAGCTACTTCAGCTATTAAAATAAACGCTGTTCTAACAACTTGACTATGTACCGGACGATTACGGTTTTTCGCAATCTTTTTCTTTTTGACAGCTTCTGTCACTTGATAACCATGTGAGATCGTGGTCGAAAAATAAATAAATAAAATACTAACATTATTTCACTGAGTATCTATTTTAAAGCGTTGCTGTCTGATAAATCATTAAAAATGGAGACTGAGAACATAAGTGTCGACGACTTTCTGCCCGCAAAGAACCCAATCAAGCTCAAAAACGTAAAGCGGAGAGCTGTGTCCGAATCTGGAGATGTTATGGACGTTGAGGAGCACAATGGCATCCAAGGGAAGGCGAAACACACGCGGCCTAAAGCCAAAAGATCGAAGAAAAGCCAGGAACCTAATGAAGCTAAGGTCAACATGAGAAAGATACCAGTTCCAGCCCACAGGTATAACCTCTAAAAATAACAATGCATTTGGCTATTATTAGGCGTGAACCACACAGAGACGGCATAAGGCGAAGACGGGTTGGACTAAAGGAAAAGGGGCAGAAAAAAGACTTAGATTTTTTTTTACCGAAAGTGCAAAATATATTGGAATCATAAAAAACTTGGAATAATTTCAATCAATACGCTAAAATAAGCATGTTTTGTAGAAAAAAACTTTTCTCTAAAATCAAAAATGGCCGAGATATTTGACCTCAAAGTTGGGAAGATTTTAGGACTCGTAAAAATTTCAGAAATCAGAAATCAGAAATTTTATTTGTGAAACATAGGTACATTTAAGCTGGTATATTATATAACAAATCATTCTCTATGTTTTACCCACTAGTGTAGGTGTAGGTTTCAATGGATGGAGTGTCATTATGACACCTACTTTTTATTGTTTTATCGTTTAGAATACGCTAAAATAAGCATGTTTTGTAGGAAAAACTTTTAAAAATTAAAATAAACAAGTCTTATGATTACTGTATATTTTTCTTTTTTGGTCAAAAATTTTCTAAGTCCTTTTTTTCTGCCCCCTTTGCTTTAGGCGGACCCGAAGACGCGGCGCAGGCACAATGCCGCTTCAAAACGTTTATATACAAAATGTGCTAATGCTACCTAAAGGTAGACCAAACAAATGGTCAAGAAAGAGTTAGAACTCTTTTCTTGTTGCGAGGGTACCACTGTGACTTCTCTGGTCCATTTTTCTTTGCTTGACCACATCATCATGTCCAGTCCGTCTCCATTTGAGGGTCCTCACTGTCTTTGTGACATCCATTACCTAGTTCTTTTTCTGATATCTGTTGTTGTGTTCTGTATATTCTACTAACTAAGCACATAATCTTTATGTCGCAGATACACACCCCTCAAAGAAGCATGGCTGAAGATCTTCACGCCCATAGTGGAGCACCTGTTTCTGCAAGTCAGGTTCAACACCAAGACGCGCAACGTCGAGATCAAGGTCGGCCCGGAGACCAAGGATGTTGCCAACTTGCAGAAAGCTGCTGACTTTGTTAAGGTAAACATTGTTATAAGGGTGATTCTAGGAGTGTTCCTCCCCGTTAGTCCTCTGGTCGCTTTATTGTCAATGTACCGCAAACTGGTATGGCATGTTCAGGTAGTTATAACAAGTCTAGTCCTACTGTGCTGGAAAAGGGGATTCAAATCTGCAAAAACTTTGACAATAATGTGAACAAGAGATGGCGGTTGGAACGCGTCAAATAGCTCATTACTACTTAATGCATTCGCGTGGCAGCCACCATTTTGCACAGGTAGCAAATTCCCGCTGCCGCCAGCATATAAAACGCATTTGGCAATCTCCCGTTGGGGTTTTTTATGCTTGTGTCAAAATATGCAAAATGGAGGGCACCAAAAACAGACAGATATTCGGTGTCCCACTGCAGCAATAGGGAACTTGCATCTTAATAGTTTATTACGAAAAACAAAAGTATAATCCAGCATTAAAACAACTGTAGCATTAAAACTTTGTTATGATTTATTTTTCTGATGTTATATGCATTTGAAATCTGCGCGCGCCGGCACCCCCCGAAAACGCTCTATACTAAACGGGCTTATGCTATGACGTCACAGCATAGCCTTTACTATGGAGTAAGTCATTAATTTGCGATTATCTCCACAAAATTTACGTTTAAGTCTATACTTGTCATACAAAATATCATTTCTAATTTAATATTCTATGTAACTGTTACGTTATTTTATCGAAAAAAAAAAAGTTTTTTTTTCTTTTGTATGATATCTCTACGTATATCCGCATCGGTTGAGTGCAATTTATTCGAAATTGAAGTCCCATGTAAGTTCCCCATTTGCCATGAGATAACTGGGTTACTACTGACTGTTAACACATTCAGTGTCAACGATTTCACAATGCTATGCTACTATAGGTCGACCGCTTGACTCAGTGCGTGTGTTTGGCTCGGGGCTTTGTTTCCCGCACGTCGTCCGCGCCCCGTTATCGTCATACCCCTGCACTCGCGCGCCGCGCAGGCGAGGACTGAGTAAAATGGTCTATCTATAGCCGTTAGCATGCAAGAACCCATTTGTAAAGGAAAAGGAAAATGCCTACCAGCAGAGCCCACCTAGCGGATTCCTAGCATTGAATGTTTATACACGATCCTGAATATATATATATTTTTTTAATATTTATTTATTTAATAGCGTGTTGAATAAATATTTCTTGTTTCTTTCTTGAAATTAATTGGGGAACGATTTTTGACTTTCGAGCGCTCGAAAATTAAATAAAAGTAACGATTGTAGTGTCAAAATAGCAGGCACTGACTTTCTACCGATAGAATTGAATACGAGTGGTCAATACCACTCGCTTTTCAATTTTCTATCGCTATTTGAAAACAGCATTTCGTAATTTTAGTCTGTTTTCGAGTGAAAGATTCGAGCGCTCGAAAGTCAAAAATCGGTCCCTTGATCCTTTTGAATGTGTATGTGCAATTACCCCACTGTGCGTAAGAATGTATGTATAATTCTGTATGGTTATTATTTCAGGCTTTCATTTACGGGTTCGAAGTAGAGGATGCGCTCGCTCTCCTCCGACTAGACGACCTGTTCGTCGAATCATTCGAAATAAAAGACGTGAAAACACTCCAAGGCGATCATTTAGGCCGAGCCATCGGCCGACTCGCAGGCAAGGCTGGTCGAACAAAATTCACCATAGAAAACGTCACCAAAACCAGGATAGTCCTCGCAGATTCCAAGATTCATATCCTGGGGAGTTACCAGAACATTGCACTGGCAAGGAGAGCCATATGCAACCTCATTATGGGATCGCCCCCTTCGAAAGTGTATGGCAATTTGAGAAGTGTTGCGAATAGGGTAGCTCAGAGGATGTAGGGAATAAAATGTATTTATGTTTACCTATTGTTTTATTTCATTCGTTTTCAATTGAACTCATTTATTTCGACCGACTGGGATCAGGATCATAGATAAAGTTAGTTACAGTTTCTTAGCCTAAAATTAGTAAATACTATAACCTAATACATATAAAATAAGGACAGTACTTAATGAGTTAGTTTTCTTTTTAAATACGTAGACCCTGACCCTGCATGTAAACAAGCATACGAAAACGAACTGAAAAAACTGTGTTTTTTTATTATTCAATAGGTAGCCTATGTAGCCTGGAGCATAATTATATTAATTATAAATTATCGATTGACACCTCACTTTCAAAACGGTTCAGGGGGTCGATTTTTGACTTTCGAGCGCTCGAAAATTAAATAAAAGTGAATACGATTTTAGTGTCATAATTGCAGGCACTAACTTTCTACCGATAGAATTGAATACGAGTGGTCAATACCACTCGCTTTTCAATTTTCTATCGCTATTTCAAAAGAGCGTTTTATTTTTTGTCCGTTTTCGAATGAAAGATTCGAGCGCTCGAAAGTCAAAAATCGGTCCCCAGTATCGTAAACGCTGCCAAAATCATATACCTTCTTTTCGGCTCTGCCGTAGTCGGGCAAACGTGGTGAGCATGAGCGTGCATCTTTTCTCAAATTTAGCGCCCGCAATATGTTTTATTATACCGACACTCGTGTAGACTATACACCATTTCCTACATAAAAAGACTTGGCAAAATTAATACTCAGGAATTAAGCAGCAACTTCTACGAAACGTCTACCACTGGATCTCACACCCACACCTGAAAAACTGGCTACCGACTTTGCAGCATATCCAAGATCTACGAAACAAGACCATTATCTCACCCAAATTCTCACCGGACACGGCTACCACAAATCCTACCTATACCGCTTCAAGATAACCACCGATGATGACCTTTGCCCGTGTGATGGAAGCACCGCACAATCCATCGACCACCTTTCAAAATATTGCCCGAAATTCACAAACCCGAGATATAACCACGAAATCACCTGCATATAATCTCCATATATAGAACCATACAACCTGCAGGAAATCATTCGTAAAAAAACTACAATGGTCTCATTTTGCAAACTAGACTCGCCTCCTCCATAGTTAATAACCTGAAAAAGTTCAATGGCACATACCTAGTTCACTCTCCATTTCACCCATCATCCATTACAACCATCACTCATCAACATCATTCGTACACAGAATCACTAATTCCATTAGAAATCATTTATCACGATATAAATGTAAGCGCGGATTCAGTCGCCCGTATCCTTCGCGGGGACTGTTTCTGGTTATATCAATTTACTTGATCTTGCCGCGTTATTCTCACTGGAATTTGTGAGAATGCGTTACAAAAAATTGGCAACTACAGTGGGCACACGTATCTGAATACAGTTGCGCTGCATGCATGAAACAACCGTTCATAGTGTAGTACTCTTTGGTTGGAGCTTTCTCACTGGTATTAGTGAGTAGGCGTCTCAAAAATAATTAGCTGAAGGTATAATTTGTTACAGATATTACGATATTTCTTCAAACCTTTATACATATTACGACAACACTTCGTTGGCGCGATGCAGCCGCTGTAACAGCGACATCTAGCGGACAATTGGCGCACTAATTACAAGAGCAGCTTGTATTTGAAGTGGCGCGGCACCCGACTGAGTACCAAACGCGCGTCGCAGCTGAGACTGGCGAAGGTCCAGGGCTCCGCGGAGCTCCACTCGGCGCAGTACACGGAGTCCTCGTGCTGCTCGTATGATTGGAGCACCCTGTTTTCTAGCCTGGAATTATCAAAGTTTATTATATTAGTTTTGTCACCATTTTTACAAGCATTATATTTACTTGGCTTGTAAGTTCGTTCGTTTATGTGTGGATTAAATCTTGCAAGTCAAAGACTCGCTTGTTTAAGTCCAAATCGTGGAGATATTGTACAATTTATTGATTGATTTTATGAATTGATAGTCGGATTACGATGCAATATTATGGTTCTACCGAGCAGATGTGATGATGGAGACAGGTGACCATAGAAACTCCTCAATTACACAAAATAAACCCATCATGTTTGGGCTCATCAGCAAGAAAGTATATGTTGATGACTGCGCAAAAAAGTACAGTCTGCAATAAAAGCTTGTACAAAAACTCGCCCCGCCCCACCGCACCGCGCCCAAATGAATAAAAGGAGTCAACGCGCCAGTCCTCTAGCCTCCCACGGGTCACGGTGTCTGCTCACCGTCAGGCCGTAAGCCTGTGAGCCACTTACCCAGGTTTCTCGTCGTCAGGGTCCCGGCACACGCTGGCCGCGGCGGTGAGCAGCGCGCGCGCATCCGAACTGGCCTCCATAGGTTTGGTGGTAAATATTCCCAGTAGTTGTAACGGCACGTAAGCCTGTGAGCCACTTACCCAGGTTTCTCGTCGTCAGGGTCCCGGCACACGCTGGCCGCGGCAGTGAGCAGCGCGCGCGCATCCGAACTGGCCTCCATAGGTTTGGTGGTAAATATTCCCAGTAGTTGTAACGGCACGTAAGCCTGTGAGCCACTTACCCAGGTTTCTCGTCGTCAGGGTCCCGGCACACGCTGGCCGCGGCAGTGAGCAGCGCGCGCGCATCCGAACTCCCGGTTAGGAGCAATTGCTCATGATATGTGTTGTACCGCACGGTCCACACCCTGGCCGAACACGACAATATAGTATGAGTTTGGTCAACATTGAGATATCTAAAAAAAACTGTTTTAAAATATAGAAATCAACCAATAAAATATATTAGAGCAATGAATAGTTAAATCAAATGTAATTTTTTTCAGTTATTTTTATGGAGTATTCAGTTATCGTGCGCGTCTCTATGTAACAAAGACAGACAGGCAACAAAGGAACCCTACATTGCGCGTGGTCCGACACGCACTTGGCTGGTTTTTCTGTACATAATAATCAACGCATTTGCTCTCGGAAAGCAGTTCAAGTGGTTAGGGAACGGTGAGAGCCACCAAAAGTGTATAAATGTTTATTATGCTGACTGTACCTAACTACCTACAATATTTTTGTTGTTTCCGGACATAAAGGATTAGTTATATCCAGAAACAAAAAACAATATGTACGGAACGTAGAATTCTTGGGTTTTATTTAAATGACTTTGTTTGTTAACTTATTTATTGGTATATTTCTCAGTGAGTCATTGATTACGCGCGATCACATATACAAACACAATATTACCCATTAAAGTTAGCAATACCATATCTCCATATAACAGTATGGATTCGAAAAGAGACTGTATTTGGTCGGATTTTAGTAGGAATCAAATACGATTCAAGGAATTTGTTAATTGTCTTTTAACAGGAAATGTCTTTCAAATATGTGTTATACTAAGCAGGCAGGAAGACTTTACTAAGAATCGATCACTCAATATTCAGGGTTCCGTAATGGAAATAAACCTTCTCATAACTTTTTTTTAGTTGCATCAATTGATTAATTTCACGTACAACCGATGCGATGGCCGTTGGTTGGTGCGGAAAGGTTCTCGAATGCCGACCACGTACCGGAAGGCGCTGCGTGGGTAGGCCCCCCACAAGGTGGGCTGATGACTGGTAAAGGTCGCGGGAGTCCGCTGGATGCGGGTGGCGCAGGACCGGTCACTTTGGCACTCCTTGGGGGAGGCCTATGTCCAGCAGCAAATAGCGAAATGTGAATCCATCCATGATTAGGTGTGTCCACACTGGAGGCATGCCCGTCCACACGCTCGCCCGAGCCGCATGCGGTCGGTCGAATTCGCTCGCCGAGCGACGTCCACTCTGCGCGCGCACTAGGGCGAGCCGCGCTCGGCTGAGCATGCGTCCAGTGTGGACCGACCTATTCTGAGCAACTTTTACTATGAGACCAACTTTGTATTAAGTATGCCAAAAAAATCCAACTGTTTCATTATTTATTATTTATTTATTTTAATAAGTACAATTTTTTACATACTTAAAATTAAACATTGCCCCAGAAAACTGTAGTAACAGTTTGACTGTGGGAGCGGCAGAGACTTTTTGCATTGCTCATTTTAGACTAACGAAAATGTATGAACAGGGGTTTTTTTTTTTTGCGTAACACAAAGTTGCTCCCATAGTAAAAGTTGCTCAGAATCATGGATAGATTCACATTCTGCAATTTTGTATCAAGTATAAAATTGCATCCAGTATAGTTGGAAAATTTGGAATGAGGCCACATACATTTTATTCTAACTACTCATAGCAAGTTGGTGTGACAAATTGCATCGTTTGTACTGTATGCGGAAACAAGCATTCCCACCGTCGTGGTATTTAAACTTGACCACGGATCCCTAAATCACATCGGACACATCGCGTCTCAGCTGACCTCAGATAACTGGCTGACCTTGTTACCATTACCAGCGCAGCCTCCGCGAATCAAACACGTCTTAAGATTCACTTATTGACGCACAGTCACGTAAACAAGCATGAAAGCCGTCAGCATCCTAGCTCTCATAGCAGTCGTATGTTTAGTCGACGCGTCGCATTTGTTAGCCGGCAATGTGGCTGATCGAGTGGTGCTGCAGATACACGAGAAAGTGGAATACAACGCTTACCCTTTTATAAAGAGAGTGAAAGAGAAGTTCTACACGGTGGAGCCTAAGAAGATTCAGGTGAGGGACTTACCCATTTACTTTCTAATGTAACCATACAATACAATACATGAGAATTTAGATAAAATGTATGTCAAAGAAACATTTGGGCCATTTTACGGAAAGTTCTACACGACACTTTTTTTACTTTTGCTAAATTCGGTTTTTCTACTCACAATTGAACTAAATAGGAGAAAAAGTGTACAAAATGTTACATCCAATTTTCGGGTTTCAGTTTCCGTTGCCATACAAGCTTAGGTATAAATATTAGTATGGAAATGGTATCGGAAAGATGAAATCTGAAACAGTTGTGTTTTTGAAAAATCTTTTGATTTCACTTAGGTATTACATTTAGTTTAGATAATAGAAATGGCTCTAGTATTTCTGACGAGCTGTGCACGGATACGCCCTAAGATATGTAAGGACCAAAGGTCACGCGATATCAGTCGCCAACATGGTGTAAATATACTTAGTGCGATAACGTTAAACACGACTTACCTAAAAGCCGCCCTTTCTGCCCGCAATTAGTCCGTCATTAAACGATACCACTGTCCCGTCGTTGTTAGATAAGTAAAATAGGTTAGATTGTTGATTGTTAGATTTATGGACGAATAATTCAGCTGCCAATACCTTCTAAAGCCGGGTCCGCTGCACCAATGTTTTCCATGTTTTTTAGGATTCCGTACTCAAAGAGTAAAACGGGACCCTATTACTAAGACTTCGCTGTCCGTCCGTCCGTCCGTCCATCCATCCGTCCGTCCGTCTGTCTGTCACCAGGCTGTATCTCAAGAACCGTGATAACTAGAGAGTTGAAATTTTCACAGATTATGTATTTCTGTTGCCGCTATAACAACAAATACTAAAAACAATTTTTTTTTTTTATGGGTGGCTCTCATACTTCAAACGTGATTTTTTTGCCGTTTTTATGGATAATGGTACGGAACCCTTTTTGCGCGAGTCCAACTCGCACTTGGCCGGTTTTTTTTAAACATCTAACATGTTTAAGTTTCGATCAAAGAGGAAAATTGAAAAATTATTCGCCACGAGCGGGATTTGAACCCGCGACCTCTGGAATCCGTCCATTGCTCTTATCCAACTGAGCTACCGTGGGTCCCGCCAGTGGCAACGAATCATTTCAATTTTCCTCTTTGATCGAAACTTAGAATTTCGTTAGCGGACGTTTCTGCTGAGTATAAATTTACTATCTAACATGTTTTCCGTCAGGTTCGGCAAACAAATAGGGTTTTGTTTTGATTGGCAAAACATGTTTTACGTTAAAAACCACGAAAACATGGCGCAGCGGACGTGGCTTTAGTCGCTTCCTCCCGAAATGAAAAGCCTGGTGTGGATGAAGCAGTATCACTGTTCAATCGCTATTCTTGAATTCTACGGTTTAGTTTGTTTATTCAAAGTTATAACAAGTCGGTCAACAGATGGCGTTGGCTGTCCTAATTTTGGTAAATTATCATGATTGTTTTTATATGGAATCAACGCCATTATATTGGTAAAAAATATATGAAACTATGTATTGAAAAGCCACGCAGCATAGCTATAAATAATTCATAAAACTTCGGCTCTCTTAATTGTTATTATATTGAACAAAAGATGGCGCTGGCTGTACCGTCTGATAAAACAGTAGCTGCCTGGCACATTTAGTTCCTGACCAGAGTACAGTACAAAACGAAATTATGTAAGTAAGTAATATAAAAGTAACTAGTGTGTTGTTTTTGGACCTAAAACACTTACTTCTATCCATTTCTCTCGTATTGCGCCTACCAATCTACCTCTGCTTAGCTCTAGAAACTCAACAAGAAACATCTTAGTTTGTGGAAGAATAGGTAGTCCGAGATCGAGGTAATTGTGTGCAGAGGTCTAAGCGCTGTACGAAATGGACGGAACAGAGACCTAGCTAAAGTACCAGGGGGCCGATTTTTGACTTTCGAGCGCTCGAAAATCAAATAAAAGTAAATACAATTGTAGGTTAAAATTGCGGGCACTTACTTTCTACCGATATAATTGAATACGAGTGGTCAATACTACTCGTTTTTCAATTTTCTATCGCTGTTTCAAAATAGCATTTCGTCATTTTCTACCGTTTTCGAGTGAAAAAGTCGAGCGCTCGAAAGTCAAAAATCGGTCCCCAGGCTTGTCCCAGTGGTCGCTTCGAGATCCAATTCAGACTGACACAGTTTATCGTCGCGCAGCTGACGTTTTTCCACGAAAATGACGCGCAAATTAAAATTAATGACGGATCTTAAAAATAATAACAAAATAATTCGCGAATAACGAATAAATGTATAGATCCATTATTCTTATCCATACTTATGCATTGTATTGCATGTTGCACTAGTGTACCTATGGCATTGGGCACTTTATGTCAAAGCAAACTATTATTATTAAATTGACGACTGCTTTAGCCTAGTTGGTGGGTGTATTGCAAAAAAATTGTACAGCCATAATCTAATCTACGCTTTAACTTTATCCCATTGTGTAACGGCAATTACCCATACATTTCATATGGGTAACTTTCGTTACGGTATAGAAAAAAGTTAAAGCGTAGATTAGATTAAGGCTCTTAACTTCTTCTTACCTTACAACGACTAAAACACATGTCACGTTTCTGTAATTCTCCACTTCGGATTAAAACCAGCAATTCTACAGTCCACTTTTTTATTTAACATCCTACGGACCTGCGAAGATTTTACATGGTACACAAACACATTTGTGTCAGGGGGTGCTTCATGTGTAAACATGCATGTCTGTGATGTATTTGGTTTAGGTTGAGGAATCGCACCTGAAATTAACCATCCAAATTTGGTTTCATAAAGAGTGGGCCGGTTTGTACCCAACTGAATACGATTTGAACCCAGCACACTCCAAAATATCTCTGCACCTACCAAGATATCGATGCATGCTGGCTTATTGAATGTGGGATCTGCTAACTGTACCCCTGAAGGTAATTGAATTTTGTTGATGTGTATGTATATCGATGGTATGGCTGTTGTAATGTTCGGAAGTACATGACAATCTATGTTCGTCTTGAAGCTCCCGTCTATTGAATGGATTTGAATTGCACATACCTGAGATGTATTGGATGTGTGACTGTTGATGCCAGACACCTTGGAATTGATCGGGGTAGTACTCAGTTTGAGCTTATGGCGCATCTCGTGTGTAATAAAATTTGTAGTGCTGCCATTGTCGAGCAGTATACGCGCTGTCTGCAGCGCCCCTTTTTTATCTGCCACCTTCACGAGGGCTGTAGACAGCAGCACCTGAGCTGATTGAATGCTACTAGCTGACTGTTCAGCAACTACCGAAATGTTTGGAGGTGCGTCAGTGTGGCTCGTCTCTTGCTTTGATTCAGTGTGAATTAGAGTGTGATGTTTCCTATTGCAATATTTGCAATGTGACAAGCGACACTGATACTCTGAATGGCCGTGACAGAGACAGTTTAAGCAAACTTTGAAGGCCTTTGCCTTTGTGAGCCGTGCATCAGCTGGCAACCTCCTAAAGGAGGGGCAACCATACAAATGATGAGTCTTTTTGCATAAGGGGCATGTGTTTGTGTACGCAGGCCTACGAGTACTGTCAAATGAAGAGCCAGCATAAAAGCTTTTTGGTTTTGACTGCCCGTTTTGATTTGACGATGATGCTAGTGATTCTTGTTTGAATTTAGTTTGTCTGATGTCCTCAAGGCTCTCCAAAAAGTCTGCTCTTTGCAAAAGAAATGTTTTAAAAACTTCTAATGTAGGGACAGTCGACTCAGAATTGCGTCGCTCTTCCCACTCTCTAGTGGTCACAGCATCTAACTTATTCGCCATCATGTGGACTATCAGTGTGTCCCAGCTATCTGTTGGCTGACCTAAGGAGTGAAGTGCGCGTAAGTTTTTGTTTGTGACATCAAGAATATGTCTCAAAGCTTGACTAGTTTCTTTGTGAATTGTTTCGACATTGAATAACGCATTGACATGGTTTGTGACTAACAATTTCTGATTGTCGTACCTCTCAGAAAGCAATTGCCATGCTATTGGATAATTGTCATTGGTGAGATCTAAGCTCTGAATGATAAGTGCCGCGCTACCCTTGAGCGATGCTCTCAGGTAGTGGAACTTGTTGACTGCATTTATTGATTCATTGTTATGAATAAGAGAGAGATATGTGTCTCGGAAAGCTAGCCAGTTTTGATAACCACCCTCAAAGCGAGGCAAATCAATTTTCGGTAAATTGACAAAGTTTGCATTGTGTGCCTTGACAACTGTAGAAGCAGAGCTTACCTCAGATTCATTGACGCTGGAGTTTGGTCTCCTATGCTTTTGAATTAAAACTTGCGCGGATGACATGCTCGCGTAGTAGACATCCTCAAAAAGCTGACGCTCCTCTCCGATGTCCTCCCCGCTTGCTGCCCCAGACAGCATTTCTATGTCGGTCTGTAACGCATCAAATTCATCGAATAGAGGTGCAATTTTGTCAAAGCGTAAGTGAAGTTCGGCAAGTCGTATTTCACTAAGTTGGGGCATTGCTGTTGCATTTTCTATAAATTTCTGGAATGCTGTAAGCTTGCCCTTAACAGCACCACGTTTGTAATTAAGCCTTTTAAGGTCTTGCTCAGTGGTCATGGTGAATGAAATAAATGCAACTGTGTGAATTAATATGCACCTAATGTAAAATTATAGCAATGTGAAAATATTGTACAATTAATTATAAACCCTGAAGAAATGTTCTGAGCAAAAATATTATGCCGATCGTTGGAAGTGCTATTTAGAATGATTAGGCGCTGTATTTAATGCAGGCGGCGGCCGACCGTAGGTATTGAATGCGATAATCGCAGACTCCTTAATCACTTTGTTTACCTGTTAATCGTGAGAAAACGGTAGTTAGCTATTGAACTTGGTAGAAAAAGGTCTTTGATCCGTAAAAATGTATTGTAAAATTAGATATTTGACTATTTAAGTCCTGAATTCTTACTTTTGTTGTTAATGAATAGTTGTTAGGTACTGAGACTAAGTGGCAAGTGTAATCTGTGTAATTTAGAGTTACCTTTGTGAATAAAACGGCTAATGAGGTGTATTTTATGTGCAAATATGGATGATGATACGAATGAATATCTTACTACTGATTAGAAGATTGCAATGAAAATTATCTATTACTGCACTAGATGAATATTGACTTTAGGCTGTCATATAATGCCTAAATTATGAATTTGCGTTGAACCAATGGATTAATTAAATGGAAATGGATGTGAAGCAACTACAGAATGATGTGAATAATGTGAAATAAAGGGAATATAGGAACGATCTCACAATTTTGTCCTTTGTCCTTATCTGATGGATGCTTATTTCGTCGGCTGAGTGCTTCAATGGTTCAACTGTCTGGATATTGTGCTTCGATTCCCGTTGGATGCTCGCTTCCTCGTGTGATTGGTGCTGGATGGGCTACCGTAACTGGCTGCTGGTTACGGCTGGATATCCCTCTGCTATGGGATGCTTCGTGTGTCGTGGCCTGCTTCACCCGTCGCTGAATATCCTGACTGATGGGACTCGACGAGTGTTGGCACTGTAATGTCACGTAGCTGGATGTGCCCTGCGCCAAACTGGATGACCCACGGCTTCGCTGATGAAAGTCCGTTGAATTGAAGAAGCTCGACTTTGCTCACAGTCCTGCTTTCGCCCACTTCAGAGGCTTCGTAAGGACCATGTAAAATCTTAGGAAGTAGGCAGGGGTAAACGGCCTCCGTAGCCCAGTGGGTAGTGACTCTGCCTACGAAGCTGGAGGTCCCGGGTTCGAATCCCGGTCAGGGCATTTATTTGTGTATTTATCACGAATATTTGTTCCTGAGTTATGGATGTTATGTATATAAGTATCTATATGTATGTATCTATTATATATATCATCGCCTAGTACCCACAACACAAGCCTTACTGAGCTTACCGTGGGCCTAGGTTGATTTGTGTAAGATTGTCCCGTAATATTTATTTATTTATTTATTTAACTATGTACAATTTTTTTGCAATCCACCCTAGTGACCCTGCCTACGAAGCAAGAGGTCCTGGGTTCGAATCCCGGTAAGGGCATTTATTTGCGTGCATGGATGTTTTCAATGTATTTAAGTATTTATTTCTCTATATAAGTAACTATATCGTCGTCTAGTACCCATAGTACAAGCTTTGCTTAGTTTGGGACTAGGTTGATTTAGTGTAAGATTGTCCGCAAAAAAAAAATGGAACCACTCAAGAGTTAAGAGGATTTTACTTCATTCGAATTTAAGCCATGTCGCTATGACATGTCATACACTGTGCAACGTCGAGCAATAGGACGTTTACCTTATTTATTATGTGTCCATGTTTCAGGGTATCCAAGCACTGGACCAGTTGCAGGGGCACGCGTCAGTCAACGTAACAGCTGGTGGAGTGGGTCACAGCTTCGTGAATCTTCGGTTCAAGAGCGACAGGGGCTCAGGTCTCGACTACGACGTGGGGATATACGTCAGTCCAGATTATATATAAATAGCCACACTCTTGGCTCCTGGCCAGTCAGTGCTTAAGATCAAGGACTCCTCTACACAATAGGTTAGGTCATCATGAGTTTCATCATTCATGACCCATCATGCAAGACGCAAGAGAAATACCTACTTTCATCTCATTCCACCCGCAACTGCGTCCTTGGAGGGGGGCGAATTTTGACTTTCGAGCACTCGAAAATTAAATAAAAGTATATACGATTCACCAGGTCGCGGAAGTCCGCTGGATGCGGGTGGCGCAGGACCGGTCATTTTGGCACTCTTGGGGGAGGCCTATGTCCAGCAGTGGACGTCTTTCGGCTGATATGATGATGATGATGATATACGATTCTAGTGTCAAAATTTCAGGCACTTACTTTATACCGATAGAATTGAATACGAGTAGTTAATACCACTCGTTTTTAATTTTTTTATCGCTAGGTATTTTAAAATTGTATTTCATTATTTTTAATAGTTTTCGAGTGAAAGAGTCGAGCGCTCGAAAGTCAAAAATCTGTCCTGCAGCCGTGTTGGCGTCAGAGACGGGGTTCCAAAGGGGCGCACGACGAAATTTTTCGATATAATTTTTCAATCTATGGCCGCTATAGTAGCGCCGACGAGGTGCTTGCCTAGGGCGCTCTCGATATTTAAGCCGCCTCAGCACGGCTATCACAAGACGGCCGCGACATACTCTCGAGCTCTCTCGCACTATCCGTCTCTTTTTAAGTGGTCTAATAAGATAGTGCGAGAGAGCTCGAGAGTATGTCGCGGCTGTCTTGTGATAGCCGTGCTGGATGGGTATTGTGTAGACGATCCTTTAAAATTAAGCACTCAACGCACGTCTCCGATATCGAACATGCTGGTCGTGGTCAGTCGTATCGGACATTCCGCCTCCTACAGAATGAATGAAATCATACACATCATTCATTCATTCTGTAGGACGTGGTACAAACGCCAACCCAGTTAATTGACCATCCTGTATTTATATTGTACCTTATTACAATGTGCATAAAGTGCACGGATGGTCAGTTAACTGTGTTGGCGATGGTACATCCAACAAGTTTACAGACGACAATCCTTCAAGGACCTTGGTGTGCACGATTGTTTTCGGAGACTTGTGTGTAGATTGCTTTACGGTTCATTTTCGCTTTGGTCATGCCGGAAGTGAAGCCACTATTCGTGAAACGTATTTTCTCTTAAATAATAATTAGCACTCTAATGTAAGTACACATTTATGGTATCTAATAAATAAACTCTATGTTATTTTTACGTTAAACAAAACCAACCTGATTGTTTCATTTGACGCTGTATAACACAACGGCCTACCGACTACTTAAGTATAAAGGTTACTATTGAATCATATGGCATACATTTTTTGACCTTTTGGGTTTGTCACTCTTTAGTACCACCCAGGGGACACGTGCAGGATTGTTAAAGGTTACTAACCCAGAGTTTTGGTCACGCAACGGCTGATAGGTATGATCCACAAACTACTAAGAAGATACTGTATAATCCCGAGGAGTTACTAGGCTGGTAATTAAAACCGCATGCTGGCTTGCCGGCATTGCGGTACTACAAGCTATGTATAAGAAACAGCGAGAAAACCAAGGTAATTCGTCACCCTATCTCACTTTATCTTATAGGTATAGCTTGCTTGTTCTGCTTCCGCAAAACGTCCTCTCCCCTAGTCGATTTCGCCAACAACGACTTTTCGCAAACCTCGGGGATTAAGTTGGTCCGCCAAATTCATTCGTTCAATGTGTAGGTAGGCATAATAAAAAATACTAGTTAAGTACTTTATTTTCAGAATTCTTTAATTCATTGCTTGATTTAATTAGTGAATTTATTTCGAAACCGACGAACCGTCCTCTTGATCTGACGCACCATCCTCTAAATCTGAATCGCTGTCATCGGCGGATTCGGGGTCCTTGTTAAGTTTAGCTTTAAGTTTATTTAGACGCTTCACCTCAGAGTAGTTGAGGCAGGATTTCTGCGTGCACCGCATGGAGCCGTCGTCTTGGCAGTAGCATTTGTTGCAGTGGACCCTGTCAAATGAATAATCGTGCCTGGAACAGTACCGCCATGGTGTACCTGCCTAATACATATAGGTGCCGCTACAGGTACGAAATTGGAAAACTCCGCCGCGGGATTTCTCCCCGTGTGGTTAAGTGCTGGAAGCACGGCGACCTGCCAAACCAAGGTCACTCCGTAATAGGTTTTCTGTGACCTTACTTCATGGACATAGGATACTCTGGACAGGCTATACGTGATGCCACAACGAGGGGCGGAAAGGCTCATATGCAGCTAAATTAAAAACTGGTCTTAAAATGGCTGATGGCTTACCATAAGCCATAAGCAACCTACTTAATTTGGACGGGTACCTAATGGTTTGTTGGGCACAACTTTATACTTAATCAGTTGTGCCTAACAAAAAAAAGCTGAACTATGACAAGGACAACGAATGACATATCTCTTTATGTCGACACTTATTGCGTTGGTATAGCACTGTCGCGCTCGCTCGTGGTATTATTATTACAATAGCCTGTCCAGAGTATCCTAAGTATGTCCATGCCTTACTTTAGGACGAGTTTAAGATATCAACGATAATTTTAGCGCCGATGCTGCTGTGCTCACCTCAGAAGGGTCAGGTGCTCCCCAGGATGATGACTGACACAAAATTTAATGCTGGTCACTAAAAACATGCATCCTGAGAAACACCCTCTCATGTTTGCAGTGTCCTTGCAGGGCGTCACACGTTACATGTATACCTAATTTTTTTTTCACCATCTGTAACCTGTAATGTGACACGCAATAAACATTTATATTTCTATTTCACCCATAGATACTACTAGTACTACTACCTACTTAGATACGCCCCTGGTCTGTGGCCCCTGGTTATTTGGCGGGACAGCCAAACAGACGCTACCTTTTTTTTCTGCGGCCTTATTTTATTACAGTACTTACTTTTCAAATAACTACCGGTACCATAATGACACAATTACTTACTTACTTCAATGTTTAACCCAAAGTGGATCTTGGCTTCCGACACGAATTGTCGCCACTTATTGACCCGATCTTGCGCCGTCTTATTCGCGGTATTATCACGTCGTTCAAGCGATACCCGGGACGTCCGAACACACCATTGCATTTGGGCATTTGGGATAACGACACCACAGGTTACGCCATACGCTACAGGTTACAAGTTTACAGGCAACACTTGGGGTTCGGAATGGCGAGCATGGCAATCCTGCCCAGGAAGGTCAAAGGGGATCCAGTACGGTGAACTTGATTTTACCGGACGCCATACGGCCTCCAACTGTCCAGACTTGCCAGGCACCTGTGAAAGCATGTATATCTCCAAAAACCTAGATCAACTTACTTATACACCATCCCCGCCTTACACTGCTCCTTCATATGTTTCACATCGATGAAGTTCCGATCGTGGTCGCTCGGGAATTCCCCGTGCAACTTCCTTCGCCCGTCAGCGTGGCGGCAGGCGGCGG
Source organism: Epinotia brunnichana (assembly GCA_963854355.1). Classification (NCBI taxonomy): domain Eukaryota; kingdom Metazoa; phylum Arthropoda; class Insecta; order Lepidoptera; family Tortricidae; genus Epinotia; species Epinotia brunnichana. The sequence continues at coordinate 16,939,109 of OY977956.1, forward strand.
GCTGTGCCTCGCACGCATACTTGCCGGCTTGGCACTGGCACTCGACGCAGTCTTGGGTCGTTGAGGCGTTGCAGGGTTTACCTAGGTCATACAATCATCATCTCGACTTCAGGCCTCGAGAGTGGCAGACTAAGCCCGTAGGCATAACGACTGTGGCCTGTTTGTTAATTTACAAATTCACAAATCTGGCACCTTGTCCCAAGAATTAGCGAAGGCACTAGACACTAAAGCTAGTGACTGCCATCTGATGGAAGGTCAGCTAGAGGGTCAACTAGACCTTGTTGGGATTAGAACGGTTTCCTCACGATGGTTTCCTTTGAACCAAGAAGCTGTTTAATATCATGTTCTTGGAGAGCAATAGTGACTAAAAGTACATCTATAGCTAAGAACTAGATACTGTTATAAGTACTTAATCTACCTACAGAAACTAGCACATCTCACCCGACATTTCCTGAGCCTTAAGCCTATAGAAGTCCTCGTAACTCGGACACAGCAGCTTCTGACACATTAGGTTCTTGCTCTCCAGACAGAAGCAAGCATTGCAGTCGATACGGTATGTCGATCCCGGGTTGCACTTGGAGGCTGTGTGAGGGAGGGAGGGGAGCTTGTAAAACTCCTCGGGTTTGAGGGGCTGGACGTGTTCGGGGTTGACGTAGGCTGAAATAACGTGTATTTTGAAGACAATTCATGTGGGCATTTTTTCCAGATTTGTTTTTGTTTCTTTTTTACACGGAATCGTTGCTACTATAGGGTCATGGTCAGATTTAGTAGGTACGCGTCTGTTCGGTGGACATTGCCAAAGTTAAGGGCTACAAATAGGTACTAATTGTTGGTTGAACTCTGAATCCGCATAAACGGCGTCGCCTCTTCTATAATTCGATAATAATGCGATAAAAACAAATTATTATTTTGTGACTGATAATGACCCACTAACGATCTTTACCAATGGAGGAAAAACTTTTTTTTGGAAAACGCTCATGGTGGCTCATGGACCCACGGCTTTTTTTTGAAGCCAGTAATTCACCTGCTGGAAATGTTTGTCCAAGGCCCAAGGCCAAGAGCCAAGTTATCATATAGTAGACTGCACACGACACTCTTTTTGGGAAAACCCTATGGGTGTGTTGACATAATTGATGTATGTACAGTCACCGGCATCAATACATGATGGAACAAAGGCCGCAAAAATATCTGACACGCTCTAACGGCTCTAGGAATAGAGTTGTCATCAGATATTTTTGCGGCCTTTGTTCCATCGTAAATTGATGCTGGTGACTGTACAGTGTACACTGACTAGACAACACAATAATACGTAAACTACAACAAAATAGATTACTTTAGAAGAAGTAAATATAAACTAAATAATGATTAAGTAACCTATGTTTTAGTTTCTAAAAACGCAGCACTCAAGACTACTCACATCTTTCAGCCAACTTGCAGTTAACCCCCGAACATTTCAGCCTCTTCTTCTCAGTGCAGAAGCACTGTCGGCATCCCTTCTTGTACAACTTCCCTGCCGTGCAATTTGGCTGTTTCGTCCCAAGCTGTTCCGACCTAAGACTCCCTCGAGGGGCTACAGGTCCCTTCACACTGTTCAGACACCCCATTTTAGTGCAGAGTAGAGTGGAGTGGGGCCCGCAGTGGCAAGTGTTGCAGTCCATCTTGTAAAGCTGCCCTTTAATGCATTTTTCGCCTTGTTTTATCTCAGGGATTCTTCGTGTATCGTTCATGTATTTGTAAGCTGAATTTTTTTTTTCTTTTAAGGCGCTATAGGTTCAGCGAAGTGAAGCGGACATAGTTTTTGAAACAATATAATGCGTCTGTTTATAATAATATGGTTTCAAAAAAATACGAATAGTAATCTTGAGGCTTTTCTGCAGGGAAATCAGTGATTCGAAACACGATTAAGCAATTTTCGCTCGATAGAAAAAAATCACGAACATAGGACTAAAACATATTAAAATTCACTTAAAACATTCGTAGCAAATTATGCACAATAGCTAAACATATTAACATTGGTTCTAAAAATCGGCAATATCATGTTTGAGGGAACTTAGTGATTACTTTTTTATTTATTTAACGCACAAAAAATTAAAATTAAAAAACATGATGTTCGCGCTTCCGAACACGCACTTCCATCTCGCTCACGCTTATGCTCAGCGAGAGGGAGAGAAGACCATGATACGTGCGTCATTATTTTTATTTTTAACCGGCTCCGTACTCAAAGAGTAAAACGGGACCCTATTACTAAGACTCCGCTGTCCGTCTGTCTGTCACCAGGCTGTATCTCATGAACCATGACAGAAAACGCAGTTGAAATTTTCACAGGTGATGTATTTCTGTTGCCGCTATAACAACAAATACTAAAAAAACAGAATCAAATAAATATTTATAGATAATGGTACGGAACCCTTCGTGCGCGAGTCCGACTCGCACTTGGCCGGTTTTTTTTTATGTAAATATGTTCACCGTTTTTTCCGTCAATTGTGGACCGATTTCCAAAATTCTTTTCGTAATCGAAAAAGTATATTCCTGAGGTGGTCCCATTGTCACCAAGTCAGGATTTGATGTTGGGATCCCAAGGAAATTGAGGGCAACCCTCAAATTTTACAGGTACGCGCGTAGTAATTTCAGTATTTTCTATTATAACTCGTGTATGTACTACGAGTATATATACACACTACACAGATGAGATGACATTATGGAACTCCTCAAAGATGTAAAGTATGTACCTACCCACATCAATTTATTTATGTATTTATTTCACAAGAACGGTTAATACCAATTACACTTGTGCAAGAGATTCTTAAATATTAAGGATTACTTAAATACATAAAAGGTATTTACTTAAATATGTTAAGTAAACATTGTCTAACAAGTATTAAACCTTAATGAGTTATGCAACTCACTAATCAATAATCATGCTTTCTCACAATAAGAGAGGCACCTGGACGCGAGCATGGGCAGGCTGTCTACAGATTCTGACATGATTCCGTTGAAGTAGCAACTAAAGGTACAAGTGTTAATACTTCATTAGTAGAACTAAAGGATCTCAGATCCTTGAGGAATCGACGGAACTCCTCAAAATGTTATCAGCCCACAGATAGTGACTTGGGTTTTTCTGTAGGTGGGCGAATATTCAGCGTTTTTAAGGCGTTTTTTTTTCGTCATTGTCGTCTCCAGGAAATACTATTTGAAGAGACGAATATCAGAGTCCACTTTTGATGATGACGTAAGCCAATACCGGTGCTGAGTCTTTTTTGATTTAAGTTTCCGCGGTATGTTTTACCTCTACTGAAATAATGTTGGGCCGACAATGACTTTAGAACCGAGCGGTTCAAACGCTCGGAGATTGGCCCAGGTAATAATCAACGCACTGCTCTCGGAGAAGTAGTTCCGGTTAGTCAATTGGAAAGGAAATGTGGAAATGTGCATGTACATACCATGTGGCTTGGCGAAGTACTGAATTGAAGTTGGTTTAAACTTTGTTTTTAAAGTAAATTATTTTTAATGTGTGTTACTTCAGAACTCCGCCATTTATGAACTGATTCGTACAATTTTCCCATTGATATTAAAACTTCAGTTGGATGATGGGAACCATAAGGAATTAAGGGAACTCCTTAAATATACACTGTGTAACAGGAGGAAACTGAATACGCATGTAGTCTTTTCGGTATTTTCTAGTGTATTTACACCCGGAAATCACAAATTTGGTGAAGTGGAACTGATGATGAAGACCACAGATGACCTATGGAAGTAAAAGTACGTTACAGATGCCAATATGGTTCCGTTGAAATAGCAACTAATGAATTGCTAAATGTCAAGTGTGCCAAATCGAGGAACTCCTCAAATTATCGACCCACATCACAGCCCACATATGGTTTTGGTCTCTAATAATCAACGTATTTATTCTAGGAAAGCAGTTCATGTGGTACTTACTTAAATGTATTTGATTTAATTGTACCTAATGATAGAGTAATGATATTTAATATTAATGTAACTATGGATTTTTATCTGAAATAAATTATGATTATGATTATTAAAGTGGAAAGGAAATATGGAAACGTTCATTGTGGCTTGGCGGAGTAGGTACTAAATTGAAGTCGATTAAAACTTTGTTTTTAAAGTAAATTATTAGATATCAATAAAATCTAAAGTATATCGTGGCGTGGCGTGCAAATATAAGTATGTATTTGTGGGCGAGCGTTGAGGTGAGCTTAAAAAAAAGTTATAGATTAGCGGGGCAGAAGTCCGCTTACGTTGATTGTAACGACGCGTGTATGTCAATCAGATGTGTCCGGATTTGATTTAAGTACCTACTGATTTAAGCTACATATAGGTACATATATTAATTACAAGAGAGATACTTATATAAAAAAGTATAAACTTTTATAACATTGATCCCGGTTACAAAATAGCTAGGTAAGTAGGTCAGTGGTGGCGCGTGACAATTTTCACTGGACAACCCGGAGTAGAACAAAGGGCTGTTTTTTCATGATTTACGAGTTTGGTAATATAAAGAAAGACATTTTAGGCAAGCAGGTGGGAATCGGCTTGTATGGGCGCTCCGCCACTGGTAGGTATAAATGGGTTAGGTTAGGTTAGGTTCGTATGACCTCCGGGTGGCAGTCACGGGGGCGACTGCCACCCATAGAGAAGAGGTCCTCGAGCTGAAGGGCGTGTCGGGTGTTCAAGCACGCCCCTTAAAATGTTATTCTGGGGACGTGTATCTATCTCCTCCCCTCCCGCGCCGGGTCTCACATGAGGACAGCTGCTGGCGGAGTCGCGGAAGTGTGCGTGAGCGTTCCCGTGGCTCCGTCATAAAGCAGCGCGCAGAGCACCGTGGGGTTTTAGACGGTAGTCCGGGCGGTTCCCGGGAGTCCGTCATACCCGTCCTGGTTCCCCAGCCAGGCGGGATGTGTAAATGCATTTCCCCACGAAAAAAATAAATAAAAAAATTAGGTTCGTATGATCACCACACTAGGAATACAATACGGACTATACGATGCTAAATAGCGCACGAGCCGAGGGAGCGTAGCGACTGCTAGAAACGATTTTTTTTTCTTATTTTAGTGGGAATTAGAACTAGTGGACTTCGCAACGAAACTGCATCTGCCGCATTTTTTATTTTCAACCGACGAAAAAAAAACCAACCCTAAGGGTAGGAAAATGGGGGATGATTGATTTTTCGTCGGTTAAAACTTTGTTTTTAAAGTAAATTATTATTTTTAAAGTTATCTACTTACGTTTTCAAAGAATTGGCCAGAGACGGCAGAGACTATGCTCAGGAAAGCGACGTCTGGAAACGGAGGGGGGGGGGGAGGGACACCTTTGCCCAGCAGTGGGACACAACAGGCTCTTAATAATAACTACGTTTAATCACCGACGTTATGTCAAAATCAAATACCTAATTCGGTTGTGACCAAATAATTTTTTCCATCATCATTTGTAAAATAAAACATATTCACGAAACGTGTATTTGCAATGATATGAATTATGCGTTTGTCAAATAATAATAAATTCATTTATTAAATGGACCAACTTGGATCATTGTTGTTAGTAAGTACTTAAGCTAATATTAGTAATGATTCTAATACTAAAAATTAAATGTTTATTTTGTGTATTACACTATTCGGCCCTTCCTTCTGAACCTCGCAGCGCACACTGGAACTCTATCAGCGACATCAATACAAATGCATATATGTACCAGTGTGTAACCGCCATAAGATAAATAAATAAATAAATTACACTATTTAAGCCGGGGTTATATTAGAGCCAAGCCGCGTGTCGCAACGCGTACTTTGTATTGAACGTGGCGACACGCGGGACTGAGCTAATGTAACCCCGTTCATACAAAATGTATGTATGTAACTGATTGCGTTGCGACTGCGACACGCGGCGTGGCTATTACATAACCCCGGTTTTAGTGACGCCAATTGAAGCATCTTCGTTGGTATTTGCGAAGACGCGTCTCAAAAATTAAAACTTCGACTCCAAAATGAAAACTAAAACTGCAGGTTCGACCGCTAACTTTATATTATCTAGATTCTAGGGTAACACAACGATAGCGTGAGTCAGCCCTTGGAACAGCGACATCTAGCGGCAAATCTTGTTACTAATTTCACGACGTACATATAAACTGATTCAATACAAACAACTTGTAAAATTTATTCCATAAAAAAACTTCCAAGTAATAAATAGACCAAGTCTCGAAACTATTTTCCATAATAAAACGTTGTGAGATATTTCGTAGAGCCAATTCGGGCATTCTTATTTGCTTGCTTATTAAAATTCTGCATCAAGGGTGTCCAATTTGTAACTTTGAAGCCCATACGCTGGCGATTAGTTGAATAATTCGCCAAGAGATGGCGCTGTCACTAGCGCAACTAGCTAACGACAGGTCGTCGTAGAATCCCTAAGTGCATATTCTTATATTAATTATATTACGATTGGAGAACGTCATTGGCAATTAGTTAAAGGCCCCTTCAGGGCCCAACGCCCAACTTAAAAAGATAGGAGAATCAAGAGAATTCAAGCGGTTTACAGTAATACCGGCTTTAATTTTGAGACCCTAAGGTACATCCTTGTACAAAGGGAACTAACTACACAGTTGTTGTGAAGTTTCATTGCATTTATTATTTTTGCATAGGTAGGTACCTATAAATAAGTAGTTATTGTGTGATTGCCTAGTCACAAAATTTTATTTTATTTACTACGCTGGATGCGGGTGGCGCAGGACCGGTCATTGTGGCACTCTTTGGGGGAGGCCAATGTCCAGCAGTGGACGTCTTTCGGCTGATATGATGATGATAGTTTACTCTAAAAACAAAGTTTTAACCGTCTTCAATTCAGTATTCTGCCAGTGCCTATTTATTTTTAAAGTGAATAGGTATACAAGTAAATATTCTGTGAATATTTCAAGCGTCTACATGTTGCCGTTATCAATATCGACCAAAAACGAGCAAAAAAACCGGCCAAGTGCGAGTCGGACTCGCGCACGAAGGGTTCCGTACCATTATCAATAAAAATATTTATTTTATTTTGTTTTTAGTATTTGTTGTTATAGCGGCAACAGAAATACATCATATGTGAAAATTTCAACTGTTTAACTATCACGGTTCATGAGATACAGCCTACAGCGGAGTCTTAGTAATAGGGTCCCGTTTAACTCTTTGAGTACGGAACCCTAAAAAGAAACTCTTTCTCGGAAGTTGTTTTGTCTGGGTCTGAGTAGGCACAATTTCACAGAGGCCTCCCCCAAAGAGTACTACAATGGCCGGTCCTGTGCCACCCGCATCCAGCGGACTCCCGCTACCATTATCAGTCCACTTTCCACTTTCTTTGTCCACTTTGTCCCTACAAGTCCCTGTCTAGTATAGTACATTATATTAAAATCCATTTCCATAAAAAAGGTGTCCATACAAAACACGATTATTTCAGCGTAGGTATTCTTTGATACAATCATAAAAAATAGGTGTCATAATGACACCACACCCGTTGGAATTTTTTTAAGTGTCGGGACCCCCTTTGCTACACTCCAACCTCAGAGCATAGAATACTAGAGAGAGGACAAGCCGCCGGCGGCCGCGTCGCAGTTGTTAGCTCAATGGGCATACTCTGCCATACTGTGCACGCGTGCTGATCGCAGAGAATATTACGTTTCTTCCCAAAATGCCTGATATGATGCGCGTGTATTGTCCAATAAGAGCGTAGGTATACAAGTGTGTGTGTTTTAGATGTGTGCGTGCTTTGTCTTGTCAATTATTTGGGCTTTGTGTGGGCTAATGTACCTACTTGCGACAGGCGTACTCAATACAAATCGGCCGGCATGTCCGATCTCCTTATATTCATACATCTGTGACTCCAACCCAAGTGGTCCCTCCCATAAGTATTCTAATAGTTAGAAGCATACTTACGGATAGATTCCTCAATAGCATACGACGACACTACAACCAGTAAAACCCCTGACAACAAATGGACCATGGCTCTCGTCATCATATTTCGTTACACTAAATTACCGAGTTGCAATAGTTGCATAAAACTGCATTCAATTTAAAGCATCAATTATCCTGTAGTTATATTGCAACAATTAGGATTCCTGTTTAAATGGATGCCAAGATTAATTGATTACTTTCTTTAATCTGCAATTACTTACCTAATTAAGGTTGCGCCTTTATCGATTTTATGGGAGTTTTAATGGTACCAATACCGAATGCTATTAAACGTTGATTGATTCATTATTTTTGATCTAAGATTCGGTTGAAACCGCCTCAACTAAGTGTAGCTAGACCCTCCACGGGGCGATTTTGTAGGACGGCGAAGCCAGAAAATCGAGTATGGAGTGACCTTGATTTGCCCGGCCGCCGTGCCTCCAACACGTATCCACACGGGCCGAAATCACGCGTCGGCCGGCATGCAGTCCGACAAAATCGGCCCGTGGAGCATTTCCTTTAGGTAGGTAGGGTAAACATACCGGTTATCGGCCGTTTAAGCGACTTGTTGACTTTAGAGTTGATTTCTATCGTAACGCTTTACGTCAAGACTTTAAAAAAAAATGTATTTGATCCTGCAATACTCTACTTCTATTAAACCTAACGTTTATGGACGAAGCAGTGATACATAGTACATAAAAAATATAATTCGTAAAAATAGAAAATATACCGGTTATCGGCCTTTTTAATCAGTTATCGTCCACCAGTGCACTGGTTATCGGCCACCTAATTCACGGTAGAAAAACGAGTCTTATTCAATACCTTAATAGGGTTCATAATAGTATGAAAGAAAACAGTTCTTAAATTCACAAAAAGCGGTATATTTTTACTCTCTTCTGCGGTTTATTCCCACCTGTTACCACCAATTTGTTACCAGTGGTAGCAGCTGGGATTTTTTTTCCCATCGTTTACCACCAGAGTACTTGGTGGTAACTACTGGGTTTTTTTCCCAGTCGTTACCACTATAGAAACTGGTGGTAACAACTGGGAAAAAAAATCCCAGTTGTTACCACCACCACTAAAGAAATTGGTGGTAACTACTGGGAATAATTCCCATAATTAGTTTAGTGGTAACAGTTGGTACATAATAAGAAAATTAGTTCAAGGTGGAACTAATACTATCCAGGTAGTACCTGCAACCTATATTTAACCTAAATGTAACCTAGATTTAAGCTTCTTTGCTGTGCCCTTACGGGGTCCATTTTATTACTTGTAATATTAGGTATGTGTGCAATAAATATTTTGAGTTTTGGGTGGCAAACAAGCTTACGGCCTGCCTGATGTTAAGCTGGTAAACAAATAGGGTTTTGTTTTGATTGGCAAAACATGTTTGACGTTTAAAAACCACGAAAACATGGCGCAGCGGACGCGGCTTTACTCAGTTCAACTCAGTTGCAGCAATAGGGAACATTACTGCAATGTTCTGCCGCCAGCCAGAGGCAGCACTACCACTAATAGTAAACCAGTATAGGAATATAAGGATTCACACACACATGCACAATTGATTGTCAAATGAGTGACAAGGATGCTTGCATAGACAATACCGCAAGTGGGAACGAGATACAACGTCAACGCTCTAGTGTCGCCATCTACGAAGAGTTTTGCGTAATGTTCCCTATAGAAATAAAATTGAACTATGACATGGACAACGAATGATATATTCATTTCTGTTACACTTATTGACTTTTGTATACTACCACCTCGCTCGGTCGTGGCATTATTATTGTTCTGAGTATTATACGTCCATGTTTGAAAATCTCTGGGAGTCTCTCTCCCTCTCTTCCTCGTGACTTCGGGCGGCGGCATCAGATCTCTCGCTTCCTCGTATGGCGCGCCGCTGCCACTGCCTTCGCCACTATACAGAATGTATTATTCAAACGGGGCAGTGGGAGAAAGTCCAAAATTACAAGAGATACGGAAATTTGGTCTTAGGAGTCACGAGACCGACTTTAGAAAAGATAAAAACTGCATTCAAAGATTTTTTTACAAGCTTTATATTAACTTGCACTGTTCGTATGTAAGTATGTAAGTTGTCCGTCAAAATTTGCAATCCATTTTCAGTCACTTTCCGTTATCCAATTGAGCTGAAATTTTGCAAGCAATATACATATTTGCATGACAATACAATATTATGATGACTTGGAGCTGATCTGATGCTGGAACTGGAAGGTGGCCATAGGAACTCCGCAATAAAACGACACAATAACGCCATCGAGTTTGGGCTCGTTAGAATCCTCTCAATGAGTACTTGATGATGGTATGCACAAAAGTACAGTCGGCAGTAAAAGCTTGAACCAAAAATTAAATTTTTGACAGAAACTTATTTTAATTTTAATTCTCGAGAATAAAAAACCAGTTGGGTCTTTATTTTCCTGCTGAATTTATTGACATATAATATACAGGGTGGCTCATTCAAATCGGTCAGTATGGGAATGTCTGAAACTATAAGACATACGAAGATTTGTTCTTAGGAACCATGTCACCGATTTTGATAAAAAGAAAAACTGCATTCATACATTTGAAAAAAAACTGTACCCAGCTCGGGAATCTAGCCCGGTTGTTTTGAAAAAATAAACTTACACTTTTTCTATTTAAATATCGATTGTGTAGATCTTAAGCTGTAAATGTCTCTAAGAAACATGATGTCTAAAATGAATAAAATGCATTGTTTTGACATACTTTAATTTATCATAGTAGGTGTTCGAAGTGACCACCGTTTTTAACACGTCTCTCTATCTACATACTTACTTTAAGTGGGCTTTTCAGTACATTATTATTTTAGTTGTATTTTAGACTGTAAGCAAATGTTATGGAATTCAAGAATTTCTCCCCTCTTATTAAATTTAAATTTAAGTTTAATTTTTACTTGCTCTAAAGCAAAAATTTTAGGATTATAAATTAAAGATAGGTATGTTTCAAGTAATTTTGTGAATTGTTATATTATATATTATGCTACGCCCTTACAGGGTTACCTTATTTGACCTTACCTTATTTGTAACACCTTTGTAACCATGGTTTCTGCATTAAATAAACATAAACACTTTAAGGAAATATTAATAAAACTTCACAAAGTTAGGTATTTATCGAAATTGGTTCAAAAAAGGAATTGATGTGCGCCGAAGATGTGTCTCTTTCACGGGGGTGTGGTTTAATCTCATTAAGGAATCCCCTTTAGCCGCTATTTGCCGCCAGTAGCGAGCGAGGCCACTCCCACAGGATTCAATTTTGTCATTAGTACATTGATTTACTATGACTTATCTATTAGTTCCTTACCAATTTCACTTCACCCCCTTCCGTCCTTCCCCAGGACTCAAACTATCTCTATACCAAATTTAATGTAAATCGGTTCAGCGGTTTAGGCGTGAAGATGTACCAGGCAGAGAGACAGAAAGTCAGACAGACAGACACACTTTCGCATTTATAATATTAAGTATGGATATAGGCACCCGTGAGCACCTACTTATTTTCTAATGAAATTCCATAATTAAAACCCAAAATGTTTGGGATTAGGGGGGGGGGACCGAACCACAAAACTGGTTGGCAACATCCATTTATTGGATGTTTGGGATCCATATAATATATATCAGAAGTTAGATTGCGGTGCGCTATTTTTGCAAACGAAACTCCACTGAGAGCCTGCTCTATATGGTAATAATAATACTACGACTGACCGAGATAGTAGTATACAAATCTCAATAAGTGTGATACAAAGGGATCATATCAGTCGTGGGCTCCTGGGCCCCCCCCACCCCGTTACCCGAGGTGGCAATGGGGACATCTGCCCTAGCCTCTCCCTATAAATATATTTATTTATTTCATCTTTATTGCACAAAATAAAAACCTACCTTACAAAAGGCGGACTTAATGCCATATGGCATTCTGTACCAGTCAACCTTTAGGCAAAGGCATTTTAGTCAGGGTAATTCAATTGTAGAACAGTAAAAAGCAAAGTAAATTGAAAATATTTATTCACTAGCGATTCCACAACTTAAGTATGACATAACTATTTTCTAATACAATGGGTACGAATTGTACGAAATACAGCCACTTTTGTTCTGGATAATATATAATTAATTAATTAGGTAATTAGGTAGTATGGGCAATTAAACGACTTCAAAAAATTAAGAGGTTCTCAATTCGTCAGAGTCTTCCCCGATTACTCGAAAACGCGTGGACCGATTTGAAAAATATTTTTTTTGTTAGAAAGGGTATCCGACCCTGGTCATCCCATGGTTATCACTATGATGATGGAATCCTGGAGAAATCGAGGGAACTCTTCAATTTTTATAGGCACACTTAAAACGATTTACGTACAGATTTAAAGTCGGTTAAAACTTTGTTTTTAAAGCAAATTATTTGTTCATTAATAACTCATGTATACTTATCTAAGACCCAGTGAGCGATAGTTTTTTGTCCCCAGGGGCATATTTCACGATGTTACCATTTTACAAGTGTAGACTTGTAAAATTGGTTATTTGACCTGAACAATGTTGCCAGTAGATGGCATTTGACCTGAACAATGTTGCCTGTAGATGTCATTGGTCAGGTCAAATAACCAATTTTACAAGTCTACACTTACCTTCACGTCTCTGTTTTTCAAGGGATTCATGACATGGAAGAGATATGAATGTGACATGGGGACATCTCACATTTTGTAAAGTCGCACAACAGACTAAGAAAATTAAAAGATATTATGTTGGTTTTTAGGACCAAAAATAGATTAATTGACTGCCTTCTTCAAATTTCTAAGCTAAGTATGTCAAAATAATTGTACATACACTTATAAAGACCTTAAAAAATTTGCATTTTATTTAATAGTCTATGAAAGTACCTACCTACTTGTTAGCTGGCTCCTAGATACATAGCAAATAATATGTGTCATAGGAGGCCAAGATATACAAGATTACCAAAGTATGACACAACTTTAGCCGATTAACCAATTTTGAACCACGAATTAAAAAATGCTACCTACACTCCTTTTAGGTACCTTATATTGCAATAAGTAAATTACAACCTAGCTTTCGTACATATAATACGCATTTTGTACGTATAAAGGATGAATTATAATATTTATAATACAACATGCACACATTCGAATCGGTCATGACGATACCACTACTGTCATTTTATTATTTAATACTGACTTAAGTTGTTTTCGAAACACCGATCCTTAGACATTCTTACTTAAATATTTCGGATATCTATAAGTGTTAACATTATGATAGTAATCATACTTTTTCATCACTTACAATCACTACAATCAATATCTGTATAACACAGTTCAATTATAATCGTTAAATTAAAACAAAACAAATGTACTAGCAAAGCTGCGGTTTCCGACGTACCTTTATGAAATAAGTACTAGTAGTAAATGATAGAAAATGTATTATTAATTAACTTTAACGAGTTTTTATAATTAGTGAGTTCCAATAGTCAAGAAACCTCCCATTAATCCAGAGAGTGTGACCTGAATTGAAGTGGTACAATTTTACCTTCAATTCTGACTTGGCAAATGTCACTTGACAAATATAGACAGTTGCCTAAACCCACGTTTTAGAGCTCCAGTGTTCCCGGGGATGAATAGCTGAGAGTGTGACCAGAGGGGTCATAACGTAACGTTTCGAAGGCGCGTTAAGACAACTTAACTGTCATTTTCCAATACAAAAAGTGACATTTAGACCTGACCTGACGCGCGTACAGTCGCCATCACATACATCGGAGCAAACAAGCAGCTCACAAACATCGGAACACCCCTCTATTTTCAAGGCATTAGGGTGCATGTGCCGATATTTTTGAACACCTATAGTGTACCTTTGTATGTGATGGCGACTGTACAATGCGTTACGTGATCGACCAGCAGGTGCTGTGTGAAACGGGCCCGTAGATAGAGGATATAATAGATGACGTCCTAGCGTATACCCAAAAGGGACGATGGTAAATTAACCATACTAAATTAAGAAGTATCAGAAGCTAATACATTCTTGACGTCTAAAATCTTTTATAATTTAGTCGTGTTATATCGGTGACATCATGGTGGTGTCAGTTTCAGTACAAAATTTTGGAGGTCGTCGCAGCAGACGCGCAGCGTGCAGATCACGCTCTTGCCATGTAAGAATCCTAGAGCCGGAATTACATTACGAAATTAGTGTCATGTATGTTGAAATCAGTTTCACGAAAGTAGTTTCGATATATGCGAAAGTAATTTCGTTAAATAATTAATGTCGTGAAATCCACAGTATCGCAGTAAAGCATCAGCATCAAAGCTATATTTTTCCATATTCAATGTAGCTAAAGAGATGCTTCTATATAAACTCTTGTAGCTGATATTCATTGATGAATTGTATATTTTTATCTGTTCATCGTTGGTTTGCCATTTTCAACGCTTGAAGCGCGTGCAATGATAAAAATACACACGTCCGCACAGCACAGGCACTTTCGCGACACTAGTTTCACGTCGCATCTACACTATGAAATTAGTTAGTTACATGACACTAATTTCACCAAAAAATCGCGCAGGGCACGAAACTAATTTGCATTCATGAAATTAATGCATGCATTACGAAAATATTAAATTACACGTGAAACTGTTGGTAAAATGAATGTAACGAAATTAATTTCATGCCAATCATTTCGTACTGTAATTCCGGCTAAGGCTTAATGGCAGACAATTAGGGCAACGCCTGCTACAATTGAATAGCAGATATCCTCGGAGGTAGAGTTCTACACAGAAGAAAGCTAGTTATAGTCTAGATGATTATTCTGTAGTATAGTTATCAAGTGGCAATTGTCAAGTGAGCAAAGGCTTCGGAAGTATTGACTAGGCTGTACTACATTAGGGCGCCAGGTCCTCGTCGCAGACGCGCAGCGTGCAGAACACGCTCCGGCCGTCGGCCGAGCAGCTGCAGTCGTTGCACGACTGTTTGAACTGCTCGCCGGGGTTGCAGCGGAAACTGGACTCTGTTGCTAGGGAGAGAAAGGAGATTAGATTCATCATCATCAAAGCCTTCCGCTGCTGGACGTAGGCCTCCCCCAAAGAGTGCCACAATGGCCGGTCCTGCGCCATTGTGGCACCCGCATCCAGCGGACTCCAGCGACCTTTACCAGCTCATCAGTCCACCTTGTTATGTTATTAGAGGTTATGAAAAACTTACCGCTTAATTTAATCGATATCGAATCGCTAAATTTGAGTGGACTACCACTGCCTCGCCCACTAGGGCGAGGCACATTGCACATAGAACCTGGTAAAAGTCGCGGGAGTCCGCTGGATGCGGGTGGCGCAGGACTGGTTAGTTTGGCCATCTTTCGGCTGATATGATGATGATGAAAAACTTAGGGATTTGTAATGTACATAGCTATACATCCACGGACTTCAATTGTTGAGCCATTTAGAGCTCACTTTATACTAGACACTTTATAGGGTATTACATAATTCTAAGTTTTACAATAACATAACACATACAAAGCAACTTTGGTGAATTCATTCAGAGAGCAGTGGTATACATCAACTCGAGTAGCAACTAGAATGAACGTGCGCAGAGCCCTTGTCCAGGGTGCCGCGTGCAATATGCCGGTTCAAAGGTTACTGTGAAAACCAAAATATGTTTACACCTAAATGGCTCAAGAATTAAAGTGACTGTACCTATTCGTATAATAAAATAAATACCTATATAAATAGCGGACAATTTTATACAAATCAACCTAGCCCCAAACTAAGCAAAGCTTGTACCTACTATGGGTGCTAGACATCGATATAGATACTAATATAGATAAATAAATACTTAAATTAAATACATAGAAAACATCCATGACAAATATTCGTGCACATCACACAGATGTGTGCCCTTACCGGGATTCTAACCCAGGACCTTTAGCTTAATCATAATCATCATTTATTGCATCCATGGTACATACATAGGTCTTACATATAGTGTTTGGATTCACATGGACCCTGATAGGGCACAGCAATGTAGTTTTAAATCTAATTGAATTAATAATAAATAAATTTCAGCGCAGGTTATCAATACAATAAATTAACTAATTAGAGATTCGTTCAGCTTCGTAGGCAACTCTAACACACAACACTGCCTTCGACTGAAGGAGCTTCAACAGTGTGCTGACGTAATCGACTCACCGGTGAGCGTCGAGTTCTCCCTGGTCGGGCACCGCTTGAGCGTGCACGCGGCGTGCCCGCCGTCCGCGGTGCAGCGGCACACGTTGCAGCCCTGGTCGAACACGCTGCCCGGCACGCAGTCCGCTGACACCTTCTGGGAGACGTCTGTAATCAAAAGATACAGGCATAAGATGGTTGAAAAAAGACACTATCATTTTAATAAGGTTTGGGGCGTTGTGACCCCAAAAGGAACTTCTCCAATCCCGGAGACCCCCAAAGTCAGTACATTCGAGTGTCCCGGCACGCTGGCTGCAGTTGGCAAGGAAAGGCTCAGAAACAACGGCATACGGACCGGAGCCAATCTTGCCCCTGCCACAAAGCTACATATACAATCAACTGGACCAACACACTAAAGACCTACACCAAAGATACCTACTGGGAGGAGATAGACACATGCAGACAGACCAAAGAGATTGTGTCGAAACGCGACTACAAACTCACAACCGCACTACTAAGGACATATAGAAACCAACTGCGCAAGATAGTGGGTATAATAACAGGACACAACACCTTGAACAGACACCTCTATAACTTAGGTATCACAGACAGCCCCATGTGCAGAGCGTGCATGGAGGCAGAAGAAACGACTAAACATATACTACTGGACTGCTAGCAGGTAGTATACAGAATAAAGTACCTAGGTTCTCCAGACACACTACAGGACGCAGTCAGCAACACCAAGGCACTCACCAACTTTCTAGACGAGCTGGGGTGGTTAGAGTAGCGCCACACCGACGTTTCACGCAAAATAGGCACAATAAAATAAATAAATAAATATTACGGGACAATCTTACACAAATCAACCTAGGCCCACCGGTAGGTAAGCTCAGTAAGGCTTGTGTTGTGGGTACTAGGCGATGATATATATAATAGATAAATACATATAGATACTTATATACATATATAACATCCATAACTCAGGAACAAATATTCGTGATAAACTCACAAATAAATGCCCTGACCGGGATTAGAACCCGGGACCTCCAGCTTCGTAGGCAGAGTCACTACGAGTACCCACTGGGCTACGGAGGCCGTTAAAACAATGGTTAAGTTACAGTGGATGTCGACTTGCGGAAAACGCCCAGTATAACTAGCTAACTAACCCGGCTCGCTCATGGGGAGTTGATGGGGAACGCACACGTATATCATCATCTCAGTACCGGATCGGTGCTGAGTTGCTGACTCCTCTTCAACTCGAGCCGTTCAGTATGCTTTGTACATACGTGCTAGGCGTCATACGTTAAAATATGAAATTCTTTCTACCAGTGGACGGCAATCGTGGCACTAGTACCCTGAGAACTTTACGGTTTCGCTCTATGAAAACACAACAATATATCGATATCAGCCATATTTTTACACCAAAAAATAGGTTGGGTAATTAGACTAAATATTCATTAATAATCCACCTAAATTTAATACCGATACGGTAAAAAATAATAAAAAGTAATCTTTATAAATTCCGTAAAAATCAGGCGAAAATGGTATAAACTTTCTTTAGTTTATAATTTACTACGTATATATACGTTCCTTGGGATACGCGCATAATCCACTTATTTTTGTTAATGAATAAACGTTTTATAGGCCAGATGAAATTCAATATTATCTCAAGGTCGTAAAATATTTAATTAAAATGCCGTTATTTCCTGATGCATATATTTTTGGATTCAGGTAGTAAGTCTCCAAATTTGTGTACTCAAACATGTTTTCATTATAAAAATACTGATAGCATTTTTGCTTGCGGGTTAATTTTTTTTCCTAACTTCCGGTCCATAGAATTATTGATGTCAATAGTAAAAGTTGTTTAAAATAACATATAAAAGCTGTATACAAATAATTAGCCTGATATTGAATTATTTCCAAAAAAAACGTAATTTTCTCAGGGTATAGTCCAACCCCGAATGTGCACCATATACCTATTGCTACTGTTCATTGATCTGACCTCTCTTCCAGTGTTCCTCCTAGCTCCGTTGCCGTGGTTAATGTTGTAAAGCGCCGCGCAACTGGTGAGTAAACTGACCTCTCTTGTTGCTACTATCCAGTTAACTGACCTCTCTTCCGCCTAGCTCCGTTGTTGTTGTTGTTGAGGGCCGCACAGTCGATGCGGGTGCACGAGAAGTCTTGCCCCTGGTTGTCACAGAGGCACTTATTGCAGTCTAGGCGGAACTCCTGGCCCGGCTGGCAGGTTTTTGGCGCCTCCTGCAGAGAAAACGTACAATTAGGGCCGGCAAGGAGCATGTGACACCCCTGGAGTTGCAAAGGTCCATAGGCTATGGTACTGAAACGTGGTCTCTTACTATGGGCCTCGTCAGAAGGCCCAAAGTCACCCAAAGGGCAATGGAGAGGGCTATGTTGGGAGTTTCTCTGCGTGATCGCATCAGAAATGAGGCTGTCCGCAGCAGAACTAAGGTAACAGGTATAGCCCTCCGAATCGCTAAATTTAACTGGCAGTGGGCGTTGCATGGCACGTAGAACCGATGGCCGTTGGGGCGGAAAGGTTCTCGAGTGGCGACCACGTACCGGAAGGCGCGGCGTGGGTAGGCCCCCCCACAAGGTGGACAGATGACCTGGTAAAGGTCGCGGGAGTCCGCTGGATGCGGGTGGCGCAGGACCGGTCACTTTGGCACTCCTTGGGGGAGGCCCATGTCCAGCAGTGGACGACTTTCGGCTGATATGATAATGATGATAGGCTATGGTGACTGCTTACCACCAGGAGGGCTATACGCTTATTTGTCACAAGGGAATGCAATACCGGGATACCGGGATCCCGAAATACCTTAAATAAAAAAAAATACGTCATACCTTAGTGTCAATTAGTATGAAGCGTTTGGGCTGCCGCCAGCGAGGTCAATCTTTGTCTCGAATTTATGGGTATTTATGATGTTTAATTGTAGTTGCTCCCATGCAAACATTTGTTCATCTACAGTAACTGGTTCGAATGGCATTGTAAAAAAATCTTAGTCATCATCCCTATTGAAAAAGTTAATTAACACTGCTGACGCGAAACAATTTGTGCGTGACATAGGCCTTCGACTCAGGCAAAAGGGAGAGGACCCCCGCTCCGAATCGTGTCTGGTGCAGAGACTGTCCATAGCCATCCAGCGGGGTAATGCCATAAGCATTATGGGGCACTTTAGCACCGGAAGCGATAACGAGCGGGGTTGACTAAATAGTTGACGTGTGTATTATTGTATTATACTAGTTTATATTGAAAATGTATTTCATGTGATGACAATTTGAGCTAAATAAATTTATGGAATAATAATTAAAATAAATAAATTAACACTTCAGATAAGCGATGACTCACCTGTTGTGTTGCTCTGGTCTTTCTAGATAACGTCTGATTCTGTAAACAATAAATACTTAGTAAATTAAAAATCGTTTTGAGCTGTCTCATTCTACCCGGAAAATCATTACAACTTGCACTTTAGCCTAGTTGGTGCTGTTGGTAGGCAGGGTCGTCTACGAAACTGGATCCGCCTTACCGGGATTTGAACCCAGGATCAAATCCCGGTAAGGGCATTTATTTGTGTGATGAGCACGAATATTTGTTCCTGAGTTTTCTATTTATACATATCTACTGTAGTTATTTATCTGTTTAAGTATGTACATCGTCTAGTACCCATAGTAAAAGCTTTGCTTAGCTTGGGACCAGGTCGATTTATGTAAGCGTGTCCCCAAATATTTATATTATCTCCACTTATAATAAATCTCTAAATTAAAAAAAGAATCAGCCAGTTTGAAACTAAGCTTTGCGCGGTTCGAATGTTCTCAGCATCCCATGAACGGAAAAATATGAAACATTTTATATAGGTACATTATTATTCTAGCTGCAACTTAGGATAGTTTTTATCCGACTGCGACAGTTAATTAATTTTCCGAAATATACGACTTCATTTAATTTTTCATTTATTTTTATTGAAATCAAACGCTGCTCCAACTGTCAGCTATAAGAACCGTCAAATTTTCGTCAAAATGGCGGAATTGCTTTGCCTTTCACTTATTAATAATTTAAATCCCGTCTACGATAGACCTTTACGAGTTAAATGCTAAAATATAAACCATAAAAAAATATTCGATTCTGATATGAGAACTTATATGCGCAAATGTCGTTTTATGTCGTAATTTCAATAAATGAAATCAACAAATTTGAACAATATAATTAACACGAATTTGTTTTTTTTGAATGACAATTGACAATGGCACGCGCTCGGCGCATTCAGCCAAAGTACCTGCGGCGCTACCACGAAAACCGATACTCAATGTTCATATATTTGCATCCCTGTCACTCGAGTATGGTTAGTGCGATAGAGATAGAGATACCCGAATATTTTCGAATTCCGAAGTTCGTGGTTATAGCTCAGGAATCGAAAATATGGTAAATAATCATAATGTATTTTCTCGAAAAAGAATTTAAAATAAATATAGTCAAATGGAGAAAAAAACAAAGCAAGAGGTTATATAGGTAATGATTAAGTTATAGTCCAAAGTTTTAAGAGGGGGTATGTTCTGTCCCTTTTCCGCAAAACGCACCTTCATATGAAACTATTGTTTTTTACTATGACGCTCGAGTATATTGACGTCACAGTCCCTCATCGTTTTCTCACTCTAACAAGCGACATTAAAACGGATGTAGTTTCATAATTTTTTGAGATATTTGAATGGGAGTTTCATTATCTTCTATCTATTTATACATAATAAATGCCATGTCCTGACTGACTTATTCACTCACTCACTCACTCACTCACTCATCAACGCACAGCCGAAACTACTAATCTTAGAGAGTTGATTTTTGCACAGTATGTTGCTTTTATAACGTGGGCTAGGGATAAAAAGGGATTTTTGAAAATTCTACCCCTAAGGGGGTAAAATGGGGGTGCAAAGTTTGTATGGGAGAACCTTTTTTTTTTGAGCTATAGACTTAAACTTTGTAGAAAAATTAGTTATTAGAATACAAATGAAACACTTTCAGCGTTTTGGAAAATTCCACCCCTACGGGGGTAAAATAGGGGTGCAAGGTTTGTATGGGGGAAACATTTTTTTTTTAAATAGAGACTTAAAACTTTGTAGAAAGATCAGTCATTAGAATACAAATAAAGTACTTTCAGGGTTTTAGAAAATTCTACCCCTAAAGGGGTAAAATAGAGTGCAAAGTTTGTATGGGAAAAACTACTTTTTTTAAATAGAGACTTAAAACTTTGTAGAGAAATTATTCATTAGAATACAAATAAAGTACCTAGATTCAGTGTTTTAAAAAAATATACCCCTAAGGGGGTAAACTAGGGGTGCAAATTTTGTAAGGGGGAAACAATATTTTTTTTTAAATAGAGACTTAAAACTTTGTAGAAAGATTAGTCATCAGAATACAAATTAAGTACTTTCAGCGTTTTAGAAAATTCTACCCCTAAAAATAGGGGGCTAAAATAGGGGTGCAAAGTTTGTATGTGGGAAACTATTTTTTTTAGCTAGAGTCCTAAAACTTTGTAGAAAGATTATTTAAATACAAAGAAAGTACTTTCAGCGTTTTGGAAAATTTCACCCCTAAGGGGGTAAAATAGGGTGCAAAGTTTGTATGGGAAAAACATATTTTTTTTTAATAGAGACTTAAAATTTTGACGAAAAATTACTTATTAGAACATGAAAAATACTACATTCGGCGTTTTACAAAAATCATTCCCTAAGGGGGTTAAAAAAGGGTGCAAGATTTGTATGGGGAACACTTTTTCTGAGCTAGACACTTAAAACTTTGTAGAAAGATTACTTATGAAAATACAAAAAAAAAGACTTTCAGCGTTTTGAAAAAATCTATCCCTAAGGGGGATAAAAAGGGGTGCAAAGTTTTTATCAGGGAAAGTTTATGTTTTTGAGTTAGAGACTTGAAACTTTGTAGAAAGATTACTTATTAAAATACAAAAAAAGAACACAAATCGTTTTAGAAAATTCCACCCCTTATAGGGTTAAAAAGGAGAGCAAGCTTTGCATGGGCAACACTTTTTTTTGAGTTAGACTTAAAACTTTGCAAAAAGATTACTTATTAGAATACTAAAAAAGAACTTTCAGCGTTTTAGAAAACTCCATCCCTAAGGGGATCCTTAAGATCCTTAAGAAGGGTAGCCAGTGTTGTGTGGGAAAAACTTTTTTTTTTACTAGACTTAAAACTATTCAAAATGTTACTAATTAAAATTAATAATAAAGTACTTTCAGAGTTTTAGAAAATTCCACCCCTAAGGGGGTTAAGAAAGCTTTGTATGGGCAACACTTTTTTTGAGCTAGAGACTTAAAAGTTTACGAAAAAAGTTCTTTCAGCGATTAGAAAAATTCAACCTCTAAGGGGGTTTAAAAGGGGGTTCAAATTTTAAATGGCGAGCAATAAAATTTTAAAGTGTGAGTAAGAGATTTTTAACTTCGGTCTTATTCTGTACGTTAAAAGACTACAAAACTGATTTCAGAGATTTGATTTCAGATTTCAAAGTTTGAGTATTTCAAGGCATTTTTAAAGTATGAGATTTTTAACTTTGGTTTTAGACTGTTTGTTCACAAACTAGAAAATGAACATCAACTTTTTTTTTAATTATCTCCTAAAAGAGGGTTCAAATGTTGTATTGAGAGAAATCATTTTCTAAGACGATAAAAAGTTCTACGCGGACGAAGTCGCGGGCAACAGCTAGTATTTAATAAGTTAAGCAAAGCTTGTACTAGACCACGATATACACCTACTTAAATAGATAAATAAATAATTAAATACATAGAACACATCCAAGACTCAGGAACAAATATTCGTGCTCATCACTCAAATAAATGCCCTTACCGGGATTCGAACCCGGGACCTCCGGCTTTGTAGGCAGGGTCACTACCAACTAGGCTACAGAGGTCGTCCGTCTGGACTGGAAGCCGAATGGTCAATTCCATGTAACCAATTTAAGAGATTTTTTACATAATAACTGACTATGTTATGGTTGACATGTCAGTCATCAAGTCATCTTGTCGGTAATGCCTGGCCCCTACATGACCATCTTGACAATCGTCAACTGGCCGCAAGCTGACAATGACAATTCGACTTACATGGCTGCGTCGACAGGTTAAGGCGGTTGCTGGACAGCTTAGGGCTTGTGCACAAATCACGCGAGGTTTGATAGGGGGGGGGGGGGGGGGGGGGGTCAGGAAAAAATCACGAAAGATCACGTTGGGGCACGGGGGGGGGTATAAAGAGACCTCACGTGTATTTTTCTACAGTGAACGAAACTAAGAAAAATATCTACCACACGAGTAGATACTTTTTTTCGGTTCAAAATAGCGAGTCTATTTTACTAAGATAGAAAAATAAACAAGATTTACTGTGTCCAATACTATTAATCTTACAATTAGGTCAAATGAAAAAAATATACGTGAGGTTATGTGGGGGGGGGGGGGGGGGGGGGGGGGGTCAAAAAGTAGCCGAAAAAACCTCGCGTGATTTGTGCACAAGCCCTTATTGACCCAGCAATGTGCGTGGAATTGTCATTGTCACGGTACGTTAGCAAGGTGACAATTTTGAAGATGGTGAAATAGGGCCATAATTCGCCGTAAGAAGTAAAGTAGACTGGACACCACAACCGTTACTAATAGACCCACATGTACTGAATTGTCAATGTCAGATGACAATAAATTATCAAATTGGTGAAACAACTTTTGTCCTTATTAATAATTAGAATATATAATGATTTTACCACCACCAAAAGAAGTGTTCGAAACACACCTACAAAATTGAAAAATAGCTACTATGAGAAGTTTGCAAAAATTAAGGGTGTAGGTACAGTATATTACATAAGAGAAATAAAACGCTATTAAATCAAAAGTGTTTATTAACAAAGCATGTTTATTGTAATTAGAACCACCACCGCGTTTTCTGAAAACCAAGGAACGGGAACAAAATAAGGTAGAAACATTTTAATTAAAATGGTAGAAGTTATTCAATGCAGAATCCTGAAACAGTAGGTAAATATATTATAAAGTGAGAAAAGTATTTTCCTGTCAGTATTTATGACGTTGATATAATATTGAATATTTTAAGGTTGACAGGGTGACACTTAGCACAGTGCCTCAACCATGCCATGAAAGAAGCTTAGAATAATAACGCCTAGAAACGCAGTTCACGCGCAACGGTGAGGCCACCATAACTCACCCATAAATGGCGTAGTACGCCGATCGGTGGAACACTATTGGTGCGTTTGTGTGCGTATTGGCGCGTGTGAATACGAGTTGATCACAACTACATGAATCCATTTTATGCCTCACGCTTGGCGCGTCAGCCGTATGAAACTATCATTCTAGGCGTTATTATTCTAAGGAAAGAAGAAAGAAAGTACCATTAACGTCAATCCCCAACACCACAATTATTGAAACAATGCAAAAAGAATCGACCTAGCACCATTTTAGAAAGAAAGAAAAAACATTAAATAATAGCACAAAAACACAAAAAAAACGCGCCGCGCTTTCATATAATCAAAAATATAAATCCCGACTTGGTGCCGACCTAATTGGCCAGCGCTGGCCTTCGTTCGGGGCCAACTGGCCAAGTCATTTGATAGTGCATCTACATTTTCGTAAGTTACACCCCAACACCACTACTTCAAGAAAAAGATCTAACACAATACATACAAAAAGGATAGACCTAGCACAGTTGATAGTTCCAAACACCACCACTTAAGCGCCTTCTAAACGGTCGAAAACAAGCCTCCGACTGCGCGACCTTGGTCGGAGGCTCGTCGTGAGTTTTCTGGCTAGCGCGTTCTCGACGACAAAGGGCGTCCGAAAGCCAAACGATTTTTTTCTGGAAACAACTGTCAACACGGTCCGTCCGGACCGAGGTCGCTGTCGGAGGGGCTTGGCGACCGTCTAGCAGGCGTTTTAAACCGACACGTCCCAACTCAAACGGGCACCTTAGGGTCCCCGTCGACGCATGCGCGCCTCGTGCACGAGAAGGATTTCCCGTCGGCGTTGCATCGGCACATGTTGCAGTCCACCTCGAACACCTCATCGGGCTCGCACTCGCGCTGTATGATCCGGAGCTTCTGCTGTTAGAGGGAGTGCTTCTATTTTAGAGAGGTAGCAATATTTGGAGCAGCCTGGGAAAGTGCCTTGCAGAAGACCGCAGTCATAATACCACCACTACTTGCTCTGTCCATATGTGGTGTTGTGTTCCTGGTAACCCACCGTAAGGTACAGAGCTCTCGAGGGTGCACTGCGTTGAAAGCGAGGGACCTGAACTTGTCTCTAGCTGTCAACGCAACGAACCTTCAAATCAATAAAGGGGCGGCAACGCGCTTTTGATTCTTCGCAAGTGCCTGCTTACCATCAAGCATGCCGTAAAATAGTTAGCTACCTTCGTAGTGTAAAAAAAGTCTCTATACTAGATACAGAGCTTGAGCGAGAAAAAGGTCTGGCTTAGGCAACATGTACACTGCTACTGAGGTGTCCTAATCTATCGCTTCTGCTGGCATACCAGTTGAGAGTGCCACTGTAACTCTGATGGAACCAACTTTTACTTCACAAATGCGAAGTAACCCTGAATCAGTGGAAATCTAAATTCGATTTTTCCTGATCCGATCGTCGGTCAGAACCAGAACCTTGGTTGAATAAATTTGGATCACAAACACTATTTGTTAGAAGTGACCCTAGAGGGTTTCACTAATGTTTCCCAACCTCTAATATATCCCTGAAATAAATCCTGAAATATTTACAGTTTCAGAGTTTGGGAGATGAAAAGTTGCGAAATGAATCAGTTTGCCAAACGTTAGTTGCCAAAATAAGGTGTTCCCCATCGAGGACATAGTGGAGGGCTATGACTACTAGGATGTATATGGATATTGATGTTGATAATCACAAGTACTTACCTCTGGTCCTTCGACGTTCGGCTCCGAGTCCTGGCACACCTTCCTCGTGCAGAAGTAGCTGGTGCCGTCCTCATTGCACCAGCACGTGTTGCAGTCCTTTATGAACATGCGGTTCTCAACGCACACCTTTTTGGTTGTGTTCTTTGATGATTTTAGACCCTAGAGACAAAATGTTTACCCATCCTCAATTTGTTTTAGAGACGTTACTCGCACAATTCAGAGGAGCAATTGATAGTTAAGGGTAGTGTCAAAGGCAGGACACCTCGTGGTCGATCTTCAACCTGATGGATATTGAGGGTAGAGTCGAATGCACAAGACCTAGTGGTCGCTTTTCAAGGCGATGGATAGACATTCAAAGCTGTCACCAATATTCCTAAGACAGAATGCTCTCGCCGTGCCACCATTACCGGTGTAGAAGGATCGAGAAAGCAGTGTTTACAGCGACGCAATAACAAAGATTATTCTATTAAGAGTGAACGACTAAGAAGACAGACACTAACACTAGCTAACTAGGAACAGTAAAGATTCTATGTTAGAGTCTTAGGTTTCAGAAATTACTCTGACAGTGAGGATATCGTGGGGTGCCAGAACAAGGTCAGATGAGAATGTCACTGTTACCTCTGGTCCTTCGACGTTCGGCTCCGGGTCCTGGCACACCTTCCTCGTGCAGAAGTAGCTGGTGCCGTCCTCGTTGCACCAGCACGTGTTGCAGTCCTTTATGAACATGCGGTTCTCGACGCACACCTTTTTGGTCGTGTTCTTTGATGATTTTAGGATCTGGCGTAGGGAATTATGATGGTGATGAATGAATGGGGTGAAGGACGCCGCACTACCGCGGTGGTTCAATTGTCATAGAAACTTTTTGTATAATTTCATGCAATACCTATCCGTTCGAACAATTAACAAACGAGTAAGTACCGTAAAGGCGCTAATCGAAATGGGCATTGACATGTCGACATCGGTTACAAGCGAATTCTGGCATCACTTCAGTCCATCTTTCTGGTCAGACTGACGAGAAAATTATCGTGTAACCCTCGGAGTGACGGATTGATGGTCAGTTTTCTGTCATTCGCAAGGCCGCAAGCGTTACACGATATTTCTCTCGTCAGTCTGTTCAGAATGATGGACTGAACTGAATCCAGAATTAGCTTGTAATGTAACCAATGTCTAACAGACCATCGAGAATTCGCCGTTTTTAGGGTTCCGTAGTCAAATGGGAACCCTTATAGTTTCGCTTTGTCTGTCCGTCCGTCCGCGGATAATCTCAGTAACCGTTAGCACTAGAAAGCTGAAATTTGGTACTAATATGTATATCAATCACGCCGACAAAGTGGTAAAATAAAAAGTGTTTTTTTTTATTAGGGTGCCTCCCCTATACGTAACGTGGGGAGTGTTTTTTTTTCATTTCAACCCTAACGTGTGATATATTGTTGGATAGGTATTTAAAAATGAATAGAGGCTTGCAAAAATAATTTTTTGAAAATATGAAAATAATCTCAAAAGTAGAACTTTATAAAAACTTTCTAGGAAAATTATTTTGAAAGTGATAGGTTGAATAGTTATTGAAAAAAATTACAAAATAATTTCACACACTGTGACGGACGAAAAACTACGGAACCCTACACTGAGCGTGGCCCGACACGCTCTTGGCGGGTTTTTTACTCGTAAATTGTCCAACTGAACAACGAAGAGAGCCAAGCATAGAGCCAAACATCTCTACGAACATTTTCTCGAACATTCTAGCGAATGTTCGAATAAATACTCGTCAAAAACGTATTCTTCACGAAGATGTCAGACTTCACGTTTGCGTATGATGCATTTTCTACCTAGGTACTTAAATTAAAAAATATAAAAAGAAATATCTCTGTACTCGGCAAAAAACTCGACGCAAATTTACTGTCCGTTCGCTAGAATGCACATTACAACGGAATGTTCAAGAGCAGCTTACAAAATATTATATAATATGGGTTTTGTGAATTTGAGCATTATTATTATATAATAATATGTACCTTTGCGACCTATAAGTATAACGTTAAAACAGTATATAAACAAATTGCATAATTTAATACAAAATTATAATAGAAGTATTTGATTTGATGCATCAGAATATTATGAGATAATGTATGCCTTTTTTTTTATCATGATGTTTTTTTAATTACTTATACAGTTTGTTTTAAAGCAATTTAATCACTTATACAAGTAAAAAATTATGATATTCATTTTATCTCCTAACCTCCTAAGGTCACCATACGACACAAAATGACATTGATATTGTGTAAGAAATAAAGCTGATTTTCGGTTGTTTCAGAAAAAAGACCAAAACAAAACAAATGCAACTCTATTCCAACCCAAAATGGTTTACATTCCAAACTTTTACTGAATGTAATTCAGTAACACAAAAAGTTAAATCAACTCATAAATAATTGAATTTCTACCTACTCCTAGTGAAATAATGTGTGAGATCTTTTGGAGATGAAGGTATTTTAATATTAATAATCATTCAATCTAAGTACCTACCATCGCTTGTTCTGAACTTAATTCCTGAAATACTTAAACGAAAAAAATAAAACACATATTTTTTATTTTATAAATGTTAATAATTTATCACACTCCACTCTTTACGGTATTTTAGTTTAGTGCATTCGCAACTATTTAGCAGGTCTACGGTTATCTGCTTCATTTCCTCCTTTCAAAGGCACTATCGGTTGCCTTTCCTGTAACAACCGAGAACACATATGTGGGTTAGATATACTCAACGGGCTTACAATGCCGTGCGCATTCAATGCAATAATGCTTTTAGGGTGTTGTTGAAACTTCCGCGTTTCTGCAGCGCATCGTCCATGTTCGCCGGCGCGCGGCGCGCACGGACGGCGCCGATGCCGTCTGGCGCAAGACAACGGCCTCGCTGCTAAAGTGGATAATGAAATTAAAGATAAAAAATGTAAACAAATGTGTTGCCACTGCAATAAAAACAATCCCAAGAAGTAGAAACTAAAAATTCGTTAAATTCGCGAGATAAAAAATAATGCGACTAATTTATACGTAAAACAATGCCTGGAAAATATTAGTAAATATTTAAATAAGCAAAATGAAAACGTAATTATTTTATATTCATAAATATGTGCAGTTTATATTTACGCCACTGGCAATGGTTAGGAATTGTAAACCTTTGGTTCGTAATCCTCAAAGATGGAGTGATTGTGTGGCTCGTGTAATAAAAGTAGAGGATAAAATGTGCCAACTCGACCACCTAATAGACAATGTAACAGAGAAATTAATAATAAATGCAACTGAGGAGGATTCGACGTCTTCCTCAGAAAGCGAGAGTGGAAGTGAATAAATAAAAATTTAAAAATCTAGTGTTATTTTTCTTTGTGTTTTCCTGTCCTAATAAGACATATAATAATGTCACGTCTTGCTTCGATCGCTTGGTGTGGTTCTAGTGGCTGCAGGCAATAGGCCATAGAGGTAGAATAGATAGAGGGAGTCACCCACACATACACACATGAGTGACAAAGATGTATGCATAGGCAATACCTCAAGTGGGAACGAGATACAGTGTCATATTTTCTGTCCTCATAGCGTATACGGATTTTTTGTTTGCCACCAGCTTGTTTGCCACCACACCTGTCAAAATTTGTACTGAAACTGACACCACCATGACGTCACCGATATAATACGACTAAATTATAAATGACATTAGACGTCAAGAATGTATTAGCTTCTGATAATTCTTAATTTAGTATGGTTACTTTTCCATCGTCCCTTTTGGGTATACGCTAGGTCGCCATCTATATATCCTCTATCTACGCAATAGGCTTTTGCTGTATTATATCGTACCCGGACGATCGTCACCTACTAAGTACCTACCCATTCATACCAACCTACGACATTAAAGTGATCAAAGTAAAATATAAGATTGTTTTAAAAGTAGTGACGATATATTCATTAGTTAAAACCAAAACCTGGTTGATTGCCCCTGAGAAGTCACTTTGACGTTGACAGTTCTTTGTTTACATTTTTTATCTTTAATTTCATTATCCACTTTAGACGGGGTGCGCGGGAGTAGCAACAGCATCCTAAGCATGATAGCTAACAAGCTAGATTGTCCTCTGTTGTGTGTGGCAAAAGGGTCAGAGGACTAAATCTCTTTTTAGGGTTCCGTACTCAAAGAGTAAAATGAGACCCTATTACTAAGACTCCGCTGTCCGTCCGTCCGTCTGTCTGTCTGTCACCAGGCTGTATCTCAAGAACCGTGATAGCTAGAGAGTTGAAATTTTCACAGATTATGTATTTCGGTTGCCGCTATAACAACAAATACTAAAAACAAAATAAAATATTTTTTAAGGGGTGCTCCCATACAACAAACGTGATTATTTTGCCGTTTGTATAGATAATGGTACGGAACCCTTCGTGCGCGAGTCCAACTCGCACTTGGCCGGTTTTTTTTTTGGATTAATTATTAAGGAACTAACATTAGATTAAGTAAATACTAATATAATAATGTTTGAACCTAATTTTGTCTTTAAATAAATAAAAATAATAAATAATAATAGTCAAATATATTGAACTGAGCTCACGAATGGCCATTGTTAGCAGAGGAAGCAAAATTTTGAAACAAAATGTTGCCGCTAAACTGTTCATTGAATAATGAACTCTATCGGCTTCTTCAATATATTTAAAATTAACAACACCACAGAGCGTGCCAGGTATAAACAGAGAAATGTTTAAGTACCTATGTACTACATTATTTAGGGTGAAAGAAAAAAGGACGTTGTTAAAAACCATAGAGAACAGAAGAGGCAAGATGTTTGGACACTTGTTACGACACGATGATTACATGAAAACTATAATATAAGGGAAGATAGAGGGAAAGACGAAGAGAGGGAGACCAAGAAGATCTTTTACAGACCAAATCAAGGAATAATTTACTTTAAAAACAAAGTTTTAACCGACGAAAAATCAATCATCCCCTATTTTCCTACCCTTAAGGTTGGTTTTTTTTTCAAATTTATATGGGACCAACTTCGGGGTCCCTTTCCAATAAAAAAATAATTATCAAAATCGAACCACTCTGTAAAAAGTTATGCGTGGTCATACATAAAAAATTATATATATATACGTGTCGACTTGAGAACCTCCTCCGTTTTTTTCGTCGGTTGAAAAGTAGACAGTGTCGTATCAAGATGTCAAATAGAAAGCTGAGAATAGAGACGAATGGAAATTGCTCCACTGACAAAAGTCTGGCTCTTAAATATATGATGATGGCTACATTATTTGTTAGTTTTGAATCTGTGGCTAGGATGACAGAGTTCATTATTCAATGAGCGTTGTATGTGGCGGTAACCTTTTTTTGCCAAAATATGGCAAGCGCCGACTAAGTACAATGGCCATTTATGAGCTTAGTGGAAAAATAATAGACTATAATAGGTTAATTTCCTTGATCACTTCAGCTTTCGGACAAAAATACCGCATTAAAATCGTACCATTCGTTTAGGAGCTACGATGCCACAGACAGACACACAGACAGGCACATAGACACATCCAACTTATAACACCCCTCTTTTTGCGTCGGGGGTTAATGAGAGTCAAAGTTAGCATTCGCTGGCTACGGTCGAATACGGTCCGACATTCGCTGGCTACGGTCGAATACGGTCCGACACATTGACAGGTAATTGTGACGTCACAACGTTGAGCCCCGTACTAACCGTTGAATGGAAGATACATAGATGTCATACAATATTTTTTTATCAATAGGTAGATAAGTAGATATAATTATGGAATCTGCTCACAAAATTTCACGAGAGTCGGTTGATAAATGCGACCTGTAAAGAACAGCCGGACATACACCGGACAAACCAACGGTTTTCGGCCCAAGCTGAAGCATACAACTTCGTTCGCTCCGCTCGCTCGTACGATTATGGAAGTATGGATATCATCATCATCATCATATCAGCCGAAAGACGTCCACTGCCGGTCCTGCGCCACCCGCATGTCATCCAGCGGACTCCCGCAAACGTGGTCGCTTACAATGGGCCTCATAAGAAGGCTCAAAGCCACCCAAAGGGCAACGGAGAGGGCTATGCTGGGAGTTTCTCTGCGTGATCGCATCAGAAATGAGTATGGATATAGTACGAAGGTAATAAGTGAAACTTACGCTGAACTCATGAAATACCTCGACGTCAGGATCGCAGGGCTTGTTTGTGCAGCTGAAATCGGTTCCATCAGAGTTGCAATGACAGGGGTTGCAGCCCTTGAAGAATTCCTCACTTGGCTTGCAGACGGAATGCCGTTGTATATGATCTTCACCCTGGAATTGAGTATTTTCATCATCATTATCATCATCACCATCATATCAGCCGAAAGACGTCCACTGCTGGACCTATGCCAGGTGATCGGTCCATTAATTACATATAAATATATTATTTAAATACCATTGGACAAACAGGCGTAGGCACGCCCCTGACGGTAAGCGTAAATCTATGATGCTAACCTTTTATTGTAGTAATTTAAAGATTCGCTGATATTAACAGCACGAGAAAAAAAAATGTCTGGCGATTATAAGTTATAACTATAACCTATGTTATCCGGGATAATCTTACGATTACATCCATGTATCACACACCTAAATCGGTTAAGGGGTTAAGTAGGTCTGGCGTCACATACATACACCCTGAAACATTACACTCCTTTGGGCTTTATAAAAAATGGTCCCGCTATCTCAACAAGATCTCAATAAGATTTTAAGTCAGGCAAGATTTCAATTAAGGCACTTTTTGAATAACAATCATTCTTCTTAATTTTTAACCGCCGAACGGCGAAATAGTTACTCTTAATTCTCAACTCATGACAGAATAAATCATGATGTCATTAACCGACTTCAAAAAAGGAGGGTGGTTCTCAATTCGTAGGAATGTTTTATTTATTATGTACGAGCATGTTCCTCAATTAGTCGAAGACGCTTAAACCGATTTGGAAAATTCTTTTTTTGTTACAAAGGGTATCCTTTCCAGGTGGTCCGACGTTCAACAGGTCAGGATCTGATGATGGGATCCTGGAGAAATCGAGGGGACTCTTCAAATAAGGCAAAGTACTGTATTATAAAACTTTGATTTTAAACTAAATAACCATTTCACTTTGTCTGATATATCAGACGATGAAAGGGTTAATAAACAT
The DNA here is from genome assembly GCA_963854355.1 of Epinotia brunnichana. Lineage (NCBI taxonomy): Eukaryota > Metazoa > Arthropoda > Insecta > Lepidoptera > Tortricidae > Epinotia > Epinotia brunnichana. Next base: position 16,972,312 of record OY977956.1, read on the forward strand.
ACCTCGCTTTCCGCAAACACTTCGACCTCCTTATCCACCTCTTCTTTGTCTCTGTCCATGCATTCATTTTGCGTGCAAGTATAGGTCTGGCCATTCGTCGAGCACTTACAAGTATTGCATTCATTCTGAAACTCTTGGTTAGGTTTGCACGGCGACCTTTTTACACGCGTATCTCTTTGATTGTTGATATAGGAATCATCTAACACTTCTACGTGTTTATTATCGCCTTCAGAGTTTTCTGGCAAATGTTCTTCTGTTGTTTCTTGATTATCATTTTTTAATAAATCTTCCAGTAACTCTTCATCTTCGTTACGAACTTTAGTATCAATATTGAGAGCAAATTCAGTCATTACTTGATCTGGAATTTGTATGGGAGTGTTTATATCGTTATGATCATAATCATCTAAATCTTTAAGATTTACACCGGTCAAATATTCTTCAATTGGGTCGGTTGTTGCATCGAGGTCTTCTAAATTTTCGCTCATATGTTTTTGATCTTTAGTATCTGATTCTAGTAAATCATTGTTGTTGAAATCGGGTACTTCGGGTAATTCATTCTGAAAGATTTACGATATTTTATTCCATACTTCGTTATATTTATTGTTTGTTTTATGGGTCAATCAACTTTTTCTTGTAAATAGCGACAGTTTCTAGAAATAATACTATAAATTGGCTCATAGCTTGTTTAAAAGACGCCCCACCATATAATAGGTATATAGTTTTACAATTTTAATTTTAATTACCTATTATAATATTTTATCTTGTGCTTTTATTTTTACAATTTTTGTTTGTAATGTATATGTGAATGTGATTTTGATATGGGTGGTCAATGCCTGAAAATAAAACTTTATTTATTTATTTTATTTATAATGGCTTTACCCATATAATAAAAACACATGTTTGGTGGATTTAAACTTTATAAACCACGGCTACGATCTACAAGAAATATTTGGTTGGCCCTTATATTTAATTACATTTATTAAATAACATCACATACCTGGTACGTGTCAATCCAATCACCAGTGTCGCTTAACACATAAAACGGGTGCAATAATATATGAACGTGAAATCGTTAAACCGTTTATGAAAAGTAGTTTGAATCTTCCACCACTGCATTGTTTTGTGAGCTCCCAGGAATCGCGAAGACAAGTTTGGAGGAATCGAGAATATTGAGATGGATTGATAGAGTAAGCCGTGTGCATTTTTTTTAATACCACATCGTAGGCAATCCACCATAAGGACCGCCTGATGGTAAGCGGCAACTCTAGATGTCACATGACCATTGCCAACCCTAAAACTCATAAGACCAGGGTCAGGCGGCTTCCTTTATATCCCCGATTCCTCGGAGCTCGTGCTTGCTATAGGTGTCGAAAATGAAAAGTGCGGAGTCCGTATACGTAAAAATTACCCAATTTCGAGGAAAAGACGGGTTAATAACGGATGTTTTCTATATTTACCAACTGTTCTCATTTCTAGTAAATAATTACACATTTGTATGCCATAAAAAACGGGATAGGTGCACACCGGATGAAATCCCAGTGCATCATGAGATGGAACGTAAAATTGATAAATAAACACATTGAAAACTAAACTTACCGGTTCTGGGAGCTCTTCGCTGTTAGGAGTCTGTCCTTCATCGTACATTTCAACTGAAATATTTAATAGTAGCTAGTAGTGTGTAGCAGACTTTAAATTCTCATTGCAGTTTTGCGAAATGTGTCTCTTTGTGTGATTGAAACAAGGATCATTACCAGGGATCGGATAATAACATAGATAATTGCCTAAAGTTGGAATATTCCCGGAAAATGGTAAGCGAGTATGGAACCACCAACTTCTTAAAAAATTGATTTTAATTTGACAGAAACACTTGTTTATATTGAGTATATATATGTATATCGTCGTCTGGTACCCATAGTACAAGCTGAGCTTAGTTTGGATCTAGGTCGATTTGTGTGAGATTGTCTCCAATATTTATTGGTATTTTACAATTTTTCTATTAACTCGCAATGTATGTACCTAACTAACTATGTAACTTAGGTATGTAAGTACGTTTGTTCGGGTGGAATCTTGCAACTCAATTTTGAAGCAGATATCTTCAACCGATTGAGTTGAAATTTTTGGTAAAGGTATAGTTTGGATGACAATTCAATAATATGGTACTATCGAGCTGATCTGATGATGAAGACAGAATGTGGCCATGGGAATTCAGTACTTAACCGACGTAACCACGTTGAGTTTGGGCTCGTAAGAATCGTCCCAATGAGTAGGTGATGACGGTATACAGAAAAGTACAGTCGGCAATAAAAGCTTGTACCAAAAAATATTATTTTGAAAGAAACTTATTATTTTTACTTACTAGAAATGCTTGAGCAGCCCATCTTCGTGCACATGGCGCGGCCAGAGTTGCACCAGCACATGTTACAGTCGTTTTTCCACTGGCTTTGTGGTGCGCAGCGCAGGAGCGGTTCTGAAACGTACGAGTAGTTGTCTTGTAATCTTGTGCTTTTTGTTTGGAATAGAGTTGAGTTCAAAGAGAAAAGGACGCGTTTAATGTCAACATGAGTCCTAATTAATCAGGACAACGATGAAACAAAGTTTGTACTTTTAATTTTCAGTACAGGTGCGTTGCAAGCAAAATGTGTTTCTGACGATACGAGTACGAAACGTTTTATCGTTATGTTTTACGTGACGTCTCACTACATTTTCGCGGTAAAACGTGACGGTAAAGCCTATCGTGCTAGGGCCTCAGCCGCGATTATGACCAAATGTGAATTTGTATAATTACGTTTCTATTCAGGAGCGTTACGAGTGAAGTGCATTTCTGTCCACATGAGAGCTGTCTAATCGCGATAATGGCCAAGTGCAAATCAGGTTAGTTAAGTATCTCATCATCATCATATCAGCCGAAAGACGTCCACTGCTGGACATAGGCCTCCCCCAAAGAGTGCCAAAATGACCGGTCCTGCGCCACCCGCATCCAGCGGACTACCGCGACCTTTACCAGGTCATCAGTCCACCTTGTGGGGGGCCTACCCACGCCGTGCCTTCCGGTACGTGTTAAGTATCTGTCCAAATACTATTCATCCGTCCGTCATGTAGTGCGAAATGCTACTTGATGAACAGTCCCTCTTATTATGCAATTGATAGTGATTGCTTGAAGGCTAGGAGACTCAAGCCCCCCAAAAACCACGGCGTCCTTACCAAAGTCGTGCCCAAATCTATCATAAGCGGGGTCAAGCGTGGTAAATTTACTAAAGCTTACATGTCTTACGGAGTCTGCCCTGGTCCCTGCCTCTTAATACGCTTACTAATGTACTAAAGCTACCACCGTTCCTTCAACTAAATCAACATATTTCTTACCTAACTCCTGTCCCGGGCAGGCCCGCTCAGTGCAGTGCCGGTGCCCGTCCGGCGAGCACACGCAGTCGTTGCACTGGCTCTGCCAGGCGGTGCCGGGGGCGCAGTCCACGCCCTTTACTATGTTCACCTTCGACGGGGCCGGGGCTTCCGCTGCAAGGTGACAACACTTGTGGCTAAAGTCATATTAGACGTCGTGTCGTGACACGGAACGATATCGGTTTCCTATATATAGTATGTACGATTAGATTCACACTCATCTGACGCACTCTGATGTGACCTTTCTTTTTGTGTCAGACGCCAGATACCTATGTATGAAACCGGCTTAAAGAATTTTGCAAGAGCTCTACGTTGAGAGTTCCTCCCTTTTGCTTGCTTTCCAGCTGTCAACACAACGGGTCGTCAAGTGAATAAAGAGCCTGTGTGCAACGCATGTGACTCTTCTGGTCATATGAAGTCAACATAACCTGTCATCTAATAACGGAGTGTACACAATTTTGGTACTTAATAAAATGATTATCATGGTTCGACTTTGACTTCTTACAAAAAGTGACTGATTGATTGATCATAGACAGCTTGTCTGTCAAGGCAGTCTGGTTTGAAAGTAGTACCTTCAAAACCAGAAATAGTGCACCAAGTATATTAACTTCCGATGCTTTTGTGGATGGAAATTAACTTCGATTCCTTTTAGCTTTTTAAGGCAAAAGAAGCATTAGGTACTTTTGAATTGAACCTATATCAAATAACGTTTCTTTCTGTCACCTTAAAAAGTCACAGTGCCTCATTTTATAAAGATATAAGATAGTTACAATTTGACAGGTTTTAAACTAGTAACAACGAGAACACATCTTTCACCAGTGTTGCCACTGTTGCCAGTTTCACTAGTAAAATTGTAACTACATAAAATGAAATAATACCCTTACACTCATTTGACTCACTTGGTATCCGTTCGCAGGGCTCCACCGTGCACAAACCCAGGCCGCTCTCCAGACAGACGCACGTGTTGCATTCCCGCTCGAATGTCGAGTTTGGCGCGCAGCGGATCGGCTCGTCTACAAAATGGAGGTATTGGGTCAAAAACAGGCACATACACTTCTTGTAGATACCTGCTCAATACATTTGCTAACAGTCTAGCTAGGGAATTAAAAAAAAATGCACTGGTTAAGGTTACCTAAAGTGATGTTTAAGTCCGTCTAACCTGTTGGTTTTGTTACTAAACTTACGCGATTGACATTGACTGTCGGTTTTCTTACTATCCGTAACTGTCCGTTTAAGTAGACAAGAATAACGAATATGCTTCTAAATTATGTGCTTTTCATACAAGTCACAAGTCGCAAAGGCACTTACATATCTAAATGTCGTGAAACTTTGGATATGTCCACAGGATCGACTGAACACTAACTCACAATAAAAAGGATTTTTATGACCCATTTATTAGAAGATACAATGCCATAAACAGAAGTGATTACACATAGTAATTGCAACCCTCAGTAAATTATGTGTGCGAAAACTAAAACATTTCCATAATCAGTGTGGAAACGGAATGTGTTAGTGGGGCTGTACCCCACTATTCTGTAACTTGTTTTAACCTCACCGTTTACCCACAAATATATCTTGACGCCGCAATTCGTAGTAACGAAGCGTAAGTAGGACCAGAGGTCTAATTCCGTTAGGAGTGACGGGTGAGGTGAGGCGCATTAGCGCGTCCCGAATATCAGCACTGGTGATATCGAGAGAATGGACAAAAACCTCGTGTTTCCCATATTTAAAAAAGAATCTTTCTCCGTGGAAGCTACAAGGAATATTCCGCGTGCTAGAAGGAATCATACCATTTAAGGGAACTTAAACGAGTTTCGATGATAAATTCTGACATGAGGTTTAAAAAAAGGCTCCACCACCAAGCACCAAACCAAAAGGAATCAGTCTGTGAGCACTTAAAACAATCTTCGGCTCTGTTTGCAGAGAGGTACCTACCTAGATACATTCTTATACCAATATCAACTACCTATATCACCCGAACTCGCACCCTGTTCTTAGAGCTCACAAAATTTGAGTATATCGGTCTCTATCGCACTTATTATAAAGACGTCCACTAGGCATAGGCCTCCCCCAAAGAGCGCCACAATGACCGATTCTGCGCCACCAGCATCAATCGGAATCCCGCGACTTTTACCAGGTCATCAGTCAGTCCGCCACGAAAGATATACCGTAAACCCGGGGTACTTTGGCCCTGGAGGGCAACTTTGGCTTCCGCGAATTACTTGGTCCTCCGCTTTTTTATGAGTTTAGTTTCAGCTAATTGCTCACGTTGGTACTTTTATTATTTGACATTGTTATGTGTGGTTTTTATGCGGGCCAAAGTAACCTCCATTGGGGTAATGTACCCCGAGGTTACGGTATACGAATTACGATATTCGATTTTAGTGACAGCGCCACTGTATTCTATCCAGCAGAAAGCTTGAATGCTTACCTACTTACCGATAGATTCGCAGCCGGGCTGCCTGAGGCACTGCGCTTCGCCGTCGAGGCAGCGGCAGCGATGGCAGTTGCTCTCCCACTCGCTGCCGGGAAGGCACTCGAACGGCGCGTCGGTGAAGCCGCTCGGCCGTCGAATGTCTGGGGAATTTGTCAAAATCGAACATTTATCCTGCAAATAGGCCACGACGGCACTTTAAGACCGCGGACTGGACGCCAGCGGACTACCAACTATAAAGAACTACAACCAGTAGGCAAGCTTCATTCATCTTTAAATTTTACGTAGCTGCTTAGCGTAACCGCTCAAGAGTCAGAGTTGTCAAAATCATGTTAGGAGAGATATACATTTTCTTATAATAACTTGTTTAATTTTCAAGCATTTCATAAGTAGCTATGTTGCTATTTTATAAACACTATCACTCACTCAGATTTTAAATATAAATAAGTTTAGAAATGGCAGTCATTTAAATAAAAAGGTTTATCTTCTGATATCGTTAAAAACGTGAATCTTAACGTGAATCCGAGGTTTGAAATTTGAAAAAGTGGCCGCCGTCTTGGAATTCTTTAACTACGGTTCGATTTTGTTCTTAATCGATATCTGAGAGTCCAAGGGGCTTCTTAATACGAATCCGTGATTGGAATGTATAAAAGTGGCCGCCATCTTGAGTTGCTTCAAATAATTACTGTCCGATTTCTTGCAAATTCGGTATCTAAGGGTCCGAAGGGCCTCTTAATACGAATCCGAGCTTGAATTACAGTACAAACTCTACCCGAATCTTTTGCTCTTGTCCATAGATTAAGGGATACAAATTAACAATACTTACTTACTCAATACAATTAAATAGAAACTAAGTTACAAGGAAACATTATAACAATAAACAAATCTTAGAGATTTATTTATTTATCGTATGGCGGTTACACACTGGTACATATATGTATTCGTATCGATGTTGCTGAGGTTCAGAAGGAACAGTGCAGCTGCCGAGTTTATCTTAGAGATGCAAAGTTCTCACATCATTCAATAACAGCAGACGAAATCTTTGAGATGTATAAGGTAGGTATCTGGCCATCCGAAACATTATTTATTTGGGTATTTAAACTTACAAAAAAAATACAATTGGCGGATGTAATGCCTTCAGGATTTCTCTACCAGTCAACTATGGGCCTAACAGAAACTTTAGCCTAACAGGATACTAAATGCTGACACTCGAAAGGAAACACAAATCAATTAACTACATTAATATACATCCATACTAATATTATAAATGCGAAAGTGTGTTTGTCTATCTGTTACTTCTTCACTCTTAAACCGCTGAACAGATTTAGATGGAATTTGGTATAGAGATAGTTTGAATCCCGGGAAAGGACATAGGGTAGTCTTTATCCCGGAAATCATCCCCTAAGGGGCTGGAATGGGGGTGAAAGTTTTTATGCAGCTACGATATAAATGAGTTCCACGCGGACGGACGCGGGCAGAAGCTATTGGTCTCTAAGGCTGTGTCCTACGTAGGCGAATCAAAGCGAATTGCGACGCGACGCGTTCGCCCACGTAGGACGCCGCGTAAGCGTCAAATATTCCAGGTGTTATGGCTGGGTAATGTCTTCGAACGGCGGCGAAGAGACTGGAGCGTGGCCTCTCGCTCCCACATATGGCGCACCTGCCATGCCGCTGCGATCGCTGCTCGAAGATGTGGCCGAGCCGTCAACCCTAGTTCGGACTAGGTACATTCGGCCAAGACAGGGTCAACCAGTTTTGACAAAAGTTTCTGTGAGATCTGATTATCGCTACGGTTACTGTCATAATATTATTGCAAGTGGAAATCGACCTTGTTCAAACGAACCTCAACCGTAGGGTGGTAGACCACATTTTTGGCTGACTGTACGTTTACCCTGAGAACTTTACGGTTTCGCTCTATGAAAACACAACAATATATCGATATCAGCCATATTTTTACACCAAAAAATAGGTTGGGTAATTTGACTAAATATTTATTAATAATCCACCTAAATTTAATACCGATACGGTAAAAAATTATGAAAAGTAATCTTCATAAATTCCGTACAAATCAGGCGAAAATGGTATAAACTTTCTTTACTTTATATTATAATTGACTACGTCTATATACGTTCTTTGGGATACGCGCATAATCCACTTATTTTTATTAATGAATAAACCTTTCTATAGGCCATATGAAATTCAATATTATCTCAAGGTCGTAAAATATTTAATTAAAATGCCGTTATTTCCTGATGTATATATTTTTGGATTCAGGTAGTAAGTCTCCAAATTTGTGTACTCAAACACGTTTTCATTATAAAAATACTGATAGCATTTTTGCTTGCGGGTTAATTTTTTTTCCTAACTTCCGGTCCATAGAATTATTGATGTCAATAGTAAAAGTTGTTTAAAATAACATATAAAAGCCGTAACATACAAATAATTAGCCTGATATTGAATTATTTCCAAAAAAACCGTAATTTTCTCAGGGTAGTTAGTAAATGAATGTTACAGAAAAAACCTCAGAGCATAGAATACTAGAGAGAGGACAAGCCGCCGGCGGCCGTGTCGCAGCTGTATGCTCAATGGGCATACTCTGCCATACTGTGCACGCGTGCTGATCGCAGAGAATATTACGTTTTTTCCCAAAATGCCTGATATGATGCGCGTTTATTGTCAAATAAGCGTGTAGGTATACAAGAGTGTGTGTTTTAGATGTGTGCGTGCTTTGTCTTGTCAATTACTTGGGCGTTGTGTGGGTTAATGTACTTGCGACAGGCTCACTCTATACAAATCGGCCGCCATGTCCGATCTCCTTATATTCATACATCTGTGGAAAAAACTCAAGTCGCTATGGGGGCTGATAATATTTAAGGAGTTCCGTCGATTCATCAAGGATCTCAGAATTAACACTTCATTAGTTGCTACTTCAACGGAATTATGTCAGAATCTTTGACATATGTAGTTTACATCTTTGAGGGGTTCCATAAGTCATCTATGGTTTTCATCAGCAGTTCCACTTCAACAAAATTGCGATTTTCGAAGGTAAATACACGAGATAAATAATAGACAATACCGAGATCACTACACGCGTTCCTATAAAATTTGAGGGTTGCCCTCAATTTCCCTGGGAACCCGTCATCAGATCCTGACTTGGTGACAACAAAAAGAATTTTGGAAATCGGTTCACCATTGACAGAGAAATCGGTGTAAAAACATTAAAAAAAACATACAGTGGAACATAGTATAACATCTTCTTTTCTTGAAGTCGGTTAATTAGTCGAGTATCGAGTACCTTATCTTATCTAATCTTATCTAGGTGAGGGCCCTTTCGGATGCACTTCGACCCAGTGGGATCTTTTGTGCATTTGCCCTCTCCTTTATACCTGCTCCCAGGCTTGCTGCATCATTTCCACAAAGCGGATGATGCAGTTCGCCGGGAGCACCTTGAATTCCTTTGGTTGCGGGTAACCGTTACCAAAGTATCGAGTACCTACTTTAGTAGGAATAGTATTTAAACGTGTCTGAACTGAACACCAAAAGGTTCGTCAAGTTGATATATTAGGGAGAGTGTGAACTATATTTAGAACTAGCTGTTGCCCGCGACTTCGTCCGCGTAGAACTTTTTATCGTCTTAGAAAATGATTTCTCTCAATACAAAATTTGAACCCTCTTTTAGGGGATAATTTAAAAAAAAGTTGATGTTCATTTTCTAGTTTGTGAACAAACAGTCTAAAACCAAAGTTAAAAATCTCATACTTTAAAAATGCCTTGAAATACTCAAACTTTGAACCAATTTTAACACTCTTAGGGGATGAATTTGGAAAAACTCTGAAATCAGTTTTGTAGTCTTTTAACGTACAGAATAAGACCGAAGTTAAAAATCTCTTACTCACACTTTAAAATTTTATTGCTCGCCATTTAAAATTTGAACCCCCTTTTAAACCCCCTTAGAGGTTGAATTTTTCTAATCGCTGAAAGAACTTTTTTCGTAAACTTTTAAGTCTCTAGCTCAAAAAAAGTGTTGCCCATACAAAGCTTTCTTAACCCCCTTAGGGGTGGAATTTTCTAAAACTCTGAAAGTACTTTATTATTAATTTTAATAAGTAACATTTTGAATAGTTTTAAGTCTAGTAAAAAAAAAAGTTTTTCCCACACAACACTGGCTACCCTTCTTAAGGATCTTAAGGATCCCCTTAGGGATGGAGTTTTCTAAAACGCTGAAAGTTCTTTTTTAGTATTCTAATAAGTAATCTTTTTGCAAAGTTTTAAGTCTAACTCAAAAAAAAGTGTTGCCCATGCAAAGCTTGCTCTCCTTTTTAACCCTATTAGGGGTGGAATTTTCTAAAACGATTTGTGTTCTTTTTTTGTATTTTAATAAGTAATCTTTCTACAAAGTTTCAAGTCTCTAACTCAAAAACATAAACTTTCCCTGATAAAAACTTTGCACCCCTTTTTATCCCCCTTAGGGATAGATTTTTTCAAAACGCTGAAAGTCTTTTTTTTTGTATTTTTATAAGTAATCTTTCTACAAAGTTTTAAGTGTCTAGCTCAGAAAAAGTGTTCCCCATACAAACCTTGCACCCTTTTTTAACCCCCTTAGGGAATGATTTTTGTAAAACGCCGAATGTAGTATTTTTCATGTTCTAATAAGTAATTTTTCGTCAAAATTTTAAGTCTCTATTAAAAAGAAATATTTTTTCCCATACAAACTTTGCACCCTATTTTACCCCCTTAGGGGTGAAATTTTCCAAAACGCTGAAAGTACTTTCTTTGTATTTAAATAATCTTTCTACAAAGTTTTAGGACTCTAGCTAAAAAAAATAGTTTCCCACATACAAACTTTGCACCCCTATTTTAGCCCCCTATTTTTAGGGGTAGAATTTTCTAAAACGCTGAAAGTACTTAATTTGTATTCTGATGACTAATCTTTCTACAAAGTTTTAAGTCTCTATTTAAAAAAAATATTGTTTCCACCATACAAAATTTGCACCCCTATTTTACCCCCTTAGGGGTAGATTTTTTTAAAACACTGAATCTAGGTACTTTATTTGTATTCTAATGAATAATTTCTCTACAAAGTTTTAAGTCTCTATTTAAAAAAAAGTTGTTTTTCCCATACAAACTTTGCACTCTATTTTACCTTTTTAGGGGTAGAATTTTCTAAAATCCTGAAAGTTCTTTATTTGTATTCTAATGACTGATCTTTCTACAAAGTTTTAAGTCTCTATTTAAAAAAAAAATGTTTCCCCCATACAAACCTTGCACCCCTATTTTACCCCCGTAGGGGTGGAATTTTCCAAAACGCTGAAAGTGTTTCATTTGTATTCTAATAACTAATTTTTCTACAAAGTTTAAGTCTATAGCTCAAAAAAAAAAGGTTCTCCCATACAAACTTTGCACCCCCATTTTACCCCCTTAGGGGTAGAATTTTCAAAAATCCCTTTTTATCCCTAGCCCACGTTATAAAAGCAACATACTGTGCAAAAATCAACTCTCTAAGATTAGTAGTTTCGGCTGTGCGTTGATGAGTGAGTGAGTGAGTGAGTGAGTGAATAAGTCAGTCAGGACATAGGCATTTATTATGTATAAATAAATAGAAGATAATGAAACTCCCATTCAAATATCTCAAAAAATTATGAAGCTACATCCGTTTTAATGTCGCTTGTTAGAGTGAGAAAACGATGAGGGACTGTGACGTCAATATACTCGAGCGTCATAGTAAAAAACAATCGTTTCATATGAAGGTGCGTTTTGCGGAAAAGGGACAGAACATACCCCCTCTTAAAACTTTGGACTCTTATAACTTAATCATTACCTATATAACCTCTTGCTTTGTTTTTTTCTCCATTTGACTATATTTATTTTAAATTCTTTTTCGAGAAAATACATTATGATTATTTACCATATTTTCGATTCCTGAGCTATAACCACGAACTTCGGAATTCGAAAATATTCGGGTATCTCTATCTCTATCGCACTAACCATACTCGAGTGACAGGGATGCAAATATATGAACATTGAGTATCGGTTTTCGTGGTAGCGTCGCAGGTACTTTGGCTGAATGCGCCGAGCGCGTGCCATTGTCATTCAAAAAAAACAAATTCGTGTTAATTATATTGTTCAAATTTGTTGATTTCATTTATTGAAATTACGACATAAAACGACATTTGCGCATATAAGTTCTCATATCAGAATCGAATATTTTTTTATGGTTTATATTTTAGCATTTGTCTCGTAAAGGTCTATCGTAGACGGGATTTAAATTATTAATAAGTGAAAGGCAAAGCAATTCCGCCATTTTGACGAAAATTTGACGGTTCTTATAGCTGACAGCTGGAGCAGCGTTTGATTTCAATAAAAATAAATGAAAAATTAAATGAAGTCGTATATTTCGGAAAATTAATTAACTGTCGCAGTCGGATAAAAACTATCCTAAGTTGCAGCTAGAATAATAATGTACCTATATAAAATGTTTCATATTTTTCCGTTCATGGGATGCTGAGAACATTCGAACCGCGCAAAGCTTAGTTTCAAACTGGCTGATTCTTTTTTTAATTTAGAGATTTATTATAAGTGGAGATAAGTGATACCGTTTATCGCAGACATAAAACATTTGTCACATTTTATGTCAGTGATAAATTACAAAAGTCTATTAGTGTTGAGGTATTAATAGAATCACACAATTGAAGAGATAAACCTATTTATAGGCAATATTAATGTACGCAAATAGATAATAATGTTATTAATGGTGCACGTGAAATTACTAGCCGGATGTACATATTGTTTCGCCAGACTTTTTTTATAACGATTTAAAGAAAGAGGAGGTTTACAATTCGGCGGAATCTTTAATTTGTTTATATATTTTCCATGATTGATTACTCGATGACACGTGGACCAATTTGGAAGATTCTTTTTTTGTTTGAAAGGTTAGCCTTCTCAGGTGGTCCCATCAGGTCAGGATCTGATGATGGGATCCTGAAGAAATCGAGGGGACAGTTCATGTAGTAAAGTGGAAATTTTGAAATGTTCATGCTTGGCGGGGTACTGAGTTGAAGTCGGTTAAAACTTCGTTTTTTTAAAGTAAATTATAACATTTAAAGTCTAGTTGATGCAATTCGCCCTACCTACTTAATACGAAGACCAAAACTTACCTATTTCTTGCCGTTCTTCTTCTTCAGATAGTTGTGAAAGGCACTCATCGTCTCCGGGTAAACATTTCAGCGCTGAAAACAAAGAGAAATACTTACATAATATAACTTTTATTATTATTGTCACTAACGTAGTTCATAAGTCTCCACTGTTACTAACATCATATGGATCGACTAAAGATCTGAAATAAAGATATTTTATTTATAACTTCAAGTTGTACTATTACTTATTCTGTGCTTCAAGGTACAATACTTGCAGACAACATTTTACATGATACTTGCTCTAAATTAACTCGACACTTAAAAAACATAGGTACATAAGTTATGTACATTTATGATTATTTGATATGGCCGCATTACATAAAAGTACAATACGATTAAAATCAGTTAACGATTCTGATGTTAGCTACTAGTAGCGCCGCAAAGGTGTCAGAGGGGTCGGACGGGTATGCGGGAGGTGACTCGAGGCTAACTTCAGACACGCAAAGTTTTTGTGCCACGTGCGTACATTTAAAAAAAACCGGCCAAGTACGAGTCTGACTCGCGCACCGAGGGTTCCGTACACACTTTCATACACCATACCCGTCATGTCAGGACCCCATTCATTCTTGAACAGCTCATATTTAGTAGAAGTTACCGTTGCAAAGCGCCTTCTGCATTTTGGTACTAACAACTTACAACCTAGTATGTTTGTTTATCAGCGATAGCTTTTTATCACGCGTACCGATTTCGATTATTTATTTTTTATTTGTTAGAAGGGGACTTTAACGATAATCTGATAGGAATTTGAAGATATAAAATTTCATACAAAAGTAAGTAAATTACAAATTTAATTAGGAAATTATTTTTAATAAAAAAAAAAATACGCTAGATAGAGATATTGTTTTATTTATCCTGTATTATTTATGTTACTCTTAATTATATGTAATTATTTCAGAATTTTCGCTTCGTAAACTTCGGAGATAAGGGGGGGGAATGGTTTTTTTTTCTACATTATCCTTAATAAATCAAACTTTAACCACTGTAGAAAAAAAATTAAAAACGGTTTTAAAATGTGCAACTCAAGCCCTTTCATAATATACCCCACTTGATCTATTTACTAGACTTTGATTTTTTTACCCCCCTTATATTCGACATTTACACAGAAAATAAAAATGTATATTTAAATTTTTCATTTTCCATACACATGTCTTAACCCTCTTAACAGTTGTTCCAAATTTGGAACTGATAGCTTAAGTAGTTCCTGAGATATTTAATGTTGTGAAAGACGGACAGAGTCACACCATAAGGGTTCCTTTTTTACCTTTTTGGTACGGAACCCTAAAAGCAACTTGGACAAGTTAGAAGGTTCCAATGACAGCTTTACGTATAAAAACTCGTCCCCATTAAAATAATCTCGACCATACTAGACCAATATTATAGAGAGGTAAAGTTTGTGAGGTTGTAAGTTTGTATGTAGGTATGTAATCTCCAGAAGTACTCATCCGAATTACCTACTTAAACATTTTTTCGCCAGTTTATATAAATAACTAGCGACCTGCCCCGGCTTTGCACGAGTTTATATGTATAATACATGCATGTATTGTAAGTATATACCTTCCTCTTGAATCACTCTATCTGTTAAAAAAAATCGCATCAAAATCTGTTGCGTAGTTTTAAAGATCTATGCATACATAGGGACAGACAGACAGCGGGAAGCGACTTTGTTTTATACTATGTAGTGATAACAAAAAATATATATAAACTTGGGGACAATCTTACACAAATCGACCTAGTCCCAAACTAAGCAAAGCTTGTACTACTATGGGTACTAGACGACGGTAAACATCCTTTATCTATCCAAATATCATAAACCCTCCATGATGTGTTCAAGAACCGCACATTATGACCACCATAAAAATAGACTGTTTTGTTAGAACAAATATCTTATCTGAGAAAATGTTATTATTGCTAAATAATAACATCGATTTCGATAATATTATTTCATTCAAATTTCGAACATCTCTGAAATCAAAGAAATTTGATTTGACCTCTATTCTAATATCAGTCGAGATGACGTTTAGTTCTAAATGAATTGTCAATTTGCATACAAATTTGACAGATGTCGCTAAGTAAGATATCGAACGATCCTAGTTGGATCCGACTCTAATTGGTCTCTGAATTAAGAAAAAACTATGACAGCTGCCAGAAAACAACGCCGCGATGCCGGTCTAATATGCGGCTCCTGAATGCATAGTGGGGGCTTATGATATGTGAATAAATAAAGTAGTGTATGTATTTATTGTATTAATGGATAAATAAATACTTAAACACACACACAAATAAATGCCCTTACCGGTATTCGAACCCGGGACCTCCGGCTTCGTGTGCAGGGTCACTACCCACTAGGCTACAGAGGTCGTCTAGAATGGAACGTTGTTGGGATGGACATAGCTATATTTTACCCCGCGGCGTTGTCCGTAATACTCAAGCGGCCCCGCGCACGCAGTAACATTACATAGACATTAAAAAAAAAATAAGTATGATGGACTAAAAATCTCGCGAAAACAGAAAATGATACTTGATTGATGTGAGGTGTGACGTATGTTGTTGCTTAGTTACATTAAAAAGTAAGAAATTAACACTGCTGTCTTTAATGTCTGAATATATGTAATTTTCTCTCCGAATAAAATATTGCTTAACGTTACACAAACGCCTTTCCAATTCGTCATATTGTGGCGACCGTGACAGGACCCGAACCTGCAATCTTCGGATATGACATGATATGATAGTTTTGTCGTTCAGTATTGTTTATATAAACAATTGGGATAATCTCCCAAATAAGTTTTTTTAACGATTACCGGTACCTATTTGTAAATACAAGGATTATAAACGCATTATGGGCAACGGTTAGCCAAGCGACAATATAAATTAAACCGTTGAAATAAGATCGTCAATTAAAATGGTGCAGTGATTAGTACGGACCACAACTGTCGAACTCACGAGGGTGTCCCATTTATTCCATATAAATGGGACAATTTTTAAAAGTACAAAATAGTTTATTTGACTTTTTAAGTACTTTGTTATAGTATAATCCTAGCTACAGTCGAATGCAAGAAGATTTAACTATACATTTTTACACCTAATTACAACGCAACAACGGAATTGACCTATATACCTACGCGAATACCGCTATCTAGGTTATACTTTGGTGACACAGACGAATTGTGATGTAGTTACATAACTGGGTGAATTGCAAAAAAATTGTACATAGTTAAGAGCCTTCTTTGAATCTACGCTTTAACTTTTTTCCATTGTGTAACGGCAATTACCCATACATTTTTTTTTAGGGCCAAGTAGGGAACTTTGGACTCCCTGCTTGGCAGTGTGAAGGGCTAGCCTAAGAAATGGAGTGTTCTTATTTTAATTTAATTGTTTTATTTTTGTATGCCGTAGCTTATATCACTAACATAGTTCTTAAGGTTTTTCTGTACTAACAAAATATGGATCCAGGTCTGAAATAAACGATTTTTTTTATTTTTAAAACTACACTGGTACTAATATTGACAGCTGCAGCAGCTATATTTGTCATTCCCAGGGTCAGATATAAAAAAAACCGGCCAAGTGCGAGTTGGACTCGCGCACGAAGGGTTTCGTACCATTATCCATAAAAACGGCAAAAAAATCACGTTTGTTGTATGGGAGCCACCCTTAAAAAAATATTTTATTTTGTTTTTAGTATTTGTTGTTATAGCGGCAATAGAAATACATAAACTGTGAAAATTTCGACTCTCTAGCTATCACGGTTCTTGAGATACAGCCTGCAATAAAAACGGCAAAAAAATCACGTTTTTTGTATGGGAGCCCCCCTTAAAAAAATGTTTTATTTAGATTTTAGTATTTGTTGTTATAGCGGCAGCAGAAATACATAATCTGTGAAAATTTCAACTCTCTAGCTATCACGGTTCTTGAGACAGACAACCTGCCTGGTGACAGACAGACAGACGGACGGACGGACGGACGGACGGACGGACAGCGAAGTCTTAGTAATTGGGTCCCGTTTTACTCTTTGAGTACGGAACCCTAAAAGAAAAGTAAATTGAGACGGATCAAGGAAAGTGTCTCATTCGCCGTCCTAAATCCAAAACGTAAGTGAGGAAACTGTTTACATATATTTTTCAAAAATAATTGACGCAGCTGAAAAGTCTGCAACTTTTTTCTGGTGCTAAGGAAGGTTATTCCTACTACCAAAAAAATAATCAGCCACCTCTAAAACTTTCATCCATTCCCAATTGTTACTTACCCCGGTGGCGGTGAAGGGGTGTCCAATGGACAGAGAGCCTCCCCAGCTGTTCGCTTCGAAACAGTGATTTTTTTGTGTTTTTAGGGTTCCGTACTCAAAGAGTAAAACGGGACCCTATTACTAAGACTTTGCTGTCCGTCCGTCTGTCTGTCACCAGGCTGTATCTCAAGAACCGTGATAGCTAGAGAGTTGAAATTTTCACAGATTATGTATTTCTGTTGCCGCTATAACAACAAATACTAAAAACAAAATAAAATATTTGTTTAAGGGGGGCTCCCATACAACAAACGTGATTTTTTTGCCGTTTTTATAGATAATGGTACGGAACCCTTCGTGCGCGAGTCCAACTCGCACTTGGCCGGTTTATTTTATTTTAATATCATCAAATAGAAGTTATTAAGTTAGGTTGGGTTTACTTTGCAATAACCCTATAAGTTTACTTTTTAAGAAAAAAAGGTTAATAGGTCTAATGAAACATTAGCTCGAATGAAGCGTTTAGAGCTAAAGTAGTTAAGTCTAACAAGGTAGAACCCGCAGAACACGTGCTGCCAGGCAGGTACGGACACACAAACACCCTTATGCCACACCATATATACAGTCGCCATCACATACATCGGAGCAAACAAGCACGTCACAAACATCGGAACACACCTCTATTTTCAAGGCATCAGGGTGCATGTGCCGATATTTTTGAACACCTATAGTGTACCTATGTATGTGATGGCGACTGTACATGTGTTTGGGCGACTACCGACACAGAGACCGTGTCGCCGCACGCGTTGCATACATATACAGGGTGTCCGGTAATTAATGGTCAACCTTCTAACCACGAATAGGGCACCTTAGACTGGTCCAGAAAATCGACTTTAAGGTTTAGTAAAAGTCCCCTGGTTTTCGAGATATTCGCATTTTTCGAAGAGTAAAAAAAATGTATGAAGACCAGAGTCGCCAACATCCTTAAATATAGTTTATCTAATACTGATTCTAAAATGCTATAACACATGCCATTTAAATCTTTACAAATAAAGATGTTGCTAATATTAATGTTCACTTTTGAACACCTTGTACAATTCTCTCTTCGAAAAGTGCGAATATCTCGAAAACCAGGGGACTTTTACTAAACCTTAAAATCGATTTTCTGGACCAGTCTAAGGTGCCCTATTCGTAGTTTGAAGGTTGACCATTAATTACCGGACACCTTGTATATAAACGCTGCCTTACTGTTAGGAAGTTCATGGGTTATATTCGATTTTTCTATGAGTTTATTCTGTGCATCTGAGTTTCTGATTCTCTTATGTATGTCTATCTGTATATCTATGTATCTGTGTATTTGTGTGCCTGTGTGTCGTATGTATATGTGTGTCAGTGTATCTATGAGTTCGTCTGTGGCATCGTAGCTCCCAAACGGATGAACCAAAATGATGCAGGTTTTTTTTTAAATCTAAAATCTTGTCTATCGAGATGGTTCTTAGCTAAATATATATGTTTGATGTGTCGCGGGTGTTTTTTATATTTTATTTATGAGACTTATCCTGCTTAACCCGCAGGGCTGGCCACCGCATCGCCACACTTGCCCTTTGGCCGTGGCAATTATTGCAGTCCTATTATTAGACGTCCACAATTGCCCGACAGACCGACCGATTCGGTGAATGTATTAGGAAACTGTATTACCATACAATCAGTGGAGAAGAGTCGAAGGTTTCCGGTTCGTAGACGATTTTCGCTTCATATTGGGATATTAGGGTTTCGTACCCTAAGGGTAAAACGGGACCCTATTACTAAGAGTCCACTGTCCGTCCGTTTGTCTGTCTGTGTGTCTGTCGGTCTGTCTGTCGGTCTGTCACATGGCTGTATCTCATAAACAGTGATAGTTAGACAGTTGAATTTTTTACAGATGATGTATTTCTGTTGCCGCTATATAACAACAAATACTAAAACACCGAATAAAATAAATATTTAAGGGGGCTCCCATTCAACAAACATGATTGACAGGTAGACGCTTGAAATATTCACAGAATATTTAGTTACATACTTATTCACTTTAAAAATTAATAATTAAATTAAAATAAAAGAAATATTTAAGGGCCATTATCTATAAAAACGGCAAGGGAGCCCTCCCTTGCCGTTTTTTAGGGTTCCGTACGCAAAGAGTAAAACGGGACCCTATTACTAAGACTTCGCTGTCCGTCCGTCCGTTTGTCTGTCACCAGGCTGTATCTCAAGAACCGTGATAGTTAGAGAGTTGAAAATTTCACAGATTATGTATTTCTGTTGCCGCTATAACGAATAATACTAAAAACAAAATAAAAGCTTTTTTTAAGGGGGGCTCCCATACAACAAACTTGTTTTTTTGCCGTTTTTATAGATAATGGTACGGAACCCTTCGTGCGCGAGTCCGACTCGCACTTGGCCGGTTTTTATAGATAATGAATGGTACGGAACCCTTCGTGCGCGAGTCCGACTCGCACTTGGCCGGGTTTTTCTGTCACTTGCTGCCAGGGTCACGTATCCTGGGTCACTGTGCCTCCTGCGACCGAGTGTGTAAGAGTTAGTTCGGCTTCGCAAGCCATATCAGGGCTCCCGCAACTAGCTAGGCTAGGATCGCCATCGCCGACCACGGTGTGGTGTACTTATATACAACTTGTCCATGACAAATTCCGTTAATTGCAAGGGAACATAGTTTAGATCAAATAAAGTTAATTTCCCCAATACAGTAGTATCATCGTACTCTTACTGTTATCAAGATATTCAATGTTTAATTTATTCACTTTTGCAGATTTAACCAGTGTAAACTCTCTTAACTGTGACGTCATAACAGTTTTTAAATTTTGTTAGGTTCCTATACACTACAAGAAGGTTTACAAAGTGAGTTCGTTCGATATTACATATTTTTTACGTATATATTTTTTTATTTAATGTGTTTCAAGACCCTTGTACAATAAGAGAATAGCCGTTAATGCTACATTAAATTAATTTGTACAAAAATAGAAAAAAAATGTTTAATAAATGCTTATTTGTTTCTGTGAATGTACTCTGCAATATGACGAAATTCCCGGGAACACCGTGTATAATAATTTACTTTGAAAACAAAGTTTTAACCGACGAAAAATCAATCATCCCCTATTTTCGTACCCTTAGGGTTGTTTTTTTTTTTCCAAATTTATATGGGACCAACTTCGGGTTATGCCCTTTCCAATAAAAAAAGAATTATCAAAATCGAACTACTCTGTAAAAAGTTATGCGTGGTCATACATAAAAAAAATATATATACGCGTCGAATTGATTACCTCCTCCGTTTTTTTCGTCGGTTGAAAATATAGGTACTAATGCTAACTCTTATGCCGTGTATTAACTAAACAAGCTAGAACAAGTTAACTGCATGCAGTACCCTTATCAGCGTGTCCGTTCTTAGAAATCGTGACGTGAGTTTGTACAACTATATGTACATAGTAGAGTCACCGGCATCAATATATGATGGATCAATCAAAGGCCGCAAAAATATCTGACACGCTCTTACGGCTCTAGGAATAGAGTTGTCATCAGATATTTTTGCGGCCTTAGTTCCATCTTATATTTATGTCGGTGACTGTACTCATACATTCTAGGTAGCCGTTTTCCTTATGCGTCTAATTTAATAATAGGGAAGTCTGATTAAAATAAATATAATGTTCTTTCAATGTAGGTGCATCCATGTAGTACCAACTCCCATTTCAATCGGACACTTTACGCTCGAAGTTGTAGATGATTATGTATACCTAGGACAGACTGTCCAGTTAGGTAGGTCCAACTTTGAGAAAGAGGTCAATCGTCGAATCCGACTGGGCTGGGCAGCATTCGGGAAGCTACGGCACATCTTTTCGTCCAATATTCCGCAGTGTCTCAAGACGAGAGTCTTTGACCAGTGTGTGTTGCCAGTGATGACATATGGCACGGAAACAGGTCGCTTAGTATGGGCCTCATAAGAAGGCTCAAAGTCACTCAAAGGGCAATGGAGAGGGCTATGCTGGGAGTTGCTCTGCGCGATCGCATCAGAAATGAGGCTATCCGCAGCAGAACCAGGGTAACCGATTAGCCCTCCGAATCGCTAAACTTAAGTGGCAGTGGGCGGGGCACATTGCACGTAGAACCGATGGCCGTTGGGGCGGAAAGGTTCTCGAGTGGCGACCACGTACCGGAAGGCGCGGCGTGGGTAGGCCCCCCACAAGGTGGACTGATGACCTGGTAAAGGTCGCGGGAGTCCGCTGGATGCGGGTGGCGCAGGACCGGTCATTGCGGCACTCTTTGGGGGAGGCCTATGTCCAGCAGTGGACGTCTTTCGGCTAATATGATGATGATGATGATGATGAATGTAGGTGCACTTTTTTGCTGTCTGTTTTTTTTTGCCAAACTATACGGCAAACGGCAGAGCCGAAAGGCGATGATTTTAGCATTATATGTTTGTATTTACGTGTGTCCACTGTAGCGTTTAAGGTACTGAACCGATTTTGATGAATTAGGTATAAATCGATTGGAAATTATGCTCAGGCTGACATAGGCTACAACAAGGCGGTTCAGTTAGATACAGAGCATACAGTTTTTTGAACTTTTTATAATACTTTTTACAAACCTTAACATTAACTTCACCGGTAGTTACTTACAGTCACCGCAAAAATATCTGACACGCTCTAACGGCTCTAGGAATAGAGGTAGTCATCAGATATTTTTGCGGCCTTTGTTCCATCATATTATATTGATGCCGGTGACTGTACAGTCCGTACGACCTGTGTACCCGATGTCGAATTTAGGTACACACAGTGATGAGACACTGGAACTTGGCTATTTCAATTTGATCCCTAGACCCGAGATATTTGCGTGACTGTACTCATAAATTCTAGATAGCCGTTTTCCTTATGCGTCTACTTTAACATTATGGAAGTCTGATTAAAATAAATATAATGTTCTCTCAATGTAGGTACACTTTTTTGTCGTCGGTTCTTTTTGCCAAACTACGGCAGAGCCGAAAAGCGATGGTTTTAGCAGTCTATGTCTGTATTTACGTGTGTTCTACCTTAGCGTTTAAGGTACTGAACCGATTTTGATGAAAAGGGTATAAATCGATTCGAAATTATGCTCAGGCTGACATAGGCTACGGGAAGGCGGTTTTTAGGGTTCCATACCGTACCCAAAGGGTAAAACGGAACCCTATTACTAAGACTCCGTTGTCCGTCTGTCTGTATGTCTGTCTGTCCGTCTGTCACCAGGCTGTATCTCATGAACCGTGATAGTTAGACAGTTGAAATTTTCACAGACGATGTATTTCTGTTGCCGCTATAAGTAACAACAAATACTAAAAAACAAACGTTATTTTTTAAATTAATATTAATTAGATATATATAGGAACCCTTTGTGCGCGAGCCCGGCTCGCACTTGGCCGCTTTTTTTTTTAGTTAGTTTTCCGTTGTCGGCATACAGTTTTTTGAACTTTTTATAGTTTTTATAAACCTTAATATTACATTAACTTCACCGGTAGGTACAGTCACCGCAAAAATATCTGACACGCTCTAACGGCTCTAGGAATAGAGTAGTCATCAGATATTTTTGCGGCCTTTGTTCCATCATATTATATTGATGCCGGTGACTGTACAGTCCGTACGACCTGTGTACCCGCTGTCGAATTTAGGTACACTCAGTGATGAATAACTAGAACTTGTCTATTTCAATTTGATCCCTAGATCCGAGATATTTGCGACCAAAAGTGTACGACTACATAAATAGTAGTGAAGCCAAGAACACCTTTAGACTCACAGTGTCGTGCGCTTAAGAAAAGGTGTCGTGTCTCATGTGTCGTCGTGCCTGCAACGCCAAGAACCCCTATATAGTTGTTGTGACGTCGCCTGTCAAAGCAACCTCCAGCCTTTAATTCAATTAAATTCAATTATTTATTTCGGACATAATAATAATGTTTTTTTTATTTATTTTTTATTATGAGATTCTTGGTCGAGATGACCAAGCCGCCGGCGGCCGCGTCGCAGTTGTTAGCTCAATGGGCATACTCTGCCCTACTGGGTGGATTGCAATTTTTTTTTACATAATTAGGGACCTTAATCTAATCTATGCTTTAACTTTTTTCCATTGTGTAACGAAAGTTACCCATATAAAATGTATGGGTAATTGCCGTTACACAATGGAAAAAAGTTAAAGCGTAGATTAGATTAATGCCTCTTACAGTTCCCGGCAAACAACTTGAACATGCAGGACTAAGTGGGGGGGCAGCACGCACGTAGGTATGTACAATTCGCCTTTGCGCAGTCAAGGTCATTTGCGCACGAAGTTTGCCGTCTACTGTAACTACTTATGTACAATTTTTTTGCAATTCACACTTACTGTGCACGCGTGCTGATCGCAGAGAATATTATGTTTCTTCGCAAAATGCCTGATATGATGCGCGTGTATTGTCCAATGTAGGTATACAAATGTGTGTGTTTTAGATGTGTGCGTGCTTTGTCTTGTCAATTACTTGGGCTTTGTGTGGGTTAATGTACTTGCAACAGGCGTACTCAATACAAATCGGCCGGCATGTCCGATCTCCTTATATTCATACATCTGTGGTCCCGATCGTGTAGAAGGCCTTTAAAGGTAAAAATTGGAACTCGACTGCAGACAGCAACAGCAGACGACGTCTCGCAGCGATACTACCGGTTTCTATGTATTTCTGTGAAGGCGACGCCTGACGACGTGTCGTGTCTACGAAAGGTCTTTCATATAAATACATAGAAAGCAGTCGTGTCGCCGCGACACGTCGTCTGCTGCAGAGCTGTTATTCTTTACGCCATCATGCGCCTAACTCTAACCGTCACACCTAAAAAAAGTTCCAACAGCATTCTGAGTGTCATTGCCGACAGATACGACTGCCCTATGTTGGCGCATTGGATCGGTCAAATTAAATCGGTCGCAAAATTTAGATCTAAGTAACTATAGAGGCTAATACTAATAGGTTATGATTATACTATCAATATATGGATGTACAAAAAAAAATGTCTGAAATAAATAAATCTATTCTATTAGATTCTAAAGAAACTAGACCTCTGATTACGCTGAGTTACTACGCATCGCGGTGTCAACATAGATTTGTTGACATAGGTTGACTGGACATAAATTGTTGCAAATTAGCTCTACGAGGACCCCTTTCAAGGAATAGGTCGAATTACCAGTCACCCTGTATATTCCGTGACGGTGTCGTTAGACTTCAACTCACTGGTCACCTCACCTCTCACCTGACCTGTCCCCTCACGCACCACGCCCAATCTGACAGGCAAGATAATCTTACTCCGTCTGAGGTCGGGTTGTACAGTCGCCATCACATACATAGGTACACTATAGGTGTTCAAAAATATCGGCACATGCACCCTTCTTCTTCGTCCCTTACTTAACAGCTAGGCTCTTGTCGGTGTAGCTCAAAGTAGGCCCTCCATCTACTCCGATCCCACGCAATCTCTTTGACCTCACGATACGACCCAACATCAACTCTCTTGCCTTGAAGTGGATGTATGTGATGGCGACTGTAGGTACCTTAAAAGTGATGATGGCGTGACAATGCCTCTCTAAGTCTAAAAGTTTAAAAAATAGGACGCACATTTTGGTTATGAATACCCCTGCAAATCGCCTAAGTCTTCCAAGAACGCGTGCCCAGTGATATCGCAGCGATATCACTAGTGTTTCGTAGTAACGCACAGCCGCTCTTGTTTAGGCATTATCTTACTACGTTGACCCCTGATAAACCGTCATTCATTCGTTTTTAATTAGTCTCAGTTAGTTTAAAAGAGGTTGTATGTACCTATCTACAATCTACATTAAATAAATATGAACTCTATTAAGAGTACCTATCCTGAGTTTGAAATTAAAATAACGCGAAATGATTGTAATAACATTTTTGTTTTGATTTATTAACATTAGGAGAGTGCATGATAATTGATAGATAGCCAAGTATGAACGTATAATGACGAATTGTAGTCTAACGTACTGCTGAGAATGATGACCACATGTACATATACCCTATTCTATATAGGTAAGATTAAAAAAAATCGTGCGTAAA
This sequence comes from Epinotia brunnichana, assembly GCA_963854355.1. Taxonomy (NCBI): domain Eukaryota; kingdom Metazoa; phylum Arthropoda; class Insecta; order Lepidoptera; family Tortricidae; genus Epinotia; species Epinotia brunnichana. The sequence continues at coordinate 16,997,646 of OY977956.1, forward strand.
TCGTCGAGCGATTTCAAGGAAAGCCATTGTAAAACGTAATAAGTTTCTGTCAAAAAAATCGTTTTGGTAGTTTTGGTACAAGCTTTTATTGCCGACTGTACTTTTCTGCATACCGTCATCAACTACTCATTGATACGATTCTAACGAGCCCCAAACTCAATGGGATTACGCCAGTTAAGTACTGAATTCCCATGGCCATTTTCTGTCTCCATCATCAGATGAGCTCGATGGTACCATAAATACCATATTTTTTTTTCTCTTTTTTAATTTTTTTGCATGCAGAACAAAAACGTACCTACTGTTTAAACACACCTCCTGGGATTGGGCAAAATGAAGGTATTAAAACGATTTCCAGCTTGCTGATGGGTATTAATTCTTCACAAAATTCTAATTTGATTGGCCTAGTAGCACAAAGCTTGTAAAAAAGTGTTGCTTTGTTTGAAAATATCCAATGTTTATAAACGAAGAAACGCAGACGAATTTGTCCGTTAAAAATGTAATGTTAGGTATGTGAAATGAGGTATTGTAGTCTATCTTTTATACGAGCAGAGAGCATAAGACATGTGGGACGAATGTGTGCATGTGTGTCAGGTTAGGAGTTCATTCTGTAGAGGTTGAGAGCCTCGCAAACTTGCATTTAGTCAAATTAACTACTGACCGCCACACCGCCACGTGGGCGGGGGGGCACATTGCACGTAGAACCGATGGCCGTTGGGGCGGAAAGGTTCTTGAGTGGCGACCACGTACCAGAAGGCGCGGCGTTGGTAGGCCAATCAACAAGGTGGACTGATGACCTGGTAAAGATCGCGGGAGTCCGCTGGATGTGGGTGGCGCAGGACCGGTCACTTTAGCGCTCTTTGGGGGAGGCCTATGTCCAGCAGTGGACTTCTTTCGGCTGATATGATGATGATGATGAACTATTGACCGCCACCGCTGGCCGCGCCAGTCTGTGAGAGGCCTTACAGTACTAATCAAGCTGCCAGGAAGATTATAAATAGAATCCGGAGTTGATTCACAATTTCATGACGTTATTGTTATTGTTTATTCCCCAAAGCCTTTGAAAACAAGGTCTAATCCGAGTTCAAAGAAACTAACCCAGTGACATCGTGACGGCAGTATTATCACAATAATGACTCATTTCTACGTTTGAACATTAACTTCGTCATTGGGTATGCGCGGCGTGTTTCATGAGGGTGATTTTTCCATCCCCAAAGGCTATTATTATCTTCAAATTGTAGTCGTCCAATGCCGCACAAACAAGAATCAAGAAAAAAATTAGGATGACCGCCAATGTCTTGAATGAAACATATATACCTATATCAACTCTATCAAAGACAAAAATCTTGGCTCAAGATAATATCGCATCATTCGAATTTTTAACCGTCTTAAAAAAGTAGGAGGTTATATGTTCCGCTTAGTTTGCAATCCGGATATCCGAAATATCCGGATATCCGCCAAATTTCGGATCCGGATCTGACAGGCTCTAGGATCCGGATTTTTCGGATATTACGGATCCTTAAAATACAACCATGAAAACCGAAAATAAGGCTATAAAATGAAGTTTTTACCGAGTCCGCGCTGAAAACCGAATGGTAGATAACTCAATCTCTGTCATTATTCGCCACTTCATCATCCCAGACCAGATTATTTTTGTTTTTAATTTATTAGTAAAAAACTAATTAAACCTACATACCACAAACTAGTAAAATTGCCGCAGTTTGATGGCGAAAGTTGGCGTTGGTTTAAATGCAGTAATTCAGCGTAGGCAGAGACACAAAATAATTTTATAAATCCAATATTACCTATAGGTACTATTATAGCTACCTACTAAGACATAGCCCGTATTCATAAACGGAACAAGCCTATTTTAACTAAAATGGCGTTAAAATTCGTTGGTCCTTATCTGTCACTTTGACATTTGTTGTTCATAAGAAAGGGACAAAGCACATTTTATTTAGCAGAGGCATTTTAAGTTTTATGAATAAGGGGATCAGTTTAAATTCACCTAAAGAAATATTTAAGAAGTATATTTGACAAAGGAAGTAAAAAGTAAATGCAGCAACAATACCTACGTTTTATAATTGTAATAGTTTTTTAAATTTTTAGTTTGATGTTCTTGATAAGTCTATTAGGCCTCAATGTGATCATGTAATATTACATGATCACATTGAGGGCAATTCACTACTTTTGCCATATCTAGACACATTCTTGCCTAAAGGGATGTCCTCTGCTAGACAAAGACCTTTTCCCTCGTCCGGCTCACATTGGCAATTTCTCCTCCTAGGCTTGATACCTAGTTACAACCCTATTTAACACCGTACATAGAGCTCATTGAAATGTACATATATGTACGAGCACCAGGTAGTCCAGGTACGGAGTTAACTCGACCTACTGGTCGATCACGTAACGCATTGTAGGTACGTAAGGTAGATCTAAATGTCAAATTTTATATGGAAAAATGACAGTTGGATTGTCTTAAGGCGCGTTCGGAACGTTACGTTGATAACCCCTGTTGTAGTTATTCAAGTGACAGCTTTCAGTTACGAAACTCTCACTTTGCCAGTTAGTTTGTAAAAAGTTGAAAAAAAAAGAAGTTGTATACCCTTTATGAACCTGGGAATGCGTACACCTATTTAAAATCTTTCAGGTATACGGTGTTATAGCCGTTTTTTCTTAGTGTAACGTTACAATTCCTACTTTATACCAAAAAAACCATGTGGATCCGTATTATCCGAAAAATCCGGATATCCGGATCTGCTGAATTTAAATATCCGAAATATCCGGATCCAAAATATTGGCGAATCTTGCAAACCCTAGTTCCTCCGCTGTATGTGTAGGTATATTTCTTTTTTATATGTCCACTGATTTCTTCGTCAATTGTGGACTAATTTCAAATTGTAATGTATGTCTATGTCTACTCCCTTTGTCTCTGTGTGTCTTTTGTGTAGTGAATAAATGTCTTCTTTCTTTCTCTCTTTTTTTCTATTTCCAAAATTCTTTTTTTATTCGAAAGAGATTCCCATTGTCACCAACTCAGGATCTGATGATGGGATCCCAGGGAAATTGAGGGCAACCCTCAAATATTTATAGGCATATTTCGGTATATTCTATTACAACTCGTGTTTTTACCCTCGGAAATCGCAATTTTGGTGAAGTGGAACTGATGATAAAGACCACAGATGACTTATGGAACTCCTCAAAGATGAAGTACGTCAAAGATTCTGACATGATTCCGTTGAAGTAGCAACTAATGAAGTGTTAGTTCTGAGATCCTTGAGGAATCGACGGAACTCCTCAAATATTATCAGCCCATAAATAGCGACTTGGGTTTTTTCTGTAATAGTACTATTACTTAATCAACGCATTTGCCCTCGGAGAGCAGTTCATATGGTAAATTGGAAAGAAAATGTAGAATTTTTCATGTAACTATGTGGCTTGGCGAAGTACTGAATAGAAATCGGTTTAAACTTTGTTTTTAAAGTTAATTATAATTTTCAAAAAACTCTGAGCATAGGCTTCTCGAGTATGCCATATGTCCTGCTGGTCTTAAGCTGATTTTATTCAGTAGTGTCCCGCGACTTTCGTATCGTCGCCATCCCATCGAGCCGAGGAACGCTCGACGCTACTCTTTCCTAGAAGTTCCAGTCGTTAACATTTCGACCCACCTGCCGTTACTTTGCCTCGTAAGTGGTCTTGCACCTCCACTTGAGTTTAATGATGGCTTCTCCGACGTCACGTTAAGGGTATGATCACGGTTATTATTTGGTACCTAAAACGACAAGATAAAGCATCCGTCGCTTTCTATCTATCGTGTGGCGTGTACGTAGGTATATATCCGAATCTTATCATTGCGATAAAAGCACCCAATATAGACGTAGGTACTCGTACCTACAGATGAGGGAACTTTAACAATGGAATTGATAGTTGTTAGACCACAGTGGAATATAATTTAGTCTCTTGTTTGATTGGCCTTTAGGCCTGAATCATCTAAACAGGAATAAGGACTTACGATGAAGTAAAACTTCAGAATAAGTATTTAAATACTAACTAAACTATTCTATTATTGTCTTGTCGAATTTAAACTTGGTTAGACGAAAAATAATATATCTTATGCGTTGCAAGCTAGTACGTTCGGCTTCACAGGTTTATTTATTATTTGTTTTGTGGGCCTTTATATGCCGCTTCAACCAGCAAGTGATCTATTGTGGCAGCCGTTTCTTTAGAGTTCACCGTTAAGGCCCGTTGCCTCCAGGAAATTCCACCTACCTCTTCTGGGTGCACGATGTGCCGCCCTAGATACTTCTTTAATGCATGAGTGGTCTGCAGGTTTACACTTGCACCTTATTCCTTCTAACAAGGCGAATAATGTATCAAATCTTTGCGCCACCTACTCACTAGTCGACTACAAAGAGATCGATACGGCCAAAGTTACAAATATATGTAGGTATACACGACTTTATTGCCTTAACATTAAGGTCGTGTGTAATATTTTTTGGAACATTGGCCGTATCGATCTCTTTGTATTCGACTGTACAATGACAACAAGACAATTTCTAACCCACCATTAGCTCATCGTCAACAACAATTAAATGCTTTGCAATTAGTGCAATTACATTGTACTCTGGGAAATCGACTAGACACAACACCAAAAGGCCATAAATAGGACCAGTTTCCTGGTCACTTATGACTTATTGTCACGTACATGTTGGCTGATGAAAGAACTATTTTTACACCCGGATGGAAGCATGTACACAGGCTATCTATGAAACTGTAGGTATGTAGTAATCGAGTGTTAATTTGGTTAAGCAAGATCCTAGAACAACCTACCCTTGAGGGTATCTGCAATGATTCTATATCTATTTGATGCCATAAAATTGTAAAGATTAATCTTTACAACTTTATGGCATCAAATAGAGCAAACGACTCTATGACCCGCAAGAGTTAACTTGCGACCTCGTTCCTATGACGTTACTCGAGTCTCAAGTTAACTCTTGTATCCATATAACTAATACCTAAATGGATAATTAATCAGTGGATTTGACAGCCACTTTGACATATGTCACTGTCAAATCTCCAGGGTGCTCCAAGCCCTCAACCTAGCATAATTAGAGCAAATTATAAGTCAAACGCCAACTTAACCAAATTTGTGGTGTTTCATATGGGCGAACTATTTTTCGCATCATAATTTTCTTTTCGCAAACAATGGAACCTTTATTTTTTAGAACTTTCAAAACAAACTGGCGTACCTAAGATACTATACGTTTAGGAGTGTTTATAAAAATGTTTGACTTGTGAAAGTGCTCTTGCAAATTTTTTGCAGAATAAAATTTAGTTATTTTATAAGTTTTATAACAATCGTAAAACTTCACGGTTTCCAAAAAAAATTGCATAAAAACTTCTAGCCTTCTAAGGCCTATGGGACAGGACTTAAGTTAAGCGCTTAAGGGGACGTAGGTTCGTGGTCTTCTCTCCCTCTCACTGAGCATAAGCGTGAGCGAGATGGAAGTGCGTGTTTGGAAGCGCGGATATCATGTTTTTTAATTGTATTTCTTTGTGCGTTTTAGTAAATAAAAAAGTAATAGCTGATTTCCCTCAAACATAACATTGCCGATTTTAAGAACCAATTGTATTATGTATAGCTGTTGTGCATAATTAGTTAGAATTTTTTTAAGTGTATTTTAGACCTATGTTCGTGATTTTTTTCTATCGAGCGATAGTCAAAAACTCAGGATCGAATAGCTGATTTCCCTCGAAAAAGGCCTCAAGATTGCTAATTAAATTTAAAGCAGCCGTATTATAATCCAAACAAGAGCTACGATTTTTTAAAAATCCGTTTTCGGAGCTCACGTTGCCTTAAAGAAATTTAAATCATTTTCAACTGAACTGCTGTTTGTTTTGATTCGGTAGTTTTTTGAAACATTTGAAATAAACCTCTATTTCTTACACTAGTTCATTCAAATTTCAATGCCATTTTGTATTGAATGCATGCTAGACGAAATGAAGGATTTGGGAAAAAAAATTATGCCAAAAAAGTAAACCTAAATCTATACTAATTCGAGATCCTTCACCAACGTTCACATTATTAGTATCCTACAGTATTTCCCACAAAACTTATCACCGGGAGTGGCAGTTTCTATTACCCACGTCACTACTTATCAAAAGGTCGTGAATGTCGTTATTTCATTCATGCCAACACACAAACTTATCAATACCGCCGCCGAGGTCGCATCAGTCCGATTTTAATATGGATTTTATACTATGTTTACATTAGTTCAGGGTTTTGTCGATTGTAAAGTTATTTTTGTTAGTTGTTATCATTGTCGGATGATGTCATGCCAGATGGCTTACGTCCGAGCCTAAATTATCTTTTACTACTTTCTATTGACGCTGTAATCTGGACTTTAGTGTGATACCTTTGATCTACGAGCTTTGCTTTGCTTAGCGGGTTATCTCTTGATTCCATTCCATTTTATCCACTCTACACTGACACTCTATTCATAGCCATCTAATTGTAAAGTACTATAGGTACCTAGAAAACGGCATAGTATAGCAAAAGTATAGCTGCCCAGAACAGGGCTAAAATGGGCAAATTCCCAATAGAAACGAATGTGCATGAATTTAATCATTTCTAAAATAAGTTTCAGTCAAAAAAATTTGGGTTACAAGCTTTTATTGCCGACTGTACTTTTCTGTATACCATCATCAACTACTAATTGAGACGATTCTAACCCAAACTCAACGGGGTTACTTCGGTCGGATAAATACTGAATTCCCATGGCCACCTTCTGTCTCCATCATCAGATCAGCTCGATAGTGCCATAATATTGAATTTGATATAGGGACTCCTTGTTATAAATAAAAATAATACATATTTCAGGATTTTTAGTAAATCACCCCCCCTCCATTTAAATTAGGGGATGGATAGTATAGAAATTGCCTCACAATAATTTACTTTAAAAACAAAGTTTAACACGTTGGTTGCCATATCACGCGAACTCGCGTGAAGCGGCTGTATACGTAGTGGCCGCTCACGCGAGTTCGCGTGATGATCGAATACAATTTTGTCCGAGCCACAAAATTGCGGCCGTTGCGTAATGGCTTCTGATTTTTCCTTTGGCCACTGGGGAAGGGAATTACCTATTTACTAGGGGGCGTGGCCTGTGGGTAGCCATCTTGCAATTGTTTTACGAGCACTTGACAGCTCGCTCGCCGCAGCCGTACTGTGCGGGTGTGTTGTTTTTGTTATCTTTCGTTGTCTTGTCGGTAAATTTCGTATTTTTGGATAGAAATACCTAGTTTTATAATGAGTAATCGTTTGCGGCCGACAAAAAGGTCAGCGAGGCCCAGTACATCGCGAAAATATATAACGCGAAGTCGCGTTATCGGCCATGTCCGCAATATTCTTGAGCAAATGCGTCTAGTATGGCCGATCACGCGTTTTCGCGTGATAATTTTATACATATATATATATGTACGTTTATATATTATACTAGCTGTTGCCCGCGACTTCGTCCGCGTATAACATGTTATCATCTAAATGTTTGTTAAAGGAATGAATTAAAAAAAAACATTTAAATTAATTTTCTACCTAGACTTTTAGAAAACAATCTAAAACCGAAGTTACAAATCTCTTACTTTCAAAATCTCTTGCTCTCTATACAAACTAAGAACCCTCTCTGAATCCTCATAGTAAACAGTCTGAAACCGTAGTTACAAATTTCTTACTTTAAAAATGTCTTGCTCTCTATACAAATTTCGAACCCCCTTTTAACCTTCTTAGGCGATGAATTAAAAAAACGCTGAAATAAGTTTTGTAGTCTAAACAGGCTAAGATCGCAGTTACAAATATCATACTTTAAAATGTTCTTGCTCTCCATACAAACTTTGAACGGTTTTCAGGGAAAATCAAAAATAAAACACTCGGTTTTTTTATTGTAATAGGTAAGTATTTTTTCTACAAACTATCTAGTCTCTAGCTAAAAAAAAGTGTTTCCCATACGACCCTTGTTCCCATGCACCTTGCACCCCTTTTTAACCCCTTAAGGGGTGAAATTTTCCAAAACGCTGGCAGTAGGTATTTTTTTGTATTTTAATAAGTAGGTACTTAATCTTTCTACAGAGTTTTAAGTTTCTACCTAAAAAAAAATTTTCCTACACAAACATTGCAACTCTTTATCCCTATCTTAGCGGGTGGAAATTTTCAAACCACTGAAAGTAATTTACCTATATATTTGTATTCTAATAAATAATTTTCCAAAGCGCTGTTTTTATTTATTTGTATTGTAATAAGTAATCTTTCTACAAACTTTTAAGCTTCTATCTCAAAAAGAAGTTTCGCTCATACAAACTTTGCAACCCTTTTTAACCCCCTAAGAGGCTGAATTTTCCAAAACGCTGGCAGTACTTTATTTGTATTCTAATAAGTAAGCTTTCTACAACGTATTGAGTCTCTTGCTAAAATAATAAAGTTTCCCCCATACAAAATTTGCACCCCTTGTTTACCCCCTTAGGGGCAGAATTTTCCTAAACGTTGAAAGTATTTTATTCGTATTCTAGTAAGTAATATTTATACAAAATTTTAAGTATCTAGCTATAAAAAATAAAGTTTCCTCCATACAAACTTTGCACCCCTATTTGACCCCCTTAGGGGTAGAATTTCCAAAAATCTCTTCTTATCCGTTGCCTACGTTGTATAAGGTAGTTCTGGTGTAAATTTCAACTCTCTAGCCCCAGTAGTTTCGGCTGTGCGTTGATGAGTGAGTGGGTGAGTCAGTCAGGGCATTTATATGTAGGTATAGATAGATAGAAGATGACGAAAATCCCATTCAAATATCTCAAAACCGTTTTAATGTCGCTTGTTAGAGTGAGAAAACGATCGGGGACTGTGACGTCAAGATCCTCGAGTGTCATAGTAAAAAACAATCGTTTCATTTGAAGGTGCGTTTTGTGAAAAAGGGACAGAACATAAACCTTTGGAACTTAGTGATTACCTATTTATATACCTAACCTCTTGCGTTGATTTTTTCTCTATTATCCTTTTTTCGAGAAAATACATTATGATTATTTTATTTAGTGTCTACCTACAGCCGGGTCCGCTGCACCAATGTTTTCCATGTTTTTAAACATCTAACATGTTTTCAGTCAGGTTCGGCAAACAAATAGGGTTTTGTTTTGATTGGCAAAACATGTTTGACGTTTAAAAACCACGAAAACATGGCGCAGCGGACGCGGCTTACGGGGTGTAGTTTCGATTCCAGAGGGCCTACCGGGAAATGCATTCGAAGTTTCCCCTCTCTGTCATACTTACGAGTTCGTACTTAAGTGCGACCGAGAGGGAAAACTTCGAATGCCGTTCGCGGTAGGCCCTCTGAGCCATAACCACGAACTTCAGAATTCGAAAATGTTCGGGTATCTCTATCGCAATAACAACACTCGATTGACAGGGATGCAGTTATACGAACTTCGAGTTTCGGTTTTCGTGGTAGCGCCGTAGGCACTTTGGCAGAATGCGCAAAGAACGCGTGCCATTGCCATTCAAAAAAAACAAATTCGTGTTAATTATATTGTTCAAATTTGTTAATACATTTTTTGAAATTACGCCATAATGCGACATTTGCGCATATAAGTTCTCATATCACAATCCAATATTTTTTATGGTTTAACTTTTGGCATGTGTATCGTAAAGGTCTATCGTAGACTGGATTTAAATTATTAATAAGTGAAAGGCAAAGCAATTCCGCCATTTTGACGAAAATTTGACGTTTCTTATAGCTGACAGTTGGAGCAACGTTTGATTTCAATAAAAATAAATGAAAAATTAAATGAAGTCGTATATTTCGGAAAATTAATTAATTGTCGCAGTCGGATAAAAACTATCCTAAGTTGCAGCTAGAATAATAATGTACCTATATAAAATGTTTCATATTTTTCCGTACATGGGATGCTGAGAACATTCGTACCGCACAAAGCTTAGTTTCAAACTGGCTGATTCTTTTTTTAATTTAGAGATTTATTATAAGTGGAGATAATAATGGTTTTTCATATAAAAGTATAAATAACACAAAAAAGTCAAATTAAACGTTTTTTTTATTTTGGCCATCCGTATAAATTCTACATTTTCGGCTTGGCAACGAACGTGTTAAACCGACTTCAATACAGTACTTCACCAAGCCACATAGGTACATGAACATTTCCACATTTCCTTTCCAATTTACCACATGCACTGCTTTCCGAGAGCAAATTTAATGCGTTGATTGACAGAATAACCCAAGTCGCTATCTGTGGGCTGATAATATTTGAGGAGTTCCGTCGATTCCTAAAATATCTCAGAATTACCACCTCATGAGTTGCTACTCATGTCAGAAACTTTGACAAACTTTACATCTTTTAAGGAGTTCCATAAGTCATTTGTGATCTTCATCATCAGTTCCACTTCACCAACATTGCGATTTGTAAAGGTAAAGACACGAATTATAATAGAAAATACCGAAATCACTACAGGCGTGCCTATAAAATTTGAGGGTCGCCCTCAATTTCCCTGGGATCCCATCATCAGATCCTGATTTGGTGACAATGTTATGTTAATGTTAGTAAATCTTAATCTAGGTTAATTATGCTCATATAAATGTAGGTACTTATCTCTACTTGAGTCTAAATTGAGCAACTGTTTTCACTTGGCTGACCCAGTATATTAAAATAGGACAGTCGTAGGTACTTGTCAGCAATGACCCCCAGGATGCTGTTGGAGCTTCCTCTAAGCCAGCAGCAGCGAGGCGATTTTCTTTCGCATATCACAATGGGACCACCTCGAAAGTATACGCTTTCGAATAAAAAAAGAATTTTGAAAATCGGTCCACAATTGACGGAGAAATCGGCGAACATTCATAAAAAAATACAGTGGACCATATAACCTCCTTTTTTGAAGTCGGTTAAAATGGAATGAGATCCCACTACAGTGATTGCCAAGACTCCCTAGCTCATATAGATTTCATCATCATCATCCTCCTAGCGTTATTATTCCCGGTTGTGCCCCTAAAGGAGCCCGGGGTCCGCTTTGACACCTAATCCCAAGATTTGGCATAGGCACTAGTTTTACGAAAGCGACTGCCATCTGACCTTCCAACCCAGAGGGAAAACTAGACCTTATTGGAATTAGACCGGTTTCCTCACGATGTTTTCCTTCACCGAAAAGCTAACGGTAATTCCGTACATAAGTTCCGAAAAACTCATTGGTACGAGCCGGGATTCGAACCCACGACCGCCGCTTGACAGCCGCATGCCTGAACCACTAGGCTACCGTAGCTTATTCCACTAGGCTACCGTAGCTTATTAGCTAGCTCATATAGATTTAAGCGTTAAAAATATATCAGATCGCAAGTAGCACCAAGCTTCCTACTCCACACGGCTTATCTCTACCAGCTACGCTCTACAAATTATATAGCTTGGCTAAAAAGTATAGACGTCGCTTAAGAGAAAAAGAGAAAAAATATTTTTTAATTTTTAGATTAAGTCCCTGGGCGACTGAGCTCTGCTCGGAGAAAATGGGAGAAAAAACGGAGAATTTTTTTTTCCCGGACATGAGACATATCTAGATCGATTTCTCGCCCTCGTAAACCCATCCCTGTATTACAAATTTCATCGAAATCGTTAGGGCCGTTTCCGAGAACGTGATTGCAGATATATATAAACAAATATTGCTCGTTTAATAGTATCTTAGGAGGAAATTGCCCGAGATTGATTGTTGATTGAATTTTATTAACATCATCATAAATTCATACCGGCTAAGCGGCGACCAGGATGCACAAAGCTATACTTACTAATAAAATGACGTCATTTCTTAATTGAATTTTAAAATGAAAAGCAATTTAATGATTTATAGGTATCAGTATATAATTGTTAGAAAACACGAAATTACTTATTTTTACGCAATTTTTAAGATGCGAGAGATGATATCATCTTCGAACACACCCCCCTCCCTGCTGCGTCATGCTACCCCCCTCCCCCCCCATTTTTGAAATGACCCCCAGACGGATCGATCTATAGACATGGTTTAAGGAAAATGATATGTCATGTCCGATGTGGGAATAAAAGTCTATTTGTCTTCTACTTTATGAAAAACGAAAAATGAAATGAAAAATAGTTTATTCAGTAACTTAACATAGCTTAACTAAATACAGGTTGGTGTCTCTTTTTAAGTATCGAGATACCTGTGTCAAGACTCCTTGACATATCAAGAAATATGCCCTATTATGTCAAGAGAGTGTAACAGGTACAGGTTGTGACACTGCATGGTGCCACGAAGGCTGAGGACACGCGCGGCTATTGCCCTCGACCTGTCGAGCCGGTACCTGATACACTGGCGGACATATAAACTAGTATACCTACATATTATTAATTAAGCATAGCCTCCCGCGTATTTCACAGAGAAAGCAGGCAGAGCAGTGATTCGAAACATGATCAAGCAATTTTCGCTTGAAAGAAAATAATTTACTGTTCAAAACAAAGTTTTAACCGACTTCAAATCAGTAGCCAAATTGCTTCATGTTTGCCTATAAAATTTTAAGAGTTCCCTCGATTTCTCTAGGATATCATCATCAGAACTAGATTTTGGTGACAACGGGACCAATCTGGAAGTATATGCTTCCAAACAAAGAAAAAAAATTCAAATCGGTTTATAAATTACTGAGTTATCGCGCAACAAACACACATAAAAAAAACATACAGACGAATTGAGAACCTCCTCCTTTTTTGTAGTCGGTTAAAAATCACGAACATTAGGAACGAAAATACGCTTAAAACATTCGTAATAAATTATGCACAAAAGCTAAACATATTAAAATTGGTTCTCAAAATCGGCAATATCATGTTTGAGGGAACTTAGTGATTACTTTTTTATTTATTTAAACGCACAAAAAATTGCACATGATATCCGCGCTTCCAACACGCACTTCCATCTCGCTCACGCTTATGCTCAGTAAGAGGGAGAGAAGAGAAGACGATGAACCTACGGCGCCTTAAGCGGAGCTTCTGACGCTGATTGCATTATTGACGACTGACCAAACTACCGTACAACGTCGCTTTATAAGAAAAACCATACTACCGTACAACGTCGCGCAAAACATTGACACTGGCAAAATCATCGCAATGTAGATGGAAGGCATTTTTTTTAAAGAAAAAGAATACACGCACACATACCATGTAGTTGTAGGTAACATTAGAAATTTTACGGACAAATTCGTCTACGTCCCTGAAATCGCATGACGATTTTTCTAATTGAACGAGCAAGAGAAGCGAACGAAGTTCTATGTTCCATAAATCATTCGTATCTCCGGTGTCCGATGTCCCGCTGTGTGTACAGGTCGGATTTCCAAACCGATTCTTGTGAAATTTTGTGAGCTGAGGGGTAAACACGTAACGTTCCGAACGCGCGTCGGTACAATTTAACCGTCGATTTTCCATATAAAAAGTTAAAAAGTGACCTTTAGACCTACCTGACGCGCGTACAATGCGTTACGTGATCGACCCACAGGTTCAATAATTATGTAGATTTTTATTCCTACTCAAAGAGTAAAACGGGACCCTATTACTAAGACTCCGCTTTCCGTCCGTCCGTCCGTCCGTCCGTCCGTTCGTCCGTTCGTCCGTTCGTCCGTCCGTCTGTCTGTCACCAGGCTGTATCTCACTGATACCGTGATAGTTCCAGCTGAAATTTTCACAGATGATGTATTTCTGTTGCCGCTATAACAACAAATACTAAAAACAGAATATTTTTATTTTTTTCATACTAACATACTCGTGTGTGAAGTTCTACAGCTCATAGAACCACTGGTCTTATGTGATAGGGTATTGACGTACTGAATATACAATATGTTAACCAGTTTTCTTGTCCAGCAGTGTACGAGCCCTTTCACATGCAAACTGTTGCCAACCGCGGCTAACGGGGCGATCCTAATGCTTTTGTTTTGATCGAGAACCAGTCTTAGAAAGCTGTTTGCTATTCCTTGCGAATAAGTTCCAGATCGCACTTTCTATGGTAAAAGAGCGTTTCGCTTTGAAGAATCTCAAATCCCAATGCACTCACTTTTAGCCTGTTCTGTTTGGTCGTATCAGTTCAGAACAAAAAAATTGTCGATTCGTTTTATCAAAATCATAATCGCACTAATTTTTATGCCTATTTTATTTATTAATCTCGTTGTTACGTCGTTGTTTATAAAGTAAAAAAAAAAGACAGGCTCGCAAGTTCTACGGCTGACAGAGCCACAGTTTCCTAGTAGGTAGGGTAAATCGCCAGTTACTGGCCACCGTTGAACAAATCACACGCGAAATTGGCAAAAAAAAAGGAAGGAACAGTGCAATGCCCGCTAGGTATTTTTCTTAAAAATTGGTTAGTTCCGTCCGTTACTTCCGCAGTGGTGTTGCGTCACATTTATGCGTGCTTTTTTAGGGTTCCGTAGCCAAATGGCAAAAAACGGAACCCTTATAGATTCGTCATGTCCGTCTGTCTGTCCGTCCGTATGTCACAGCCATTTTTTCCGAAACTATAAGAGCTATACTGTTGAAACTTGGTATGTAGATGTATTTTGTGAACCGCATTAAGATGTTTACACAAAAATCGAAAAAAGCGGCCAAGTGCGAGTCGGACTCGCACATGAAGGGTTCCGTGAAATAAATTGCGGTTTACGATTTATGACGTATTAAAAAAAACGACTTACTAGATCTCGTTCAACCCAATTTTCGGTGGAAGTTTACATGGTAATGTACATCATATATTTTTTTTAGTTTTATCATTCTCTTATTTTAGAAGTTACAGGGGGGGGGGACACACATTTTACCACTTTGGAAGTGTCTCTCGCGCAAACTCTTTAGTTTAGAAGAAAATGATATTAGAAACCTCAATATCATTTTTGAAGACCTATCCATAGAAACCCCACACGTATGGGTTTGATGAAAAAATTTTTTTTGAGTTTCAGTTCTGAGTATGGGGACCCCTAAAACTTAATGTTTTTTTTTCTATTTTTGTTTAAAAATCTTACCCGGCTTCTACACTGAACTCCGACTCCGGATCCGGCTTCGGACCCGGCTTCTACACTGAACTCCGACTCCAGATCTGGTTCCGGACCCGGCTTCTACACTGAACTCCTACTCCGGATCCGACTCCGGACCCGGCTTCTACCCTGAACTCCGGATCCGACTCCGGCAAATCAAATTTTAAAACTCCGGCTCCGTTAAACCCACCTCCGTAATATCCCTAGTTCATACCTGCTGTTTAGTTAATTTCCTAGTAACTCCACCGTGAACTATTTCTCCAGTCACTCCAACAGGGAATTATCATGTGGGGAAAACATGGGAACCCCGAAGGTTCCCTCCCTTTCAGACCCGGCCAATACAATTGTGCGGGTTGATTACATTTAATTGTCAAATCAAAAACATATGTCAATATACTTCATTTTACGTTAGCAGGGTCTTGTTTCTCCGGTCTGAAAGGGTTAACTTGATATTGGTTTACAGGCCCAATATTTTCCACGCGACATTGACCCATTGACGACTGTAATTAATCACACTGATTTGATTACACACAATGATCTCACTCGTGTAATCAGTAATCTTGTTTATAACTAAGTACGGTCAAACTTAAGTAGTATAGCTGGCCGTTAGAACCTTTTCACATTCATTACTGATGATTGTCTTCCACTTAACTACCTACTCGACGTCACTATGCCAAGGGGATATGTTGGTACAGTCAACTGCAGAGACACGTGTTCACATTCTCATCACATTTTTGTACACACCTACGTAATATTATAAATATAAACTAACTTATGCGTAAGGTTAGCGTCATCATCATATCAGCCAAAAGACGTCCACTGCTGGACATAGGCCTCCCTCAAAGCGTGCCACAATGACCGGTGCTGCGCCAGCGGACTCCCGCGACCATTACCAGGTCATCAGTCCACCTTGGGGCTGTTACAATAGATCAGTTTAAAATGTTGCGCTTAAAACTAACCAATGCAAAGTTCATTCACGAAATCGAAACAATCGCGCCTCATTAGAAACATCATCAATGCATTCAATTTGTCTCAATTGATTTCAATTCTACCATTGCGATGCGGCGCTCTCACAGCCAAGAGAGAGATAGGGCACGGCGGAATGACATCTCGCTCATATTTGGAGCTAACAGGGGAATCACCTCCACATCAGCGAAGACCGCAGCCGTTATAACAATAACACCACTACACTACGACCTCTTTAATCCGAACACCGTGTAATCCGAATCCCTCCGTAACCCGAACCCCTCCGTAACCCGAACTCCTCCGTAATCCGAACGCCCTCTGCTACGCCTACATAATTCTTCACTCGCCGGCTCGCCAGTTGCTTCGAACCGATCCGAACGCTCCACTAGTCTGAACGCGGGGTACATTTTCGGGGTTACATTCTCTGTAGGTACTGTAGGTAGGTATGTAGATGGTTGTGTCGTGTGTAGCAGGGATGTTGCAGACATTCGCATCCGCATCAATTTCGACATCTGCAGCCGCATTCGCGGATGTGAGCCTCGAAATATCCGCATCCGCAACATCCCTGTGGTGTGCAGGTGGCGAGTAACGCCAGAGCATCATACCTTTGCTATGCCCTTGATAGCTATGGTCTAACTTTCAAAACTAATATCGAAAAATTAGAAATGTTACAAATCCGATTCCTGAAATTACTTGTGAATAAGAAGACAAAAGATAACTGTAAAAAAGACTACCAAAAACTGTTCAAAATATGTAAAATCTTACCGGTAAGCTCTAAACTGAAATACTTGTTAGCAGTAAATAACCATGATGACCTTAAAGATTTACACCTTGTTAAACACAAACATAACACAAGGACAATGACCGCGGGCAAATATGAAGTACCTAGAGTGTTCAATTACTATGGTGATAGGACACTAAAGAAACGCATACCATATATACTGAACACCCTGCCCGCGGACATTGTTCATGAACCTAAAAAAGCTAGATTTAAGTATCGGTTAAAAAAATACCTCATGGATGCCATGTAGAAATCTCCTTTCACGTTTCTACTGGGGCATTCATGAGATAGATCTCAATATTTAAGACACTTCAACATATGTTAAAGCTGAAGAGAAATGAGACTGTAATTTTTGACTCCACAGTCAAACTGAAAAATTTAGTTTTGTGGAGCAATGTACCAACGTATATATGTAACTTTTTGTTTTTAATAAATAAAAATAAAATAAAATCCGAGGATGCGCTGTGTTGACAGTGAGGGACCCAGCCCCTATTTTTTTTTTATACAACGACGGTGGCAAACAAGCTTACGGCCTGCCTGATGTTAAGCAGGTACCGTAGCCTATGGACACTTGTGACTCCAGAAGAATTACAAGCGCGTTGCCGACCCTTTATTCACTTGAGGATTCGCTGTGATGGCAGATAGAGACATGCAGGTCCCTCACTCCCAACACAGCGCATCCTAGGGAGCTCTGGCGACCTTACTCACCACCAGGAACCCAACACCACATTTGTCATAGCATGCAATAATATAGCAACACTACAAAGCAGTGGTGCTATTATGGCTGCGGTCTTCTGTAAGGTAGGTAGGTAGGTAGACTAGGTAGGGAGGTACTTCCCCTATTTCACCAAATCGACAATTGTCGCCTGACAATGACAGTTCGACTTACATGGCTGCGTCGACAGGTCAAGGTGGTTGCTGGACAGCTAATTGACCCAGCAATGTACGTGGAATTGTCATTGTCACGTGACAATTGTCAAGATGGTGAAATAGGGCCCTGTCTCTAGCTATCGACCGAACGAATCCTCTAATCAGCGGGTCAGCAACGCGGTTGTGACTAATCAATAGTGTCAAGTAAGAGCGAAGAAGGTACGTGTTTCCATTTCGATGACTGTACGAGTAGGTATAGTCAAAGAATGAAAAGGTTCGAAACTTATCGACTTTATTTCAATGCTGTTAAGGTAGTGTAGTCGCTTATGTTAGCTCGATATGCTTTGCCCTTCGCCCGCACACGGACTTTAAATGAAAACTTGCGAAATTGAATAAATATTCATATCGTTGAAACTAATCATTATTTCGGAATATCAAAGTTCAGATTTTAGATGAATGAATTGCCAATCTGTTTTCGAATGAACCGTGAAAATGTCTACTTTGTGGCTTAGAATTAGCAGCAAAAGATGAAAACAGACGCATTACAAGATTTTATTGGAAAAAATATATTTAACGTTCTTCAAGAAATTCAAACGCAAGTATAATGAAATATCAAAGGATATCATAAGTAGGTACCTACCTATTTTTTTTACAAGCGTTTACTTAACTTGACCTGTTAGCTTGACCTGTTAGTCGGTGCATGTTTTATTTTTTATTTTTTGTGCGTTTAAAGAAATAAAAAAGTAATAGCTGAATTCCTTCAAACATGACATTGCCGATTTTTAGAACCAATTTTAATATGTTTAGCTGTTGTGCATAAGTTGTTAGGATTTTTTAAGTGTATTTTAGACCTATGTTCGTGATTTTTTTCAATCGAGCGAAAGTCAAAAACTCAAGATTCGAATAGCTGTTGTCCCTCGAGAAAGACCTCAAGATTGTTAATTAAATTTAGGGCAGCCGTATTATAACTCGAACAAGAGCTACGATTTTTAATAATCCGTTTTCGGAGCTCACGTCACCTTGAACTTGAATTGTAAAAAATCCTGATAATCCCATACTCCTTCAGACGGCGCCGGCATTTATCAGGGTGCGACAACCAATTGATTTTAATCATTCCGTGTCTCCACTGTCTAAATATAGACGAAATTGTTACCAAGGTCGGCTGGAAGTCTGAAGATTCTGAAGCTTGGGCAATAAGTTGTTACAACTTGGAATATGGCTCTGCAATAGAGGTGTAGACTAATATTTTTTACGATGCCATTCGAACTAGTTTTTGGACAATTAAATAACATAAATACTCAAAAATTTGAGACAAAGATTGACCTCGCTGGCGGCAGCCAGAAACGCTTCATAATAATTGACTTAAAAGTGTGACGTCACAATCCGCTATTTGTACCTACTAATCGTTGGAAAATCAAGTAAGTTGCTGTTACGGTCGCGATATACTGCGTTTAGGTCCATAGTCGTCATATAGTTTTGTTTCTATAAAAGCGTAAGGATTCTATTGGTAGTGAAAAATGCATAGGTATTTGTTCAAAACTTTCAAGGTCCACATCTTTTTATGATTTTAATCATATTATGTAATTTATACTTTATTACAATATTTTTTTGGTTAACCAGCCATGGTTATCCATTTAGCAACACTACGTTATCAATTTTAACATAAGTCTAGGCGCGAAGGGCTTGTGCACAAATCACGCGAGGTTTTTTTCGGCTACTTTTTGACCCCCCCTCCTCTTGGTGATATTTGGTGAGGTTCTTGGCTATCCCCCCCCCCCCCTCCCCCACATAACCTCACGTATATTTTTTTCATTCGATCTAATAGTAAGATAAATAGTATTTTACATATAGTAAATCTTGGTTATTTTTCTATCTTAGTAAAACAGACTCGCTATTTTGAAGTGCTAAGTAAAGATGTATGTTTAACGAAGCCGAGAAAAAGTATCTACTCGTGTGGTAGATATTTTTTCTTAGTTTCGTTCTCTGTAGAAAAATACACGTGAGGTATCCTTATACCCCCCCCCCCCCCCCCCCTCCCATAACGTGATCTTTCGTGATTTTTTCTGTGGGGAACGCCCGCGTTTATCGATACATACTCGTATGTATATCGTATAAATGGGTCAATCAACTATTTCTTGTTGCTCGTTGCCATGGTTACGTCTCCTGGGTCACCCTTTAAAACTATTTTTTTATGGGGTTTAAATCCACTAAAAACGTGTATTTGTTATATTGGTAAACCCATTCCATGGTGGCGCATCTCATTAGCATGATAGGAGTCCAGTTTATAGTATTTTTTATAATAAAGTCTGTCACTGTTGTCTCTTGGCTTACCGGAACAGAATAACAACAAGAAAAAGTTGATTGACCCAAATAATAGTATAGTATGTAATTAGAACTAGCACATACAACTATAAAAAAAAATCTATTTCAGCGATTTCATTTAGGGTGCCCCGAAAATTTTGACCGCATGTATATAAACGCGGTAAATTTACACACGGCGACTTTATGGAGTGCTACAAACAATACAAACTCGAGACAAGTGACTATGGCTAGTGTCGCGCTATTTGTATCGCTGCAACAAGTATAAACAGAAAAAAACCGACCAAGTGCGAGTGGGTCATTGTCAGTCACAAAAACAAAAATCATCTTTCCGGTGGTCAATAGTTAAGGGCTTCTGTTTATATGTTTTTATCACATAGAATTATAGAAGAGGCAACGCCGTTTATGCGGATTCAGAGTTCAACCAAAAATTAGGCTTTATAGCCCTTAACTTTGGCAATGTCCACCGAAGAGACGCGAACCTAAATCTGACAATGACCAGAGTTGGACTCGCGCACGAAGGGTACCGTACCATTATCTATAAAAACGGCAAATCAATCACGTTTGTTGTAGTATGAGAGGCCCCTTAAAACAATATTTTATTTTGTTTTTAGTATTTGTTGTTATAGCGGCAACAGAAATACCCTACTTGGTCTATTTACTAGACTTTGATTTTTTAACCCGCCTCATATTCGTCATTTAAACAGAAAATATAAATGTATATATATTTTTTTTTCATTTTCCATACACGTGCTTAACCCTTTTAACAATTGTTCCAAATTTCAAATTGATAGCTTAAGTAGTTCCTGAGATATTTAACGTTGTGACAGACGGACGGACGGACAGACGGACAGACGGACAGAGTCGCACCATAAGGGTTCCTTTTTTAACTTTTTGGTACGGAACCCTAAAAACCGGTCAAGTGCGTGTCGGGCCACGCGCAATGTAGGGTTCCGCAGTTGCCTGTCTGAGTTTGTTACATCGACACGCGCATGCCAACTAAGTATGGTGCGGTTAAACAAGCTAAAGCCCTGATCGAAGGGTTCAATAGTAAGCTGTCTAAAGAGTTATTACAATTCAAAAGGCACAAAACCTGCGCAGTGACAAGAATCCTGACAGGACATTGCAAATTGAACAAACACCTGTTTCAAATGGGTATGAAGCAGGACACAACTTGCAGGTTCTGCCAGGAGACAGAGGAGACTGCAATGCACATTCTCTGCTCCTACTCATGCATAAAAGAAGTACCTACCTAGGGCGGCACATAATGCACCCACAAGAAGTACAACATATCACCGCCCAAAGAATCTGGAATTTCCTGGAGGCAACGGGACTTAACGGTGAACTCTAAAACAAGGGCTGCCACAATAGATCACTTGCTGGTCGAAGCGGCATATTAGGGCCCACAAATTAATACGAAGAATAGTATATTATGTAAATAAGAGTAGTGTAACATATTTTTTCTACTCCTGTACCGTTATTTTTCATTTATTATAGGCTGTAGCTCAAATACAATGACACCACTAATAAGTCGTCGAAAAACTCTATGCTCTATGGCCCAAAAACGCACTGTTTATCGTACTTTTTTGGGTCATACATTTTTCATAAAAGCACTGTTTAACTTTTTTTCTACTCCTGTACCGTTATCTGTCATTTAAATAGGCTGTAGCTCAAATACAATGACACCACTAATAAGTCGTCGAAAAACTCTATGCTCTATGGCCCAAAAACGCACTGTTTAGCGTACTTTTTTGGTACATACATTTTTCATAAAAGCACTGTTTAATTTTTTTTTAATCGGCCGCTTTATTGCAATGGTGCCAACTTCATAAACAAATATTTCTAAATAAAAGTATTTATTTACGATTTAACATTTGTATATTATACATTATTTACTCTCTCTAGTATTCTATGCTCTGAGGAGAAAACCTTTTCTTTTTTTTTTTCAATATAGGCGCTATATTGTAAATGTAGCTATATGATATTATCTTAATTAGGTAATATATTGAGATGAATAATTGGACTATTATTAACACGAAATTTAAAAAAATAACCATACCAATTAAATGGTTATCTATAACTTTCGTAATGTAGGTACCTTACTACAAACAATACGTTGTAAATGTAAACAATAAAACAATTCGTGGTAAAGCGGAAGATTATTTTTAATTGACATCGAGTTAACATATACGTAGACAATGATCTTCCTACCTCCTTTATTAATTGATGACCTAATTTTCTACTTATCTATCAATTACATCTACTATACTATCGATGTGATTTACATTAGACATGCGCCAAATACCTACGGGTATCACCGATTACGGACATTCGGCTAAATATTCGGTTCAAAGTATTGCTTTTATGGGATTATAGGATCATGGGGTCCAGTTAGCAACTCGTCTATGGGGCAACTCGTATATGTCCAAAGACTACAATATACATACTGAGATAGACAGGCAACTCGACCAAATTGAGAAGGCATTTAATGCTTGCGTATACAGGCGCCATCTCTTCTGCGATACTTAAAACTTTTCTTTGAATGTACAAAACATACAAAAAGTGCGTCGATCGCAGGGTTTGAACCCCGGCTCATCGACTCCAAATACCGCCGTCTGTACCCCTAGGCTACTGATGTCTTATGATAATACGGCGAATTTTGAAATAGCTTGACAGCCTAGCCTAGCAATCGCTAGAGCTTCAGAGAGTTTGCCACCTATCAAGAAGGTGGCACTGTTTTCAATAAGAAACTGGATTTGCATTAAGTTCTAAGTTCGCATAGCATGTCTATGTCGCATTTGGTCTAAATATCTGCTGGTCTAAAAAGCAACTGGTCTACAATTTTTTTGGAGTAGCAACTGGCCTAAGTAGCGTCTGGTCTAAGTAGCAACTGGACTAATTAGCAACTGGACTAAGTAGCAACTAATTGCCCAATTTTGTTCGTATAAAGTCGGTTCTGGCGCTTCGCCGGCCGCTGCCGCGGCCCGCTCGCTTCGCTCGCTCGGCTCGCGCGCTGTAGGGTCGCAGTACTTCCTAACACTCCTCCTCGCTTCGCTCGTCGTCGTACCTACACCGACCTGCCTCAGAGTAGAATAGGTAGGATAGACGACTGGCTACTTAGACCAGCCGCTACTTAAGCCAGTTGCTACTCCAAAAAAATTGTAGACCACTTGCTTTTTAGACCAGCAGATATTTAGACCAAATGAGACACAGACGAGTTGCCCCATAGACGAGTTACTAATTAGACCCCATGATCCTATCCCGCTTTTATCACCCGTTAACTGACTGATTCAGAAATAAAAATCTTGATTATTTTGAAAGTGAAATATGGACAAACGGCTTTTTTTTGGCAAGTTTTTGAGTGAGATGGACATCAATATATTTACCTAGAACTAGAGAGTTTTGCGATTTCCATGAAAATAAACGGGCACTAAAGCTAACTAGGTACAACATCTTTTACATTAAATTATATTCTACTTACGGATAATCTAGACGGTAGTTTGCGATTTTATAACTTGATATGTTTAGGTACTTACATATACATACTACTACAGCAACGGTACTACATATAATAAATAAGATTATACAAGAATGAAAACAAAACACTCAATATCATCAAGCGTGTCTAAAACGCTAAAGCACCAAAGGTTCTAAGTTTAAATTATAATTAAGATTTAATTAGGCTTTGACTGATTTAAGTCACTTAAATACAAGTCCCTGGGCGACCGAGCTCTGCTCGAATGAAAATGGAGAAAATACGGAGAAAACTAATTTTCCCGGACATGAGATCTAGATCGATTTCTCGCCCCCGTCAACCCTTGTATTCCAAATTTCATCGAAATCGTTAGAGGCGTTTCCGAGATCGTGATTGCAAATATATATATATACCTATATATCATCATCATATCAGCCGAAAGACGTCCACTGCTGGACATAGGTCTCCCCCAAAGAGTGCCACAATGGCCGGTCCTGCGCCACCCGCATCCAGCGGACTCATATATTATATACAAATATTACTCGTTTAATAGTATAGTATATTGATTTTCAAGACGTTTTAATTTACAAAACTCACTTTTTAATGACCAATTTTAAATGGTCCATCCCTCTATTGATTCAGTAAATTTATTGTATAAAAACAATTGACACTCACCACCCCCTTCCCCATGCCTCGCCCACAGCAGAAAACACGTCAACAGTAACCACTTCATCACTAAATCCTGTACACCCGCGACCGTGCGTACGCGCAACTAACAAACAACTGACGATCTCCACAGCGCAGACGTCTCATATACTCGCGCAAACCTAACAGTTCGCTCCAAAAAACCACATTCATCATCGATAGAAACGATTAAATACCGTGAATTAAGCTACGCAACCGCAAAGTTAGGTTTGTGCTATAGTTGTAACCCTGCTAATTTGAAACGACATCTTTTAATATCAGACACTTGGTGGTTAAAGCGTTTCGTGCGGAGGTCCGTATCGTTTTGAATAGTTGTAAATTAATTTAGCCGGACGTTCGTGAGGCGCCAAAACTGTGATAAGAGATAAGGTTTTTGACCAGCGTGCGTTGAGAAGTTGCGCTTATCAATTGTAGATACGTAAGCGCGGTAGGCAGACCAAACAAATAATATAATATCCACAATAAATATACTCTGACAAATGGTTGTTATATCAACCTAGCTTCTGCCCGCGACTCCGTTCGCGTGGAACGTGGAACATGTTTATATCGTAGCTACATACAAACTTTCACCCACCATTTCACCTCCTTAGGGGATGATTTCTGGGACTATTAATAACCTTTGTCCTCCCCCGGGATTCATACTATCTCCATACCAAATTTCATCTCAATCGGTTCAGTTCAGCGGTTTAAGCGGCAAGAGGTAACAGACAGACAGACAGAGAGACAGACAAACTATCGCATTTATAATATTAGTATGGATTGTTGCTGAAGACAACATGCTGAGCAGGGTCCATTTCGTGACAAAATGTGTATTATATTATTTCTTTTGTATGTGTAAATTGTGTCGCGAATAAATATTTGTTTTTTTTTTGAATATACAGGGTGTTTCCTGTAGCAGGAGCAATAAATTAAAATGTAGACCCCTTAAGTAATCAGTCCAAGTGGTTTTAATTAATTAAAATGAAGAAAAAAAACGCTTTTATTTTCTTACACAATTAATCGAACCAGCAATGTACACCCGCCACGCTGGGCAACCATTAATTCACTATCGATTGTTTTAAAATTATTTCTGAAGTAGCATTCCCGGTACCACGACACTAAAACACCGTTGAGCGATCAAATTGCGATAGTCGGCATCCATTGATTGTTAAATTTAACTTTAATTGCTATTTTCACTAAATTTAAGAACTTTGGAAAATTAAGTTATTGTTATTATGAGTACTAATTGCCTAAGGAATCTTCGTTTTAATTTATTGCTCATGTTACAGGAAACACCCTGTATACTATACCTAACCACGCCTACAACATATTTATGACTAGCTGTTGCCCGCGACTTCGTCCGCGTAGAACTTTTTATCGTCTTAGAAAATGATTTCTCTCAATACAAAATTTGAACCCTCTTTTAGGGGATAATTAAAAAAAAACGTTGATGTTCATTTTCTAGTTTGTGAACAAACAGTCTAAAACCAAAGTTAAAAATCTCATACTTTAAAAATGCCTTGAAATACTCAAACTTTGAACCAATTTTAACACTCTTAGGGGATGAATTTGGAAAAACTCTGAAATCAGTTTTGTAGTCTTTTAACGTACAGAATAAGACCGAAGTTAAAAATCTCTTAACACTTTAAAATTTTATTGCTCGCCATTTAAAATTTGAACCCCCTTTTAAACCCCCTTAGAGGTTGAATTTTTCTAATCGCTGAAAGAACTTTTTTCGTAAACTTTTAAGTCTCTAGCTCAAAAAAAGTGTTGCCCATACAAAGCTTTCTTAACCCCCTTAGGGGTGGAATTTTCTAAAACTCTGAAAGTACTTTATTATTAATTTTAATAAGTAACATTTCGAATAGTTTTAAGTCTAGCAAAAAAAAAAGTTTTTCCCACACAACACTGGCTACCCTTCTTAAGGATCTTAAGGATCCCCTTAGGGATGGAGTTTTCTAAAACGCTGAAATTTCTTTTTTAGTATTCTAATAAGTAATCTTTTTGCAAAGTTTTAAGTCTAACTCAAAAAAAGTGTTGCCCATGCAAAGCTTGCTCTCCTTTTTAACCCTATTAGGGGTGGAATTTTCTAAAACGATTTGTGTTCTTTTTTTGTTTTTTAATAAGTAATCTTTCTACAAAGTTTCAAGTCTCTAACTCAAAAACATAAACTTTCCCTGATAAAAACTTTGCACCCCTTTTTATCCCCCTTAGGGATAGATTTTTTCAAAACGCTGAAACTCTTTTTTTTGTATTTTTATAAGTAATCTTTCTACAAAGTTTTAAGTGTCTAGCTCAGAAAAAGTGTTCCCCATACAAACCTTGCACCCTTTTTTAACCCCCTTAGGGAATGATTTTTGTAAAACGCCGAATGTAGTATTTTTCATGTTCTAATAAGTAATTTTTCGTCAAAATTTTAAGTCTCTATTAAAAAAAAATATGTTTTTCCCATACAAACTTTGCACCCTATTTTACCCCCTTAGGGGTGAAATTTTCCAAAACGCTGAAAGTACTTTCTTTGTATTTAAATAATCTTTCTACAAAGTTTTAGGACTCTAGCTAAAAAAAATAGTTTCCCACATACAAACTTTGCACCCCTATTTTATTAGCCCCCTATTTTTAGGGGTAGAATTTTCTAAAACGCTGAAAGTACTTAATTTGTATTCTGATGACTAATCTTTCTACAAAGTGTTAAGTCTCTATTTAAAAAAAATATTGTTTCCCCCATACAAAATTTGCACCTTTATTTTACCCCCTTAGGGGTAGATTTTTTTAAAACACTGAATCTAGGTACTTTATTTGTATTCTAATGAATAATTTCTCTACAAAGTTTTAAGTCTCTATTTAAAAAAAAGTAGTTTTTCCCATACAAACTTTGCACTCTATTTTACCCCTTTAGGGGTAGAATTTTCTAAAACCCTGAAAGTTCTTTATTTGTATTCTAATGACTGATCTTTCTACAAAGTTTTAAGTCTCTATTTAAAAAAAAAATGTTTTCCCCATACAAACCTTGCACCCCTATTTTACCCCCTTAGGGGTAGAATTTTCAAAAATCCCTTTTTATCCCTAGCCCACGTTATAAAAGCAACATACTGTGCAAAAATCAACTCTCTAAGATTAGTAGTTTCGGCTCTGCGTTGATGAGTGAGTGAGTGAGTGAATAAGTCAGTCAGGACATAGGCATTTATTATGTATAAATAGATAGAAGATAATGAAACTCCCATTCAAATATCTCAAAAAATTATGAAGCTACATCCGTTTTAATGTCGCTTGTTAGAGTGAGAAAACGATGAGGGACTGTGACGTCAATATACTCGAGCGTCATAGAAAAAAACAGTCGTTTCATATAAAGGTGCGTTTTGCGGAAAAGGGACAGAACATACCCCCTCTTAAAACTTTGGACTCTTATAATTATAACTTAATCATTACCTATATAACCTCTTGCTTTGTTTTTTTCTCCATTTGACTATATTTATTTTAAATTCTTTATCGAGAAAATATATTATGATTATTTACCATATTTTCGATTCCTGAGCTATAACCACGAACTTCGGAATAGGGAACATTACGCAAAGCTCTGCGTAGGGGGCGACACTAACACAACCCGTAAACAAACCGGTGCCGGTTAATGTACGGCCCAATAATTGGCATCCTCTATATCTATGTCTCTTTTTAACTTATACAACAAGAGAGAGATAACGATAGATGGACGTGTATTATCGGGCCGTACATTAACCGGCACCAACAAACCGCCATGACGTACAATGTCATATTTATTTACCTACCTAACAAACAATAACGAATAATTGATGAAAACGCGTTAAACTACAATCGTTTTATTATCATTCGTGTGTAAAATACCTGTACTGTGATATTAAAATGGCATCCTATAGCCATTTAAAGGTGGATGAGGGCTTATTTTTGCTTTACGACGTATTGCCGCTTCCCATAGTTTTCATATCGTCGTTTCCTTCGGAAATGAATGATGCCCTTCATTCTTGCATCCAATTACGCGGCACTGATGCATTTTATTCATTGAAATATTTTCTTCACTATTTGATCCAGAGCTTTGAAGGACTTGTCAAAGTTGTCAAAAAAACTGTTTACTAATTGTGTTAGTGCTGCACTCTGGCGGCAGAACATTGCAGTAATGTTCCCTATTCGAAAATATTCGGGTATCTCTATCTCTATCGCACTAACCATACTCGAGTGACAGGGATGCAAATATATGAACATTGAGTATCGGTTTTCGTAGTAGCGCCGCAGGTACTTTGGCTGAATGCGCCGAGCGCGTGCCATTGTCATTCAAAAAAAACAAATTCGTGTTAATTATATTGTTCAAATTTGTTGATTTCATTTATTGAAATTACGACATAAAACGACATTTGCGCATATAAGTTCTCATATCAGAATCGAATATTTTTTTATGGTTTATATTTTAGCATTTGTCTCGTAAAGGTCTATCGTAGACGGGATTTAAATTATTAATAAGTGAAAGGCAAAGCAATTCCGCCATTTTGACGAAAATTTGACGGTTCTTATAGCTGACAGTTGGAGCAGCGTTTGATTTCAATAAAAATAAATGAAAAATTAAATGAAGTCGTATATTTCGGAAAATTAATTAACTGTCGCAGTCGGATAAAAAGTATCCTAAGTTGCAGCTAGAATAATAATGTACCTATATAAAATGTTTCATATTTTTCCGTTCATGGGATGCTGAGAACATTCGAACCGCGCAAAGCTTAGTTTCAAACTGGCTGATTCTTTTTTTAATTTAGAGATTTATTATAAGTGGAGATTGCCTGCTAGTTCTTATTAAACCTGAGTTTTTATTTAACTTGCACTGTTTGTATGCAAGTAAGTATAAATAAATGAAGTCGGTTATTAAATAAATATTAGGGGATCTTTTTACACAAATCGAATTAGCCCCATAGTACCTAAGCTCAATAAGGCTTGTGTTATGGGTACTAGACGACGATATACATATATATACAATAGATATAAATACCTACTTCAATAGATAATCAACATCCAAGACTCAAAAATAAATATTCATGCTCATCACAGAAATATTTGCCCTTACCGGGATTCGAACCCGGGACCTTCCGCTTCGTAGGCAGCGTCACTACTCACTAGGCTATCCGGTCGTCTAGTATGTAAGCTTTTAAGGTGACCTAAAAAATTTCAAAACATTTTTCAGTCACATAGCTGAAATTTGGCATTCTTAAGTAAGTAATCTTATGATTATTTTGCATCGTCTCCACCTAAGCTTGTCTGGAAAGGATCGCTTTTTAGCGATAAGACCGCCTGATGTCTACCATTGTTTATGTTTAATTTCCCTCTGTTTTTTCTATTATGTATTATTTCTGATGAGCAATAAATAATATTTGTATTGTATTGTCAGTTCAATGACAGAGCTGAACTGATGATGGAGACAAAAGCAACGACAACTTCAAAACTACACGATATAAACGTCATGTTTGGGCTGATTGGTACAGTCGGCAAGAAGCTTATAGCCCACAACACACGAGTATCTGCTTTACGGGTGCGATACGTGGAAGGTCACAAAAGCCGTCTCACGCCTGCAACTGCAGGTCTACATCAACCGCTGCCTCCGCCGGATTCTCGGTATTACTGGCCCGAGAACATATCCAACGCCAATCTCTGGGAACGCTGCAATGAGAGTCCGATCGACCAGCAGATCAAACGCCGCAAATGGAACTGGATTGGCCACACACTCCGAAGGGACCCTGATCATATATCGAGGCAAGTCTTGGACTGGAATCCCCAAAGCAAGCGCAAACGTGGCCGTCCTAAGCAGACCTGGCGGCGGACGATCATTGCAGAAGCGAAAGCCATAAAGAAGAGCTGGAGTGAAATGAAGCGTGAAGCTGAAGACCGATCGGGTTGGCGACCCATTGTGGACGCCCTCTGCCCCATGACTTAAGTCAAAGTCAAGACAACACATGAACATGAGTGCCTCCTACTCTTTCCTTGGAGAAATCTGGCGAACCTTCGGTGGAAATGTGTTATATTGTATTTGTACCGCTCGGTTCTAACGTCATTTCTCGCGAAGCCACTTCTGGTCACTCTCATGGCCGCGAATGAGAAACTATAGCAGTCTAGCTTAGGTGCCTGTATTAGCATATATGCAACTATAAACATACTCTTACAACTTGCGGAATCCTTTATATATCTGACGTATGTCCTCGAGAATGTCCTCCAATTTCCCCTTCTAGACATCCCTTACCACACAAGTTGATGTCCCAATTAACACGCTATTGTTCCAGTTACAATTACCCGGGTGCACCCTTGACTGATGATGACATTGGCCTGAGGCCGAGACTACCGAACCTGAGACCCTGTTGTTACACTTGTATTAACTAATCCTCTAACACTAAAGAACTCCACAACTAAGAACGGTGTTGTGTGTCCTACAGGTCACGTACATGCACGACCTGTAGGAAAACCTTATTCATATACCGTCTCGCCTCGCAAAGAGAATGAGAACTGTGGACGCACATAAATCGTAGATAGAGGATATATAGATGGCGTCCTAGCGTATACCCAAAAGGGACGATGGTAAATTAACCATACTAAATTAAGAAGTATCAGAAGCTCTTGACGTCTAATGTCATTTATATTTTAGTCGTATTATATCGGCGACGTCATGGTGGTGTCAGTTTCAGTACAAATTTTGACAGGTGTGGTGGCAAACAAGCTGGTGGCAAACAAAAAATCCGTATACGCGATGAGGGACAGAAAATATGACACTGTATCTCGTTCCCACTTGCGGTATTGCCTATGCATACATCTTTGTCACTCATGTGTGTATGTGTGGGTGATCTATTCTACCTCTATGACATAAATACATCGCATCATAAACAATCATCGTCCGATCTGTGTAAGCACATGAACACACGTGTAAATTATACCAAATCGTTACAATATCATAGGAGGCATCGAACGCGATTATGGAAAGAGCTTACCCTAGTTTTCCTCCAAATCTACCACTACAAATCTGCATAGCCGCGAGGAACTCTGACTACCCGCCTACCCGTCAACATTGTTATGAACATGACGTCTTGTAGGTGTTGCTACATAAAATAAATCGGCTGTTTGAGACATAATTATAAACATGAATCTAAATACTATCGTGAAGCATGACCATTCACGACATCATTGTCGGCTCAAGATTATTTCAGCAGAGGTAAAACATACCGCGGTAACTTTGATCAATAATTTACTTTAAAACAAAGTTAAAACCGTCTTCAGTACTTCGCCGAGCCACATAGGTACATGAAAGGAAATGTGGAAATTTTCCACATTGGATGAAGGGGAATGAGCAGTTCGGCTTATGAGGGTAGAGTAGTCCCCACTCCCCACGCTGACCCAACTTTTTTAAACTGATTTCAAATAAATAAAATAAAAACTGTTAAAAAAAAAAGGGAACCGTCTTCAAAAACCAACCCACCGAAAAGAACAATAGTACATTGTAATACAAGTGAGGTATGTTGATCATTACATCAGAGGCGGAATTGTCACGCGAACCGCAGGTGAGCGTGATTATAGAGCCGAGGATATAATTATCAAAGCTCACGCGTGTCATACGACGTTTTTAACACATTTGCGAGGAAAAAATCTTTTTCATAAAATTAAAATGTTACAGGCTCCTAAGTTGTTTCCTTTATTTATTGATGACAACAGGTTTTTACTCACATACATTTGTACATCTCCAATAATGTACAGTGGCGTCAATTCTATTTATCACTTTTCTATTCACCACGAGTCAACATTTTCAATAATAACCAAACACGCAGCCGAGTCCATACATACAACTTGCTGCAAGGTGCTAACGTGTCTTAATCGGGATATAAACATAACTACACGAGTGTCGTAATGTTATAAAACACGCGTGTTTAATACCCAGGATTATGAGCCTAAAAGCGGCACAATAAGAGGCACGTTACGAGCAAATGTGTTGAAATAGTAGATTGTACAACAAGTGCATAAAACGCACCATTTTACTCGAGACGTTTATCCATCCGAGCGAGCTTGCGAGCGAGGATAGATATAAAGACGAGTGTAAAATGGGTTTTATGGACGAGTTGTACACTCTACTTTTCACTTCGATTGCGAGGAAATGAAACAGCAACACGTAAATATAGTAAATGCTAATTTAATTGTTGTTGTTATGGCTTAAATACTATACTGATCTACTAAATTGAAAAATAAACAAATATAAAAAATAATAAATGAGACGAAATACAAATTATAAGTTTATTTCATGAAGTTTTATTGTGTACTTTGGCTGTTGGTATCTTTGCCTTGGTCTTAGAATACGAACGAAACGAAATAAAATAAAGAGGTTGTTGTATGAAGTTAAAGATGTTCGTGTGGCTGTTGCAGCGATTGCCTTGGTCTTCGACGAAGATTTTACTTTATGCTCTAGAGCATAAAAAGCGACTTTATGTCGCCTACGCACGACATAAAGACGAACTTTTAGAGCATGAGAAGTGAAAAATAATTTTATATACCCCACCCCTATCATAATCCAATCCCTACTCCGTAAAGAAAATTTCTGCCAAAAAGTATTATTAGTAACCTAATCATAAGAAAATTAATAATTATCTCGATATTTACTTAGTTTTTGAAGTCGATGCCTGAACCTTCTTTTTTTTTGAAGCCGGTTAAATAGGAGGAGGTTCTCAATTTGTTTTTTTTTGTGTGTTTGTTACGCGATAACTCGGTAATTTAAGGACTGATTTGAATTTTTTTTTCTTTGGTTGAAAGCATATACTTCCAGATTGGTCCCGTTGTCACCAAAATCCAGTTCTGATGATGGGATCCTGGAGAAATCGAGGGAACTCTTAAAATTTTATAGGCAAACTTGAAGCGATTTGGCTACTGATTTGAAGTCGGTTAAAACTTTGTAAAGTAAATTATAGCTTTTCAGTGAAGAAAAACATTGTGAGAAAACCTGCGTACATCTGGGAAGGAGTTCAGAGTTGAAAAAAAAGAAAACAATTGAAATACCTTGACATTGAAAGATAATTACGACAATGTGAATTCGTTATGAAGGTGATGATGTGGATGGTGTTGTAATTTTCACATGGGTATCTATCTGAGTGTCTATCTGAGGCATCGTATCTCATAAACCGATGAACCGATTTTTTTAAATGCAAAGTCTTGTCTGTCGACGTGGTACAGTCAAGTGTAAAAATATGGGTGCATACAACTTACTCATAAAATAAAATGTCCCATGGCTCTTAGGGCTTGTGCACAAATCACGCGAGGTTTTTTCGGCTACTTTTTGACCCCCCCCCCCCCCCCCCCTCCCCTTGGTGATATTTGGTGAGGTTCTTGGCAACCCCCCCCCCCCCCCCGCCCCCCCCACATAACCTCACGTATATTTTTTTCATTCGACCTAATTGTAAGATAAATAGTATTGTACATAGTAAATCTTGTTTATTTTTGTATGTTAGTGAAATAGACTCGCTATTTTGAAGTGCTAAGGAAAGATTTATGTTTAATGACCCCGAGAAAGTATATACTCGTGTGGTAGATATTTTTTCTTAGTTTCGTTCACTGTAAAAAAAATATACGTGACGTCTCCTACCCCCCCCCCCCCCCCAACGTGATCTGTCGTGATTTTTTGATGACCCCCCCCCCCCCCCCCCCCTATCGAACCTCGCGTGATTTGTGCACAAGCCCTTACGAGCATGTCAGCGGATTAAAGTTTCGGTACATATCTATCAGAGGATTAAATCCATACATATGTTTGCACTAGACTTGACTGTATTTTAGCTATGTGTGTTGTGTCGGGGCTGTTTTTAGGGTTCAGTACCTCAAAAGGAATAAACGGAACCCTTGTAGGATCACTTTGTTGTCCGTCTGCCTGTAGGTACGTGTGTCAACACTCACCACCCATTATCTCGGGAATGCGTGTCTACAGTTCCTTGAAGCTGTGATTTTTTTTCACTTCTAAGTTAACTTTAAAAAAAGATGTTTAAGTATGCCGCAAAAAACTTAATATTTCGACACTCAAGGGAATAAAAAGGTGCAGAGTACTTTCCGTTGACCTAGCTAGAAGCCCTAGAACTATGAAATATGGCAAGTAAGTATAATTATAGATAGATAAGTGGCGTCTTATACTACCTACAGGGAAAAATCTGAAAATTATACATTTGCAATTTTGTACGGAACCCTCGGTGGGAGAGTCCGACTCGCACTTATCCGGTTTTTTTATATGAATGCCTATTGTACATCCTTGATACCTCAAATATTATATTTGTAATTCAGTCATCGGGATATTTTTAACCGTTAGAATCTTATATCGAAACACAAGATTTAACGTGGAGGAGGTTGCCATGTCAATACAACTTACCAACATATTATATTATTAAAAAAACCTACGAACATAACATGCATTGTTTAACTTTGAAAAAGGAAGTTAAGCAAAACTTAGTCCAAATATAGTTCAGAATGGCATTCCTGTGTTGAAATTCGCCGTGCGGGGCGGCAAAAGGACCAAAAGTCGGCTTAGCAACCAGCGGTCAGCTTGCGGTGGCAAGTGCTAGCCAGAAAGACAAACTTCTATTAGTAATATTAGTATAGACATACTCGTACTTGAAAAGTTTTAAATCGATACGACCAATTGAACTTCGTGAAAGTCTATTTGACAGATTTGATCTCATCGATACATACAAACTAACTCATACATAAAACTGACGGTCCTGGATTAAAATAATAAATAAGTTTCTGCCAAAAATTTCATTTTTGGTATAAGCTTTTATGGCCGACTGTACTTTTCTGCATACCATCATCAACTACTCATTCTAACGAGCCCAAACTCAATGGAGTTGTGTCGTGTTACTCGCGTTATTGCGGAGTTCCTATGGCCACCTTCCAGCTCCAGCATCAGATCAGCTCCATGTCATCATGGTAGTGCATTGTCATGCGATATACATATGCATGCAAAATTTCAGCTCAATCGGAAACCGGGAAGTGGGTCAAATTTAACTTGGAAGATTTCATTACAGACACCGGGACATGCACAGGTGAAACTAAATAAAAGCTTGTAATAGATATAAATATTAAGAGACAATCTTATACAAATCGAACTAGTCTCATAGTAAGCTCAATAAGCCTTGTGTTATGGGTACTAGAAAACATCCAAGGCTCACAAACAAATATTCATGCTCATCACACAAATATTTACCCTTACCGGGATTCGAACCCAGGACCTTCAGCTTCATAAGGAGGCAGCATTACTACCCACTAGGCTAACCGGTCGCCTATTTTCCAAAGGTTGTCTGTATATATATTGGAGAACTAGACTGTAGGTACCTTACTTTATAAAGTACTTAGATTTGAATGTTTCATAAAGGTAGCGTCAAAATATATCTACCAAGTAAACCCATTTAAAAACGCAAACTGTAAGTTAAAACGCGCACATTCCTCCGAGGCCATAAAAACGGCGTAAACCTCCTTTGGACTCGCCGCCATCTAATAATAACCCATGCTTCCCACTGCTGGGCACGGAGGTCATTCAGACTGAACAATAGGTCGGTAACTTGAACTTCTACAAAAAGTTATTTTAGAATATGAATTTTTATAAGCTATTTCTAAAAGCCTTTTATGTTCTTAATCAAATTGATGGAACAGTCGCCATCACATACATCGGAGCAAACAAGAACGTCACAACGAAACGAACAAAGTTCTATGCTTCAGCTTGGGCCGAAAATCGTTCGATGTCCGGCGTCCGGTGTGGTTGCATTTCTCAGCCCATTCTTGTGAAATTGTGTGAGCAGGTTCAATAAAGGCCTCCACACACCCGCGCCCGCGACCGGTGCGTGGAGGCCTTTATTAGAGATTTTCTTGTCTATTCAGTTTGTCGAATGTAAAAAATGTTAAAAAAAAACAGGCTTGGTTCTACAGCTCATTTTCATCATACACCTTCTAATTGAACGAGCTAGAATAGAAGAATAGATTACTTACGATTACGAACTATTCAAATGGAAAAAAAAGGTAAGAAGAAAATATTGTGACTTTATGGGAAGTTGTGTCTAGGGGAAACCCCTTTAGGGCATTAACTAGTTCATTCAGGAAAGTACCTTTCTAAAGATCCCGAAGCGTGGTAAATCCCATCCCTCATTTACCAATACCCTATCCTAACGTTGCTTTTACATGATGATGATTCAAGTGATGGTGGCAAGGCAATAGGCTATTCTACAATTTTTTTTAGTATACATATTTCTGATGTTTTTATGGATTCGATAGTCAACTCTCAACTGGTATTTTTAATTCCTCAAAATAAAATCGCTTTATGCAAATAAATAAAGCTTGAATACAGTAAAATGTGGGCACAAGTAAATGCTTATATATTTTTATTTATACAATATGGAAACTTCTTAGTATTATAAATAAAAACTATTTGATATCATGAATAAAAACTATTATGACAGCGTTCCACTTTGATCATTGGTTTTCACGATGGCGAGCTCTGAACACAAGAAACGTGAAATTATTTTGCGCAAACATACTGAAAATCCCCATTTAAGTTATAGGGCATTAGCAAAACTTTTAAAATTACCGCAATCTTCCGTAGGTATGTTTAGTTTTAAAAAGGTTCCGAGAACGATTGACAGTAGATCGCAAGCCGGGAAGTGCAGGTAGGTAAGCAAGGCGCAAAGGATAAAAAAAAAGAAGCCCATGTCTTGCGGCTTTTTACAGCGAATCCGAAGTTATCGTCCCGTGATGTCGCAAAAAAGGTCAAAATGTCGCAGTCATATGTACAGAAAACTAAGTCTAGAGCTGGATTAAAGTCGTTCAATGCACAAGCTGCACCCAATCGCGACGCTAAGCAAAATCTGTCTGCAAAACAGAGATCACGAAAGTTGTACGACAATTACTTGACAAAATTTGAATGCGTTGTATTGGATAATGAAACATACATCAAAGCAGACTTCAAGCAGATACCGGGGCAAGAATTTTATACTTCTAAGAATCGTAAGGATGCCCCAGAAGATTGCAAGATAAAAAAGAGATCGAAGTTTCCAAAAAAATTCCTTTTATGGCAAGCTATTTGTAGTTGTGGTAAAAGAAGTCGTTCATTCGTAACAACAGGCACAGTAAACGGTGAATTCTACAAAAAGCGGCCAAGTGCGAGTCGGACTCGCACATGAAGGGTTCCGTGAAATAAATTGCGGTTTACGATTTATGACGTATTAAAAAAAAACTACTTACTAGATCTCGTTCAAACCAATTTTCGGTGGAAGTTTACATGGTAATGTACATCATATATTTTTTTTAGTTTTATCATTCTCTTATTTTAGAAGTTACAGGGGGGGGGGGGCACACATTTTACCACTTTGGAAGTGTCTCTCGCACAAACTCTACAGTTTAGAAAAAAAATATATTAGAAACCTCAATATCATTTTTAAAGACCTATCCATAGAAACCCCACACGTATGGGTTTGATGAAAAAATTTTTTTTGAGTTTCAGTTCTGAGTATGGGGACCCCTAAAACTTAATGTTTTTTTTTCGATTTTTGTGTGAAAATCTTAATGCAGTTTACAGAATACATCTACTTACCAAATTTCAACAGTATAGCTCTTATAGTTTCGGAAAAAAGTGGCTGTGACATACGGACGGACAGACAGACAGACGGACGGACATGACGAATCTATAAGGGTTCCGTTTTTTGCCATTTGGCTACGGAACCCTAAAAAGAATGTTTGCAAAAGCGTCTACTGCCCTTTTTACGCAGTCATAGCTCACAGCCATTATTTTGGCCAGACCTTGCGAGACTACTCTAAAGCAGTAGTTGAGTAGTATAAACATAACGATGTCGCAGTGGTACCTAAAGAGTGCAATCCTCCAAATTGTCCTGAACTGAGGCCGATTGAAGAATATTGGGCAATTATGAAAGGGATTCTAAAAAAAGGAGGCGGAGAAGTTAAATCGGCAGCTGAATTGCAAAACAAATGGAAATGGGCTTGCAAAAGATATCCTGACAGTGCTGTGCAAGACTTAACGAGCCGGATTCGACGCAAAGCACGCAGTATGGCATATAGAAAGCAAATTAAATAATTGTATATATTTGTTAAAAAAAATGGTCATACGTCTAGTAAATAAATGCAATAAAAATTTCCTTGAAATATGTTCCATAACATTTTTATTTTTGTTACTTTATGTGCCCATGTTTTACTGTGTTCAAGCTTTAATGGTCGAAATTTGAACGTTATATATTCGCACCAAAAAGGCAGCCGCCATTATCGTGACGTCATAACTGCAACACCAAACCACAGACAACTAATAAGATAGTAAACATAGAAACGTCAAATAACGAAAACTTGTTTTTGGATTTGCTATTCTGACGTCACAGAAGACAAAATGGCGGTCGGCGTTTTCGGTCACGTAATATACAGATAATAAAATTACGGTTTTAATTTTCATATTTAAAATAAAACTTATATTTTACAACAAAATAGTGTTATATTCTTTTTACTTATAATAAAGTTTGTGAAAAAGAAGATCAATGCTAAGAAGAAACGCCGAAACAAACAGTTAGTTATTTTTGAAGTGGATACTTCTTTGCTCGCGTTCTTGTATAGATAGGGGTACAGTTCAAAATGTATCACGTGACTTCCGGAATAACTTTTTGTAGAGAAGCCTTATCTGATTTAAAATAATTGTTTGTTACATGTTTTAATCCTTCTTTATTTGCTATTAGTTGTTAATCACAAAATGTTATTTAGTTTATCTATCCAAATATCATAAACCCTCCATGATGCGTTCAAGAACCGCACATTTTGGCCACCATAAAAATAGACTGTTTTGTTAGAACAAATATCTTATCTGTGAAAGTGTTATTATTGCTAAATAATAACATCGATTTCGATCATATTATTTCATTCAAATTTCGAACATGTCTAAAATCAAAGAAATTTGATTTGACCTCTATTCTAATATCAGTCGAGATGACGTTTAGTTCGAAATGAATTGTCAATTTGCATACAAATTTGACAGATGTCGCACGTAAGTAAGATATCGAACGATCCTAGTTGGATCTGACTCTAGTTTGTCTCTGAATTAAGAAAAAACTATGACAGCTGCCAGAAAACAACGCCGCGAAGCCGCCTGCCGGTCATAATATGCGGTTCCTGAATGCATCGTGGAGGCTTATGATATGTGAATAGATAAAGTAGTGTATGTAACTGTAAATAATTAGGCATTAAGTAAATAAAGAGCCGAACCCACGCTCGTGTTTAATGCCCTTCATTATGTACAGTCACATAAACTACTATTATGTGGCGGACATGAAAATAATGCTGAAATGACCGCCATTTTTAATGTATCGCGAGTCAAATGAGCTACGTCAGTCAATGTTGCCAATACCGATTTATCTGTACTTATACAGATTTTAGTGAATTAATTCAGATATATATTTTACGGGCACAGCCAACAAAGAAGTATCCACTTAAACTTAATTAACGGTTGGATCTCCGACACAACCCGCTTCTTATTTTGACAAAAAGAAGCTTATTATAATGATAGCACCTTAACCTAGTTAAAATAAGTACCTACCTAAACCTGAATACGAACACATGGGCTGTTTTTCGGAACGTGCCCATGCGCCACGCCCAACGAAACTGGTCCTCAAACCTCAGCCCAGTTCTGTAACTAGTGTTTAGCTCACCTCGTCGCCAAAAAACTTACCTAAGTAAAAATCTCAAAAAATCTAGGTTTAATTCTCCACTTGTTCCTCCTCAGAAACTTAACTGAATAGGGAGGAAATATTAAATGTCGGATTGTTTTGATTTTCGCGCTTGTTGAGCCTATTTTTGCGGCCTATTCAATGCGAGCATATAACAATAGCACATAAGGATATAACAAAACAGACGGACACATTATATTAATCTTATTTGAAAAAAAACATCAATCTACAGTCAAAAACCCGGGAGGAAACAGTCGGGATCGTATGTGTGGAAAAGTTACCACATAATCAACATAAAAATATGTCTTTCCTTTTTCCTGTTTATATTCACTTCCCTATTTCCAAGGTAACTGGATGTTTCCACGATGATTGATATCTTACTGGGAATCCATAATTCCATAACAAATGTGTGGTCACAACATAATGATAAATCCAGAACGATGCGGTCATAACCTAATGACCGAATTGTAGGTACTTGCGGTATGGCCATTGACGGACATTTATTCTTAGAAGTTCTATACTTACTCTTAAATACAGAAATAAGACGAACAGGGTATGTATACACTTGAGATCATTTGAGTTGGCCGAATAGGGAACATGCATCTTTTTATTTTATTATATAAGAAAACTTATGATTTATTTTTCTGATTTATATGCATTTGAAATCTGCACGCGCCGGCACCCACCGAATATACTCTACATTAAACAGGATTATACTATGACGTCACAACTCATATTCGCGGCGCGTTTAGGTACTAATATGGAGTACCTAAGTCATTAATTTCGGGCTGAATTAACGGGACAAACGATCGACAGCCCGCCTGTTTCCGGCCAGGCGTCCCCTCACAACATCAAGTAATTAATTTGCAATTAAGTATCACCACAAAATTTGTGTTTAAGTCTACATATACTTGCCTTACAAAATATATTTTTTAATTAAATATTCTGTCAAACAGTTATGTAATCATTTCGAAAAAATAATTTTCTTATTCGTCATTTTTACGTGAGATAAAACTATTAAGTACAATAGTTGTTTTGAGTGCAATTTATTAAAAATTTAAGTCTTATGCAAGTTCCTTATTGCATCAAAGTACAGGTCATTCAAAAAGCAATTCTACCCTCCAAGGTAGAAGACAGTTTTATAATAAGTTTCTGTCAAAAAATCAAGATTGATACAAGCTCTTATTGCTTACTGTACTTTTCAGTACCTATATACGGTATACCGGTATACCGTCATCAACTACTCGTTGCGTTGGGAAGATTCTAACGAGCCCAAACTCAACGGGATTACGTCTGTTGAGCCTTCCGTCTCGATCATCAGATCAGCTCGATGGTACCCATAATATTGAATCGT
The DNA here is from genome assembly GCA_963854355.1 of Epinotia brunnichana. NCBI lineage: Eukaryota > Metazoa > Arthropoda > Insecta > Lepidoptera > Tortricidae > Epinotia > Epinotia brunnichana. The sequence goes on from OY977956.1 coordinate 17,038,861, forward strand.
CATCCAAACTATACTTAAACCCAAAATTTTAGCTCAATCGGTTGAAGATATCTGCTTCAAGATTGAGTTGCAAGACTCTACCCGAACAAACATAGTTACATACATTGCAAGTTAAATTAAAACTTGTAAAAACGGATCGGTCTAGGGAGGGACAGATTAATAAATTGTATTCACTCTGTGTTGATACAATTGACCAATCTGTCCCTCCCTACACATCCCAAAAGGTTTCAGAAATACACCATTTTTGCCAAATTTTTTGCTAAGGGGGCGTCCACAAATTACGTAACGCAAAATTCTTAAATTTTAACCCCCCCCCCCCCTCATGTAACAGCACCGTCACGCTTAGCTGGAACCCCCCCCTCCTTCAATTCCGTTACGTAACAAGTCTTCAGGGTAATATTCAGAAAAGAAAGATAAGTGGTATTTTAGATACTTTTTAACCATAAATCTGCATTTTTTTAATGAAACATTAGTGTAACAAGTGTGTAACAAATTATATTGAAATTTTGTTGTGCAGTGGCTGTTGAAATACTGGAGTGACATTCTTTGTATGCCTTACAGGCCTTTTGATAAATTTCACCTATTTTCGATGTCATCACCTTCATGTATATTAATTTACTTATAATTTAGCGTAACACACGGCACAAATCACAAACAACTGCGTCACTTGCAGTACGGCACTTTGAACTTGTATTTTGTTTTCGTTTGGAGGGTAGACTTTTGTATCTGTATGTCACTGTCGCGTCGCGCGCTCGGTGTTGCCAATATTTTCTTAGACAAATATACCGCAAACTAGGGATGTGAAAAACTAAACTTTTTTTTAAGTATACTATTAAATATAAAAAATCGTGCGTGACGTAACGCAAACCTTGACACCCCCCTCCCCCAACGTAACAGGACCGTAACGCTTGGCCGGACCCCCCCCCCCCCTCCCTCCAATTTGCGTTATTTAATTTGTGGACGCCCCCTAAGTTGCTTGAATTACTTCTGTAGGGTGGAGGGAGGTACTTCTCCAGTTGGGTTGCTCCAAATAAATATAAGCGAGATGATATGCGGCTGCGCCCCTCCTCTCTTTACTACATTTACACGAATGTGCCAAATATTCCATACATTGCGATCTAGGTTGCCTGTATTATTTCTTGGCAAACACTCCAGTGCTACATGATTTCCAGGGTCTGATGGTGGTGCTGGAAGATGGCCATGGGAACTCAACTACTTAAATAAGATAAACCCACCGAGTTAGAGCTCATTGTCTTGGCAAACACTCCGGTGATGGTTCTCTATCGTTTCCCCCACAGATGTATGAATATAAGGAGATCGGACATGGCGGCCGATTTGTATGGAGTGAGCCTGTCGCAAGTACATTAACCCACACAACGCCCAAGTAATTGACAAGACAAAGCACGCACACATCTAAAACACACACACTTGTATACCTACACGCTTATTTGACAATAAACGCGCATCATATCAGGCATTTTGGGAAAAAACGTAATATTCTCTGCGATCAGCACGCGTGCACAGTATGGCAGTGTATGCCCATTGAGCATACAGCTGCGACACGGCCGCCGGCGGCTTGTCCTCTCTCTAGTATTCTATGCTCTGAGGTTTCCCCGAATTTCTTTTGCCCGAATTGCATATTCCTTAACGTTTCATTTTCCATAATATGAATTTGACATATTATTATTTTCCATAATGTTGTATGCCCGAATCATTCATATGCCATAAAATTGATTTGCCCGAATTTCATATTCCTTAATGTTTCATTTGCCATACAAAACTACATTTCTGCGAGCCATTCGAATGTTGCGAATGTTCGCATCAGGCGCTTCGCCGGCCGCTACCGCGGCACGCTCGCGCGCTGTAAGGTCGCAGTTCTACCTAACACTTCTCCTCGCTTCGCTCTTCGTCGTACCTACACCGACCTGCCTTAGATTTGTTTTGGACTGAAGGCGGTGATAATATGATAAATGAAATAATAATCACCTATATCCAGGAGTCTAACCCAAATCCGTTTGCAAGTCAAAATATTGATACACCATATACTCGTATGCATTACAATCACGTTATTAGTCAGAATATTGAGACCCCTATTTATGTTTTCCAAATGACTTCAAACGAAGTTCTCTTGCGTTAATAGTTTGTTTAGGTACTAATAAAATGAACATGTGGAGGGTATGTCTGTTGATTCATGGCACAACAATTTTTATTATTTGTAGTGGTTTAATGTAGTTGTCAGTGCATGCATTCCTTCAGTAATTTGTTGTTTAGCATGTACCTAAGGTAGTATGGCAAATGCTTTTATTGCATATGAATATTATGGATTATAAAGTTTCTGGCAAATGATATTATGGCATATGATATTATGGAAAATTATAATTCTGTCTTATGATATGAATATTATGGTAAATAATAGTTATGGCACATGAAATTATGGTCCATATACCTAAACAGGCCTTGGATTGGAATCCCCAAGGAAGGCGAAAGCGTGGCCGTCCCAAACAAACCTAGCGGCGTACTGTGGTAGACGAGGTGAAGAAGATCGGGAAGTCTTGGAGCGAAATGAAGCGAGATGCTCAAGACCGATCTGCATGGAGTCACTGTGGACACCCCCTGCCCCATCTAGGGGACATAGGATCTTAAGTCAAGTAAGTCAGACCGGAGCCATAATAACGACACAAACTAATTGCTCTGTAGGTATATATGGTGTCGTGTTCGGTCGTGAATAAGGTCGCCAGATCTCCCGAGGATGTATTGCAGTGAGTGAGAGTGAGGCCCGCGTTCGTCTCCAGATCTACACAACGAATCATCAAAAAAAAACAAAAAAAAAACATAATGATAATAAAGAGTCGGCAACGCGCTAGTGATTCTAGGGGTTACAATCGCAAGCGTCCATAGGCTACGGTGTATGCTTGTTTGCGACCGTCTGGAATATTATAAAAAGATAGGTTTTCCCCACAGATGTATGAATATAAGGAGATCGGACATGGCGGCCGATTTGTATAGAGTGAGCCTGTCGCAAGTACATTAACCCACACAACGCCCAAGTAATTGACAAGACAAAGCACGCACACATCTAAAACACACACACTTGTATACCTACACGCTTATTTGACAATAAACGCGCATCATATCAGGCATTTTGGGAAAAAACGTAATATTCTCTGCGATCAGCACGCGTGCGCAGTATGGCAGTGTATGCCCATTGAGCATACAGCTGCGACACGGCCGCCGGCGGCTTGTCCTCTCTCTAGTATTCTATGCTCTGAGGTTTTCCCGCATAGTTTAGCCTCGTGGCGCCCAAAGGTTTTTTGGCTCCTCTTTAACTGCGACTCGACCGTCCTTCTTATAGGACATAATAGTTAAAGTCATATCCGCCCAAGATTTTGAGTTGAAACTTGTATGTGTTAGAATTACCGGTTTGAAGTGAAACTTTCAGGGTATAATTGTGAATATATTAGCATGTGTTTGTAATTTCAATTATTTGTCTACCTTTTGTTCTTTACAAAGGCCACTGGGCCACAAATACTAAATTAAAAGGAATTATTAAGTGATGTAAAATTATATATTTTTTAGGATTAAAATGTTTAATTCAATTTTTTTTCATTTAAATGACTTACTTACTTCTATTACAGTTTTTCTATAGTCAGTCTCCTATAGGCTTAGGTTTTACTCATTAAATTCTTATAATAACAAAATCTTGAAATTCTTATTATCACAATTTCTTTCTTAATATTCCAATTAAACTCTTTTAATCATTAAAAGTCTGGAATCAAAATACCCATACATAATAAACAATTATAATAAAGGCAACATTAGAAAATATCTAAAACAAATGTCAAAATACCAGTCTCAAATTTAACTCTTAACTAGTAATACTTGGCGTTGCTGAGTGCGTCTGTTGGCGGTCTCCGTGAACTCGTGGGCATTTGCGAGCAGTTTGCGATTGGTCACGGCTTAAAATATAATGCAAAAAAGAGCGAACTCATGGTTTTTAAGTCAGGGACCAAATGCCCATCGGATGTACCACCTGTATGTCTTAACGGTGTTCCTTTGAAGCGGGTCCACCGCTTTAAATATTTGGGTCATGTGCTGTCCGATGATTTGAAAGATGACGACGATATTGAACGGGAGCGGAGAGCGTTCAGTCAGAGCTAACATGATAGCCCGCAGGTTCGCTCGTTGCTCAACTGGTGTGAAGATCACGCTCTTCCGTGCATATTGCACTACTTTTTACACGAGCAGCCTGTGGGTAAGTTACACAAAGAAAGCATACAACGCTCTCCGCGTTCAATACAATGACGCCTTCAGGGTGCTGCTGCGGCTGCCGCGAATCCGCGATACTGCAGTGCCTCGGGCATGTTCGCGGAGGCGCGCGTAGACTGTTTTTACAGCACCATGCGCAAGAGTCTGCGGCGCGACGCGCGCGCGCCGGCGGCAGCGCCCTGCTGGCGGTCGTCGCCGACCGTATTCACTGTCCATTTATGAGACACTGGCAGTCATTGCATGCACCAGTGTCTCATATCTGGGCTAAATAAATAAGTTAATTAATGTAAGAGTAGTATTTAGTAATTTATTTTGTCACTAACACTTAATTTAATTTATTGTAACTAACACATTATGGGTCCAGTAACCTGAAATAAATATATATTGAATTGAATTGAATTAGTTTCATTCTAATCATCAATTATTAGTGAAAGATACGTAGCATTTTTAGGGTTCCGTACTCAAAGAGTAAAACGGGACCCTATTACTAAGACTCCGCTGTCCATCTGTCTGTCTGTCTGTCACCAGGCTGTATCTCACTGATACCGTGATAGTTCCAGTTGAAATTTTCACAGATGATGTATTTCTGTTGCCGCTATAACAACAAATACTAAACACAGAATAAAATAAATATTTTATAGATAAACGGAACCCTTCGTACGCGAGTCCGACTCGCACTTGGCCGGTTTTTATATTAAAGTCTGATTTTTATTCGCACAGAAAAAATTTAAACAAAGTTACGTCAATGTCAAAGTGACATTGCAGGGGATGTTAAAGTATGGGCCAGCAAAAAATATTAATTTATAGTAGGTAGTTAGGATGTTCATCTTTTCTTGTCCGAAATAAACACATCAATGAGACATTATCACACTTTACTCCTGTATTACCTAGTAAGTAGTTATAACTTAAAATACTATTTCTAAGAATATTTTCTTAAATTATCAATGTGAATGTATCAAAAATAAGTTTATCGTTTTTAACATTTTAGTAGGTAGGTAGGCCCAGAGATTACCCCTGACATCCAACCAAACTAATAAAGTTACAAAAGTGTACCACTTCATTATAGAGTCCCAGTATTTGAGCCGCTTGTTTCGCACAGTTCACTTTCGACCAATATTTATCGGCCGGCCAAGTGTGGTAAACGTGTTTATATACGTTTAACACCTTATTTTTTTCCATCTCCGATAAAGGCCCACGACGTGGTCTTTTTTTCACTGGACACAACGTAAAAACGAAAAACGTAACTATGAACAACGTCACAACACCGTAAAACAATAAAAACTCAACAATAACACAAATTTAACAGAACAGAATCACTAGAAAGCGCACGGGAGTAATTCAATCTAGAAGCGAGTCACGTCACAACAAGATTGATACACAAGCGGCCCACAGATTAATAACCCGGGCTTGTCAAAACAGTGATACCAGTGCAATAAATAAATTTTGCTAAGAAAACCAATTTTCTCCTTTTAAATCCATATGATGAAATGTTAATATCTTAACTATGTTAGTAATCAACAAATTAAACAATTTGATCATGAATTAAATATAAAGATTCATTTTTGAAAGTATATTTCTTTAAAAATTGTATATTTTAAATATCCCATATGCTGCTAATGTTTTTCGTTAGCGGCCACACCTTTGTTTACATTTATTCTGTGCGAATAAAAATCAGACTTTAGTAATATTTCATAAACCAGCATAAAACAAAGCCACAAACTAAAAACATTAAAATATTTTTAGTAGGTATTTACTAGCTTCGCCCCAACCGACTTCATAAAGTACATATTATTTCAACCCAAGATTTCGCAGAATTTCAGCCATAAAAATGCGAACTAATTAGCTCCATTTAAAAATTACCTATTCATTAGCAACTTTTTGCATAAATACATACTCGACAGTCACGGATTATCATAAAAAAATGCGATTAACTTATCACGTGTTCGTGAACCAGCCGTACCGCCGTTCATTTTTCTAAAAATGGCATATGTCAACTGTGACAGCCAATGGTAGCATACCGGAAACTGTTCCCTAATATTTCGTTCAGAAATCGAATTAAATTATTTCTTTAACCCGCGAAATGTCAAAAATCTATTCAGAGTTTATTAATATGGCCTTCTGAAAGGCGCATGGGCAGTAATCTTCGAGTATTAAGCCCACTGGAGATGTCATACACAGGCGACCCCCTCCGGCAAAGTACATTGGTCAACTGGTCAACCACGTTATATAAAACTACTTATTATTATTATTTATTTATTTCAGATAACTATGTGATCCATATTGACAACAACAACAGACACAGACAATATCACAAAAGTAACAGTTCTAACCTAAAACAAATAAAAGAACACAAGACAAAATAAAATTACAATAAAAAAAAAAAACTACCTACTTGTCGTATGTCACACAACCTCTGAGACAATCGACCCACTGTTTTTGTAAGAGACATTGACACATTCTGTCTGCAATCATTTTCAGACTACTTAAAGTCGCTTCATCGCCATTTTGTATCGATCCGTGTCGCGTGACGTTTCTCTCGAAAAATTGTGAATTGTGCAGTATTATCATGTAAAAGGCGATCTGACAGCTCAAATTCGCAACAAGTTCGCGTTTCCTATCATAGGTAAGTATTTTTACTAACTATTAAATGTGTACCTATTGAAGTACAATCTCCATTTAAAGAAAATACCGTTTGCGATACGTAAACGACAGAAAATGTAAACATGGTATCGTGGTACGGGGACGAATCTGTCTTTAGGGATGCGATAAAGGTAAAAGCGACTCGACATTTGAATGATTCATTCATTCATTCATTCTCTGCAGTTTGTTTATTTTTATATTAATTGGAAGAGTCCTGTGACAGATGTAATTTTAGTAGAGTTTATGTCATGTTTGACGTTTGATGACATAAACTGTACTAAGAAGACAGCTGTCACAGGACTCTTCCAATCTGAAATTGATTATAATAGTCAGTTTTTAGGGTTCCGTGCTCAAAGAGTAAAACGGGACCATATTACTAAGACTTCGCTGTCCGTCCGTCCGTCCGTCCGTCTGTCTGTCACCAGGCTGTATCTCAAGAACCGTGATAGCTGGAGTTGAAATTTTCACAGATTATATATTTCTGTTGCCGCTATAACAAAAAATACTAAAAACAAAATAAAATATTTTTTTAAGGGGGCTCCCATACAAAAAACTTGATTTTTTGCCGTTTTTATAGATAATCTGTCACCAGGCTGTATCTCAAAAATCGTGATAGCTAGAGAGTTGAAATTTTTACAGATTATGTATTTCTGTTGCCGCTATAACAACAAATAGTAAAAACAAAATTAAATATTTTTTTAAGTGGGGCTCCCATACAACAAACGTGGTTTTTGCCGTTTTTATAGATAATGGTACGGAACCCTTCGTGCGCGGGTCCAACTCGCACTTTGCTGGTTTTTTATAGTAATTCTGCTATTCGGGGCGAAGACAAATCCAACAAATCAACAATCATCAAAATCGTTCCAGCCGTTCTCGAGTTATAAGCAAAGGAACTAACACAACTTTCTTTTATTAATATAGATATTTAGTATAAGATAATTCAGTTCATTCATAAAACTGATTTGATTCATTCTTCAGATCTGTCCGTTGTGTCCCATCACTAACTTGTTCGTATGTATGCTGCACGGTCACGTGAAAACTCAGTCTGTGTGCGTGAAATTTTTGATGTTTTTTGTAGTGTGCGTTTATCTCAACAGCGAAATTTGTGTCTGTTGATTTATTCATATTTCGGTGGTGTGCTGTACGTGTTTACCTCACCCCCCGCTAAAAGTGGCGGAAAATTTTGTTCGAAGAGTTTACGTTATGACATCTCCAGTGGGATTAATACTCAAAGGTAGTAATTGAAAGTTAGTTGAAAAAAGTTCTGGGCTGGAGTCGCCATTTTATTTTGTTCTATCAAAAGGCGCGTGGGCGCCACGAGGATAGGTTGAACCCGACCGTCCGAACCGAACGTTCCGCCGGAACCGGAACAGATAAAGGACCGTGGGAACGTCCATAAAGCTATCAGGAATATATACTACGACCATGATGTGGGTACGCAACGTGTATGTGAATGAACTGACATCTGATTACTTTAAAAACAAAGTTTTAACCGACTTCAATTCAGTACTTCGCCAAGCCACATATATGAACATTTCCACATTTCCTGTATCCCTAATGTATATTCAGTATTGAAGTCCCTAATTGTTGTGTAATTTGCTTTGACAAAGCACCACCGACCATTTGTCGCAATCACTTATATTCCTGACATTCTAACAATATAAGTGTTATGATTATAATTAGCAATTATAGGTTCAAGGAAAACCTACTTCTGTTTCATAGACTTATTGAGTCAGCCTGTGTGTTTTTATTGCTAGGAAGTAACGATTTATATTTTCCGCTTAGGGCATCGGTTAGTTATGAAAACAATGCAATTTAATAATTTACTTTGAAGCCAACATTTCCACATTTTTTTTTCCAATTTACCACATGAACTGATTTCCGAGGGCAAATGCGTTGATTTTTAGACCAATAAACCAAATCGCTGTACTTATGTGGGCCGATAATATTTGAGGACTTCAGTATTTCAAAACCGGCTAAACCGATTTTGTTGAAACACTTGAAACGTAGCTAAGAACCATCTCCATCACATAAGCTTTCGGACAAAAAAACCGCATTAAAATCGGCCCATTCGTTTAGGAGCTACGATGCCACAGACATACACAGATACCTACACATTGCAGACACGTCAAACTTATAACACCCCTCTTTTTGCGTAGGGGGTTAAAAAAACAGCATGGACAATAGGGAACTTGCATCTTAATATTTTATTACGAAAAACAAAAGTATAATCCAGCATTAAAACAACTGTAGCATTAAAACTTTGTTATGATTTAATTTTCTGATGTTATATGCATTTGAAATCTGCGCGCGCCGGCACCCCCCGAAAATGCTCTATTAACGGGCTTATCCTATGACGTCACAGCATAGCCTTTACTATGGAGTAAGTCATTAATTTGCGATTATCTCCACAAAATTTACGTTTAAGTCTATACTTGTCATACAAAATATCATTTCTAATTTAATATTCTATGTAACTGATACGTTATTTTATCAAAAAATATAAAATTAATTTTCGTCATTTTAACGTTAGGTAAAACTAATAAAATCGTTTTTTTTTTCTTTTGTATGATATCTCTACGTATATCCGCATCGATTGAGTGCAATTTATTCGAAATTGAAGTCCCATGCAAGTTCCCCATTGACGTACTTAATATAGTTACAAACCTTTTTAGAAATTCTCAAGCAATTCAATTGAAAAATTCACTTACCCGTCACGGTGTCTTCGTCTACTTCTTCTGAACATTACAACCTTATATCCTCATCTCATCATATAGCAAGTTGGCGAGCAATTGCATCTCTCTTCCTCACACCCTTAGGACATGACACTGTCTCGTTCATCCCGACACTCGGCCTTACCCAATCCCAAAGATCATTTTTCAATATACAAATATTATGTAAAACGCAGCACGCATTGACATGCCTTTGATTCGCTCGTTCATTCAAGCTTAACCCACGGCTTAAAGACTCGAAACGACCCAATAAAGCACCTAGACATTCTTCTATAACAAAAGTGGATCGTATTTTCTTATTGAAATTCTTCTGCAGCGCGCCATTTTGTTCTAAATATGGGACCATGATGTTTTCTAGCAGTGGATAAGAATTGTTGGCGATTAAATGGGTGTTGCTTGGGAATTTAGTCGGATTTAGGTATTGGGCGAAGCCAGATTGCTGAATCATGTTAGAATTTGGGGTGAGTTCACAGTGGATGATTTTCTTTTTGTGGTCACATACTACCTGAAACAATCAAAACATGAACTATTGATCAAATTCACCATTATCGTCATTTCAAACTAGCCGAGCGGTTAAGCGCGCGACTTTCAATCTAGTTGTCGTGGGTTCGAACCATGGCTGTTGCCACTGGGTATTTAAAAAAAAACCGGCCAAGTGCGAGTCGGACTCGCGCACGAAGGAGGGTACCGTACCATTATCTATAAAAACGGCAAAAAAATCACGTTTGTTGTATGGGAGCCCCCCTTAAAAAAATACTTTATTCTGTTTTTAGTATTTGCTGTTATAGCGTCAACAGAAATACATAATCTGTGAAAATTTCAACTCTCTAACTATCACGGTTCTTGAGATACAGCCTGGTGACAGACAGACGGACGGACGGACGGACGGACGGACGAACAGCGAAGTCTTAGTAATAGGGTCCCGTTTTACTCTTTGAGTACGGAACCCTAAAAAGTAATAGCTAAGTTCCGTCAAACAACTCCTCTTTTTCCGCCAAGGGTTAAAAAAAACGTACAATCGCTCGAAACATGTCGAGCGATATTCGACCATAAAGTCGTGAATGACACGTTTCAATGTCTGAAACCCACGGGAGTTTTCTACATAAAACGTAATGGCCATATTCAAAAACGTTCATCTAATGGTGGCACCACACACTTGGGGGTTCGTGTTCACGTTGCGTCGTTGCCTCTCTTTCATTTGCCGTAGGAAGGAAAAAGATGCAACACGAATATTTGGGCAAAGATTGCCCAGTGTGGTGCGACCAAAACTTGTGAGTGTTTGTGAGAGTGACATTTGTGTTTGTGAGAAAGGGACAAAACACATTTTGCCAAACAGAGAGACAATGCTGCGTTATGTTATGTCACCAGTGAGCTAATCTGATGGTGGAGATTTGAGACAGAAAGGTGGCCAAAGCAACTCCTAAACTACAAAAGAACCCTTCGTTTTTGGGCGTATTGGAACCTTCTCAATAAGTAATTGATACCGTGCAAAGTACAAAGTACGCGGCAAAAAGCTCAGTCCTACAATAGGGTATTTGACAACAGTGGAAATACATTATTTTTTCATTAGCAACAGATAAACATTACGAAAATATTCGGAAAGTATCAAGCTTTCATTTATGTTTACTATTTTAAGATTTTTAAATTCATAAAAACTAACAATAAGGACGTTGTTCGATTGAGACGTCACAACATAGTAATCCCTACAAATTCTATACTAATGGAGAGTTTTTGACGTTTCATAAAAAGAAGCTGATTTGATTTTTGCCAAATACCCAATTATCTTTAAATTAATTCTTATTGTATGCTCTTACTTGAAACTGCACTCCTTCCTTTGCACCTTTCTCTAACAACTCCAGCACCCGGAGCCTACAGCACCCAACATTCCCCAACACCCCCGGAAAGCCGCTCACAGTCTCAAACTCCTCCGCTATCACTTTGGATTGGACTACGGAGGGCCACTGTATAAAGCTCGAGGCAAGAGTGTAAAGTGTGTTGATCACTCGGTTGGTGCAGCTGTAGCCGGTGGATTTCTTCATGTTGAAGGTTGCGCTTGCGTCTCTGGAATAAGATTACTATTAATATAGGTAGGTAAGGTATGAGTTTTTTTTTTTTTTTTATACAACAATGGTGGCAAACAAGCTTACGACCTGCCTGATGTTAAGCTGATACCATCGCCTATGGACACTTGTGAATCCAGAAGAATCACAAGCGCGTTGCCGACTCTTTAGTCACTTGAGGATTCGCTGTGTTGGCAGATAGAGACATGCAGGTCCCCCACTCCCAAAACAGCGCACCCTAGGGAGCTCTGGCGACCTTACTCACCACCAGGAACACAACACCACATGCTTCATAGCATGCAATAATATAGCAACACTACAAAGCAGTGGTGCTATTATGGCTGCGGTCTTCTGTAAGGTGGAGGTACTTCCCCAGTTGGGCTGCTCCACATACGAGCGAGATGACATTTCGCTGTGCCCTACCTCTCTTAAAATAAGGTGCCGCGCGGGCGAAGACTGCGCCCGCCTATGCGGATGGAGCTGGTCTTCCTGACAAAGGTATTTTTTACCTACTAGGAAGACCCTACCCTGTTATCATTTTGTAACGCGTTTTATGAAATAAACCATTTTCATTTTCATTTCATTTTCAAGACTTATTATTATTATTATTATTCTGGTAGTGGCTTTCGGGCTGTCAAAGCCCTTATATCACTGCGACCATCACTGATCTATTGTGATCGCCACTTACTACAATTCTTGGTCAAGTCCTGCAAACTCAAAAGGTGCGTCCACACCAAACGCACGCTCACCCGAGCGCGGCTTGCCCTAGCGTGCGCGCTAAGTGTTGACGGCGATTGGCGCGCCTGAGCTGCTCGCCCGAGCGTCCGCATGCTCCGGCGAGCGGCTCACCGGAGCCGAGCCGGTGTGGACAGTTGTTTTGTGTGGCCGCACGCTCACCCGAGCGTTTGAGATGGTAACATGGTTTACCTAGTTTAGTAGTCAAATACTCAGTATTAACGAAACAAAAACATTGGAATGAATACCATTTTAAGACAACAAAATATTATAGTTTATGGCCGTACTTGTCACGAAAAAGGCGAGTTATTGCCTTAGAGCTGTGAACGATTTCAATGGAAATCGATACAATACGAGTATGCATAGAGTCTTTGGTCAAAACACACACTTTATTTGGAGTTCTGTTACACAGAGCTAATGTCTTTTATCCCATACAATGGCCTACGGTTGTTAAATGTTTATTCCAGACAGAGGACTATGCTGCACGCCAATCTGTGTTGCACATGTTGGTAACTATTAGAACAATAGCGTCGTCTGAAGGAGAGAGCGGCGCCGGCGTCTGCAGAGATGCACCAAGGATGACCATGCAGTTCGAGAACCCTTACGTCACTATAATTAGAGTTGGAACTTAATATTTATAAGTTATAGTAATGTTTGTAATAATGATGGAACGGTTGGCCGTCTCAAGATGTCAACCGATGGGGAGGACTTCACTTGATAATTGACGGGAGAAGCGTGTACATCTGATTGTGTTGATGGTGTTTACATATACGAGTATTATATCAATGATAATTGTATAAGATTGTCAAAGAAGAGTGTTCGACAAGTCTATACTATGTGAAACCTATTAATTAGATTGTAACATCAGTGGTCGGCAGTCTACGCAATAATTGAAAGCTAAGTACCTACAGCAGTGGTTTTTGGGATCCGTGTTTATTTGGAGTTAATTACTAAAGATCACAGTAATTGCACTGCCCAGTTAATAAAGGATAATTATTATAGAAATCTCTGTACTTGACGGAATAAGCCAAATAAACACGACCAGATTGTATTGTGGGTTTTATAACTGTGGGTGTATACGAGGATAATATTGTGGTTGTAAACACTCCTATTGTGACCAGTTAAGGTGGTCTATTGTATCAGTAAAAGAAATAAATAAAGAACTCTGTTCAAAAGTAATAAAGTTATGATACTGAATAAGAGTAAAGAGATACGAGTTCGACCCTCGTATCTAAAGTAATAGAGAACCTAATCAAGTAATGCAACAAGGGTTCGATTCCTTTGTGGTGTCAAGGAGTATTCAACCTTCAGTACTGGTGTATTATTGATAGTACCTACTTTTTATCGTGTGTGTGTGTGTAATTGTTTTCCTAAGGAACAATGTCTTGTGAATTGTATTCGATTAAACATGTTTAACTCGAGAAACTATATGCACAAAGTACATCCTTGTAAAATACTATCGTTTTAAGAAGTTTTATAAGAAACTAATTAAGTTGTGTACCTTAATTAGTTAGAATGATGTGTCACTAAAGGCGTGGAGGTTTTTCCGGAAGCTCGACTGACTTTTCCCAACCACATTATGCCCAGGAAGCGAGTCGAGCATCAAATAAGGGTTTAACTAGCCTTATTTGATATAATAATAAAAGTTTCGATTTTGCTTTTATATGAAAGATTATCAATTACTCATTATTTGATTTAAAATACCAACCAAATGCTAATAATACTATTTATCAAATAAATACTACAGTTTAATATCTAGACCAACAAATAAATATTAAATATTAGTAATACTAACTATTAAATAAATACTTTGTTTAAAATATTTAAACAAACAAACAAATAGCAAATCATTCAAATATTAATCCAATCGAATATCAAACAACAAATCAAATAAACCAATAAATCAATAAATGATCTTAAATTTTAAAACTAATACTTTGTTTTCTTTATAACACCCTTCCTGGTAACGCAGACCTTTCCTTTATTCGACTACCTATTTACATTTACATTTCAACTTATCTAGACAGGCTATATCTAGGCTAGGCTATCTAGGCGCACCCTTAGGGGCCTGGTGCCACTTCACGTGGAGCTCGTGACGTAGGATTCTAGACTTTGTGTTTTAATAAATAATACACAACTAGTAAAAAGAACTTGGACATTAAAAAAAATACACAACGTAGGAAACTAATAATTATTTGCCATTATGACGATCACTGCTTATTTATTGTGTTATAAAGTTATATTTAAAGCTATATTGCAAACGTATGGAAAGTTCTAAATAATCGAAAGGTCTGAGAGGGGAGGTTTAAATTATAATTAAATAATTGCTTACAATTTTAATTAATACATAACATTATTCGTATCGCGAGTCCGCTGGATGCGGGTGGCGCAGGACCGGCCATTGTGGCACTCTTTGGGGGATGCCTTTGTCCAGCAGTGAACGTCTTTCGGCTGATATGATGATAATGATGATTATTCGTATGATCTGAGAGGGGTGCTTTGGATATCCTTTGTATTGTAAATAATATATAGGTACCGATAAAATTATATGAAACAAGTTTATCGCATGACGGTTCCGAGACATTGTACCGTTTTTTTTAATTACATAATTCTAATCTTGTGTGTGTGTTTTGACCAATTATCTTTAGATCGTGAATATTGTGTTTATTATAGGAACTCTTGCACTCGTTTACTAAAGCGCATTGAAATAGTGGAATAGTTTTTTGTGTTTACTTAGTAGTAATGTCAGGGCGGAGTAAATTGCGAAGTGGACGTTATCGAGGCGAAGATAGTCAATTAATTGTTACGACGGATAGTAATGTAGAGCAGACTAGTGCGGAGTTTAAAGCGAACCAGCAACGTGGTTTCAAAATGGTGCAAGAGAAGTTTGACACGCTGTCTAAGCGAATTGATACGTATGTAGATATGACAGAGATACCTAGAGTTCCGGTGTTACAGACGGACCCGAGTAGTGTTAGACAAAATGTTTACGTTATGCAGCCCGATATAGCTAAACCTTATTTTAAAGGCAGGGAGGATCCTAATCCGATGAAGTTTATTACATGGTTTCGTAGATATATAAACCTTTTGAACGCACATGATAGAATTTTTGATATTGCAATGGAGTGTTTACCAAAATCGGCTCGTACAATGATGGAATTTCGAAGTAGGTATTGGCGAACGTTGGATGAGTTTGAGAACGAGTTCAGACGTATATACTGGAGTGAACAGCGACAACAAACAGCATTGTACAATTTAATGAATGGGTCTTATAATCCATATGGTGATTTAGATATGAGCGAACATTTTGCTACTCAGATGGAAGTCGTTAGCTCACTAACGATTCCAATCGAAGAAAAGATACTAGTTATTTGGCTTATGAGGCATTACTCAGAGCATGTGCAGCAATTGTGGTTTACCAGCAATAACGAAGCAAATTTTAATACAGCATTTGAATTTCTAGCTAAAATTGACCTCAATGTTAGGTGTAACAGTCATAACAGTACTATTAATCGAGTAAATAATGGTAATTACAAGTCACAAGAGCAACTTCAACGTATGAGTTCGCACGATACGCGTGGTGATAAAAGAAAACCCAATCGTAGACCCAGGTCGACTAAACGGCTGTGGCATGAACAGAGCGGTTACTAAAATAATGAGTTGGTTCCAAGTGGGAAGAAGCTTGAAATTCGCAATCAAATGAATTTTAATCCATTAGTGAATTAATATATACGGAACGTTATATATCCGTTAATGTTTGGGTTGGGGAGACAAGTGGTTTAACTTTATATTCAGGTTGGATATGGTGAGATAATAAGATGTACTTAAATAAGAATTTTGTATTTCTAACAGTACAATATCTTATTGGATTTGATTTATTGTATTGGACAATAACGGGCTGAATTGAACTGATTTTGACTATATGGTAGCGAGTCCAATTATGTGTTTGATAAATTGTAGTTATAAATTTTGTTATATAAGTGGTATTAAGCGTAAAATAGACACGCCCGATGATCAAAGTTATACATACTTACATATTTATAATTAAAGCAATTTGATTTAATTGCTTAACTATTTACTTACAATACAATGAACGCTTTGTGGTCTTTATGAACATGCTGAGGAAAGCAGATGTCATCGTTCATGGTATTATTTTTATATAATATATAATTTGTATAGATTTAAGTTGAAGGTAATTAATTATACAGGTGAGAAGTTGAAATATTGACCAATAGTCAATGGTTCGTATATTATTCTACGTACAGCAGTGAGATTTTTAACGACGTTACAGGTGATTTGGGTAGTTGTACTGAATTATGAATACCTTGGATGGATTTTGATGTGATGAAAGAATATAAGGTATTTTGTTTGAAAGTCTGGCCAGACTTGTGCTGTATGAACTTCAAAGATGAAGAATGAATTTCAACCTTGTGTGTGATGTACGGATTTCAGAGGTGTTTGACGATTTTCAGAGGTGAAGCATGATTTTCCGAGATGGAAAATGATTTTCGGAGATGAAGTACTACAGATTAAGTGTGTATAATATTACCATAAGTGGAAATATATATATATATATAAACCCGGTATTAGACTGTGTGGTACATATATTTATATAAACCCGGTATTAAACTGAGCGGTATTTACTACATATAAACCCGGTTTAAGACTGAGCGGTATATCTTGTGGAAAAATATATATAAACCCGGTATTAGACTGTGCGGTACATATATTCATATAAACCCGGTATTAAACTGAGCGGTATTTACTACATATAAACCCAGTTTAAGACTGAGCGGTATATCTTGTGGAAAAATATATATAAACCCGGTATTAGACTGTGCGGTACATATATTCATATAAACCCGGTATTAAACTGAGCGGTATTTACTACATATAAACCCGGTTTAAGACTGAGCGGTATATCTTGTGGAAATATATATATAAACCCGGTATTAAACTGTGCGGTACATATATTCATATAATCCCGGTCTTAGGACTGAGTGGAACTACATATATAATCCCGGTCTTAGGACTGTGTGGAACTATATATAATCCCGGTCCGCTGGACTGTGTGGAAACAAACATATAAACCCGGTCGTAAGACTGCGTGGTAAATGTTCATAACTATGTAAGTATATAGCTACAAGCCAGCACACATCGAGCCCAGCGCCGAGCAGTTTGATAAGTGATGGTGAAAAAAGCCCACACCCGTCACATCCCTCAGCCATGACGATACAACAATGAACATATTCCATATGAGCAAAGATGTAAAGAATTTCATACTAATACTTAAAACAATACACAGTTTGTATTGAATGTGCTTGTGTTTATCAAAACAAACTTATATGAGGTTTCGTAGGAGCCCAGATCGTTGACTTCAGCAAACGATACATACAAATGTAAATGATAGAAAAAAAGGCACAGCGTTCACAATTTATAGTTCTATCTAGACCATTTTTTATTTAATAACAAATATATTTATTACAGAGAGTATCACTCCTTGTTGCAACAGAATATTAATGTACCAGAAAGTTGCTTTTCCAAGAGTACCTTATGCTTATAGTATTAAGCTCTTGTCTTCCTAAACACGAAATGTTTCGCATAAGTTAAGTATTGTACGTGGTACGGAAAAAAACGGAACCTATACTTATGTCCGTCCGACTGTCATTTACAACCCAGGTACCCATCAAGAACCTTTAGCGCAAGCGTTAAAATTTTACTATAAAGGTATACACAATTTTATTAGATGATAATATACTGGTATCTGACCTGGCTAATATTATGATTAGCAATATTTTGTTAACTTTGATAACTAAATATAGTTTCAGAGAGCGTATTTCGGGAACCTAGTAATCACTTTTTAGTGAAGAAAGCGAAAATCTACGGTTTTAGCTTACTCCAGAGAGGGGGGTGAGATGGTAACATGGTTTACCTAGTTTAGTAGTCAAATACTCAGTATTAACGAAACAAAAACATTGGAATGAATACCATTTTAAGACAACAAAATATTATAGTTTATGGCCGTACTTGTCACGAAAAAGGCGAGTTATTGCCTTAGAGCTGTGAACGATTTCAATGGAAATCGATACAATACGAGTATGCATAGAGTCTTTGGTCAAAACACACACTTTATTTGGAGTTCTGTTACACAGAGCTAATGTCTTTTATCCCATACAATGGCCTACGGTTGTTAAATGTTTATTCCAGACAGAGGACTATGCTGCACGCCAATCTGTGTTGCACATGTTGGTAACTATTAGAACAATAGCGTCGTCTGAAGGAGAGAGCGGCGCCGGCGTCTGCAGAGATGCACCAAGGATGACCATGCAGTTCGAGAACCCTTACGTCACTATAATTAGAGTTGGAACTTAATATTTATAAGTTATAGTAATGTTTGTAATAATGATGGAACGGTTGGCCGTCTCAAGATGTCAACCGATGGGGAGGACTTCACTTGATAATTGACGGGAGAAGCGTGTACATCTGATTGTGTTGATGGTGTTTACATATACGAGTATTATATCAATGATAATTGTATAAGATTGTCAAAGAAGAGTGTTCGACAAGTCTATACTATGTGAAACCTATTAATTAGATTGTAACATCAGTGGTCGGCAGTCTACGCAATAATTGAAAGCTAAGTACCTACAGCAGTGGTTTTTGGGATCCGTGTTTATTTGGAGTTAATTACTAAAGATCACAGTAATTGCACTGCCCAGTTAATAAAGGATAATTATTATAGAAATCTCTGTACTTGACGGAATAAGCCAAATAAACACGACCAGATTGTATTGTGGGTTTTATAACTGTGGGTGTATACGAGGATAATATTGTGGTTGTAAACACTCCTATTGTGACCAGTTAAGGTGGTCTATTGTATCAGTAAAAGAAATAAATAAAGAACTCTGTTCAAAAGTAATAAAGTTATGATACTGAATAAGAGTAAAGAGATACGAGTTCGACCCTCGTATCTAAAGTAATAGAGAACCTAATCAAGTAATGCAACAAGGGTTCGATTCCTTTGTGGTGTCAAGGAGTATTCAACCTTCAGTACTGGTGTATTATTGATAGTACCTACTTTTTATCGTGTGTGTGTGTGTAATTGTTTTCCTAAGGAACAATGTCTTGTGAATTGTATTCGATTAAACATGTTTAACTCGAGAAACTATATGCACAAAGTACATCCTTGTAAAATACTATCGTTTTAAGAAGTTTTATAAGAAACTAATTAAGTTGTGTACCTTAATTAGTTAGAATGATGTGTCACTAAAGGCGTGGAGGTTTTTCCGGAAGCTCGACTGACTTTTCCCAACCACATTATGCCCAGGAAGCGAGTCGAGCATCAAATAAGGGTTTAACTAGCCTTATTTGATATAATAATAAAAGTTTCGATTTTGCTTTTATATGAAAGATTATCAATTACTCATTATTTGATTTAAAATACCAACCAAATGCTAATAATACTATTTATCAAATAAATACTACAGTTTAATATCTAGACCAACAAATAAATATTAAATATTAGTAATACTAACTATTAAATAAATACTTTGTTTAAAATATTTAAACAAACAAACAAATAGCAAATCATTCAAATATTAATCCAATCGAATATCAAACAACAAATCAAATAAACCAATAAATCAATAAATGATCTTAAATTTTAAAACTAATACTTTGTTTTCTTTATAACACCCTTCCTGGTAACGCAGACCTTTCCTTTATTCGACTACCTATTTACATTTACATTTCAACTTATCTAGACAGGCTATATCTAGGCTAGGCTATCTAGGCGCACCCTTAGGGGCCTGGTGCCACTTCACGTTGTCGGCTTTTTGGGCGAAATCACAGGCCGCGGCGCCATGCTACTGGCAATGTACTTATTTATTTATTTATAGTTTTCAAATGAATAACGTGAAAATTATTTTCGCAGTGTGCTTCCACACTGAACGCACGCTCACCCGAGCGGCTCGCCCGAGCCCTCCGCACGCTCGCCTGAGCGGCTCGGGTGAACGTGCGGAGGGCTTGGGCGAGCCGCTCGGATGAGCGTGCGTTTGGTGTGGACGCACCTAAGGACTTAAGATCCTACCTGTATGTATTTGAGGAGGTCAACTTGTGTATGGCGACCATAACCTGCAGTCGCGCGTCCACCATCGGCATGCCTCGGCACAGGCGTTTCAACCTCGGTGCCAGGAGCTGGCAAATAAACTCGAATGTTTGTGCTGACATTCTGAAATAACATTTTGAACATCAAATGAAATATGTTAACATGTAAGAATTGTAGTAAATTGGGACTGTAGCAGCTAGAGAGAGTTTAACTTGATGTCTTCATGTTTGACAACCAACCGTTTAGCTTGCCTACTGAGTGAATGGTCCTGGGTTTAAATCCCGGTTAGGGCAAATATTTCTGTGATGACCAAGAATTTATATATATGTATTTAAGTATTTATATCTATTAAATATATTATCACTGTCTAGTACCCATAACACATGCGTTTTTATATATAGCTATGGGGTTAGTTAGATTTGTGTAAGATTGTCCCGAAATATTTATTTATTAAGCTTACTATGCCTGTTATTGTGTACAATAAAGTGCTTATATATACATCAGACAGAGCTAGTTCAATTTCAGGAAGATTGTCCCCTTATATTTATTTATGTATATCCACACAGGGCGAGCTTATACTTACTTTACTAAACTTAACAGCACAAATGATACACAAAGAAGATTTCAAGTCAAATAAATTACTCACTTTAAGTACATTTTGAATTCATCTCCACTCCACTTCGGTATAAGCATAGCTGTGGTAGCTTTACTGGCATTCTTTGGTGAACTATCATGTTCTAAAAGGAAAAGATCTGCGTCCTCATCATCCGAATCCTCGTCCATTTCAAGATATGCATTGGCACATAGAATCAAAGCTTTGGCTGTGTCTTCTTTTTGTTCGTTTGAATTCATTTTGAAAAAGTACAATCTTTCTGTTTAAACTGAAACTGGCATACTACTTTCTGGCATTCTACTAATTTCCGAAGGTAAGTAAATACATGAATTATAATAGAAAATACCGAAATAAAAAAGTATGAGAGTTGCCCTCAACTTCCCTGGGATCTATCATCAGATCCCGATTTGGTGACCTCGGAAGTATACTTTTTCGAATAAATAAAGAATTTTTGGAAAGAAATCGGCGAAACTACATAAAAAAAACATACAATCTAAATATATAAAAGAAGAAACTGACTGACTGATTAACAACGCACAGCTCAAACCGCTGGTTCTAGAGATTCCAAATTTGGTAAAGGTATAATAATATTTGATAATGGTAAAGATCCACTAAGAAAGGATTTTTCAAAATTCATCCTCAAAGGGGGTGAAATGAGGGTCCAAAGTTTGTATGGGGAAACAAGATTAGTCCGAATATTTTATTCGAAACTTCACACGAGTATTTCTAACGATAAATAAGTAAATACGTGTTTCAGGATTTTTGAGAATTCAACCCTTAAAAGGGGTAAATGTGGTAACAAAGTCTGAAAATCAACATGGGTATTGTTTCTATGGTTTTTCGGGTCGCTGATTACGAAACAAACAACGATTTTAAAATCCAACGTGGCGGACGTAAAATACCATCTCCCTGTTGGGGTGCGATGGGGTTGAAATGTCTAAATATCAATATTAGTGTCGTTTAATGGTTTTTTGTGACGTTAATTATGAAAATGGCATCGATTTTGAAATTTAATGTTGTGGACATGAAAATTCTTGAAAATATTTAGTGTGTAGGTATATGTAGAGTCGACATGTAGAGTGTGAACCAATTTCAAGGTTTTTTTTTAATCATTCCTTAAACAAACATATACATTCTACGCGGACGAACTCGCGGGCAAACACACATACATATACCCATAGGATAAGAGGGGTGGTGGTATGGTGTGGGGGCAACTACCTGCATCCGTAATTAATTAGGGGGGGGGGGTAAAAAGGGGTGCAAATTTTTTTTTTTAGCAAGAGCCTTAAAACTTTGTAGAAATATTACTTATTAGAATATAAATAAAGTACTTTCAGCGTTTTGAAAAAAAAAACCATCCCTAAGGGGGTTAAAAAGGGTTGCAATGTTTGTATGAGGAAAATCCGTTTTGAGATAGAAGCTTAAAAGTTTGTAGAAAGATTACTTATTGAAAAACAAAAAGTACTTTCAGCGTTTTAGAAAATTCCACCCCTAAGGGGGTTAAAAGGGATTGCAACATTTGTATCGACGCAACGTTTTTTTTTAGCAAGAGACCTAAAACTTTGTAGATAGCTTACTTATTAGAAAACAAATAAAGTACTTTCAGCGTATTGAAAAAAATCTACTCCTAACTCTTAAAAAGTATTTCTAAGGGAAATTCTTTTTTGAGATAGAAGGTTAACGTTTGCAGATCTAGATTACTTATTGAAATACAAAAAAAAGTCCTTTCAGTGTTTTAGAAAATTCCACTTTTAAGGGGGTTAAAAGGAAGTGCAACATTTATATGGAGACAACGTTTTAACAAGAGACTTAAAACTTTGTAGATAGCTTACTTATTAGAATATTATTAAATTACTTTCATAGTTTTGAAATGTTCCACCCCTAAGGGGATTAAAAAGGGTTGCAAAGTTTGTATCAGAGAAACTCTTTTTTGAGATAGAAACTTAAAAGTTTGTAGAAAGAATTTTAGAAAATTCCACCCCTAAGGGGGTTAAAAGGGGGTGCAACATTTGTATGGAGGAAACATGTTTTTTAGCAAGAGACTTGAAACTTTGTAGAAAGCTTACTTATTAGAATAAAAATAAAGTACTTTCAGTGTTTTCATAAATTCCACCCATAAGGGGGTTAAAAGGGAGTGCAACATTTGTATGGACGCAACGTTTTTTTAGCAACTTTGAAGATAGCTTACTCATTAGAATACAAATAAAGAACTTTCAGCGTAATGAAAAAAATCTACTCCTAAGGGGGCTAAAAAGGGTTGCAAAGTTTGTATGAGTGAAACTCTTTTTTTTAGATAGAAGCTTAAACGTTTGTAGAAAGATTACTTATTGATAAACAAAACATAATTTCAGCGTTTTAGAAAATTCCACTCTTAGGGGGTTAAAAGGGATTGCAACATTTGTATCGACGCAACGTTTTTTTTAGCAAGAGACCTAAAACTTTGTAGATAGCTTACTTATTAGAATACAAAAAAGGAAAAATTGAAAAGAAGAGTTTTTTTTGTTGTAATAAGATTTTTTTCTACAAACTATCAAGTCTCGAAGCTAAAATCCATGTTTCCCATACGAACCTTGCACCCCTTTTTAACCCCTTAAGGGGTAGAATTTTCCAAAACGCTGAAATTGTTTTATTTGTATTCTAATAAGTAAGCTTTTTACAAAGTATTAAGCTTCTACCTCAAAAAATAATTTCCTTCATACAAACTTTGCAACCCTTTTTAACCCCCTTAAGGGTAGAATTTATCAAAACGCTGAAAGCACTTTATTTTTATTCTAATAAGTAAGCTTTCTACATAGTTTCAAGTCTCTAGCTAAAAAAAAATGTTTCCTCCATACAAATGTTGCACCCCCTTTTTCTAAAATTCATTCTACAAACTTTTAAGTTTGTATCTCAAAAAAGAGTTTCTCTTATACAAACTTTGCAACACTTTTTAACCCCCTTAGGGTGGAATTTTTCAAAACGCTGAAAGTAATTTAATAATATTCTAATAAATAAGCTATCTATAAAGATTTACGTCTCTTGCTAAAAAAAACGTTGTCTCCATACAAATGTTGCACTCCCTTTTAACCCCCTTAAAAGTGAAATTTTCTAAAACACTGAAAGTACTTTTTTGTATTTCAATAAGTAATCTAGATCTACAAACGTTTAACCTTCTATCTCAAAAAATCATTTCCCTCACACAAACTTAGAAATACTTTTTAACCCCCTTAGGAGTAGATTTTTTAAAATACTTTGAAAGTACTTTATTTGTATTCTAATAAGTAAGCTATCTACAAAGTTTTAAGTCTCTTGCTAAAAAAAACGTTGTCTCCATACAAATGTTGCACTCCCTTTTAACCCACTTAAAGGTGGAATTTTCTAAAACACTGAAAGTACTTTTTTTGTATTTCAATAAGTAATCTAGATCTACAAACGTTTAACCTTCTATCTCAAAAAAAAATCTCCTTCACACAAACTTAGAAATACTTTTTAACGCATTAGGAGTAGATTTTTTTCAATTCGCTGAAAGTACTTTATTTTTATTCTAATAACTAAGCATACAAATGTTGCACTCCCTTTTAACCCCCTTAGGGGTGGAATTTTCTAAAACGCTGAAAGATCTTTATTTGTATTAATAAGTAAGCTATCTACAAAGTTTTAAGTCTCTTGCTAAAAGAAACGTTGCCTCCATACAAATGTTGCACTCCCTTTTAACCCCCTTAGGGGTGGCATTTTCTAAAACACTGAAAGTACTTTTTGTTTCTCAGTAAGTAATCTTTCTACAAACTTTTAAGCTTCAATCTCAAAAAAAGAATTTTCCTCATACAAACATCGATTTTTTTTAAAACGGTGAAAGTTCGTTATTTTAATTTTAATAAGTAAGCTTTCTACAAAGTTTTAAGTCTCTAGCTAAAATAAAAAAAAATCCTCCTTATGTTCGTCCGTTCTGCAGTGCGGCGTTCTTTAGTGCGGAACGGACGGCTTAGAAAATAACAACTATACAAATGTTGTTGGAATTTTCCAAAACGCTGAAAGTACTTTATTTGTATTCTAATAATGAATCTTTCTACAAAGTTGTAAGTCTCTTGCTAAAAAAAAAGTTTCCTCTTATACAAAATTTGCACCCCTTTTTACCCCCCATAGGGGCAAAATTTTCCAAAACGCTGAAAGTGCTTTATTTGTATTCTAATAATTAATCTTTTCACAAAGTTTGAAGTCTCGTGCTCAGAAAATAAAGTTTTCTCCATACAAACTTTGCACCCCTATTTAAACCCTTTATTAGAAATGTGTTTTCTGGCTGCAAAAGAAGATTGTGTAACGTTAATTAATGCATACCCAGAGTATTATGTGCTTACTATTTATCAATTATATTACATGTTATCAAATGAATAATTGAGGAACGTAAGTAGGTAGCTATATGTATGTAGGTACTTACGATTTTCTGCATTTCACTTAGAATGCAAACCTAAACTTATCGAAAGCAAGCAGACAACCACCTTCGTGCAGCACCTTTTGAATGTACTAATTAATTACGGATGCAGGTAGTTTCCCCCACACCACACCACCACCCCTCTTATCCTATGGGTATGTCTGTGTGTTTGCCCGCGAGTTCGTCCTCGTAGAATGTAAATGTTTGTTTAAGGAATGATTTAAAAAAAACCCTGAAATTGGTTCACACTACATATAAACTCTGCATGTCGACTCTACATATACCTACACACTAAATATTTTCAAGAATTTTCATGTCGACAACATTCAATTTCAAAATCGATGCCATTTTCGCAATTAACGCCACAGAAAACCATAAAAACGACACTAATAATGATATTTAGACATTTCAACCCTATCGCACCCCAACAGGGAGATGGTATTTCACGTCCGCCACGTTGGATTTTAAAATCGTTGTTTGTTTCGTAATCAGCGACCCGAAAAACCATAGAAACAATTCTCATGTTGATTTTCAGACTTTGATACCACATTTACCCCTTTTAGGGGTTGAATTCTCAAAAATCCAGAAACACGTATTTACTCATTTATCGTTAGGAATACTCGTGTGAAGTTTCGAATAAAATAGTCGGACTAATCTTGTTTCCCCATACAAACTTTGGACCCCCATTTCACCCCCTTAAGGCGCTGTATGCAGCTGCGCATCGAAAAAGTGCCTTTTCCAAACCGATTATTAGTATACTTGTACTATTGCTAGAGATCCAAATTTTTGATATGTATATCTTCAGTTCATTGGCTATGTTCGTACTTCGTAAAATCACGATTGCTTACAAAAACCTCGATAGATTTTGCCTTTCAACAGTGCTTTTTTACCACCAAACTCGAAATATCTCAAAAGTTATTTGGAATATTACAATGAAATTTGTTGTGATAGGTAGCTTTTTGGTAGATCTATCTACCGGCTTCTTAGAATTTCAATATGTTTGATAATTCAATACATTTGGTCATTTGTCTGAAAAACCGGGTGTCCGCGTCATGCATGCGCGGTGGCGAGTACAATTTAGTACGCCCGTGGCCACTGCCGACGACGGACCTGTGAATGTTTACCTGGCACGCAAATACGCCTTTTTGCAGCAATTATTTCGAGTTATCAAGGTAAATAAAAATATGTAAAGGAATAGGAAACGCTAATACATGCTGGAGAACACATTCGAAATGATAGAATAACAAATATAAGGTATGCGACATTTACTACATTAAAGCGTTTCTACATCCGCACCTAAAACGTATTAATAGGTAGCTGGAGCATATTGACAAGATGTCAATAAAAATCTTCAGTTATCCTGAATACGTATTTAGAACTGTTAGGTAGTAAGTAGTCGGGTGTAAATCGGATTCGGACACGAGCACATGGTTGGGGGGGTAATTGTACCAATTATGGACTGTACGAATAATAGATTTATTTATTCATACAGAAATATATCAAAAGCATTTAGGGCTATTGCGCCGGATAGCGACTACCTAGACTAAAGTCCTAAACGAGTTGGTGAACTGAAGTATATTTACTTGCTGTTTAGTAGATACTATTAAAAACGAGTGCGGAAAAAGACCCTGCCACTCCACCAGCAGCAGGCCACGGCCCTTCCTCATCTTCGTCATAGACATACATGCATACATACGCTACGGCACATCTTTTCGTCCAATATTCCGCAGTGTCTCAAGACGAGAGTCTTTGACCAGTGTGTGTTGCCAGTGATGACATATGGAACGGAAACGTGGTCGCTTACTATAGGCCTCATAAGAAGGCTCAAAGTCACTCAAAGGGCGATGGAGATGGCTATGCTGGGAGTTTCTCTGCGCGATCGCATCAGAAATGAGGCTATCCGCAGCAGAATCACGGTAACCGATACAGCCCTCCGAATCGCTAAACTTAAGTATCAGTGGGCGGGGTACATTGCACGTAGAACCGATGGCCGTTGGGGCGGAAAGGTTCTCGAGTGGCAACCACGTACCGGAAGGCGCGGCGTGGTTAGGCCCCCCACAAGGTGGACAAATGACCTGGTAAAGGTCGCGGGAGTCCGCTGGATGCGGGTGGCGCAGGACCGGCTATTGTGGCACTCTTTGGGGGAGGCCTATGTCCAGCAGTGGACGTCTTTCGGCTGATATGATGATACATACGCTCGAAAAATATAAACTTCCTTCTGAGGCAGTCGGGTTCAAAGTACTACAGGGTGTTCCCCTATACAGCTGCAAAACTTTGCCAGCTGTTTGTGCACATGATACCCATCACAAAACACTAAAGTATGCCGTTTCACACCTCGAACTCACTCTGCCACCGCTGTTTCTCCAAATAACTACCAAGAAAGCCTCCCCCGCCACACCCCTTTAAAAATAAGCCCACTAAAGCAAATAAATGTGACGTTATCTAAGTGAACATACCTTTTGTCGGTATGGAGTTATTGATATGACTCACTCACTCACTCACTCATCAACGCACAGCCGAAACTACTAAGACTAGAGAGTTGAAATTTACACCAGAACTACCTTTTACAACGTAGGCAACGCTAAGAAGGATTTTTGGAAATTCCACCCCTAAAGGGGGTAAATAGGGGTGCAAAATTTGTATGGGGGAAACTTTATTTTTAGAGCTAGAGACTTAAATTTTTGCATAAAGATTACTTATTAGAATACAAATTAAGTACTTTCAATTCAATTACATTTATTTTGTTAAACATAGGTTACAACTTTTACAAGTATTGTTGGTATACAAAATATAAGACTTCTGTGCATTACCCACAATGTAGGTTTACAAAATATTTCAGCCAGCTAATATATTTATAAAAATTAAAAAAAAATGTCAATACAGTGATTGGTGTTAAATACTTCAAATACATGTCAAAAACTCTCAAAAAATACTATAACTAAAGAATATTATAACTAAGGAATGTCTGGAATGGAATCATGTTATGTCGTAGGGTCGTTTAAGTAATCTTTAATGGTATAATAACACTTTTCAATCAAATATTGATATATTGATTGAAATTATTGATCCAATAATGTCATGGAAAGATCACATAGATACATTATACAGTAAGTTAGCAAAAGGGATCTATGCTCTAAGACAGTTGTGCAGCAGACCACTTGTGTCAGAAAGTTGCTTAAAAGAGCTGTATTATGCGTACATATACTCTCAACTTTCATACGGGATAATGATTTGGGGCAACAGTACGGATTATGAGCGCATCCTAAAGATCCAGAAACGTGCAATTAGAGTACTTCCCTATGCAAAGGACAGATACACGTGTCGCGAACATTTAAGAAAACTTAGTATCTTAACATCAGTTTCAACTTATATATTGGAAGTTTTGATGTATGTTAAACGTTATCCAAATGAATTTCAAAGGAGAGGTGAAAATAGTTCGAGATCAATGAGAAATGCGAATAACTTAAAAAGAAGCGGGTTGTGTCTGAGATACAACCGTTAATTAAGTTTAAGTGGATACTTATTTGTTGGTTGTCCCCGTAAAATATATATCTGCATTCATTCACTAAAATCTGTATAAGCACAGATAAATCGGTATATATAGCAACATTGACTGACGTAGCTCGTTTGACTCGCGAGGCATTGAAAATGGCGGTCATTTCAGCATAGTTTTCATGCCCGTCACATAAACTAAATAACATTTTGTGATTAACAACTAATAGCAAATAAAGAAGGATTAAAACATGTAACAAACAATTATTTGAAATCAGATTAGGCTTCTCTACAAAAAGTTAATCCGGAAGTTACGTGATACATTTTGAACTGTACCCCTATACAAGAACGCGAGCAAAGAAGTATCCACTTCAAAACAACCTCGCCCAGACTTAGAATAGGCACAAAACTTCCGAAGTTAATAGGACAAATACTTTTTAACCGGCTACCTTCAAACCTTAAAACCATAACGAACGACAACTCTTTTCGCTTCCATGTAAAACAACTATTGCTTGAAAAAACACTGTATAGTTTACAAGAATTTCTTTCAAATGACTAAATAACAAGATCTTAAAAGCTTGACGTTAATATTTGTATTATGTTTTCTTTCTCTATTTTATGTAATAGCATTATGCTATGAGTATGAGTATTATTAAACTATTTACAAATAATAACAATTCTGTACACAACTGTACACATCTATTGTATTTTATTGTAACTGACAAGTTATAATTTTAACACATTTTTATCTGTATATTCATTGTACTATGATTTCAATTGTAAAATTATGATAATAAACAAATCTGAATCTGAATCTGAAGTCAATTGTCTTTTAAATTTATTAATATCCAGTGTTTAATTCGGTCTGGAATTTTATTGAAAATGTTTGGTGCCATTCCCAAGATTCCGCCTCTGATTAGCGCTGTGTTGTTGCTACCCTGCAAAATTTTCAATTTTTGTTTGTATTGTTTACGTGTCGGAAATCTGCGGCCTTCTGAAACGTTACTGAACATGCTTGGATTGGTCTTGACAAAAATACCTACTTCTAGGATATACAGTTCTTCTAGTTTGTATGGAGAGCAAGACATTTTTAAAGTAAGGGATTTGTAACTTCGGTTTTAGACTGTTTACTTAAAGACTAGGTACTGTCAGCGTCATATAGTTAGTAGCAGCCAAAGTAGCCAAATATATCGTAACACATCCTTACACCTATAGTAACAAAGACGTGTTGCGATAGATTATATACAAAACTAATTTCAATGTTTTTTTTTATTTAACAAAAATTTAAATTTCTTAAACAAACATTTAGACGATAACATGTTATACGTGGACGAAGTCGCGGGCAACAGCTAGTTTATATATATATATTTATTTAAGCTTTATTTATTCCATATTGTTTGTGTTAGTTCATATTTACTAAATCTAAAAGATTTATGCCATTTTTTCTTTCTTATATGGACCCCATTCGGGTAAAAGCCATATATCGCCAGATATTAGGAGAAAAGAAGGGCACTGGAAGCAACAAACTGGTCAAGGCCGAAAGGCAAAAGAAGGAAAGGTAGACGACGAAGACGTTGGACCAATGACATAACTGAGGTCGCCGGACCTAGCTGGATGCAGTTGGCTAAAGACCGAAAAAAATGGCATGAGATCGAGGAGGCTTTTACCTAAATTTACATTTGCTTTAAAAAATTCAATATAAATCAAACAAAAAAAGACAATTAAAGCTTAATTTATATTTATATAATTACTTCCGGTTGGAAAATTTGTTGGATTCTTGTGTAAAGCATCTTAGAATAACGATTAAAAATGAAATATACAAAAAAACACTATTATAAATTAATGATTTTCGAAACCGTATTTTGCCTGGAGTATAGAGCCAAGTATAAGCCTAATCTTGTTGGCTTGTTGAGAGTATCAAGGTCCATCGCGGTGTGGCCGCTGGTCGAGGTAGCATGGTAGGCAGCACGCGCCGCGCGAGCGCAGTGACATAACACTTTTAGGTATTTAAGAGACAAATTGAATTTGTTTTTTTTTATATGATGTTTGGTCAAACTACATTTTTTAATAGACATAGTCATGTACTGAAGAACTTGCTGGTCTTAAAATAACCACCCTGTATAATAAAATGCTCTTCTGACTAACAGTGGTCTAATTATCCAGATTTTGATCAGTCAGTCATACTTATGTAACAAAGGTAATAATTATGGTAATAATACTCCTTGCATTTCATTAAATTGTCAAAAGGGCCTCTACGTGTTGGCTCCGTTGGTACTTTGTAGGTACCTAGCCCCACGCATGCCTCCCAAAGGTCCGGGACATCATTGTCCCGTGAGCGGGAAAGACATACATGGTAATAATATAATTTGCCAGGAGATAAATAGATGAACATAGCTATTTGTTTATTATTTTTGATGGTTTCTTAAGCGGGTGTTAACCGGCGCTATAACTTTACCTATAGAAGTAATCGATTTTATTTCGGTTTAAAAAACCTGTAATATATTAGTACAATCCATAATTGGTGACGTTCACCCTTAGGAAGTGAAGATGTACTATTATTTTATCAGTTCTACGTATTTGGAAAACGGAAGCACCCACATAGGAACTGGGAAAACGATAGGTGGATTGATGATGAAGAAATCTGTACTAACATATCTTTGGAAAATAAGTGTCCATAATTGATGTCATCATACTACGATGTACTTAAGAACTGTAACTACCTATTATTCCTTATTTTCTTAAAAAAAATAGATTTAAATAAATAAATAAACAATAAATATTTGGGGACAATCTCACACAAATCAACCAAGATTTAAAAAATAAAACAATTATTCAAGAAGACAAACATTTGATCGTATGATCCGCAAAAACGAGCCGAATACGGATGCCAACAGAATAAGGCCGTTAGCGGGGTGCGCGGGACGCGCGTCTCCCGCTCCGTCTGCCTCACCTCCGCAAATACCTAAATATCGTCTAATAAGAGCGCCTTAAAGGATGAATTTTGAAAAATTCTTTCTTAGTGCACCTCTATACCTTATAAGGATGTTGATGTTGATGTTGTGAAGGGACGCCTGGCCGGTAACAGGCGGGCAGTCGACCGCTCGTCGCGGTCATTCAGCCCAATTCCCTTAGGTTTGGGCTCAAGGTTACTGTCCCGGCAGCGCTCCCACATCAAATTCTTCCATTATTCTTGTTTTCCTGCAGAACAGAAGGACATCTTTAAGGTTGATATCCCTCAATTCCCGCTCCTCTAACATATCTTTACCAAATGTGTCAAACCGCGGTGCCGCGTACATAACACATTCCGCTAGTACTTACATGTTTATTTGTTTCTTCCTCCCCACAGTGTGGGCAAGAAGCGTCGTTACTTATACCTATTATCTTTAAGTGTCTGTTTAGAGTATTGTGACCGGTAATGATACCAGTCATCAGTCTCAGATTGCTCTTACCCAGTTTCAGCAGATACCTGGTCCTTTTGTGATCCATACCTTCTATCATCATCTTTGTCTGTCTACATCCAGATGCTTCCCTCCATTCTCTCTCCCCATCTTGTTCTTTTAGCCTTTCTATGACCCCCTTTGTGACTTGAGCCGAGAAAGGAAGGACCGGTTCTGGGCCTATAAACTCCCTTCCCGCGCCCTCCCTAGCCAGCTCATCCGCCCTCTCATTGCCCACTATCCCCTGATGTCCTGGCACCCACGCCACCGTCACACCTGGTTCTTCTCCTATCTTGTTAAGCTCTTCCTTGCATTCTTTCACTAAGGCGGATGTAACCGTTGCCCTTCGTATTGCCTTCAATGCCGCCTGACTGTCCGTATATATCACTACACTTCCAGTCTTTTGCATTGTCTCTCCTATAATCTGCGCGCACCTCGTTATCGCGCACACTTCTGCTTGGAAAACGCTGGCATACCTCCCTAGTGGGATGGATACTTTTTCACGCAGTTTAGGTATAACTATACCTGCCCCCGCTAGTCCTGTTGATTTTCTTCTTGATCCATCTGTGAAGCAGATCGTCATTGGGTGTCCGACGTCTACCTTCCAGTTGTCTCTTTCTCCTATGTGTATTCTATACTTCTTGTCAAATATCTCCTGCCTCTTTATAAGGTCGTTATTGGCTATCATCATTTGTAACTTCGATAGCACCTCCTCCTGTATCAGCGCGTGTCCTTTGTCCACACAGCTTCCTCTCCATTCTTTACATGCTTTCATTCTGTACCACTGTTCCATGGCCCTTTTCTCCACTTATAAGGAACCTACGTGCCAAATTTGGAATCTTTAGAACCAGCGGTTTGAGCTGTGCGTTGTTAATCAGTCAGTCAGTTTCTTCTTTTATATATTTAGATGGACCGGTGTACGGTGGTTGTAGTGAACGCCGCACCGAATCGTCTCTTAGGAAAACATGAGTCGCTACTTTCAAATCTTTAAAAATGAAAGAAGATGGGTGGCTATGGTGGGAAGCAGGAATGGCTCTCAGTCCATTCATATGACAGAGGAGATACAGTTTTTAGTTACGATACACTTTTTTCGTCTTGTCTCTGACCTTCTGTC
This sequence comes from Epinotia brunnichana, assembly GCA_963854355.1. Classification (NCBI taxonomy): domain Eukaryota; kingdom Metazoa; phylum Arthropoda; class Insecta; order Lepidoptera; family Tortricidae; genus Epinotia; species Epinotia brunnichana. The sequence goes on from OY977956.1 coordinate 17,072,465, forward strand.
TGTGGTGTTGCCAGAGCACTTTTTGCATCTGTCTCTAATTGGATGCGTGGCTATTCGCCACAGGTTCGTACATATGTGATACTTTGCAAAATTTAAGGAATGCTCACGCTAGAACGGGCGGTGTCCGGCCCGGGGCGTTTTCTAAGAAAAACGACGGCGTTTTTGCGCGAACGAGCCATACCCAAACCTGGCCAAGCCACGGCCGGGCCGTGCCGATAACGAGCCGCTTCCGAGCCTCAGTTAAGGCTCGGCCGGGCTTGACGACACGGTCCGTTCTAGCGTGAGTCATCCTTTAACAGTGGTATACCCTGTCATGACGTCCTATTATATATCGATTGTACACATATAATTTTCACTACACTGCTCGGAAATGTGGCAAAAGATGGTCAGAACTCCGGCTTCAAAAAGTCAACAATGTTTTTGTTACCTACAAGCTTTTATTTAGCTCACCACGTTTGTTATATTCTTTCTTTGGTCAAATTTCGTAATTGAAATTTTACCCACTTCCCGGTTTTCGATTGAGCTGAAATTTTGCATACATATGTATATCGCATGACAATGCCATATTATGATAACATGGAGCTGATCTGATGCTGGAGCTGGAAGGTGGCCATAGGAACTCCGCAATAAAATGACACAACCCCGTCGAGTTTGGGCTCGTTAGAATTGTCTCAATGAGTAGTTGATGATGGTATGCAGAAAAGTACAGTCGGCAATAAAAGATTGTTCCAAAAATGAAATTTTTGACAGAAACTTATTATAGTCTAGTTGGAACAGCGGCAAGGTGCTGCGCCGCGCTCTCTTGTTCAGTATTATGGTCTTAATTTTCATTTATAATTAGTTGCAATATCCTTGCAATAGGTGTGAAAAGCATTATGTACCTAATGTCTCCGCCAAAAGTGCGATAGAGGGACTCGTGTCCTTCTATAATTGTCTACTTTCTAACCTCTACTATAATTGACCAGTTCGACGTGACAGCCACGTTATGAAAAGGTTAAGTATATCATATGTATAAGAAAGTATTTGACCAGTGTGTGTTGCCAGTGATGACATATGGCACTGAAACGTGGTCGCTCACAATAGGCCTCATAAGAAGGCTCAAAGTCACACAATGGGCAATGGAGAGGGCTATGTTGGGAGTTTCTCTGCGTGATTGCATCAGAAATGAAGTTATCCGCAGCAGAACTAAGGTAACCGATATAGCCCTCCAAATCGCTAAACTTAAGTGGCAGTGGGCGGGGCGGGCACATTGCACGTAGAACCGATGGCCGTTGGGGCGGAAAGGTTCTCGAGTAGCGACCACGTACCGGAAGGCGCGGCGTGGGTAGGCCCCCACAAGGTGGACTGATGACCTGGTAAAGGTCGCGGGAGTCCGCCGGATGCGGGTGGCACAGGACCGGTCATTTTGGCACTCTTTGGGGGAGGCCTATGTCCAGCCGTGGACGTCTTTCGGCTGATATGATGATGATAATGAAGTATATCATTGCTATATATACAGGGTGGAATTTCATAAACTGTACAAAATAAAAGGAGAAAAATTTCAGCCAATTTCATCGGTAAAACGGTGTTTTTTTTTTTTTTCTAGTCATTAGTTTTTTTTTTACAGAATTTTGAAAATTTTTGTAAAAACTCGGGTAATACACCTAATTCAGACGGTATAACTTTTGATCCAATGGTCCTAAAATGAAAATAAAAAATGCAGAGTATTACCAAGGGACAGGTTAATAATTCTTAATAACAATAGAAAACCAACTAGAAGAGAAAATCCGCAAAAAAAATTATTGTTTTTGAAAAATGGCTACAAAAATTACGAATTTTAAAAGAAAAACACAATTTTCTGAAAAAAAACGCAGATTTAGTTACCATTTTTTTTGCTTAGTATTAAACCTCACTTAATGCCGATTCTAAAACCGTTTTTAAACTGTCTCAGACTTCGAAAAATACCACGCAAATGGGTACGTAAATCAAACCATAATTTTATTAATTTTAATCCTCTTAAAATCCTTAATGACCGCTTGTTCCCAGGTAGTTGAAGGGTGTTTTTGGGTTGAAGGTGGAGATAACATGAGGGGTATAAAGGCATTGGGCAATAGGTCAACTATTCAGTCGCTCGCAAATCGCAATTGCTTGTCTTTGCTCGCCACTTCTTTGATTACTCCAGTACTTGTTCAGTTTGAATCATCATGCCCCGCTTACGAGAGTTTTCGCCGTTACAAATAGCCAACATGCACTATTATTATGGATTGTGCCATGGATCTGCAAGAGCTGCGTGTATCGCCTATTTGGAGCAGTATCCTAATGACGTTCCAAGACCTGCTGCTCGCCACTTTCAAGAAGTTCATCGCCGGTTGTGCAATATTGGCCTGGGATACGGTGGCCGAGATCGCCGAGAGCCAGGAAACATAATTGATGTTGCCATAGAAGAAGCAGTTCTCAGAGACTTGTACGCGGACCCAACCACGAGTCTAAGACGCTTGGCATTGAGGCAATATCAAAATCCCAATAGGTGGATCGGCCGAGACGGCCCCGTTGGATGGCCTGCAAGATCGCCTGATATGACGCCGTTGGATTATTTTCTTTGGGGTGATATGAAGCAACGGGTATATCACAGAATCGTCAATACCGAAGCAGAATTGCACGACAGAATTTTAAATGCAGCACAAGAAATAAAAAATAATCCGGGAATGATTTGACGGGCTACGCAACAAATTCAAGCTGGCAAATGGATGCAGTCCTTCCTTCTTCAAAATTTTCCAGACAGAGAATTTTGAGATTCCGTGCCTCAATGCCAAGCGTCTTAGACTCGTGGTTGGGTCCGCGTACAAGTCTCTGAGAACTGCTTCTTCTATTGCAACATCAATTATGTTTCCTGGCTCTCGGCGATCTCGGCCACCGTATCCCAGGCCAATATTGCACAACCGGCGATGAACTTCTTGAAAGTGGCGAGCAGCAGGTCTTGGAACGTCATTAGGATACTGCTCCAAATAGGCGATACACGCAGCTCTTGCAGATCCATGGCACAATCTATAATAATAGTGCATGTTGGCTATTTGTAACGGCGAAAACTCTCGTAAGCGGGGCATGATGATTCAAACTGAACAAGTACTGGAGTAATCAAAGAAGTGGCGAGCAAAGACAAGCAATTGCGATTTGCGAGCGACTGAATAGTTGACCTATTGCCCAATGCCTTTATACCCCTCATGTTATCTCCACCTTCAACCCAAAAACACCCTTCAACTACCTGGGAACAAGCGGTCATTAAGGATTTTAAGAGGATTAAAATTAATAAAATTATGGTTTGATTTACGTACCCATTTGCGTGGTATTTTTCAAAGTCTGAGACAGTTTAAAAACGGTTTTAGAATCGGCATTAAGTGAGGTTTAATACTAAGCAAAAAAAATGGTAACTAAATCTGCGTTTTTTTTTCAGAAAATTGTGTTTTTCTTTTAAAATTCGTAATTTTTGTAGCCATTTTTCAAAAACAATAATTTTTTTTGCGGATTTTCTCTTCTAGTTGGTTTTTTATTGTTATTAAGAATTATTAACATGTCCCTTGGTAATACTCTGCATTTTTTATTTTCATTTTAGGACCATTGGATCAAAAGTTATACCGTCTGAATTAGGTGTATTACCCGAGTTTTTACAAAAATTTTCAAAATTCTGTAAAAAAAAAACTAATGACTAGAAAAAAAAAAAAACACCGTTTCACCGATGAAATTGGCTGAAATTTTTCTCCTTTTATTTTGTACAGTTTATGAAATTCCACCCTGTATATTGCTACCCTTCACGTCTCTTCGGTGATAAATAAGGTTGTGTACTTATATTGTTTGCTTCCACATCGTATCGTCCTTGCACTTTTTGGAATCCTAATAGTCAGGCTTTACTCACTCAAGGCTATTCTAATACAATGAGTTAATTACTTGTTCTGATTAAGAAAATAAAAAAAAACCAATTACTTAAGTCAGTGTTATAGAAAAATAGTAGGATGTCCAAGCGATCGTCGTTGATATTCAAATGTTTCTATTAACGCACATCTGAAAACGTATGCAATAACTACTCTTCTTAATACTATTTGTCATTTGATACTGTCATAAACAGGTACGAGAAACATCATTTATTCATCAGCATATAAACCCCAGAGGTTTCCGCTGGTGAAAAAAATGTATACCAAAATGTACTACTCAGGTTATATTGGTCAATAAATAAAATAAATAAAAAATAAAATTAAGTTTTTCACTAACCTGCCTTTAACTTTTTGCGGCTAAGCCCTTGGAAGGGTATGCAACTCTTTCCAAACCAGTATTTTTGTTTGTGTGTGATCACAGGAACTTGCTGGAAAAAAAGTACACTTGAGATTATTTGAGTTAGCCGAATTGCATCAAACCAGTCCATCCAAAAATCAACCCTATCGTCCATGGTATAAGATTCCAATATCAATTACAGTTTTATAAAAAGTCAGCCACAATCTCTAACCACACCTAGCCCGGCAAGACGTCGGTCCAGTGCTGGTGTAATAACGGAAACAAAGGACAATCGCAAAAACCTTTGTCTCGTCGGGGGGCTACACACCCTTAATAACAACTGACTGTAAAAAAAGTCGACAGTCAAAACAGACACGTAACGTTAGAAGCGTAAGGTTTAAAATAAATATACGATACTATGTGTGCTAAACAAAGGTTTTAATTAATGTGTTGTTATGAAGTTTTTGTATTATCATTTTCATGCTTTCTTCATAATTGAAAATCACTATCAGCTACAAATTACTCGTACCTACACGGAAATACAAAAGTATCTTTTATAATGATAACTAAAACTTGAAAAGTTGAAAAACCCCTGACATTAAGACAAGGGTTACACGATCAGTTTGGCGTCAGTTCAGTCCATCAGTATCATGAGACAATGATAGTGTAACTGTTGTGAATGACAGAGATAGACAGATCAGACTGATGGACTGAACTGACGCCAAACTGATCGTGTAACCCTTGTCTATCATTTCAAAGTTCACTATCTCAAAAACGGCTAAACCCATTTTGAAGAAACGTAGCTAAGAACCATCTCGATCACATCAGCGAATCACATAAAAAAAACGCATCCAAATCGGTCTATTCGTTTAGACCGATTACGCTACGATGCCACAGACAGACACACGCACACACATACACACAGACACACAGACACGTTAAACTTATTACAGCCCTCGTTTTGCTTCGGGGGTTAAAAAGACACAATAAGAGCTTTAGTAAAACTGGTGGTCTATCTGAAACTTACATTTCGTATTTTAATACGCTATCCCCCCTGCGATACATGGGCCGCCCAACTGGGCCACACTGGGTGGCGACCAGTTGGTCGGTCCAAGTAGGTATGCTATCTTGACTGGCCGATCCTCTCCCTTTCGCAGTAGATGACTGCCTAATAAACAAATCGTGCTTACGTTATCAAATTATCTTTTACACTTATTCACAAGAACACCTCTTTTATTAACAGTAAAACCGTATTACAGACACCAGCCATAAAAAATTATATATTCCTTCGAGTTCCCCACAATTTGGCAAATGAGTAGCATCAGGCTTCCCTTATGACCATTATAGCCTTCTTTTATCGCGTATCGCGCAGATGTAAGAAGGTTGTATAAACGCCGTGTAGAGGAACATTTTGGGTATAAAATTCTAAGCTTGGTTGATAAGAAATGTTATGGGGAACCAACGAAGCTAGATCTAATGGGAAACATTACGGAAAATTATTGCTTAACGTGTGAGACCTAAGTAATTTAGATCCTTAGATTGTCTAATATTAGTCGCGAGTATATCAAATAACTATAATAGGTGTACTTAATGCACACGAAGTAGCCCCCCCCCCCCCCCCCCCCCACAAGGTGGACTGATGACCTGGTAAAGGTCGCGGGAATCCGCTGGATGCCGGTGGCGCAGGACCGGGTATTCTCTCTCTTGGGTCAGCAAAGGACGTCTTTCGGCTGATATGATGATGATACGAACATTACTTTATATAGAAATTATATCACCAAGGTTTATCATAAATGCAGTCGCGTGATAATGATTTTGTAATCTATTCAAGTATAATTACTTCAGATACGAGCCAGGCTTAATATAATGTCAACAAGCCATGATAACGTGGAATCATCTGGTGGAATCACTTTCGTTTAACAGACTTAATCATGGCATGCATAACGGCAGCGATAAGAGAAAGTACGAGTAGGTACCTACATCTTGGTGGAAAAGAAAAAGAATACTCACTTCTTCTTCTTTCTGTGCCTCTTTCCATTATTTGGATCCTGGGTTGTCTCGTTGGTCAACTGGGCCTGTTTCAAGTCCTTCGATATGGTGGACCACCACGTAGCGAGCGGGCGACCTCTGCCTCTCTTGTTGTCCGGTAGTGCGAGGGTTTTCTTCACGACATGATCTTCGTCGCGTCTCATGACGGCGATGGGGGCGACCTTGTAGCTTCTTAGAAAAAGAATACTCACTACCAGTTAGTATTCAAAGTCAAAGTTATTTATTATTAAATTTGGGCTTAGTACATAAACAACATGAACGTCGTACAATACAATGATATTCGGAAAGAAAACCTCTGCCTTGAGAACGGGCGTGAAAAACTCGGCGAGGTATATTTTTTACCCACGACGGAACGGAGAAGGTATACCTATATGCGTTTAGGGTGAGAGGCTATTTGTTTGTTTGTGTACAATGTTCATATTTGTGATGCCACAAACAGACACACACACACACACATACACACAGACACGTCAAACTTATAACACCCCTCTTTTTTGTCAGGGGTTAAAAAATTCTACATAATTATCGGATCAGCAGAGTACCGTTCTGAGCGCGCGTTAGAACAATCCAAATGTAATTTTTTCCATATACAATTTGACATTTAGATCTGACGCGCGTTCAATGCGTTAAGTGATCGACCTGCAGGTGATTTTTAGTATGGAAAAACAAGTTTCTGTCAAAAATTTCATTTTTGGTACAAGCTTTTATTGCTGACTGTACTTTTCTGCATACCATCATCAACTACTAATTGAGACAATTCTAACGAGCCCAAACTCGATGGGGTTGTGTCGTTTTATTGCGGAGTTCCTATGGCCACCTTCCAGCTCCAGTATCAGATGAGCTCCATGTCATCATAATATTGCATTAACATGCAATATGTCAGCTTAGTCGGAAACCGGGAAGTGGGTCAAATTAAACTTCCAAGATTTGATTACAGTCAGACAGACAACGGGACAGGTGAAACTAAATAAAAGATTGTAATGACAGTTGAGTTCACGTGAATCGGTTGAGAAATGCACCCTGTAGAGGAGAACAGCTGGAAAACCGGACAAAACATTTCGGCTCAAGCTAAACCAAACATTGTTAGCTCATTCAATAAATAATGCCGCATCCACACCGTCCTCGCTCCCGCGTAGTGCGCAAGCGACATGACGGATATGGCGATCTGTCTCGCGCCAGAGACCCCTTACAAACGAAGACACTACACTGACCACGACTAGATCTTATCTCCGTGCAATAGGGCTCATAGTTCAGTCAGCTGTCGTCGGTACTGCAGCTTAAGATCGCGTAATGGAAGAGGAAATATGCCCGCTTAGTCATACAAAATTGAAAAAGTAGTAAATATATAATATGTATACAAAATTCATAATAAAATAATAATTTCATTTTAAACCATTTAATACAATTTATAATGTTTGTTCGTTGTATTCCTTTACGGAATACAACGATTTTGATAATAAAAGTTCCTTTAGTCGGCGCTCAAATATGTCGTTTGAGGTCTCATTTTTTATAGTGGCGGGTAGGTGCTCGTACATCGACGGGCCTGCCACGCGCGGGCTCCTGTCGAGCAGCGCGAGTCGCCGCGATACAGGCTGTATAAATCGCCCCGTCTGACGGGTGATTCTGCCAGGCATATTAAATCGCTCAAATAAGTGAATGTTTCGACGCGTGAACATAATTACTTCAAATACGTATAGTGAATAATGAGTCATCATATTGTACTGTTTGAAGAGTTCTCTACACGAGTGCCTCGAATTTACCCCTGCCAATATACGTAGGGCTCGTTTTTGTAGTTTGAATACTCTATCAGAGTTTGTTGAGTTCCCGTACAAAATAATACCGTAGGACATTAGTGAATAGAAGTATGCATAGTAGATCTGAAGTAGTGCGTCACATGAGAGTGCTGTCGCGAAGCCACTTCTGGCCGCGAATGAGAACCTATAGCACTCAAGCTAAGACACCCGTATTCGCATATATGCAACTATAAACATACCCTTACAACTTGCGGAATCCTTTATATATCTGACATAGGGGCTGCCGCCTCGTGCGTGCCAGCTCCCTATGACGTGTGGGGACTTTCGTCCCCGAGAATGTCCTCCAACCTCCCCTTATAGACATCCCTTACCACCATTGATACTGTCCCAATTCACACACTATTGTTCCAGTTACCCGGGTGCACCCTTGACTGATGATGATATGGCCTGAAGCCGAGACTACCGAACTACCCTGTTGTTACACTTGTAACTAATCCTCTAACACTAAAGAACTCCACAAATAAGAACTGTGTTGTGTGTCCTACAGGTCACGTACATGCGCGACCTGTAGGAAAACCTTATTCATCTACATAATATACCAATACGCATCCCAAAGAGAATGAGGCCTGTGGACGCACATAAATACATCGCATCATAAACAATCATCGTCCGATCTGTGAAAGCACATGAACACACGTGTAAATGATACCAAATCGTTACAATATCATAGGACGCATCGAAAGTGATTATGGAAAGAGCTCACCCTGGTTTTCCTCCAAATCAACCACTACAAACCGCACTTAACTGTTCGTTCCCAATATAGCTGTTAGAAACTCTGACAGCCCGCCTACCCGTCAACCTTGTTATAAAAATGATTCCTTGTCGGTGTTGCTACATAAGATAAATCGGCTGTTTGAGACATAATTATAAACACCAATGTAAATACTATCGTGAATCATGACCATTCACGACAAGTGCTGTATTTGCACTGCGTAAAATAAAGCCAATTGGCTTTAGTTTACGCAGTGCAAATACAGCACTGCCCGCCCAACCTTTCACACAAATTGTCTACATGTTCTCTCCACTTCAGCCTGGCATCAATAGTAAATCCGAGGAACTTGCAAGAGTCACAGTGGGGTATCGGACCCTGTACTAGTGGAATGTGTGTAGTGTTCCCGGCTGCGAACAACATCACGTTGGATTTTGACACATTGAGTATTGGCCGTTTGCCGAGAACCACTCGTGAAGTTGGGTACACGTTTTTGTTACCTTTTGCTCAAGTTGTGAGTACGTGTGAGCGGTTACTATAACGGTGGTGTCATCAGCAAACAACACCATAGTACCTTCGGGTACAGAGGAAGGGAGGTCATTGACAAAAATTTAAAACAAGGTATTTCCAAGCGAAGAGCCCTGTGGAATTCCATACTCGAGTACACCCGCCTCAGATTTTAAGATTTTGCCCTCCATTTTGCCCTCAACCGTCTGCCGCCTATTTTGTAGAAACGATGTGAGTAATCTTTGAGTGTTTTCCATTATTCCATAATGCCCTATCTTTTTTAATAACAACTCATGATTAATCACATCGAACGCTTTCGAAAGGTGTAACGTTACACGTACATATTTACATAAATAAACCTTAATTCTAGCTACTTACTTAATTAAAAATAACATATACAACTCATTACAACACTACACACCAAAACACATGTTTAAACTATCCTAAATATAAGTTATAAACTCATCAACACGCTAAACTGTTTAAATATGTCGCGGCATTGATTTGACGTTCGATCACTCATAGCTTCATTCGCACATGAACGAATGCATGTGAGACGCACGTGATCTGCGCGGGCACTCGTCATCGCGCGAGGCCGCTCATTTTTTCATTAGCCAAAATATATTGAGTAGAACGCACGTCACCTAGACTCGATCTCTGCTACGGTCCGCTGCACGGAACCGTAATCGGTGTTCTGGTGTCGTCCCTACACGTTCCTCGACTAAACAGTAATCACTGTGGTGTTTTTTTTAAAGTGTTAATAGTGTACCCCAAATTGGGTAAGTGGTTATATTTTGTTTGCAAGTAGCTTAGAACCTTTAGTGCTGATTCATTGCTTAATTAGTTTAACTTGCTACTAGTTCACAATAATTTTAACTGCAAATCTCTTATATCGTATCTACATACAAACTTGCTCATAACTAGTACTTATTTAAAGTTGCTATTCATCGTGCGTGTCACTTTAATCCACCCGCATTTTTAAAAATAAAATATAATATCATCTAATTTAACTGTTTGTCAAATCAACTCCATTTAAATGTAATCTCCGCATCTGAATTGTGAACATCCACGGCATCACAACTACTTAAGTACTTTCCCACATGCCGTTGGTGCTCACAGGAATAAATGGACCGTTCGTAATGCCTTTTTTTGATGGCACGTTCCAGGGTCCAAGGTCCAGAGTGACATTTTTTTCGGCTGAATGTTTGCCGCCTGCCTGCGCTTGCTTCTGGCCATTTGTGCAAGACAGTGGAGCAGTTTTCCGGCTGGCGCTGAACTCAGCGCCGACAAGAAATTCCTCCGCCAACCTACCCGGCGCACCACAGGGGAGTACTTCGGCTACAGGGAATCAGCGGAATCCGATTTTACGTGTATTCGCACGAACCTACGTATTTATACCACACAAATTTCTGAACTAGCCTGCTGAGTTTTTATATTATATTTTTGACCGTTTTTTCTGACTTCTCATTTTAAACCTTTTAATATAGTATAAACTTAAAGGAGTCAGAACTGAGCAAGGCGGGTCAAAGGTCGCAGAATACCCCTGCAGCCTTTTGTTTCGCATCCAACGCCGTTGTTACGCAATCGTATATCTGATATGCAGCTGTTGTGGTAAATCTATTTTTTCGATAGGCAAACTGTCTGTCCGTCAGTAAGTTGTTTGTCTCAAGATGGTGCATTAAGGAGTTTGACACAATGGATTCAATAATCTTAGAGATATTTGGCACGATAGTGATAGGTCTATATGATATATATGATAGGTATAAATGAAACAACACCGCATTGAATAAATATATATAAAACAAAACTATGAAGAAGAATATTCCAAAAAAAAAACTATAGAATAAAGTTATAAAAAAAAATATCAATAAACACAATAAATTTTTCGTTGTCGACTGGGCTGGCAGGCGGCGCCGGCGGCTGGATCCTGAACAAAAGAACAACCGATATAGCGATCGTGTATATAGGGAACTTGCATAGAAAGAAAACAAATTACGATCACGATTCACATTGTATGTATTGGTTAAATTCAGTCTTATTAAATAGACGATGTAACTCACATGTTACCCGGCTGACATGCAAAATGGAAGAGGGAGCATCGACAAGATTTGTCTAGAGTCATAGACTTTATATAATCATAGCGTATATAGACTATCGTCACTTAAGGCATATATACACTATCCAACATTTATGACATTGACAATAAAGTCCTGTACAGATATTTATGTACGGATGTTAAATTGTTAATACCCCTGACCTGACTGTACTTATCTATACATATATGATATAATAAAGCTGAAGAGGGTCGAAAGTCTGTACTTGGAAGATATTCGAAAAAAAATTGGCTAGGGATACTTAGAATCGATAACAGAACACGTTCCAACAGTTTTTAGAATTTTTGTCTGTTTGTCTGTTTATCTGTTTGTCTGTTTATGTGACCGCGCATCACGTGAAAACGGCTAAACCGATTAAGATGAAATTTAGTATAGAGATAGTTTGAGTCCTGGGGAAAGACTTAGGGTAGTTTTTATCCTGGAAATCAACCCCTAAGGAGATTTAGTATGAGAAATTTGTATGGAGCTGCTTAAACCGCTGCACAGATTTAGATGAAATTTGGTATATGATTAGTTAGAGTCCCATAAAAGGTTAAAGGATAGGTTTCATCCCGAAAATCTTCCCTTTAGGGGGTAAAATGGGGGGGTGAAAAATTGGATGTAACCCATTTTGATGAAATTTGGTTTAGAGGTAATTTAAGTTATGGGGAAGGACATTGGATAGTTTTTATTCCGGAAATCTTTCCCTGAGGGGGTGAAATGGGGGGTTAAATTTTGGATGGACTCCGTTTAGATCAAATTTGGTATAAATATACTTTGAGTCCCAGAGGATGACAATAGATAGTTTGAATCCCGAAAATCATCCCCCAAGGGGATGAAATAGGGATGAAAATGTGGATAAATCCCATTTAGTTCAAATTTGGTATAGAGATAGAAGGAGTCCCAGGGAAGGAAAATGCATAGTTTTTATCCTAAATCATCTCTTGAGTGGGTTAAATGAGGGGTGAAAATTTGAATAGAACCGATTTAGATGAAATTTGGTATGGAAATAGTTCAGAGTCCTGGGGAAGGACTTAACATAATTTTAATCCAGAAATCATCTCCTAAGGGGGTGAAATGGGGTATGAAAATTTGGATGGATCCCATTTACGGTATAGCGAGTTAGAGTCTTGGAGAAGGACATAGGATAGTTTACTCCTGAAAATCATCCCATAAGGGGGTGTAATTGGGGTTGAAAATTTGTTTGTGACCCATTTTGATGAAATTTGGTTGAAAGATAGTTTGAGTCCCGGAATATGACAACGGATAGTTTTAATCCCGAAAATCATCCCCTCAGGTATAAAATAGGGGGTAAAAATTTGGATAAAACCCATTTAGATGAAATTTGGTAAATAGATAGAAGGAGTCCTAGGGAAGGACAATGCATAGTTTTTATCCCAAAAAATCATTTCCTGAGGTGGTGAAATGAGGGTTGAAGATTTCGATAGAACCCATTTAGATGAAATTTGGTATAGAGAAGAACTTAGTTTTTTTTTTTATTCCGGAACACATAAAAGGAGGAAATCATCCCCTAAGGGGGGGTTGAACCCATTTACGGCAAAGCGGTAGATAAGGAAGGACATAGGATAGTTTTATCCCGAAAATCATCCCCTAAGGGGGTGTAAATTGGGGGTGGAAGTTTGTTTATGACACATTTTGATAACATTTAGTTGAAAGATAGTTTGAGTCCTGGAAAAGGACAAATAATAGTTTTTATTCCAGAAATCATCCCCTAAGGGGGTGAAATGGGGGTGAAAATTTGGATGTAGCCCATTTAGATGATATTCGGTATAGAGATAGTTTGAGTCCTGGAGAATAACAACGGATAGTTTTTATCCTGAAAATCATCCTCTAAGGAGGTGCAATAGGGGGTGAAAATTTGGATGGAACCCATTTACGGTATAGCGGTAGTTGGGAGTCCTGGGGAATGGAACATTACATAAGTAAATATATGTATGTGACGTTCCAAGGGTAAAGGTACCTTATGGCGGCCTTAGTTTTGAAGATTTTTTCTAAAACGGGGTAAAAAAGACGTTTTATTATGGCTATTTTGAAAACTATTAGATGGACCATTTTGCTGAAGTATTTTTATTTTTAATATAAAATTTTTAAATTACAAGTCAGTTAATTTAATCCTATGGTTTAGTAGAAAAGGTCCTTACGGCCGTGTGATATGAAAATATGCAAAATAATACTGAAAAAAGCTTACATGCATCTAAACCCTTTCCTTCATACAATCCATACTTATATTACAAATGCGAAAGTAACTCCGTCGGTCTGTTACCTTTTCATGCTTAAACCGCTGAACCGCTTGAGATGAAATGTGGTATACTTTGTATTCTGGGGCCTTCCCAATGAGTCCTTACTAAAGATAGTTTTTATCTGGAAATTCATCACCTAAGGGGGTGAAAAGGGGGGAGAAAGTTACGATATAAACGAGTTCCGCGCGGACGAAGTCGCGGGCAAAAGCTAGTGTTAAATACTTACAGTGGCGACGGCGGCGCCGAGCCGGTGGCTCGTCCTCATCGGGGACGGGCAGCGGGCGACGAACGGCCCGCGGCGGCGCCGAGCCGGTGGCTCGTCCTCATCGGGGACGGGCAGCGGGCGACGAACGGCCCGCGGCGGCGCCGAGCCGGTGGCTCGTCCTCATCGGGGACGGGCAGCGGGCGTCGAACGGCCCGCGGCGGCGCCGAGCCGGTGGCTCGTCCTCATCGGGGACGGGCAGCGGGCGACGAACGGCCCGCGGCGGCGCCGAGCCGGTGGCTCGTCCTCATCGGGGACGGGCAGCGGGCGACGAACGGCCCGCGGCGGCGCCGAGCCGGTGGCTCGTCCTCATCGGGGACGGGCAGCGGGCGACGAACGGCCCGCGGCGGCGCCGAGCCGGTGGCTCGTCCTCATCGGGGACGGGCAGCGGGCGTCGAACGGCCCGCGGCGGCGCCGAGCCGGTGGCTCGTCCTCATCGGAGACGGGCAGCGGGCGACGAACGGCCCGCGGCGGCGCCGAGCCGGTGGCTCGTCCTCATCGGGGACGGGCAGCGGGCGACGAACGGCCCGCGGCGGCGCCGAGCCGGTGGCTCGTCCTCATCGGGGACGGGCAGCGGGCGACGAACGGCCCGCGGCGGCGCCGAGCCGGTGGCTCGTCCTCATCGGGGACGGGCAGCGGGCGACGAACGGCCCGCGGCGGCGCCGAGCCGGTGGCTCGTCCTCATCGGGGACGGGCAGCGGGCGACGAACGGCCCGCGGCGGCGCCGAGCCGGTGGCTCGTCCTCATCGGGGACGGGCAGCGGGCGACGAACGGCCCGCGGCGGCGCCGAGCCGGTGGCTCGTCCTCATCGGGGACGGGCAGCGGGCGACGAACGGCCCGCGGCGGCGCCGAGCCGGTGGCTCGTCCTCATCGGGGACGGGCAGCGGGCGACGAACGGCCCGCGGCGGCGCCGAGCCGGTGGCTCGTCCTCATCGGGGACGGGCAGCGGGCGACGAACGGCCCGCGGCGGCGCGAGGTCGCCCTCCGCCGCCCGCTGCTCCGCCCTATGGATTGCTGCCGCCTGTCGCCTTCGCATACAAGCGTCAGCTCCTAGAAAATATGGTTACAAACGTCAGACATCGGTTAATTCTGGCTCCAGTTCAGTCCACTATTTGTGTCACAGCATCACGGCATTCAGCCATAAAAAAATGTTATTTAAGGAGTTTTAAAATCAATTGGTAATTAAATTCAATTTCTTTATTTCGGACATACATTTTGGCAGATTTGTTGAAGTGATTGAAAACGTGACAGGCAGGACGTTTGATATGTACCTACTCGAAGTCGAGTGAATAACAGAACACGTTCCAACAGTTTTTAAATTTTTTGCATGTTTATATATAAACAACAACAACATATAATAATATATATGTTAATCTGTTTGTCTTTTTATGTGACAGCGCATCACGTGAAAACGGCTGAACGGATTTTGATGCAAACTTTACTAATCTGTCGAGAAAATCCCCCGCCAGGTTTATCCTTATACTATTAAACGAGCAATATGTATAGAAAATCTTTTCATAAAACTCGTCAAACTTATTACGCGGCATAAGGGCCATTGGACGCCATATTTTGCCCTTCATTATACAAAATTATAGTACTAGTGATACTTGTCCCGCCGAATTAATTAGTTAACATGTTTTTCACCCCTAGCGAGAATATACGTGTCCACTATGTAAATATGTAAGTATGTAAGTTGTCCGTCAAAATTTGCAAACTATTTTTCAGTCACTTTCCGTTATCCAATTGAGCTGAAATTTTGCAAGCATATGTATCTTATATATTTCTGACGCGTTAGTACGTCGTACGAAAGTAGGGGACAGGTATACGTCTCTGCTACCTATTTTAACCTTAGAGGCTTGGGGCTTACTTACTCTCGATGAGCGCAATTCTTTCCAATTCCGCGTGATCAATCGGTATATCTTTTCCGTGGGCTCTACTGTATTGGCGCGCCGCCTGTACGCGGCGCGCCGCCAACTCCACTTTTGCAGCCTCCATCCGGGCCTCTGCCCGCCGCAGTCTCAGTAGTTCCGCAATATCCATCTTAGGGGAAACTTAGTTATAAATAAAACGGGTCGGCTTTTCCGTGGGCTCTACTGTATTGGCGCGCCGCCTGTACGCGGCGCGCCGCCAACTCCACTTTTGCAGCCTCCATCCGGGCCTCTGCCCGCCGCAGTCTCAGTAGTTCCGCAATATCCATCTTAGGGGAAACTTAGTTATAAATAAAACGGGTCGGCATTTGTTATAAATAAAACGGGTCGGCTTTTCCGTGGGCTCTACTGTATTGGCGCGCCGCCTGTACGCGGCGCGCCGCCAACTCCACTTTTGCAGCCTCCATCCGGGCCTCTGCCCGCCGCAGTCTCAGTAGTTCCGCAATATCCATCTTAGGGGAAACTTAGTTATAAATAAAACGGGTCGGCATTTGAATTTCGCATTGTAGGGAGGAGGGGGGGGAGGGTGTCATTTTATAGGGGTTGCTCACCCCTTTCAAATGACACCCAATTTGTGTCTAGGAGACGCGTAGTTTTTTTTTTATACGTGTTTAAAATTTTATTTAGTAATTAAAATCAAAAATGGCCGAGATATTTGACCTCAAAGTTGGGAAGATATTAGGGCAGGTCGGTGTAGGTTACGACGACGAGCGAAGCGAGGAGGAGTGTTAGGTGTACCGCGACCCTAAGCGCGCGAGCCGAGCGAGCGAAGCGAGCGTGCCGCGGTAGCGGCCGGCGAAGCGCCAGAAACGACTTTTTTTTGAATTTATAGTTTTCTGAATATTAAAAAAAATTCTGCCCCCTTTGCTTTAGGCGGACCGTTGCCACACAGATAAACCGTTAATTTGGTTATTATTTTGTAGGTGGTACAACTGATTAAAGCTATAAATCATATATATAAAATATAATAAAATTATTTCATTTCTAAAGTATACAATTTTGAGTTTACCCACCCCCAAAAATGAATAATTTGGTCGTAAGTCCACTCATTTGGTTGTTTTATTGAACTTAACCTCAAAAAATAAAAAAAATATTTTTGTGGTAACTATTGATTTCCTAACTTTGGGGAGGGGTCAGGGGGGTTCCTACCCCCTCCCCCCTCCCTCCCCTCTCCCTACAATGCGAAATTCAAATGCAACCCCCAGTACACCCCAGTAGCAGCCAAATACTTTTGTAAAAATGTCTTGTCTTAATTTGGATTAGGTCACCACTTATCACTTATTTATCAGATTATCACTTTTTTATCTCGAATTCCTTTTTCAACTTGTGAATGATAAGACTAAATGTGTAAGTGAAGATTAAATGTTTTGATAGGAAGTATTACTACCTGATACCGAAATGTTTTTTTTTTTTTTTTTTTTTTTTTTTTTTTTTATGGCAATCGTCATTAGACATTCCTGCCAGCTTCACGTCAAAAATCGAACGATATGGAAAACGGTAATAAAGCCAAAAGTTGAAAGTAAAAAAAGGAAAAGGAGTATAATCGAGTTACAATTTTAGCTTATTAGTTGTTAAAAAGTTTGCAAGTAAACGAAAAATAGCGGGGTTAGGGTCCAAAAGAGAGGGCATATGGGTGGGGAAAGGGACTTTTTGGAAGATCAGACCAGAGTATAAATTAGTATGATTCAGGAGAGGGCAGCTCAGGAACAAGTGGTTCAGGCTGCCCTCGTCAAGACCACATTCACAAAGGGAGGAGTCCCGAATCCTCAGCCGGGCAAGGTGGACAGGAGAGTGGCAGTGACCTAGCCTCATGCGAATGATAGAGGAGGTGGCTTTTTTGCTCAGGACAATTTTCGAAAACCAGACTTTTCGACCGACATCCGGCTGCAACGCAGCTAATTTTGCGCCTTTGTTCCTACTTGAGACGTGCCACCGGGAATTCCAGCATTTAAATAAGTAATTCTTCGGGAGTGATAAGAGATCGAAACAGCAATTTTTAAAAAAAGGGAACTTGTCGCCACTGCAAACGGCATCCTTAGCTAGGCGATCCGCTGCCTCATTACCAGGGATACCAGAGTGGCTAGGGATCCAAGCCAGAATAACTTCATAGCCATTGAGGTAACAGTCATTAATTTTATTCTTAATCATAAATACAAGAGGGTTGTGAATTTTAGTCGAAAAGGGGTTAGAAATGAGCGATTCTAGAGCGCTTCGCGAGTCTGAGAAAACAATGGAGCGTTTAAGGCGAGCCATCAAGACGTATTCCAGGCATTTCAAGATACCTACGCACTCACCAGAAAAGACGGAAGACTCAGGAGGACATTTCACTTTCTGCACTATGCCGTATTGGGAATGAAACGTGCCAACTCCAACACAGCCAACTGGGGAAAGTTTGGAGGCGTCAGAGTACAGGGTATGCCAATTAGACCAGTCATTTCCAAGAATACCTTGTATCCTTTCTCTAGCGCAGACATCACCTTTTAAAATGTTAAAATCCAAAATAATTCGAGGTTGGAGAATTGTCACGTGATAGGGAAATTCAAACATTGGAAGATTTGGGGAGTGATAGGTTGGGTCCTTGATTAGCTGAAACCTTCGGAAGCTGGTAATCAAACATGGAGGGGATTTGTTAACCCAGTACGGGGAACTGCGAAAGAGAAGATTGAGATCCGTAATTTTGGGAAAAATAGGATGAACCGAAAATTGGAAGGTACGGAATAGATAGCGATCTGAGAGGAACTGCCGACGTAAATCAAGGGGAGGTTCTAAGCATTCAACCCGAAGAGCGTTTAATGGACTTGATCTCATGGCGCCAGAAACAACGCGGAGTGCCTTGGACTGGATTCGTACGAGGTTCCGTAAAGCAGCCTGGTTAGCAGGTTCCAGTAAGAATGTTCCATAATCTAGGACACTTCTAACTATAGCGTTATATAGTAACTTTAGAGCAAAGGGGTGGGCACCCCACCACACACCCGCTAAACTTCTGAGTATATTGAGATTTCGTTCGCACTTGGCCTCGATGTATTCGCAGTGAGCTAGCCCCGATAATTTACTATCAAGAACCAGACCTAAAAACTTAAAGTGAGGTTTAACAGGAATATAGTGACCACTAAGCGAAATATTGACAGGAGGGAGAGTTTTTTTCCTGGAGAAAATGACAATATTACTTTTGGAGGGAGATAAATCGAATCCATGATGGGAAAGCCAATTATTTATAGACTTTAGAGACAGTTTAATGCGCTCAGCTGCCTTGGAAATGGAAGAGTTTGAGGAATATATTAGAACATCATCTGCGTATTGCAAAATGCTAGACTGCTCACGGGCGGAGCACAAGTCAGCAGTGTAGATATTAAATAGTAACGGGCTAAGGACAGACCCTTGTGGTAAGCCCTTCCAAATCGATCGGGTTGGAGCAGTGTCCCTATCATTACCTCGGAGAGTGATTGATCGATCCGAAAGTATTCTAATTATGAGGTTACTCAGTCTCGGTGGAGAGTTAATCTGACGGAGTTTGTCCGAGAGGATGGGTAATTGTACATTGTCATAAGCAGCCTTAACATCTAAAAAGGCAGCCACGACCGATTTCCCGCTGGAGAAGGCAATACGTATGTCAGTCGTGAAAATACCCAAACTGTCTATAGTGCTTCTACCTTTTCTGAAGCCAAACTGGTGAGAGGGGAGAAGATTATTACTCTCCACAAACCACTCCAATCGGTTCTTTATTAGGTGTTCCATTGTTTTCAACAAGACGGACGAAAGAGCTATAGGGCGATATGAAGATGGATCGGCGGGATCTTTGTTTGGTTTCAGAATGGGAATTATTAGTTGGGACTTCCATAGCCGTGGAATGATACCGGAGACGAATATAACATTGGCAAGTTCCAGATAATACGAAAGGAAAGAGTCGCACGAATTACAAAGAAAAGAATAAGGGATACCATCATGGCCTGGGGTAGAGTCCTTGACTTTGCTAAGGACAATTTTAAGCTCTACCAGGGAGAAAGGTTCATCAAGGGGATCAAGGGAACTTAAGCAATAGCCCGGGTTGGACTCTGCAGAGGTTGGGGTATACTGAGGCGCAAGGGAGTCCATAAAAGAATCCGCCCACTCCCGGGAAGGAGGGTGAGCACGGGAAGAAGACTGTTTACATCCTCTATATTTCCTGATGTTGCCCCAGAGGAAACGGGCCGGGGTGGAAGGGGAAATGGATGAACAGAAGGACACCCAGCCTTCTCTCTTCTTTGACTGTAATAGCAGCTTGGTTTCAGCGATGCATTTACTGAGCTGGATATAATTGTCCTGACAAATATTATGGCGATATTCAATTTCGCACTGTTTCCTGTGCTTAATTGCAGCCGTACATTCAGGATCCCACCAAGGAGGGGAAGGGATTCTGTCCGACGCGGTTTTTTTAAACGGAAATACCAGTTCGGCACATTGGATAATACCCCTGGAAAAAGACTCGGCGCATTCATCGATGTGATCGGCTGAAATCGGAGGTAACGATGAGCTAATATTAATCAGTTCGGATTTATACTCATCCCAGTCAGCATTTAGTAAGGAAAATTTAAGGAGGGGGAGGTTAGGAGACCGGGAGTAAAAGGAATTAGGTGACCGAAGAGAAGTAAGTAAGATAGGGAAATGATCACTCCCAAAAGAGGAGTTGAGAGTTTCCCACGAGAGAAGAGGAGCTAGGTTAGGGGAACACAACGAAATATCCACTGCACTAGGCGACTCACTAGGGCGAGAACGTCTAGTAGGAGAGCCGGAGTTGAGGATACATAGATTGAGGGAGTCAAGTATTTCGAGGAGGTCGTTTCCACGAGAGTCTGACTTTCCACACCCCCACACGCGGCTATGACAGTTAAGATCTCCAAGGATTAGAAGAGGAGAAGGGAGGGACTGTAAAATAGAAGACAATTGAGATAGGATTAATTTAGAAGGGTGAGGGATATATACTGAGACAAAAGTGCAGTTATCAACACGGGCTGCTACAATATTGAAGTCACTGGGAGGAGGAATAGTTATTGAGGAGAATAGAAGGGAATTTTTAATAAATAGAGCACAACCACCAAAGCCGTTAGGTCTGGCATCGCAAATGAGCGCAAAGCCAGGGATTCTAAAGTTATGACTCGGTTTGAGCCATAGCTCTGATATTGACAAAATTGAAAGTTTGTACTTGTTTATTAAATAAATTAGATCAGATTTTTTATTACTAATGCTCCTACTGTTCCATTGGAGGGTTGTTTGGGCCATGATTCAGCGAAGAAATGAGAGTTGAAAGGAGAGGGGCAACGTGGGACAACAGGTTTACCTCAGCGTGAGACGAGGAAAATAATTTTGACACGGCAGAGAGAAGTTTGAGAACGATGGAAAGGATATTTTCCGAAGCAAGAGGATTATTGAGCGCCGTACCAGTTACTGATGAGAGGGGATTGTCGCTAGAGAGGGCCATGTGAGCTTTCCTGTCGTAGCCGTATCGGGGCGGAGGAGGGGGTCGTGGACTGCTAAAAATAGTTTTTTTGTATGAATTGAGCTTATTGGGGGGAGGTGGGGTGGATACTGCGTTCGCAAAAGACTTATTAACAGTCGGATATAGTTTATCAGCCTCAGAATAGGAAATGTTTTCCTCGGCCATGGTTTGCTTGATATTTGTCTGGCGGAGGAACTCAGGACAAGACTTGCTGGTAGCTAGATGGGTTCCTTCCCCTTTACAATTTACGCAGTTAAGAGACTCCACCTCACAAGAGTCTCCGAAGTGCTCTCCACCACAACGGAAACAGCGAGGGGACGATCTACATTTCTCCTTAATGTGGCCAAACCTGCAACAGCGGAAGCATTGGATCGTCGGGAATGTATAAAGATCTACTTTGAATGAGTTGTAGCAAGCGTACACTCTTGACGGAAGAACCTGACCGTCGAAGGAAAGGACAACAGTCTCTGAAGGGAGCCATTTGAAAGAGCCGTCCTGTCTGTTGGTTTTTTTAAAATTGAGACGACGCGACTTGGTAACGCGTCCACAGCCCACAGGGACTTTTACGTTGTTAATGATATGATGATGATGATGTTGTGAAGGGACGCCTGGCCGGAAACAGGCGGGCAGTCGACCGCTTGTCGCAGTCATTCAGCCCATTTCCCTCAGTTCGGAGCCTCAGGTTACTGTCCCGGCGGCGTTCCCACTTCCAACTCTTCAATTCTTCTTGTTTTCCTGCAGAACAGAAGGACATCTTTAAGGTCGATATCCCTCAATTCCTTCTCCTCTAACATATCTTTACCGAATGTGTTAAACCGCGGTGCCGCGTACATAACACATTCCGCTAGTACATGCTTGCTTGTTTCCTCCTGCCCACAGTGTGGGCAAGTAGCGTCGTTACTTATACCTATTATCTTTAAGTGTCTATTCAGAGTATTGTGACCGGTTATGATACCAGTCAGCAGTTTCAGATTGCTCTTACCCAGTTTCAGCAGATACCTGGTCCTTTTGTGATTAGTGCCTCCTATCATCATCTTTGTCTGTCTGCATCCAGATGCATCCCTCCATTCTTTTTCCCCATCCAGTTCTTTTAGCTTATCTATGACCCCCTTTGTAACTTGAGCCGAAAAGGGAAGGACCGGTTCTGGGCCTTCAAACTCCCTTCCCGCACCTTCCCTGGCCAACTCATCTGCCTTCTCATTGCCCGCTATTCCCTGATGTCCTGGCACCCACGCCACCGTCACACCTGGGTTTTCTCCTATCTTATTAAGCTCTTCCTTGCATTCTTTCACTAAGGCGGATGTTACCGTTGCCTTTCGTAGCGCCTTCAATGCTGCCTGACTGTCCGTGTAAATCACTACCCTTCCAGTCAGTTGTTTTGTATCTCTTATAATCTGTGCGCATCTCGTTATCGCACACACTTCTGCTTGGAAAACGCTAGCATACCTCCCCAGTGAGATGGATACTCTCTCCCGCAGTTTGGGTATAACTATACCTGCCCCCGCTAGTCCTGTTGATTTCTTTCTTGATCCATCTGTGAAGCAGACTGTCATCGGGTGCACTACGTCTACCTTCCAGTTGTCTCTTTCACCTATGTGTATTCTATACTTCTTGTCAAATATCTCCTGCCTCTTTATGAGGTCGTTATTGGCTATCATCATATGTAGCTTTGATAGCGCTTCCTCCTGTATCAGCGCGTGTCTTTTGTCCACACAGCTTCCTCTCCATTCTTTACATGCTTTCATTCTGTACCACTGTTCCATGGCCCTTTTCTCCACTTCAATTCTCATTGTCTTGTTAATGATATCCTCAGGGGACCATTCAGTGGGAAGACCTTTAACAATGCCCACTCTGGTCACATTAAAAGATGGGATAAAAGACTTCAGTTTCTTGTTCGTGAGAGATTGAGAATCAAGAAAATCGTTCGCATCTTGAAAGGAGTGAAAGCTCACTGTAACCCTATTGCGCCCCAGCGCTTTCACAGACCCGTCAATAACATTGGGGAATTCCCGGTGGTGGCTTTGCAAAAATTGACCAAAAGATACGGGGTGTAGAGTGGCCCCAAGGGATTCGCTATCATATTGAACATGGACCGTGTATGGTCCGGGGTCGCTTTTTTCATAACGAGACCTTTCCGAGGACGCCACGGACGGAGTCATTTGTGGAGTTGATGCAGTTGTCGTCGGCGGAGAAGTCTGGAGATGGGCTGGAGGGGTCGCCTGGGACGGAGTATCCTGAAACCCAGAGCGCTGACCAAGGGCCAGCTCCGAGTCTTGAGAGTCTTGCCGAACGGGCTGAGCGAGTGGTAAGCCAGAAAATGAATTTTGTAATAGTATTTCAGTACTCAGGCTATCTACCACTGACCTTTCCCCTGCGCCGGATTGAGAGCGGGAGCGGGAGCGGGAATTTGAGCGAGATCGTGTCTTCTTTGCTGAGGTTTTGACATTAACAGGAATACCAGATCGGGGCTTCTGCATTAGGTTTTGTCTACGCTTGCGTGCAGTAAGGTCACGTAGGTCACCATCACAGATGGTTACGAATGCTCCTGGGGAAGTAGGAGACCGAACCGACCCCCCCGGGTCCCCAGGGGACTCGTCCCCCATTAAAAGTTAGTTAAAGGTCGTCCTTACGGAAACGGAATAAGTAGGAAAACAAATAAGGATATGCTACTCGAATCCAGGTAAAATTTGCAAAGATTGCTCTGCTTTCAACTGCTAAAATAAAATTAATTTTTTGCCGCGATTGACGTTCCGCTGACACCTCAAACTCTCCCTCAAAGGTCCAAAAATTACTTCTACCGAAATGTTGTTTACACTGAGAATGTGCTGAGAATGAAAATTCCTAGTTCAGATGAATGATTGTGACAACGGGAACTGTCAATTTTAAAACGTTCGCTTCCAAATGTCATGTTTATTTTATTTTACCGACGTAGTGTTTATATTTTCTTTGACTACCAGTACCTAATAATGCACCTAGCTGACTCGTGGTTTATCATTTGATTTAAGCCGCAAAATATTAATTTCAAACTTTGTAGCCAAGCTGAGTATATAACAAAGTACTTTGTGCAAATGCAAACTGAGGTAAATAAAATAAATGTAAACCGTATGAACCATGAACCGTATCGTATGTCAACTGTGCTACGTTCCATCTCTCGTAATGTTCGTATAAGTATCTGAAAGAATGTCAAGATTATCAAGTAAACCTTTTTTTTTTAATGGTTAATTTATGTAGTAAGATTCGGTTAATTTAAATAATCAGCAATAATGTAACTTATGCAACTTATAGCAA
This sequence comes from Epinotia brunnichana, assembly GCA_963854355.1. Classification (NCBI taxonomy): domain Eukaryota; kingdom Metazoa; phylum Arthropoda; class Insecta; order Lepidoptera; family Tortricidae; genus Epinotia; species Epinotia brunnichana. Next base: position 17,097,091 of record OY977956.1, read on the forward strand.
TAAGATAATACCTACTTGCAAGAGTTTGTGATTGATCTAAAATCTTCTTACGTGGAAAGAAATGCTGTCAAATGTCAGCTCATTGTCAGCTGTCCATGTGAATGTCAAAAGACGTCATCGAAATCAGTGTAAAAAGTAAGCAAACTAAATAATTGCAAAACAATGTTTTCAGTAAAAGCTTGATTTTTAAATCTCTTTCGAAAATGGATGAAGGAAATTCCATCATTTATGGTCTGGAACACCAGGTAATTCAATTCATATTCGATCAGGCAGTTTCCTTGAGCTCCAAAAGTTAGAGCGTTTCTTTATTGAACTAAGTCAGTATAATGCTTATTTACTTGACTATTTTTACATTTACTAGGCAGACTAGAGTCAACATTATAGTTTTTAGTTTACGCTGACTGAAATTAACGTAAAACGGCGGTGTTATTCCGACAGACGCGAGCGTTGTCGCCACAGTATGGCGAGAGCGACGCCATTCGTTTCCTCATCGGCACGCAAAGCCTGAAGCCCGGGACTAACCAGGTGCACGTCGTTGAGCTGGAGGAGGACACGGGAGCCCTGCACACTAAGGTATGAGGTTTGTGTTGTGATGGCAAGAAGGTTTTTAACAGGCATAGTGGAAGTGTACACAGTGGCTGGGGGGGCACTTCCTAGGCTAGGCTAGCTCCTCTCCTTTAACTACAGACCCCCACTTCCGCAGCCGCTAGTTTTTAACCCAATATTGATCACTTGGATGTAGCTAAGGTGCATCCAAATCATGCAATGAAAATGAATTTTGTGGCAAAGTTAATAAACTTTCTAGTCTGCGTTTTTATTTATTTCGCCATGTCTTTGCTAAATATAGTCCATGGTTTTGTTAATAAAACTAATGATAATGGGGACAATCTTACACAAATCTAATGATAATATACATAAAAGATATAAATACATAGAAACAAAATATTTATTACACAAATTTTTGCCCTTAGCTGGATTTGTTTGAACCCCAGGATGGTCAGCTTCATAGGGGGAAGGCATTGGTTGGGCTTGTACAGTCGCCATCAAATAATCGGAGCAGCCAAAGGGCTCAAAAATATCTGAACATGTCTCTAATGCCTCGACAATAGAGACGTGTCGTGTTCAGATACTTGTGAGCACTTTGGCCACTCCGATATATCTGAGGGTGGTATTCCAATATAAATGTATTTGCGTCTCACAGTCTACTCTTTGTCCAGTCCTCTTGAACAAGTGCAATACCACCCTGATGGCGACTCCAAGGTCTGGCGACTAGGTCCAAGGCTAAAAACTGGTCATCATAAACTCGAAAGTTTATATTATTCATTTAAAATAATAAGTTTCTGTCAAAAATTTCATTTTTGGTACAAGCTTTTATAGCCGACTGTACTTTTCTGCATACCATCATCAACTACTCATTGAGACGATTCTAATGAGCCCAAACTCAATGGGGTTGTGTCGTTTTATTGTGGAGTTCCTATGGCCACCGTCCAGCTCCAGCATCAGATCAGCTCCAAGTCATCATAATATTGCATTGTCATGTGATATACATATGCATGCAAAATTTCAGCTCAATTGGATAACGGGAAGTGACTGAAAAATCGATTGCAAATTTTGACGGACAACTTACATATTTACATACTTACATACAAACAGTGCAAGTTAATATAAAGCTTGTAAAACGTACTAATGCTCTGGATAAGGTTCCTTTTCTAAACCATATGTTTATTAAATTATTCAGGTGTTTAAACATGAGATAGGCGAGATCTGGCAACTCCGGTGCTCGCCACACGACGCTGCAACACTGCTGACGGTGCACAATGCATATGATCCCGTGGCATGTCAGTGCGCCATGGGAGTCTCCGTCTATAAGCTGCCTACTGTTGAGGTAACCATATATGCTTTGCATAGAATACCTTAACACATCAAGCAAATCTATATATGATCAATTGATCACAGAATATAGGATACTAGCTTCTGCCCGCGACTCTGTCCGAGTGGAACTCATTTATATTGTAGCTCCATCCAAACTTTCACCCCTATTTACTTCCCTTAGGGGATGATTTCCGGGATAAATACTATCCTATGTCCTTCCCCGTGGCCTTTAACTATTTCAGTTCCAAATTTCATTAAAATCGATTCAGCGGTTTAAGCGTGAAGAGGCACATAGAGGCAGGAGGTGGGTGTATACACTTAGATCACAATAGATCAGCTATGGTCGCAATTATATTATAATATTAGTATAGATGGATCGAGTCCTATATCAGTCCTGGATCGAGTACATGTTTAAAAAAAAAAATTACATCATATTTAGCCTAGTAGTGCAATATATATGTCACCGTTAGATTGTGAAAACCGTCAGTTTATAATCTTACCCGTTATATTGTAAACTGACGGAATATTGTGAACTGCCAAAATAATTCATAATTTTACGCATTCATTTTCGTTAGTTTATAAACTAACAATGTCATATCGTCAAATTGTGAACTGAATCCAATTTTCCTGATTCGGAACGCAACCTGTGCGCTGTTTGGTTGAGCGAATTATTCCATTACATCAGTTTCCACTTACGTCAGAACATGATTGTTTTTTTTGTTATTCACACATTTTTGCCATTTATTTCGGCATCCAGCAGTGTCGACGGAGCCCCGCTGCGCGGGGCTCCTATTTCTAGGCGCTTTGCCCTTCGGGCAACTGAAGAAACCTAACTAACCTAACCTACCTAGTCTTTGTGTACGTTCCGTAGCAAGCCGATTCGATCTCAGTTCACAATTTGACGATTCGACATTGAAAGTTTATAAACTAACGAAAAATATTGCGTTAAATTGTGAACGGTTTTGGCAGTTCACAATATTCCGTCAGTTTACAATATAACGGGTAAGATTATAAACTGACGGTGTTCACAATCTAACGGTGACATATATATATATATATATCTATTGCACTACTAGGCGTAGGCTATTTGGCAGTAATAAAGTCCTGCACTAGAAATCTATTGCAAAATAAATAAATAGGCTTTTCTACTGTAGCAATTTTCTTTCCGAACCGGTAGTAGTTTATCGACATTCATAGGTGCATGTCATCCTCCTAGCGTTATTCCCGGTTGTGCCCCTACATCTCTTCAATTTTGTATGAGATCGCTCACACGACGCCGGTAGTGTTGGGGGGCCATAAAAGAGCCCGGGGTCCGCTTTGACACCTAATCCCAAGATTTGGCATAGGCACTCATTTTACGAAAGCGACTGTAGGTCAAAAATCAGAATCAATTATTTATTCTGCAAATAGGCCACAAGGGCACTTTTACATGTCAAATGGTATTCTACAATATAATATTAATAATATTACACAATAATCATTTAAAAATTGCATGTAATATGCCTAAATTGAAGAATAAATCAATTTCACTTTGAGGCCTCCTCCAATGCACACAACTGGGAAACAACGCTAGCAGGATGGTCATGTTGATACTATTGAAAAATCTGTGATGATTAAGTAAATGTCACTATTATAATTCTGCAGTGTGATAAGAGATAAGTGTGGAATGGATGGAGATATAGTCACGAAAATTGGGAATGGTATGTTAAAAAGGTTTGGGCATGTAGAAAGGATGGATGAAAGAAGATTAACGAAGAGTGGAAGGGCAAGTTGGAAAAGGAAGACTTAGGCGAACTTTCTCCAATCAAATTGGAGAAATCTTACAAAAAGGCCAGATCAAAAGTACCCTAAACCGACGAGCATGTATGAGAAATGTTATGAAAGTGAGTGAAGCGAAAGTGGTTTCTCAGGATCGTAGCAAATGGAGATCCGTGATCTCTGCCTACACCGCTCTGGGAAAGAGGTGTGATTATGTGTATGTATGTGTGTATGTAATAATTTTACACTGTTTTGTAGCTATAATAATTGTTTGTAACAGGTAATACCCAAGGACCTGGATGATCTCAGTGCGCTGCAGAGCAGGAATGCTGAAGATCTCGTGCACTTGCAGACCATTACACCTGAGGTCAGTGCCTTTAGTTACCATCATTCATGTTTACCTTTACTGGTTTATCCCTATTCCCGATTTAAAGACCGTCATTAGTACATTGTTGAACGAGGGGCGCAAGTGAAATATTGCGAACAAGAGTCTATCAGAAGCCCGACGCCGAAGGAAATTGTTTTTATTGTACGTATTTTTTTTTAATTATAACTAAACAAACTTTTAGCCTTGACTTCGTCCGCGTATACCTGTTAGTCACCTTAAACGTATTTGGGACATTCCACGAGCTGTCTCGGACTAACCCGTGTATGTTTCAGTCTATAGAGTCATCTTTGCAATTTTAATTGGAGTATTATAATTCTGACCAAAAATTGACTCTATTGTCGCAAAAAAGAAACTCCAAGACTTACTAATTTTCTGAAAATAAGTGTTCGTACGGGACAACGGTGGACTTTTCCGTGGAATGCTCCATTTAATGTTGAACGCCTCAAAAATCTAAGAGCAAAAATATGCTATTACTGCTATTAGACATGAGCATGACAGCCGGCACAGGCGCCGCATCAATTATCACACTTAATTCCATAATACCTCTTTTCATCCCTTTAACGGTCCTTCTCAGGCTCTCAAAACTACCTCCATACCTAATTTAATTGAAAAGGTACAACAGAGTAACTTTCGCATTTATAATAAATATCATATTAAGTATGGATATGGATTTATGTATTTTAATGGAAATACGCCACTGATAATCAGTATGCTTGTAATAGTCTTAATTATGCATATCAGTGAACGACATTATATTATATTAAAAAGGTCGTATCGCCATACTAACCTTTACATCCTTTTCCATAGTGAAAACAGTTTTTCAGCAATTACTCGAAAACCTTTAAACCGATCTTTTTCAAAACACTTTTCGGTGAAAGTATTTAATAAGCACTATGTCCATGATTTTTTTTTAATTTTTGACTTCCACCGTTCGAAAGTTAGAGGGGGGGGGGGGCACAATTTTCGTGCCTTTCGTGGCGATTATCTCCGAGTATATTCACATAATCAAAAAAAGTGCTGAGTTACCTTATAGTTATTTTAAAAGACCTATCGTTTCATGTGCCACATATGGACTTAGTGTGTTTTTTTTTTGATATGGAGTTACAAGTATGGAGTGCCCCCGTAAAAAGTTTTTTTTTGTAATTTCATTGCATAACTATAAAGCGGCCATCAAAATACACCTTTACTCCAAATTTCATTCAAATGCAACTTATAGTTTTCGAGTAAAGTGCCTGTGACATACGGACAGACGGACGGACGGACATGACGAAACTATAAGGGTTCCGTTTTTGCCATTTTGGCTACGGAACCCTAAAAATCTGTATAACCCGGTCAATTTTAAGAATGAGCCGAGTCCATAAATGCACCTTGCTGCAAGGTGCCAACGTGTCTTAATCGGAATATAACCATAAAACACAAGTGCCGTAATGGTTTAAAACACGCTGGTTTATTACCCTAAATGGATTATGAGCCTAAATGTGGCACAATAAGAGGCACGTTACGAGCAAATGTGTTGAAAATAGTACATTGTTTAACGAGGGGCGTAAGAGTAATATTGCAAACGAGAGTCTATCAGAAGCCCGACACCGGAGGCGGAGGGCTTTTGATGACTCGAGTTTGCAATATTCTTACGCCCGTGTTATACACAATGTTTTTCATCACATTTGCGAGGAAATAAATAACTACAAAAGACATAAAAATCTAAGTTTCATACAACCGCACCAATCAAAAATTAACGAAATTGACAACTTCACATACAGATTTGCGAGTGGAGGGCGAGGGGGCGGGGCGTGGCGCCCCATGGCCTGCTAGATTTTTTTCAACCAATCACAGAGAAGAATTCTTGTGACGCGCGGCCAACTAGATTTGCCAACCAATTTACCAATTTGTTTGATTTGTTTTTAACCAATCAGATCACACACAAGCTCATAACTCCCTCGGGAGTTATAAATCCATAACTCCCGCGGGAAGTAAATCGACTATAGCTGCTCTATAATATAAACTTGCCTATAATACACCCTTTACGAGCAAGTGTGATGAAAAGAAAATATATAAACGTGTCCTCTCTCGTCTGCGATACGAGATTTACGAGAATCGAGGAACTGCTTTATAAGTTTATAACGACACTCGCTGGTATTAACGAGGTCGTTTACAAAAATAGCACCTACTTAAAAATTGTATTTCTTCAGCTACAAGTTATCCTTACTTATACTTATACAATCTAGGGGAACACAACGATAGCGCGTTGTATAATGCGTGCAGCGCCATCTAGTGGGGAACTGGATATTTAGGAACTATATTGTGGAGACTTTATTCCACGAAGTACCCTGAGAACTTTACGGTTTCGCTCTATGAAAACACAACAATATATCGATTTCAGCCATATTTTCACACCAAAATATAGGTTGGGTAATTTGACTAAATATTTATTAATAATCCACCTAAATTTAATACCGATAAGGTAAAAAATAATGAAAGTAATCTTCATAAATTCCGTAAAAATCAGGCGAAAATGGTATAAACTTTCTTTACTTTATAATTGACTACGTCTACTTATATACGTTCTTTGGGATACGCGCATAATCCACTTATTTTTGTTAATGAATAAACCTTTCTTTGGGCCATATGCAATTCAATATTATCTCAAGGTCGTAAATATTTAATTAAAATGCCGTTATTTCCTGATGCATATATTTTTGGGTTCAGGTAGTAAGTCTCCAAATTTGTGTACTCAAACATGTTTTCATTATAAAAATACTGATAGCATTTTTGCTTGCGGGTTAATTTTGTTTTCTAACTTCCGGTCCATAGAATTATTCATTTCAATAGTAAAAGTTGTTTAAAATATCATATAAAAGCCGTATACAAATAATTAGCCTGATATTGAATTATTTCCAAAAAAAACAGTAATACTCGGCACAAATGGAAAATAGGCAACTCGCAATTATTGGTCGAATCTGAACGATGCCAATTTGAAAATAGTCGACATGGAAAACTGTCCAGCCTGTATAATGGCTACAAGTAAAATTGACGTACTTGATATAGGTCGAAAGACATACGTCCACATGGAATAACGAACATTCCAAATATATGGCCAATCGGAAATGCGTCATACCTGAGGTGTCCGTACCAGTTCCGTACGAATTAGAGTAGAGTATGTTTTGTTTTCAAAATCGAACGATGCAAAACATTCGTTTTACATCGTTGCATTAGCAACTCTTTTCCAATTTAGAATGGTCTGCATATTATTAAATTCCTTTTGTCCTACATGTGTGTCAGTGGTACACCAAAGCGACATTGTAGGTCTACATTGGCAGTTGTCTGGATTTACGTGTCCACGATCGAGTCGGACTCGCGCACGAAGGGTTCCGTAACATTATCATTAAAAATATTTATTTTATTCTGTTTTTAGTATTTGTTGTTATAGCGGCAACAGAAATTTTTTTTTTTTTTTTTTTTTTTTTTTTAAATTGAGAAACAAACAGTCTTAAAAAACACATAAGTAACTTAGCTATGGCTATGTGAGTAATGCTATAATAGACCTATAGTTTCATAAATGTTTACAAAGTTACAAGTTATATTAAAAATTGGAAAATATGTTTAATATAATACCAAATGTCATAAATATATAAATATATATATACATATATGTGTTGTAAATACACTTATGACAGTTAAGTATATTTTACAACTTAGTTACACCATTATACAATGCAAAAAAAGAAAGAAAAAGTTAATGAAAAGGTTAAGGTAACTGCGTTTTAACATTCTTAGATTAAAGAAAAAACTAATCTTTTAAATATACTATATGAGTTGCCAAACAAATCTGCGTCCATACATTTTTCATTATACAGTTTACATGCGCGCTTAATATATGAATGCTGTGCGTATTTAGTTCTGCTGCTTGCAATACTAAATAAGGCCTTCTTGCGACAACTTCGTTCTAATCTACGGGGAACATGAAAAAATATATTATGTAATAGTTCAGGGGCATCAACTAGATTATTCATAATTTTGAACAGATAAAGTAAATCGGTACAAGTGCGTCTGAGTGAAAGGGGTTGGATATGGAGTCTTGTGGATGATAAGGCGTAATCTTCATAGTTACCACCTGTTCGGAATTCCATACATCATCTGTGAAAATTTCAACTGAACTATCACGGTGTCAGTGAGATACAGCCTGGTGACAGACAGACGGACGGACGGACAGCGGAGTCTTAGTAATAGGGTCGCGTTTTACTCTTTGAGTACGGAACCCTAAAAAGCAATTTTACTCGCATTTGAATCCGCATTCCGGCATTAAGTATAATGGGATTCTGTGGGACCACGCTCTGGCAGAATTTAATGATAAAATAACCATTTTACAAGTCATTTGTTAAATTCATAATACACCCAATATTTTGGGGTTTTAAACATGCAACATATAATAAAATAACCAAAGGTTCTATTTTACCTATGCAGCGATATTTTTTCCAAATAAATTTCTCGGTCCCCGTTACTATATACGAAAGATTGAAAGCTCCCTAAATCCACAGAAACCCGAGGAGGAGGTCCGCTGCGCAGAATGGCACTCCACCGACCCTAACCGCGTGGGCGTCGTGTACGAGTCCCACATGTGCGTGCGGGACCTCGAGTCGGGCGCCACGGCGGCGCGCGCGGCGCCCGACGCGCGCGCGCGCCCCAAGCTCACCGGGGGGAAGTGGAGCCCGCACCAGCACGCGCTGGTTAGTGAACACTTGTACGAGTCCCACATGTGCGCGCGGGACCTCGAGGCGGGCGCCACGGCGGCGCGCGCGGCGCCCGACGCGCGCGCGCGCCCCAAGCTCACCGGGGGGAAGTGGAGCCCGCACCAGCACGCGCTGGTTAGTGAACACTTGTACGAGTCCCACATGTGCGCGCGGGACCTCGAGGCGGGCGCCACGGCGGCGCGCGCGGCGCCCGACGCGCGCGCGCGCCTCAAGCTCACCGGGGGGAAGTGGATCCCGCACCAGCACGCGCTGGTTAGTGAACACTTGTACGAGTCCCACATGTGCGCGCGGGACCTCGAGGCGGGCGCCACGGCGGCGCGCGCGGCGCCCGACGCGCGCGCGCCTCAAGCTCACCGGGGGGAAGTGGATCCCGCACCAGCACGCGCTGGTTAGTGAACACTTGTACGAGTCCCACATGTGCGCGCGGGACCTCGAGGCGGGCGCCACGGCGGCGCGCGCGGCGCCCGACGCGCGCGCGCGCCTCAAGCTCACCGGGGGGAAGTGGATCCCGCACCAGCACGCGCTGGTTAGTGAACACTTGTACGAGTCCCACATGTGCGCGCGGGACCTCGAGGCGGGCGCCACGGCGGCGCGCGCGGCGCCCGACGCGCGCGCGCCTCAAGCTCACCGGGGGGAAGTGGATCCCGCACCAGCACGCGCTGGTTAGTGAACACTTGTACGAGTCCCACATGTGCGCGCGGGACCTCGAGGCGGGCGCCACGGCGGCGCGCGCGGCGCCCGACGCGCGCGCGCGCCTCAAGCTCACCGGGGGGAAGTGGAGCCCGCACCAGCACGCGCTGGTTAGTGAACACTTGTACGAGTCCCACATGTGCGTGCGGGACCTCGAGGCGGGCGCCACGGCGGCGGGCGCCGCGCGCCCCAAGCTCACCGGGGGGAAGTGGAGCCCGCACCAGCACGCGCTGGTTAGTGAACACTTGTACGAGTCCCACATGTGCGCGCGGGACCTCGAGGCGGGCGCCACGGCGGCGCGCGCGGCGCCCGACGCGCGCGCGCGCCTCAAGCTCACCGGGGGGAAGTGGATCCCGCACCAGCACGCGCTGGTTAGTGAACACTTGTACGAGTCCCACATGTGCGCGCGGGACCTCGAGGCGGGCGCCACGGCGGCGCGCGCGGCGCCCGACGCGCGCGCGCCTCAAGCTCACCGGGGGGAAGTGGATCCCGCACCAGCACGCGCTGGTTAGTGAACACTTGTACGAGTCCCACATGTGCGCGCGGGACCTCGAGGCGGGCGCCACGGCGGCGCGCGCGGCGCCCGACGCGCGCGCGCGCCTCAAGCTCACCGGGGGGAAGTGGAGCCCGCACCAGCACGCGCTGGTTAGTGAACACTTGTACGAGTCCCACATGTGCGTGCGGGACCTCGAGGCGGGCGCCACGGCGGCGCGCGCGGCGCCCGACGCGCGCGCGCGCCTCAAGCTCACCGGGGGGAAGTGGAGCCCGCACCAGCACGCGCTGGTTAATGAACACTTGTACGAGTCCCACATGTGCGCGCGGGACCTCGAGGCGGGCGCCACGGCGGCGCGCGCGGCGCCCGACGCGCGCGCGCGCCTCAAGCTCACCGGGGGGAAGTGGAGCCCGCACCAGCACGCGCTGGTTAGTGAACACTTGTACGAGTCTCACATGTGCGCGCGGGACCTCGAGGCGGGCGCCACGGCGGCGCGCGCGCGCCCCAAGCTCACCGGGGGGAAGTGGAGCCCGTGCTACGTGTAAGCGGGTGTGAGTATAATTAAAACAATACTAGTAATAATTATACAACATTTATTGCCGCTTAATCGCCGCGAGCACACGAGTAGAAAGGTCGTAGGGTATGGGTACTAAGCCGTCTGATTAAAACTCCCGGTACTGAAGGGGTATTGCCGCCACCACGCTAGTACTCCCCTGGTCCTGGAAGCAGCCGCTGCAGGAGGATGACTGATGAGCTGAGGGAGGTCAGCTATAGGGATCGGTGGACGTGGCCTTCATCCGGTGCCCTGGAATTTACGTCCGACGTGTGAGGAAAATTCAATTAACGTCTCCGATGACTGTGACGGCACTGCAGCATTAAGCAGAAGCACAGGAAGCAGTACTGCGTGATGGTGAAGATGATGGCTTGGTAATGTGCGGGTGTCACAGTCAGAGCGGAGTTTACATAATTAAATGGTATTTATTTCTTTATTATGAGTTTCTTTATCAAATCACAAATAATTAAATGAAATGCACTAGGTACGAAATGGCTGTGAAGCCATAGGGATTAGGCGTGTTTCTAAGCGGCAAAGCAACAAAGGAAAAAATAACATCTTAACATAGAAAAAACCGTTAGACACACCATTTGAATTTACCTGCCTTTAAAAACACAATACACGTTTAACACTTACCCAATGGGGTTTAAATCACTTGCACAATACTTAAGTGTGGAAACTGATGGTTCCTTGGGCATACAGAAGCCCGATTTAAAATAACTGCGCAAAATGTACTTCTCGCCGGCTACGCGCGAAGTCGCTGCTCTAAGGCAAACGAACGTGCGCCGGCATCGGAAGCAAATTATGTCTGGCCATGCTATGCGAACTTAGAACTTAATGCAAATCCAGTTTCTTATTGAAAACAGTGCCACCTTCTTGATAGCTGGCGAACTCTCTGAAGCTCTAGCGATTGCTAGGCTAGGCTGTCAAGGTATTTCAAAATTCGCCGTATTGTCACAAGGCATCAGTAGCCTAGGGGTACAGACGGTGGTATTTGGAGTCGATAATCCGGGGTTCGATCCAATTTCAATTTCAATTTCAATTTATTTATTGCATTATCACATTACAAAATATAGATCCCTACGACTGACGCACTTTTTGTATGTTTTGTACATTCAAAGAAAAGTTGTAACTACCGCAGAAGAGATGGCGCCTGTATACGCAAGCATTAAATGCCTTCTCAATTTGGTCGAGTTGCCTGTCTATCTCAGTATGTATATTGTAGTCTTTGTGTCTGGCGAGAGGCAGCCGATCTAAGGCGAGCGCCGCCTGCGGGGCGCGCGGAACGAGGGTCCGCTAGTCGACCGACCGTTACTTCCTAACAAAGGCGATGGCATTCCAGTACAGTCGTCGTGGGAAAAATGCGACAACTACGATTTATAACTAATATCAATTTATAGTAGCAAGTAGTTATATTATTTAAGTTGTTGTAAGTGTTAATAACTAAGAATTATGTGTTTGTGTAAAAATTATTGTATATATTTAATGTAATGCTAGGTTACGTAACGCTTTACGTTACACCCGCACCAGCACGCGCTGGTTAGTGAACACTTGTACGAGTCCCACATGTGCGCGCGGGACCTCGAGGCGGGCGCCACGGCGGCGCGCGCGGCGCCCGACGCGCGCGCGCGCCTCAAGCTCACCGGGGGGAATTGGAGCCCGCACCAGCACGCGCTGGTTAGTGAACACTTGTACGAGTCCCACATGTGCGCGCGGGACCTCGAGGCGGGCGGCGCGCGCGGCGCCCGACGCGCGCGCGCGCCTCAAGCTCACCGGGGGGAAGTGGAGCCCGCACCAGCACGCGCTGGTTAGTGAACACTTGTACGAGTCCCACATGTGCCTGCGGGACCTCGACGCGGGCGCCACGGCGGCGCGCGCGGCGCCCGACGTGACTTTGAGTGGAGCATGCACTGGTTAGACGCTCGTGATGATTGGCCGATAGATGGCGCTGTTACATGCGCTGAATCGCGCTATCGAAATTTTTGGGGTGGTTCATATAAATCCATTCTCCTACTAAACTAGATACACGTTCGGTAGACTTAAATGCCAAAAGTGTTTCGCCACGTGTTGTTTCTGTCCGTATTACTCCGTATGACCCGTTTGTCACAGCATTTTATTATACTCACAAGCTATAGCGATAAGGTGCATGGTATATATGAATGAAATTTGGAATATAGGTAAGAGGTGGATTTTGTAAGCTACTAAATAGACTGCATGCTATTAACTTTCTACAGGTAAAAAAATAACAATATAGGCCGGCTCGTGGCACATCAAAGATATTGAAAATAAGTATGTCTTTTAGCATTTCTTTATTATTAAGTGTATACTCGTATGTATTTATTCGATGCGGAGATAATCGCTCGCGTGCCGAAAGTCACAAAAATGTTGTCCCACTCATACTTTAATAGTACATTATGATACAAGTGTGCTAAGTTGGTCATTACACACGAGTCGGTTTTTAAGCCTGAGCCGAAGGCGAAGGCTTAATGGAGACGAGAAGTGTAATGACCAATGCTCACGTGTTTCATACGACGTTTTTCAACACATTTGCGAGGAAAAAAAAAAAATTAAAATGTTAAAAGATATGTAATGAAAAGGCACTAGTGCGATAATGTAATGTAAAAGTCACGGCATGGGTAATATTCTGCATTATTTTGCTAATATTTAAAAAGATATGTAATGAAAAGGCACTAGTGCGATAATGTAATGTAAAAGGCACGGCATGGGTAATATTCTGCATTATCAGTGTAAATACGCTGTAATAAGACCTACTTTACGAGCAGGTGTGTTGAAAAAAGAGTTTATGACCTGAAAAGCAATATTATTTCAGTTCGCACTGCTCCAAGACACACACGTAAAGTGCTACGACACGCGCGCCGACGGCGGCAAGCCGGCGTGGAGCATCGAGAACGCGCACAGACAGCTGGCGCGGGACCTGGACTTCAACCCCAACAGGTAACAGGACAATCAGTGGACCGTTTCAACCACAACCTACAATTTTAAAAGTATAAACTGGCAACACAGGCACTCGACCAATAGCTGACGCCAGACGTCCGAACAAGGCGGGCGGCCGAGGAATCAAACAAAATTTAGTACGGTATAATGAGTTACCTTGGTTTGGCGGGACGCCGTGCTTCCGCCACTTATCCATTCGGGCCGGAATCACGCGGCGGACTGGATCACACCGATTTCGTTCGTCTGGCGGCTGCTGATAACGGCTAGCCACAGAATAATGAATAGTACCTAAAGGTACAGAAGGTCCACTGCCTCAATGACCTTAGCTGTCATTTTTTGGCAATAGACAATCATAGAGTGGGATAGGGTTGTCGACGGACCACATACAAAATTATAATTGTCTTAGTTACTATGTTGGTTATCGAAATAATCGTCCATTTTGGAAATAATAATATGATAATAATAGCATTACTTAAGTAAACAAATACATGAATACACATTAACTTCTTTCGTCATGTTAGCATAATGTTTTAAAATTTAAATTCGTATAATGATTTGCGATCAATGAAATTGTGTTGTTACACTTGTTACTACGTACAACGGAACGTATATAAATATATTATATATATATATATATATAGAAAAATAACGCCTAGAATGATAGTTTCATACGGCTGATGCGCCAAGCGTGAGGCATAAAATGGATCATGTAGTTGTGATAAACTCGTATTCACACGCGCCAATACGCAGACAAACGCACCAATTTTGTTCCACCGATCGGCGTACTACGCCATTTATGGCTGAGTTTTGGTGGCCTCACCGTTGCGCGTGAACTGCGTTTCTAGGCGTTATTATTCTAAGTATACAGGGTGTCCGGTAATTAATGGTCAACCTTCTAACCACGAATAGGGCACCATTGCCATTTACATCTTTACAAATAAAGATGTTGCTATAAATGTTCACTTTTAAACACCTTGTTTTGGTACAATTCGCTCTTCGAAAAGTGCGAATATCACGAAAACCAGGGGGCTTTTACTAAACCTTAAAGTCGATTTTCTGGACCAGTCTAAGGTGCCCTATTCGTGGTTAGAAGGTTGACCATTAATTACCGGACACCCTGTATATACGTAATGGGGAATGGATGAAAATTTTAGAAGTGCCTGATTTTTTTTTGGTGTTAGGAATAACCTTCCTTAACACCAGAAAAAAATTGCAGACTTTTCAGGTACGTCAATTATTTTTGAAAAATATAAACAGTTTCCTCACTTACGTTTTGGGTTTAGGACGGCGAATGAGACATTTTCCTTGATTTGTCTCATATTACAAAAAATATCCTAAAAATCCGTGGTAAACTGACATTGGCAATGATATTGACAGCTGCAGCAGCTATATTTGTCATTGCCAGGGTCAGATATTCAAAATATTTTTTGTAATATGAGACGAATCAAGGAAAGTTGCTCATTCGCCGTCCTAAACCCAAAACGTAAGTGAGGAAACTGTTTATATTTTTCAAAAATAATTGACGCACCAGAAAATTCTGCAATTTTTTTCTGGTGTTAAGGAAGGTTATTCCTAACACCAAAAAAAAATCAGGCACTTCTAAAATTTTCATCCATTCCCCATTGTATACGCTGCGGCATTGTGGCTATAAGTAGCTGGGAAAAGGTTTGATGATAGCGAGTTCCAGTCTTTAGCTGTCCTCGCGAGAAAACTGGAAGCTAAATCGTGCGAATCAGTGGTAAATCAACAACATAAGGGTACAACAACCCACGACCGCACCTAGTCCCAAGATTGAGAAATGGTGACGGTGGGTTTAATAGGGAACTTGTATCTTTTTATTTTATTACGAAAATCAAAAGTATGATCCAGAGGAATATCAACTGTAGCATTAAAACTGTTGAAGCTGTTTTGCATGCACACACATGCATCTATATCTATTGTATGTTTGCGAAACCCAGTCAGTCTTCAATAAATTATATTACAAGCAACACGTATTTATTTAATTCCAAAACTGCAAGATCAAAAAGCAACCTTATTACAATCACCATATGGTCCTTCGAACCGGATAACATAAAAGAAGTTGAATCGCTGCGAACTCCGAGAACAAAAGAACTGCATTCCTGAGCGATAAGAACCCGGCGCGGCGACCAGTTTTTTCATAGTGAACATTTGTGATCTAGTGCAGTTGTTATGAGCGTATTAGCGAGTTGAAATTTCAAGTTATAAAGTTATCTATTCGGAACATTAGAGTGCGATTAAACAACATTACGAAAGTGAACTTTATCGTTATCTAAATAAGAGACTAGTGTGAATTTTAGTATTACAAAATGTCAACAACGGAACAATTAGTTACAAGGTTAAAGGATACGGCAAGTATGCTACAAAGAACAGAAATAAATCTAAAAAAATGCCCTAAAGCACGGCTAACAAAAGGTTACCTTGAGACGCGATTAAACGGCATAGAACAATACTGGAATACATTACAAACCGTACATCAAGAGCTTTTAAAATGTACGCCAACGGAGAAAAGAAAGGACATACCTTATTTAGTGAATGAAGATTATTACACTTATGAAGACGTATACTTGGGTTTGAGTGGAGATATAAAAGACATGCTATCGTCGTTATCGAGTAGTCAATGCAATCATACAACAAATGCAACCGTTGCAGAGGAGAAAGTGAAATTGCCGCGCATCCAGCCACCTGTTTTCAGCGGCATTTATGAGGACTGGCCAACTTTTCAAGATTTATTTGAATCACTCATACATAACAACAGCTCATTAACCGACGTGATGAAGCTACATTTTTTAAAAAATAGTGTTAGTGGCGAAGCGCAAGCTTTACTAAAGAACATAAAAGTAACAGACAGTAATTACGAAGAAGCTTGGAAAACTTTGAAGAATCGTTACGGAAATAAGAGAATAATCGTTAATACAATTTTGAAAAGATTATTCTCGCAAAAAAAGATTTACACGCAAACGGCAAACCAAATTAAATCGTTATTAGACACAACTACAGAGTGTTTGAATAGTCTAACCAACCTTAAAGTGTCCGTATACTCCTGGGACCCGATGATAGTACATCTGGTTGTACTAAAACTCGACACAGAGACTCACAAGGATTGGGAAGAATATTCTTTCAAGAGCACACCGGACGATCTGCCAATGTGGTCGGAGTTAAAGACATTTCTTGAAACGAAATTTAGGACTTTGGAATTTATACAAAACACAACGCCGGCCGCTTCTTCAGCTTATAGGCAGACGACGCAGAAGAGCTTCCATACAACACCATCAGTACATTCTAGTGATCAGAACGGCTTCTATACAACGGCACCACCACCTTCAACAAGAATCAAATGCAACGACCACCATACACTGAGTCACTGCAAGGAATTTGCAAATATGGATAAATAAATGACAGAATTGATTACGTGAGAACAAAAAACTTATGTTACAACTGCTTGCTGGGTGGTCACCCCGTGTTCAAGTGCCGATTGCCAACATCGTGCCAAATTTGCCACAAACGTCATCACTCTTTATTACATCACGTCAAGAATGACAACATGAATATTCATGTAAGTCAGGTGGATGCAGACGCTGGTGAAGACAAACACACAAACATACAAAACGAAGAAGAAAGTTTAACTCTTGCCACTCACTTCACAACCAAAAGGTCAACTGCGTTATTGGCTACTGCGCTTGTTCCAGTACAAGATGAAATGGGGCAAGTGATCACACTACGCGCTTTGATCGACCAAGGATCGCAGGCTAACTTCATCACCGAGAGAGCCGTACAGTTAATGAAGTTGCAGAAGAAACCTGCCAGAGGTTCAGTCACAGGAGTTGGATCTACCAAAACTAC
The DNA here is from genome assembly GCA_963854355.1 of Epinotia brunnichana. Taxonomy (NCBI): domain Eukaryota; kingdom Metazoa; phylum Arthropoda; class Insecta; order Lepidoptera; family Tortricidae; genus Epinotia; species Epinotia brunnichana. The sequence goes on from OY977956.1 coordinate 17,114,409, forward strand.
TATCAATAGTGTAGTACAGTGTCAGCTTTTATCAAGATGCGACACTGATTTCAATCTGAGCATTGATGCATATGTTTTAGCTACGCAACTGACCACTGAGCTTCCGTCAAGAGTAATCCACAACCCTCATCACGCTTGGCAGCACATTGATGGCCTTAATCTGGCAGACCCGGGTTACTATCAACCAGGTAGAGTAGACATGCTTCTAGGCGTTGACGTTTATGCACATATTCTGAAGAATAACATAATCAAGGGTCCTCCAGGCTCTCCGTGTGCTCAAAATACAAGCCTAGGATGGATTCTGTTTGGAGACGTTGCAAGCAATTCCTCAGAAGAAGTTATTGTTATGCATCATAACCTCAGCTTAGAACTTCTGGTAAAAAATATGTGGGAACTGGAATCGACAGAGAAACCAGAACTTACAGCTGAAGAGAAACTGTGCAAAAACATTTATGCAAACACAACTACTAGAACAAAAGAAGGAAGATATGTAGTGAAACTGCCAATAAAAACAGAGAAAATAAAATCAACAGATGGAGAAACAAAGGGTATAGCACTGAGAAGATTCAAACAATTAGAACGAAAATTTGAGAAAAACGAAGAGTTCAAAACAGAATACACCAAAGTCATAGAAGAATATTCAACACTGAACCACATGGAAGAAATTCCGGATACTGAGATAGACAATCCATCAGTATACCTGCCACATCACGCAGTGGTCAGAAATGACAAGGATACATCTAGAGTAAGAATCGTTTTTGACGCTTCTTTAAAAGGCACTAATGATATCTCACTTAATGAAGAGTTACTGGTGGGTCCACAGCTCCAAGAAGACCTAAGAAACATAATCATGAGATGGCGCATGAAGAAAATCTGCTTCGTCGCGGACATACAGAAAATGTATCGCCAAATTTTGGTTACAAAAGAAGATTCAGATTTACAAAGAATTCTTTGGCGCAAGGATCTAGGAGATCCTATTAAGGAGTACCGCCTCCTTCGCGTCACATTTGGAACAGCATGTGCACCCTTCTTAGCTGTAAAAACGTTACAGAGAGTCGCAGAAGATGAAGGAACACATCACCCTGTTGCTGTCCAAACGATCAAAGAAGATTTCTACATGGATGATCTTATGTCGGGCCAAGACAGTGTAGAAGAGGCCATAGATGTTGCTAAACAAGTGGCCGATATAGTTAAAAAAGGAGGGTTTGACTTACAGAAATGGTCTTCTAACAGTCCCTAATTTCTGAACCAGTTCACAAGCGATGAAAGAAATAGTAATGTGAACATGGCCTTTAAACTTGATGGTACTGTACGTGCACTGGGTATATCTTGGAACATGGGTCAAGACTGCTTTCAATACAGCCTCGCACTGCCTCCGGCATCAGAATCGATTACAAAGAGGAACATATTAGCTGAAACACAGAAACTATTTGATCCATTAGGATGGTTGGCACCGAGCATAGTTCAGGCAAAAATGCTGATTCAAAAACTTTGGCTGCACCGATCCAGTTGGGATGAAGAAGTAGAACCTGAAATCAAAGAAGAGTGGTTAAACATACGTGACAATTTTGAACACCTAAAAAATGTGAAGATACCGAGATGGCTACACGCAACTAAAGAAAGATTAACCAAAACAACAATCCATGGATTTTCTGACGCATCAACTAAAGCCTATGCAGCTGTCGCCTACTTAAGGCGCTCTTATTAGACGATATTTAGGTATTTGCGGAGGTGAGGCAGACGGAGCGGGAGACGCGCGTCCCGCGCACCCCGCTAACGGCCTTATTCTGTTGGCATCCGTATTCGGCTCGTTTTTGCGGATCATACGATCAAATGTTTGTCTTCTTGAATAATTGTTTTATATTTCAAATCTTGGTTGGTTTGTGTAAGATTGTCCCCAAATATTTATTGTTTATTTATTTATTTAAATCAATTTTTTTAAGAAAATAAGGAATAATAGGTAGTTACAGTTCTTAAGTACATCGTAGTATGATGACATCAATTATGGACACTTACTTTCCAAAGATATGTTAGTACAGATTTCTTCATCATCAATCCACCTATCGTTTTCCCAGTTCCTATGTGGGTGCTTCCGTTTTCCAAATACGTAGAACTGATAAAATAATAGTACATCTTCACTTCCTAAGGGTGAACGTCACCAATTATGGATTGTACTAATATATTACAGGTTTTTTAAACCGAAATAAAATCGATTACTTCTATAGGTAAAGTTATAGCGCCGGTTAACACCCGCTTAAGAAACCATCAAAAATAATAAACAAATAGCTATGTTCATCTATTTATCTCCTGGCAAATTATATTATTACCATGTATGTCTTTCCCGCTCACGGGACAATGATGTCCCGGACCTTTGGGAGGCATGCGTGGGGCTAGGTACCTACAAAGTACCAACGGAGCCAACACGTAGAGGCCCTTTTGACAATTTAATGAAATGCAAGGAGTATTATTACCATAATTATTACCTTTGTTACATAAGTATGACTGACTGATCAAAATCTATATAATTAGACCACTGTTAGTCAGAAGAGCATTTTATTATACAGGGTGGTTATTTTAAGACCAGCAAGTTCTTCAGTACATGACTATGTCTATTAAAAAATGTAATTTGACCAAACATCATATAAAAATAACAAATTCAATTTGTCTCTTAAATACCTAAAAGTGTTATGTCACTGCGCTCGCGCGGCGCGTGCTGCCTACCATGCTACCTCGACCAGCGGCCACACCGCGATGGACCTTGATACTCTCAACAAGCCAACAAGATTAGGCTTATACTTGGCTCTATACTCCAGGCAAAATACGGTTTCAAAAATCATTAATTTATAATAGCGTTTTTTTGTATATTTCATTTTTAATCGAAGTAATTACTTCCGGTTGGAAAATTTGTTGGATTCTTGTGTAAAGCATCTTAGAATAACGATTAAAAATGAAATATACAAAAAAACGCTATTAATTATATAAATATAAATTAAGCTTTAATTGTCTTTTTTTGTTTGATTTATATTTAATTTTTTAAAGCAAATGTAAATTTAGGTAAAAGCCTCCTCGATCTCATGCCATTTTTTTCGGTCTTTAGCCAACTGCATCCAGCTAGGTCCGGCGACCTCAGTTATGTCATTGGTCCAACGTCTTCGTCGTCTACCTTTCCTTCTTTTGCCTTTCGGCCCTGACCAGTTTGTTGCTTCCAGTGCCCTTCTTTTCTCCTAATATCTGGCGATATATGGCTTTTACCCGAATGGGGTCCATATAAGAAAGAAAAAATGGCATAAATCTTTTAGATTTAGTAAATATGTACTAACACAAACAATATGGAATAAATAAAGCTTAAATAAATATATATATATAAACTAGCTGTTGCCCGCGACTTCGTCCACGTATAACATGTTATCGTCTAAATGTTTGTTTAAGAAATTTAAATGTTTGTTTAATAAAAAAAAACATTGAAATTAGTTTTGTACAGTCAGCATCAGATAGTTAGTAGCAGCCTAGGTAACCAAATATATCGCAACACGTCTTTGTTACTATAGGTGTAAGGATGTGTTACGATATATTTGGCTACTTTGGCTGCTACTAACTATATGACGCTGACTGTACCTAGTCTTTAAGTAAACAGTCTAAAACCGAAGTTACGAATCCCTTACTTTAAAAATGTCTTGCTCTCCATACAAACTAGAGGAACTGTATATCCTAGAAGTAGGTATTTTTGTCAAGACCAATCCAAGCATGTTCAGTAACGTTTCAGAAGGCCGCAGATTTCCGACACGTAAACAATACAAACAAAAATTGAAAACTTTGCAGGGTAGCAACAACACAGCGCTAATCAGATGCGAAATCTTGGGAACATTTTCATTTTCAATAAAATTCCAGACCGAATTAAACACTGGATATTAATAAATTTAAAAGACAATTGACTTCAGATTCAGATTCAGATTTGTTTATTATCATAATTTTACAATTGAAATCATAGTACAATGAATATACAGATAAAAATGTGTTAAAATTATAACTTGTCAGTTACAATAAAATACAATAGATGTGTACAGTTGTGTACAGAATTGTTATTATTTGTAAATAGTTTAATAATAATATTATAATAATTTCATAGCATAATGCTATTACATAAAATAGAGAAAGAAAACATAATACAAATATAAACGTCAAGCTTTTAAGATCTTGTTATTTAGTCATTTGAAAGAAATTCTTGTAAACTATACAGTGTTTTTTCAAGCAATAGTTGTTTTACATGGAAGCGAAAAGAGTTGTCGTTCGTTATGGTTTTAAGGTTTGAAGGTAGCCGGTTAAAAAGTATTTGTCCTATTAACTTCGGAAGTTTTGTGCCTATTCTAAGTCTGGGCGAGGTTGTTTTGAAGTGGATACTTCTTTGCTCGCGTTCTTGTATAGGGGTACAGTTCAAAATGTATCACGTACCTTCCGGATTAACTTTTTGTAGAGAAGCCTAATCTGATTTCAAATAATTGTTTGTTACATGTTTTAATCCTTCTTTATTTGCTATTAGTTGTTAATCACAAAATAATATTTAGTTTATGTGACGGGCATGAAAACTATGCTAAAATGACCGCCATTTTCAATGCCTCGCAAGTCAAACGAGCTACGTCAGTCAATGTTGCTATATATACCGATTTATCTGTGCTTATACAGATTTTAGTGAATTAATGCAGATATATATTTTACGGGGACAACCAACAAATAAGTATCCACTTAAACTTAATTAACGGTTGTATCTCGGACACAACCCGCTTCTTTTTAAGTTATTCGCATTTCTCATTGATCTCGAACTATTTTCACCTCTCCTTTGAAATTCATTTGGATAACGTTTAACATACATCAAAACTTCCAATATATAAGTTGAAACTGATGTTAAGATACTAAGTTTTCTTAAATGTTTGCGACACGTGTATCTGTCCTTTGCATAGGGAAGTACTCTAATTGCACGTTTCTGGATCTTTAGGATGCGCTCATAATCCGTACTGTTGCCCCAAAGCATTATCCCGTATGAAAGTTGAGAGTATATGTACGCATAATACAGCTCTTTTAAGCAACTTTCTGACACAAGTGGTCTTAACTGTCTTAGAGCATAGATCCCTCTTGCTAACTTACTGTATAATGTATCTATGTGATCTTTCCATGACATTATTGGATCAATCATTTCAATCAATAGATCAATATTTGATTGAAAAGTGTTATTATACCATTAAAGATTACTTAAACGACCCTACGACATAACATGATTCCATTCCAGACATTCCTTAGTTATAATATTCTTTAGTTATAGTATTTTTTGAGAGTTTTTGACATGTATTTGAAGTATTTAACACCAATCACTGTATTGCCATTTTTTTTTTAATTTTTATAAATATATTAGCTGGCTGAAATATTTTGTAAACCTACATTGTGGGTAATGCACAGAAGTCTTATATTTTGTATACCAACAATACTTGTAAAAGTTGTAACCTATGTTTAACAAAATAAATGTAATTGAATTGAAAGTACTTAATTTGTATTCTAATAAGTAATCTTTATGCAAAAATTTAAGTCTCTAGCTCTAAAAATAAAGTTTCCCCCATACAAACTTTGCACCCCTATTTACCCCCTTTAGGGGTGGAATTTCCAAAAATCCTTCTTAGCGTTGCCTACGTTGTAAAAGGTAGTTCTGGTGTAAATTTCAACTCTCTAGTCTTAGTAGTTTCGGCTGTGCGTTGATGAGTGAGTGAGTCATATCAATAACTCCATACCGACAAAAGGTATGTTCACTTAGATAACGTCACATTTATTTGCTTTAGTGGGCTTATTTTTAAAGGGGCGTGGCGGGGGAGGCTTTCTTGGTAGTTATTTGGAGAAACAGCGGTGGCAGAGTGAGTTCGAGATGTGAAACGGCATACTTTAGTGTTTTGTGATGGGTATCATGTGCACAAACAGCTGGCAAAGTTTTGCAGCTGTATAGGGGAACACCCTGTAGTACTTTGTACCCGACTGCCTCAGAAGGAAGTTTATATTTTTCGAGCGTATGTATCATCATATCAGCCGAAAGACGTCCACTGCTGGACATAGGCCTCCCCCAAAGAGTGCCACAATAGCGCGATCCATCCAGCGGACTCCCGCGACCTTTACCAGGTCATTAGTCCACCTTGTGGGGGGCCTAACCACGCCGCGCCTTCCGGTACGTGGTTGCCACTCGAGAACCTTTCCGCCCCAACAGCCATCGGTTCTACGTGCAATGTACCCCGCCCACTGATACTTAAATTTAGCGATTCGGAGGGCTATATCGGTTACCGTGATTCTGCTGCGGATAGCCTCATTTCTGATGCGATCGCGCAGAGAAACTCCCAGCATAGCCATCTCCATCGCCCTTTGAGTGACTTTGAGCCTTCTTATGAGGCCTATAGTAAGCGACCACGTTTCCGTTCCCGTTGTCATCACTGGCAACACACACTGGTCAAAGACTCTCGTCTTGAGACACTGCGGAATATTGGACGAAAAGATGTGCCGTAGCGTATGTATGCATGTATGTCTATGACGAAGATGAGGAAGGGCCGTGGCCTGCTGCTGGTGGAGTGGCAGGGTCTTTTTCCGCACTCGTTTTTAATAGAATCTACTAAACAGCAAGTAAATATACTTCAGTTCACCAACTCGTTTAGGACTTTAGTCTAGGTAGTCGCTATCCGGCGCAATAGCCCTAAATGCTTTTGATATATTTCTGTATGAATAAATAAATCTATTATTCGTACAGTCCATAATTGGTACCATTACCCCCCCAACCATGTGCTCGTGTCCGAATCCGATTTACACCCGACTACTTACTACCTAACAGTTCTAAATACGTATTCAGGATAACTGAAGATTTTTATTGACATCTTGTCAATATGCTCCAGCTACCTATTAATACGTTTTAGGTGCGGATGTAGAAACGCTTTAATGTAGTAAATATCGCATACCTTATATTTGTTATTCTATCATTTCGAATGTGTTCTCCAGCATGTATTAGCGTTTCCTATTCCTTTATATATTTTTATTTACCTTGATAACTCGAAATAATTGCTGCAAAAAGGCGTATTTGCGTGCCAGGTAAACATTCACAGGTCCGTCGTCGGCAGTGGCCACGGGCGTACTAAATTGTACTCGCCACCGCGCATGCATGACGCGGACACCCGGTTTTTCAGACAAATGACCAAATGTATTGAATTATCAAACATATTGAAATTCTAAGAAGCCGGTAGATAGATCTACCAAAAAGCTACATATCATAACAAATTTCATTGTAATATTCCAAATAACTTTTGAGATATTTCGAGTTTGGTGGTAAAAAAGCACTGTTTTGAAAGGCAAAATCTATCGAGGTTTTTGTAAGCAATCGTGATTTTACGAAGTACGAACATAGTCAATGAACTGAAGATATACATATCAAAAATTTGGATCTCTAGCAATAGTACAAGTATACTAATAATCGGTTTGGAAAAGGCACTTTTTCGATGCGCAGCTGCATACAGCGCCTTAAGAGTAGAAACGGAAGAAGGCGAAATCGAGACAATTATCATTGCTGCTAAGGCTCGTGTCGCTCCTGTCAAGCCGTTGTCCTTACCACGTTTAGAATTATGTGGAGCTACACTGCTGGCAAAGTTGCTGAAACAAATTAGAGAAGCCATGAGGATTCCTGAAAGTCTTGTGTTCGCATGGACTGACTCAACCATAGTTCTGTCATGGTTGAAAGGAGACCCTAATCGATGGCAAACGTTCGTGAGAAATCGCGTCGTGGCAATTCTGGATGACATCGGAGATAAGTGGTATCATGTTTCATCATCCTCGAACCCAGCTGATGTTGCATCTCGGGGGTCACCATTACCTGATCTTATTTCGCATAAATTGTGGTGGAATGGTCCGGAATGGCTTAGGTCACATGACATTGAATTTCATAAAACTGATACCACTACTGACCTAGAACTGAAACGCGATATCCAAGCTAACCTGAAGGTAAAAGAAGATGAGCTAACAATCACAGCTCAATTTGATGAATTTGACGATTTACACGATCTCATAAAAACAATCTCGTACTGTAGACGATTTCTATATTTCAAGAAAGTTATCCCTAATTCTCCATTTACCACTGGGGAGTTGGATAAATCGTTGAAGATTTGCATAAAATTAGTTCAACGGCAAGCATTCAACGACGACATAAACAGGTTACAGAAAAACAAACAAGTCAGACACGATAGTAAGTTGAAATCTTTGAACCCATACCTTGACGATGAAAATATACTCAGGGTGGGCGGTCGGCTTAAACATGCAAACATGAGCGAAGAAAGTAAGCACCCAATCATCCTGGACACTCAAAATCGACTTACCTTTTTACTTGTGGCTGACGCTCATCAAAGAACGCTTCATGGAGGACAGCAGTTGATGATGTGCTATATAAGGAATAAATACTGGATCCTAAGGTTGAAACAGAATGTCAGGTCCTACATCCACAAATGTCTTACATGTGCGCGACAATGTGCAACAGCTAAGAAGCAGTTAATGGGAGACCTGCCTAAAGAACGAGTTACACCAGCCCGCGCATTTCTGAATAGCGGCGTCGATTTTGCAGGTCCATATCAGACACTTATGTCAAAAGGCAGAGGAATAAGAACCACGAAATCATACATATGTATTTTCGTGTGTATGGTAACTAAAGCCATACACTTGGAACTAGTCGGAAATTTAACCTCTGAAGCCTTTATTGGAGCCTTTAATAGATTTGTTTCACGGCGAGGAAGGTGCGCGCATCTATGGAGTGACCAAGGGAGAAACTTCGTTGGTGCAAATAAAGAGGCCAATTTGGATTTCAATGCATTTAATGAGGCCAATTTGGATTTCAATGATGAGATAGCTACCAAGCTGGCAAAAGACGGAACTCAATGGCATTTTATACCAGTTTATAGTCCGAATTTTGGCGGATTGTGGGAAAGTGGGGTGAAGTCCGTCAAGTTCCACCTAAAACGAATTCTGAACTCACACCTCACGTTCGAGGAGTTGACAACTCTGCTTTGCGAAATAGAAGCATGCCTGAACTCTCGACCATATATGCCCGTAGATGACGATGTAAATACAGATCCGTTAACACCAGGACATTTTTTAAGAAGCACCGATAACTGTACCATCACCAACTTTCTCTGAAGTCAAAATAAACATTTTGTCTCGTTGGCAACTCTTGCAGAAATTGTTAAACGATTTTTGGCACAAATGGCAACAAGAATATTTATCTAGACTACAACAAAGAACAAAATGGACTAAGAAAGAACCAGAATTTGACGTTGGTCAAATTGTATTAATAAAAAATGTAAATTTGCCCCCTGGGAAGTGGTTGTTGGGCCGTATCTTAGAGAAACACCCTGGCGCCGACGGGTTAACACGAGTATACAGCGTAAAGAGTGGAGAAAACACTGTAAAACGTTCTGTAAGCAAGCTCTGTTCCTTTCCAATAGATATTAATCCTGAAAATAATTAAATAATCGGGTAATATAATAATATTATGTACAATGCTCTTTTAATTAAGAGTGTCGTATAAAATTATGTGTCATTCCAGATCTCTTTCCTATTTTGATGTTAATGCAAACCTGGTTAAGAATTCTATGATACAATCCTTGATAATAAATTTGATTGTATTCCTTTTATATGTAGTTAAGTTGATCTTTGCATGTTATATAATATTGATAAAAGGATAATCAATATCCTTTTGGTGGGCGGTATGTTGAAGCTGTTTTGCATGCACACACATGCATCTATATCTATTGTATGTTTGCGAAACCCAGTCAGTCTTCAATAAATTCTATTACAAGCAACACGTATTTCTTTAATTCCAAAACTGCAAGATCAAAAAGCAACCTTATTACAATCACCAAAAACTTTGTGTGTGTGCATTTGAAATCTGCACCCGCCGGCACCCCTCCGAAAACGCTTTATATTAAACGGGGTTATGATATGACGTCACAACTTATAAGGACTGTATCGGAAAGAAAGAAGACAACTTTAGGCATCTCTAAAAACTGGTAGGTACGTACATAAAATCGGCATGTTTTTTTAAAAATAACGAACTATATCCTTTTCTTTTCATTGCAACAAAAATAAATTACTACTTTTGTCAAACTGTCAACATGGGGCTGTGGCCTACTTACTACACTTACATATAATATTACACTTACACACAAATTACAATACATAATTACAATCACAATACATTACATTAATATATACAATTCATATTTACATACACATATACATAATAATATTTCAACCGCGTTACAAACATAATGCCTACCTATTGGTTGAGTGTCGATATATCGATAAACCTATCGACACGTAAACTAATCGACTTCTGGGTCGCACTAGCCGGGCGGCGTCACTGCGCCCGCGCCTCGAGAATGAGGTCAAATCAGTCACAGCCTACATGCGACACTGAACGCACGCTTGACGCTCTCGCCACCGGCTTACGCGGCTTTTACTGCTAATCATAAATATTGCTTGTTTTTCTACTTCCGTGCTTTCCTATAAACTGTACTTCTGCCTGTGAACTAATTCTGTGCTTGTGCTCGTGCCTCTTGCTCTTCTGTGCCTTCTGTTTTGGATTATGTGTTATGTGTACTTACTGGGATATTACAACGATAAAACTGTAAGTGCAGTGTTTTATTTATAACTACCCCGTAGGACACGTTATCTACCAAACTGGTGACCCCTTGAGAAACACAATGCCAAACGAGCAAAAATCCGAGGCCGACAAACAACCGCAGCCGGTTCCCGGCGCTAGTGGTGGGCACGTGTCGATAAGATCGGACGAGGTTTATAAGGTCGGCGTGCGAGTACCACCCTTCTGGCCTGAAGAGCCAGATATATGGTTCGCGCGAGTCGAAGGCCAATTCACCATATCCGGAATCACCAGCGACGCTACCAAGTTCAACTACGTGATTGGGCATCTAGACAACGATCACTCTAGAGCAGTAAAGGATGTGATCATCAATCCGCCCGCAACCAACAAATACGACAAGCTGAAGAGCGAACTCATAAAGAGACTTAGCGACTCCAAGGAGAAGCGGATTAAACAGCTGATGATGCATGAAGAGCTTGGAGACCGAAAACCATCGCAGTTCCTCCACCACCTCCAGGGACTCGCAGGTACCAGCGTCACGGACGAATTCATGAAGACGATGTGGATAAATCGTCTACCCCACGGCATCCAGACAGTCCTCGCAGGTCAGCCAGTAACCGCAGACCTGGAAGCTCTGGCAGACTTGGCAGACAGGGCAAATGACCTCGCATCATCTTCGCCGAGAGTAGCAGCAGTGAGCAATGCCGTTCCCACCTCCCTCATCACCGACCTCACACGAGAAGTGGCAGAGCTTCGTCGGGAATTCCAGAAGCTTAAGGCGTCAGGAAGGAACTCCAGATCCCGCACTTCATCGGCGCAGGGATCACGGAACAGGCGCAGTGCCTCCAGGCAGCGCTCACAGTCCAACTACAGGAAGTACCCCTTGTGCTGGTACCATAGCAAGTTCGGAGTGGAAGCCACCAAGTGTATCCGTCCCTGTGACTACACGGCGGAAAACCCAAGGGGCGGTCGGTAATGGCGGCGGACGATTGCCCCTCATCTTCAACTGGCCGCCTGTTCGTGACCGACCGGTCTTCGAAGGTGCAGTTTTTGGTCGACACCGGCAGCGACCTCTGTGTCTTCCCGCGGTCGGCACTACGCGAACGTCGTTCAAAGACAGACTATAATTTGTGTGCTGCCAACGGGTCCAGTATTGCCACATACGGCTATGTAACTTTAGATTTAGATTTTACCCTACGTAGAACCTTTACATGGCGTTTTGTAGTGGCTGACGTGACAAAGCCAATCATAGGTGTCGATTTTTTAAATTTTTACAACCTTGTTGTGGACTGTCGCAATAAGCGTTTAATCGATAACCTTACTTCCATTGCAGCTGTTGCTACGTCAGCCAATTGCCCAAATGTTTCGTCGGTGAAGGTGGTGACTGGTGCGACACGGTATCATGGGATCCTCAAGGACTTCCCCGAGATCACTCGACCGGCAGGTAGACAACACACTACACCACACAACACGGTACACCACTTACGAACGACACCAGGTCCCCCAGTTTTCTCTCCACCCCGTCGTTTGGCACCAGATAAACTTAAGATTGCCCAAAAAGAGTTCCAGTCTATGCTGTCCTGTGGAACAGCTAGACCTTCGGAGAGCTCCTGGGCATCTCCGCTTCATCTGGCACCAAAGAAGAATAATGGATGGCGTCCCTGTGGCGACTATCGTAAGCTGAATGCCCGAACAGTGCCCGACAGGTATCCGATCAAGCATATCCATGACTGCACCCACAATGTTGTAGATTGCAGCATCTTCAGCACATTGGATTTGGAGAAAGCTTATAATCAGATACCTGTCAGCCCAGTGGACATTCCGAAAACTGCGATCACAACTCCGTTTGGGTTGTATGAATTCCCTTTCATGACGTTCGGTCTTCGGAATGCTGGCCAAACCTTTCAGCGGTTTGTAGACGAGATAACCAGAGGGCTCGATTTCGTCTACACATACCTCGATGACTTTCTAATTTACTCTCATAGCGAAGCCGAGCACGAGGAACACCTGCGGACAGTCTTCCAAAGGCTGAAAGACTACGGCATGATGATCAACACAGCCAAGTGTGTCTTCGGCGAGAAGGAGGTAACTTTTTTAGGATACCAGATCTCGCAGAAGGGTTGCAAACCGCTCGACTCCAAGGTACAGGCTGTAAAAGATTTCCCAGCCCCCACCAACGTGCGACAACTGAGAGGTTTTATGGGTATGCTCAATTTTTATAGGAGATTTCTTCCTCGAGCAGCCCAAATTCAAGCCCCTCTCCACGCTTTGTTAACGGGATCCGCGAAAGGCAAGCAACCGATCACCCTGTCAGAAGACACATTAGCAGCATTTGAAGCCTGCAAGGAGAGCTTGGCCAATGCTGCTCTGCTGGCTCACCCTGACTGCTCAGCAAAGCTCGCTGTGGTGACTGATGCTTCTGATAAAGCCCTGGGAGCGGTTCTCCAGCAGTTCAAGGACGGTGCGTGGGAACCACTAGCGTTCTTCTCCAGGAAGCTCAATCCCTCGCAGACTAAGTACTCGCCCTACGACAGGGAGCTGCTTGCAATCTACGAGGCCATCAAATACTTTCGGCATATGCTCGAGGCCAGGCATTTTGTAGTCTATACTGACCATAAACCCATCAGTTTCGCTTTTCACGAACGAAAAAGTAACTGTTCACCAAGGCAGTATAGACACCTCGACTATATCTCCCAGTTCACGACGGACATCCGGCATATATCCGGGAAGGATAATGTTGTTGCCGACACTTTGTCGCGTATCGAAGAACTGGGAGTGCCTGTAAGCCTCGAAGCATTGGCCGAAGGTCAAGCGTCCGACCCTGAATTGCAAGTGCTCATTAGTGAAGGGTCTTCCCTGCAGCTGCGGAAACTAAACGTACCTGGTAGCCGGTTGCCATTGTACTGCGACGTCAGTACTCCAACCTCCAGACCATATGTCGCGAAGCCCTACCGCAGACAGGTATTTGATAGCCTACACTCTCTAAGTCATCCTGGCTCCCATGCCTCGGCAAAGTTAGTCGCCGAGAGGTTTGTTTGGCCTGGGGTACAGAAGGACTGCAGGGAGTGGACGCGCGCATGCTTGCAGTGCCAGCGGGCTAAAGTTAATCGGCACGTAACTGCCCCCCTTGGCACCTTCAGTTTACCGCGCGCTCGGTTCAAGCAGGTCCACATTGACCTGGTTGGACCCCTCCCCCTTTCGCGTGGCTATCGGTACTGCCTTACAGCCGTGGATAGGTTCACTCGGTGGCCGGAGGCGGTACCGATACATGACATCACCGCCGAAACCGTTGCCAAGGCCCTGCTGTCGACCTGGATAGCTCGATTCGGTTGTCCTACAGACATTGTAACTGACCGCGGCAGTCAATTTGAGTCAGCGTTGTTCCAGTGTCTGTCAAAAATAGCCGGATTCGAGCACAAAAGGACGACGGCCTACCATCCTGTCTCTAACGGCCTGGTCGAGCGTTTTCATCGTCAACTGAAAGCGGCGATCGTATGTCACGCGAATGAGGGGTGGACAGAGTCATTGCCTTGGGTACTACTTGGGGTAAGAACGGCTTTTAAGGAGGACTTACAGTCATCATCGGCAGAACTGGTCTACGGAGAACCATTGAGGCTACCCGGCGAGTTCTTCGGCTCACCAACGGGCGGTACCACGGACATGTCCGAATTTACTGCCCGCCTCAGGAACTTCGCTGAAAAATTAAAACCAGTACCAGCTGCCCGACACTGTAATCCTAAGGTATTTATTTACAAGGAACTGAAGACTTGCGATTACGTATTCCTCCGAGAAGACGCATTGCGAGGTTCACTCCAAGCGGCATACACCGGACCCCATAAGGTTATTTCGCGTGGGGACAAGGTATTTAGGATCCTCCTGAAAAATAAGGAAAAAACAGTGTCCATAGATAGGCTTAAACCCGCCTTCATACTTTCTGCTGACTGTGAAAAAGAAGATCTTGGTCCCGTTACCCCTACCCCTACTCCTACTCCTGCACTTCGTCAATATACTACCCGGTCTGGTCGTCAGGTGAGGTTTCCAGACTATTATCGCCCTTGACGGTCTCTGGAGGGGAGTGGTGTGGCCTACTTACTACACTTACATATAATATTACACTTACACACAAATTACAATACATAATTACAATCACAATACATTACATTAATATATACAATTCATATTTACATACACATATACATAATAATATTTCAACCGCGTTACAAACATAATGCCTACCTATTGGTTGAGTGTCGATATATCGATAAACCTATCGACACGTAAACTAATCGACTTCTGGGTCGCACTAGCCGGGCGGCGTCACTGCGCCCGCGCCTCGAGAATGAGGTCAAATCAGTCACAGCCTACATGCGACACTGAACGCACGCTTGACGCTCTCGCCACCGGCTTACGCGGCTTTTACTGCTAATCATAAATATTGCTTGTTTTTCTACTTCCGTGCTTTCCTATAAACTGTACTTCTGCCTGTGAACTAATTCTGTGCTTGTGCTCGTGCCTCTTGCTCTTCTGTGCCTTCTGTTTTGGATTATGTGTTATGTGTACTTACTGGGATATTACAACGATAAAACTGTAAGTGCAGTGTTTTATTTATAACTACCCCGTAGGACACGTTATTTACCAAAGGGCGAATTAGCTTACACGTTCGTAAACATATTTTGGACGATTGGTGCAAAATAAAAGGTATGACGATTAGAAAACTGGTTAAAAAGTACGAGTTGAGTCCCGCGGGCGTAAACAAGATAATAAATAAATTTGGTGACTTCTGTACTCTCCAATTTGCCTAAGTCTGGAAGAAAACCGGGGACAACCGACTTGGCATGAGAAAAGAAAGTCGTAAGAATGTTTAAACAAAATCCGTCCCTTTCAAGCGGCAAAAGAGCCAAAACTTCTTCGGCTATGATTCAAAGAATCAAACTAAGATGCAACCTACGCCACTGCTGGCGTTGCCCGCCACTGCTGGCGCTGCCCGCCACTGCTGGCGCTGCCTGCCACTGCTGACGCTGCCCGCCACTGCTGGCGCTGTCCGGCATGTTGGCGCTGCCCGCCACTGCTGGCGCTGCCCGCCACTGCTGGCGCTGCCCGCCACTGCTGACGCTGCCCGCCACTGCTGGCGCTGCCCGCCACTGCTGGCGCTGCCCGCCACTGCTGGCGCTGCCCGATATGCTGGCGCTGTCCGCCATGGCGGTGCTATCCGCCACGGTAACACTGTCCGCCACGCTGGCGCTGTTCGCCAATGCCGCGCTGTCTGCCACGCTACTCTGGCGCTGCCCGCCACGATGGTAACGCCCGCCGTCCGGAGTGGAAGACGGCGCCGCTAAATCGATACAGGAGAACTACTTACGTCTCTTGGCTTCACAGAGGTAATCAACGAGGAGCTGCGTGACTTCCCCGGCGTTCTTGCGCGAGCGAGCGACCCAGTAGCTGCAGAGTGCCGGGGTACAACCTAACACTCAGAATGAAGCCCTTTCGCAGAGGCCTAATAAACAAAAATTGGGACAAAACCACTTGCCGCTCCGAAGCGAGCCCGAGATTCCGCGCTCAAGGAGAAGGGATCGGAAACAAATACCTCAATTCGGATAAGCCACTATAGATAATGACTTCCGTGAATGTCTTACCGAAACAGTTTAGCATAGGCTTGAAGGCACCGACAATCGTCTTAGATTTCAGATCAGTAACGATTTTATTTTGTTCGAAAACCCTATTGATCGTGTTATGCTATCTATGGACTTCTCTTATGCACAAGTTTGTACACTGCCATATCCCGATACAGCCGTGACACATGAAATCTCTTCAAATAAGCTTTTAGTGCATGTACTTATAAATTATTCGTGACTATTTCAAAGAAATTACAGCCATTTGCTTTTCTTGTTGTCCCAGGGCCTTCTGGTAACTGTCTAATATGGATGACGTCCTTGATATGATACAAACTTATCGAACTGATTACTAATAAAACAGGGGAATCATGGTCCATGTCTTTGAGTAGACATTGCCTAAATTAAGGGCCATAAAGTTCAAGTGCTTGGTAGGATTCCTACTCCGTCGTACAAACGCCTCCTGTTTTTATAATAGTATGCCATAAAAACTTTGTATGCTGGCTAGCAAGCCCTTAACTAGTAGCCACGGAAAGAACGACTCCTTTGTTTTTTGGCCCCAAGCAAACCGACCTGTCGTACCTGTCGGAAAAGGTAAACACCATACGGCGCGATATATGCCTGTCTCGTGTTAGACGGTCTCATACTGGAAGGGATCATCTCAATTTTGCAATCTTTACGACCCACGGAGGAAGGTTGCATTGCCACACTCTCCGACTATACCTGCAAGACTACGAGGAGCGCAATGCACCCCCATCGTCTCCCTTCTACTGTACAAGATACCTTAGTTGACCGGCATAACAGACCCGCATTTAACCGTAAGTGAGAAAGACTAACTATATTGTTGTGTTACAAACTGACAACCGGTGGGTGGTAGCATGGATGCCTTTCCCTGCTGCAGACTGCTGGCAGGAAATAACTATCTAGGGGAAACACTGGTCCCATACTACTTGCCAGGTCAGTAGCGCCCAGAAACCACCGGCAAGAAATGTTCGTCCGCTGGGGTGTCTCGCCCATCGACCCACACACACACACACACTTTGTGGCGATACTTCTCGATCGACTCGCAAGTCTCGAGCGCCTACTGTCACGACGTCACCAACAGATATCGGTGTTACGGAATGACCTACACCCACCTTCCAGACTCCTGCTCCGCGCTCCACATCACGCCTCCACGCTGGGCCTCTTCAGCATGATGACGCGCAAGTGGGGCAGACCTGAAGAGGCAAGCCGTAGCGGAGCCGATGAAGGTTCACAATGTGCAGGCGTTCCTGAGTGACACGGCCACTATCCGCCCGCCGGGTGGCACGTGACGACACCAGGCTGGTCGGAGCAGAGGAGGTAGCGTCACACGCTAGCTCACCTATTACCGCACGCATACACGCCTGTACGACTAAAAGGCCGTCATGGCGTGCCAGGTACAAGATTAACAGCCAGGTACCTCGTCCCATGCGCACTTTTTCTGTCAAATGTGTTCGCGTACTGCATTCAGTACGAATTATTATTTCTGTTCATAAATCTGCAATGACCGCTATCAGCTACTTTTTGGGTCACTATGATACCTTCGAACGGATTGTGTTTGTGCATACCACTGCATCTCAAACCACTGAATAGGTTTGGAATGCGAGGAATTTAGATAATTACCTAAACACATTAATCTTACTTCAATAACTTATGTGGCGTATCAAGAAGATCGGCTGCACTTTTACTGAATTATTTTTCAGGCCTCAGAGATCATGGCTACACTGTAGCCTAGACAAATTGACAAATCTTGCTCTATATCCGAAGTCTGGTCCTAAATAAGATAATTTTATCAACAGACTTATTGAAAGCTCTGGACAAAAATTATTAACCCAGTGTTCTGGATATATACTTATAACGATTTCGGAAGGTGTAAAACTTCAATAATCTGCTCTAATTTACTCGAATCAACTAGTGTACCGTCCAAGCCAAGCTTATCGGAGACGGGATTTAAAGTACATTATACATATACTTTCTCTTCTCATGGTTTTATGCTGCGTCTTCAGGCAGAATCGGGCCTTCAAGTATCATCTGACTAACTTTTCGACCCGTGGTATCGTCGTTAAAACTGGATGGAAAACTATCCAATTAACGACATTTATAACAAAAGCTATTTGGCACCTAAAATCTACTCTTAGACGTTTATATCGAATCTATTTAATGTCTAATGTTTAGTGCCCGTTAGAAATCTAACGCTAATCCAATAGTTCTCTTTTGTAGGAAAATTGTTTTTCTACCTACGCGTGGGCGCCCGCTGACCCGCCACCAGGAGATAATAAACAGATCTCAAGTTATGGATCCCGGATATCGAACGGAACAAACAATATGAATTTTTACCTTCCAATAAAATTATTATTGTTTTTCCTGAGATATCCGGGATCCAATTAATGGCTTCCTGGGGGCTACCAACGGCATTTCCTCCGCAACAATGAGAAAGCCAATATGGCGGCGGGCGCACGGGCGCTGGTTCTAGAGTTGACAGGTTGGCGAAGGCGGATGTGACGTCACTGCGATGACGTGGAGTGACAGTTTGACGCAAACGGCTACGTTCGAACGTGCGCAGTGGCGCCCTCTCAAGTTATGGATCCCGGATATCTCAGGAAAAACAATAATAATTTTATTGGAAGGTAAAATTTCATATTAATTGCTGTTCCGTACGACACCCCTACTACAGCCCCTGCTAATTCACGCACTTTGGTACGTCGATCGGTGACCATTATGTTTTTTACCTTTTGTACGACTTCTTCGGTAACCACGTCTGCCGGGCGCCCTGGGCGGTCCTTGTCGAAAACAGATGTACGTAAGACTTTGAACGCTACGGTATCCAGTGACGAGTGCTTACAGAAAAGATTACTACCACTTAAATAAAGAAGCACAGGACTAGCACTTTATTTTGGCCAGACTTGGTTTCTTGTCATTACTCTAAAACAACGAAGGAATTGTATAAAGCCGATAAGGTATAAGTAGTGGATAAGGAGATGAATCCTCCCAATTGCCCAGAAGTTCACCCAATTGAGCGATATTGGGCTATCATGAAACGACACCTCTAAAAAAAACGTCAAAGCTGCCACCTCAGTTGACAACTTTAAAAAAAAGTGGAACAGGGCATCATCAAATGTGTCAAAAGTGATCGTCCAGAATTGAATGAGACACATCAAAAATAAAGTTAGGTTGCAATCAAAATATATATAACTCATTCAAAAACAGTTTTTTATAAAGACCTTATTTTTCAGTTTCTTTTTGTTTCATTATCAGTTTTTACACAGAATAAAAATAATACCATTTTAAGTTGTCTACTTTCTTTCCGATACGGTCCTTATTCTCCACGCGTATACTATGGAGTAAGTCATTAATATGCAATTATCTCCACAAAATTTGCGTTTAAGTCTGTACTTGCTTGATAAAAATCTCTGTTGGCGCGAACACATTTTAAATCTAACGTCAAAAGTAAGAAAATTGATATATGTCTTCAAAAAACTCAGACACGTATGCGACAAAAAACTGTTATTATCAATGTACTATGCACTATGTCAGTCGGTAACTTCCTATTGTATCACAGCCTGGGGAGGTGCCTCTAAAACATTGATGATTACACTAGAGAGAGCTCAAAGGTCGGTACTTAAGGTTATGACATTCAATAAATTTAGATTTCCTACACACTTACTTTACCGTGAAACCATGGTACTCACGGTTAGGCAACTATTTATTAAGTTATTATTACTAAGACAACACAAATGCATTCCTAATTACCCTGCGACCAAGAGAAGAAATGATCTGGTATATTATATTCCGACTCACAAAACTACGTTTTCAAAAAAATTCATAAGTGTACTTGGCCCAACGTTATACAACAAACTAAGCAAACAAATTCACCTACGGTCACTTAATCTGCATTCCTGCAAAAAAACGGTCGAACAGTACATACAGAACTTGAGTTATGAAAATACTGAACAACTACTTAAACACATGGTGTAACACACACACGCACATACATAAACATACACACACACGCACATCACACACATATACACACACACACGCGCATACATACACACGCATACTCACACACACGCATCCATATATAAACTATATTACTACGGTTGTACAACATTATTTAAACCCCGATACGTTATTACAGTGTAAAATTATGTTAAGTTTTTAAATATACTACTTGTTTACTTCTCGACTCGTCACAGCGCTCGCTTAGGAGTCGTTGCTAGGCTATTATTCACCAATCTTTTGTAAATGTACCCACATTTAACAAGTTTGCTACCATTTAAATATATATGTTTTTATGGGTATTAATAGTTAAGGAAAGTGAATCCTGATCCACCGTTATACAGTTCACACTAGTACGGGGATCAGTTGAAGCTTACTTGGCTCATACTTAGTTACCTTCTTGTACTAATATTAAAATGTAAGCATAAATATGTACACGTATTACTTTAATAAACGTTGTTTGTTTGTTTGTTTGTTTTGTCATTCAAAATATCATTTCTAATTCAATATTCTGTGTTATGTTATTTTGTCGAAAAAATTATATATTTTTTTCGTCATTTTAACGTGAGATAAAACGAATACAGTCGTTTTTTTTCTTTTTTTTTTCTTTTGCATGATATCTCTACGTATACCCGCATCGATTGAGTGCAATTTATTCGAAATTGAAGTCCCATGCAAGTTTCCCATTCGTGTAATCCTAGCGCGTACGCTCCGAAATGTATCCTGTAGAACATCGATAAGCAGACAACTTTTCTACGGTACCTATTTATTCTGAGTCTGGACTAGTCTAAACTATGTCGTACTTGCAGACAGTTCCACGTGGCGACCGCGGGTGACGACGGAGCCCTGAACATCTGGGACTACAGGAGCGGGAAGGAGCCGATATTCAGCCGAAGCGACCATTCACACTGGTACAGTACTCATTAGTAGTTAAACACTGATACCTTATCGCTTTCACCCGTTTCACAACTTGGTACGGCAGTATGAACATAGCGTTAAAGCGAGACGGTACTAATGTGTTATACATTTTATTGATTACTAGCGACCCGCCCCGGCTTCGCACGGGTTTATATGTATAATACATGCATGAATGGTTTGTATTATACATATAAACCTTCCTCGTGAAACACTATCTTTAAAAAAACCGCATCAAAATCCGTTGCGTGGTTTTAAAGATCTAAGCAATCAGGGACATACAGCGGGAACCGGCTTTGTTTTATACTATGTAGTGAAGTAGGCATGGATTTTCAAGCGATGTCAAGGTTGATCCTGTTGGAGAAGCCGGGATATACATATGTAAACACCTTCTCTGTTCCATGAATTTATTGATAATGTGCACTACGTGCGACTGAACCCACAAAAGCAAAAGCAAACAATATACATGACATCTGCCTTACTACAAAAACCTACAACAGATTAAAGAGTTAAGATTGGTACATATACGAACTCTATATATGTTCCAACAGATCCGATTCATACTAATGTCTATTCGGCCAGGGTGTGGACCGTGCGGTACAACTCATATCATGAGCAATTGCTCCTAACCGGGAGTTCGGATGCGCGCGCGCTGCTCACCGCCGCGGCCAGCGTGTGCCGGGACCCTGACGACGAGAAACCTGGGTAAGTGGCTCACAGGCTTACGTGCCGTTACAACTACTGGGAATATTTACCACCAAACCTATGGAGGCCAGTTCGGATGCGCGCGCGCTGCTCACCGCCGCGGCCAGCGTGTGCCGGGACCCTGACGACGAGAAACCTGGGTAAGTGGCTCACAGGCTTACGTGCCGTTACAACTACTGGGAATATTTACCACCAAACCTATGGAGGCCAGTTCGGATGCGCGCGCGCTGCTCACCGCCGCGGCCAGCGTGTGCCGGGACCCTGACGACGAGAAACCTGGGTAAGTGGCTCACAGGCTTACGTGCCGTTACAACTACTGGGAATATTTACCACCAAACCTATGGAGGCCAGTTCGGATGCGCGCGCGCTGCTCACCGCCGCGGCCAGCGTGTGCCGGGACCCTGACGACGAGAAACCTGGGTAAGTGGCTCACAGGCTTACGTGCCGTTACAACTACTGGGAATATTTACCACCAAACCTATGGAGGCCAGTTCGGATGCGCGCGCGCTGCTCACCGCCGCGGCCAGCGTGTGCCGGGACCCTGACGACGAGAAACCTGGGTAAGTGGCTCACAGGCTTACGTGCCGTTACAACTACTGGGAATATTTACCACCAAACCTATGGAGGCCAGTTCGGATGCGCGCGCGCTGCTCACCGCCGCGGCCAGCGTGTGCCGGGACCCTGACGACGAGAAACCTGGGTAAGTGGCTCACAGGCTTACGTGCCGTTACAACTACTGGGAATATTTACCACCAAACCTATGGAGGCCAGTTCGGATGCGCGCGCGCTGCTCACCGCCGCGGCCAGCGTGTGCCGGGACCCTGACGACGAGAAACCTGGGTAAGTGGCTCACAGGCTTACGTGCCGTTACAACTACTGGGAATATTTACCACCAAACCTATGGAGGCCAGTTCGGATGCGCGCGCGCTGCTCACCGCCGCGGCCAGCGTGTGCCGGGACCCTGACGACGAGAAACCTGGGTAAGTGGCTCACAGGCTTACGTGCCGTTACAACTACTGGGAATATTTACCACCAAACCTATGGAGGCCAGTTCGGATGCGCGCGCGCTGCTCACAGTTCAGCAAATCGATCAATTGGGATTGGATGAAATTTTTAGAAGTGCCTGATTTTTTTTTTGGTGATAGGAATAACCTTCCTTAGCACCAGAAAAAAGTTGCAGACTTTTCAGCTACGTCAATTATTTTTGAAAAATATAAACAGTTTCCTCATTTTGGTTTTGTGTTTAGGACGACGAATAAAACAATTTGCTTGATCCGTCTCATATTACAAAAAAAAATCGTAAAAATCCGTGGTAAACTGACACTGGCAATGACATTGACAGCTGCAGCAGCCATATTTGTCATTGCCAGGGTCAGATATTTAAAATACGAGTATTTTTTTGCAATATGAGACGGATCGACGAAAGTTTATATTCGCCGTCATACCCATAACGTAAGTGAGGAAACTGTTTATATTTTTCAAAATAAGTGATGCAGCTGAAAAGTCTGCAACTTTTTTCTGATGCTGAGGAAGGTTATTCCTATCACCAAAAAAAAATCAGGCACTACTAAAATGTTCATTCATTCCCAATTGTACATAATCTCAACGATTGGATTTGGACAAGCGAGTCTTTGTGACTTACAAGATTTAACCCACACATAAACGAACGAACTAATATTTAAGGCAAGCAAATATAATGCTTGTAAAATAAACAAATCTAACTGGCCCCATAGTAAGCTCAATAAGGCTTGTGTTATGAGTATTACACGGCGCGATATTTAATAGATATAAATGTTTAAATATATCGTCGGGTGACAAGCAAACCTCACTAAGTAACAAATATCTACTTAAATCAAAGGTCGTATCTCGATATCGACTACGTATCGAGATACGAGGTTTTGAAGAGCAGTGACAGTTTTGGTAGTGACTTTTGCTTGTCACCCGACGATATACAAAACATCCAAGACTCAGAATAGTACATTATTGCCGTGGCCAGGAAGGAGTCAATTGCAGGGTGAGTATTTTGTTTAAACGGACGAGCTTGCGAGTCCGTTTAATTATAATACGAAGCCTGCAATAGGGAACATTACGCAAAACTCTTCGTAGGTGGCGACACTAGCAGCGTTGACATTGTATCTCGTTCCCACTTGCGGTATTGTCTATGCAAGCATCATTGTCACTCATTTGACAATGAATTCTGCATGTGTGTGTGAATCCCTATATTTCTATACTGGTTTACTATTAGTGGTAGTGCTGCCTCTGGCGGCAGAACATTGCAGTAATGTTCCCTATTGCCATTAAGGCTGAGGCTAATATAGTGCTTTTCTCAAAAATGGGGGAATAAAAAAGACTAAATTTAAATCAAGCGTTATTATTAAATACAAATTAAGGATACTGCAAATTACATAAAATTAAACGTCATAATATTTTTTTAAACAGAATCGCAAGTGTATTTTTCCACCGAAAAACGCAATCTTTTTATGACACATACAAAAATGTCGCGTTTGCAACAGAAAAATACGACTTGATTTGGCTGAATACGACCTGTGCCGTCTTTTATATGCCAGTTTCTACTTTTTAAAAAGTTTGGTACTCGACAAATAAAGGAATTCATATGTAACATTCCAGGCGGCCTGCAATGTTTTTTATTTTTTAATTTTGATCTGGCCTTAAACTATACACTTTACCTTCCAATATGTAGCGAGTTATGTTCACTTTGCGGGCCATTTTTGAGAAAACAAATATTCATGCTCGTCACACAAATATTTGCCCTTACCAGGATTCGAACCCAGGACCTTCAGCTTCGTAGGCAATGTCACTACTCACTAGGCTACGGGCCGTCAAAAACTTACTAGACTTTGATAATTCCAGGCTAGAAGACGGGGTGCTCCAATCATACGAGCAGCACGAGGACTCCGTGTACTGCGCCGAGTGGAGCTCCGCGGAGCCCTGGACCTTCGCCAGTCTCAGCTGCGACGCGCGTTTGGTACTCAGTCGGGTGCCGCGCCACTTCAAATACAAGCTGCTTTTGTAATTAGTGTTCGTTATGATTTTTTTGTTAATTTAGTGACCAAAACTCTTAACTGACCTTTGATAACATTTTTTTACTCCTATCTTTCTGAAATTTCATTAAATATATATGCCGTGTTTTACGAGTTAAGAATGATAATGTTTTTCACTGTTCAGTTTTTTTTCTTTTACAGTTCAGTATTTTCAACCAAAATTAAGTTAAATTTGTATTTATAATATGCAAATACAATATGGCACGCATCCCAGTTGCCTCAAAAATTATTTAAAAAATTATTTAATCGTATATGGTACACTGTTGAATAGGCTAATAGGCTATAAGACATTAAGAGATCTAAGTCAGTTGGCTGCGTCATGGGGAAGGTCGAACAGATCCGCGGTCCATTGACCACACATTATCGCGGGTTGGAAAGAAAAGACTTTAAACTCTTGTCTGTGACGAATATTATACTGAGGTATTAAATAAATTAACTCGCTACACTTACCTATAATTGCTCGGATTTCAGTCGGACCAAGTCCTTGAACCTTTCCTGTCAAGAGTCCTGTTGTGGTATAACTTGGGCTGGTGGGCCTGCCGGATGATTAGTCAAAATGCCATATGCCAGAGGGCAACGTTGGACATTGTGCTCCATGGTCTGGATTTCTACGCCACATTCACACATATCACTATATTTTCAACCCCACTTGTGCCGGAAATAATTACAACGAGCGTGTCCAGTCCGGAGTCTTATTTAAAATAATAATTCAGAATAAAAGGTAGGCGCTACTTCACCTTGATCAGGCGCGGCTCACTCGCGATTTACGTTCATCGCTACAAGTACATGCCGGTTGCCCGGGGGCAGGGCAGGGTACTATTCAGTGGCTGCCACGCTGTGCATCGGAACGGTTGCCCGGGGGCAGGGTACTATTCAGTGGCTGCCACGCTGTGCATCGGAACGGTTGCCCGGGGGCAGGGTACTATTCAGTGGCTGCCACGCTGTGCATCGGAACGGTTGCCCGGGGGCAGGGTACTATTCAGTGGCTGCCACGCTGTGCATCGGAACGGTTGCCCGGGGGCAGGGTACTATTCAGTGGCTGCCACGCTGTGCATCGGAACGGTTGCCCGGGGGCAGGGTACTATTCAGTGGCTGCCACGCTGTGCATCGGAACGGTTGCCCGGGGGCAGGGTACTATTCAGTGGCTGCCACGCTGTGCATCGGAACGGTTGCCCGGGGGCAGGGTACTATTCAGTGGCTGCCACGCTGTGCATCGGAACGGTTGCCCGGGGGCAGGGTACTATTCAGTGGCTGCCACGCTGTGCATCGGAACGGTTGCCCGGGGGCAGGGTACTATTCAGTGGCTGCCACGCTGTGCATCGGAACGGTTGCCCGGGGGCAGGGTACTATTCAGTGGCTGCCACGCTGTGCATCGGAACGGTTGCCCGGGGGCAGGGTACTATTCAGTGGCTGCCACGCTGTGCATCGGAACGGACGCGCACGCTCGCTACTTCGCGCGCACAAGCATATGTAAATATATCGCTAGATAACGTGCCACTGCATTCGTCTGTTTGTGTGTTGCATTGTTTCTGTTGAAATTAATATTTAAAAAGACACCCAAAAGATATTGTATTGCAGCGGGTTGCAAAAACAATGACACAAAAATCATATCACGCGTTTTTTTATCTCCCGGCACGCCCGAAGGAAGAGAAGTAACGTAATTAAAGTGCGAAACGGGTCAAGATTTTGTTTGAGTGTGCGTGCGGCGACGTATAGATAGTATAGCGCACACATACAAGCCGCGCGCGGAGCGTTTGTATGAAGATAACATACTTTGCCCTCTTTATACTCTCTTACCACTACACAAATTTGATATTTTTAATCGGAAGCGTTCAATTTTGGTGCGAAAATATCTAGTTTGAGCGATTTTGGAAAAATACATCTGTTTCCGCCACTCACAATTTTTTTTTCTGTAAAACTGATAAATGTTGTATGACAAAAATTTAAGGAATTTAATCATCTTGAAACTTGCCATAGACACTTTTGTCGTAGAAGCATCAATTAGAGTGCTATTTCAAAAACACCAAAAAATGGCCTCTTCAAATGAGGATGGTTGCAAACGCACATATGGCCGGAGGTCGGAATTTTTTTTTCATGACCTCATTTTCCTCTCCACCTTTTGCAAGGCAAATCCCCCATTGTCTGGATAATTGGTTATTGTCAGTCTAAAACAAAAGTAGGTAAATCACTAAGTGACTAGAAAACCTACTGAAAGCAAGATGAAATTCTGACAAAAAATAGGACAAAAAAAAAATATAACTCATCAAATAATGCAAATCTACTTCAGTAGCTCTAGTATAAGTTTTATCAATACGTATACGTTTTCGAACGCTTTTGCGTTTAGTTTCAATTTGTATGGGAACGCGTAGTTCCTAATAGTTACCACCAGAGGCGCTGTTCGCATTGTGATACAAATTGAGACTAAACGCAAACGCGTTCGAAAACGTATTGTATCGATAAAACGTATACTAGAGATGTATATATTGCAACAAGATTTACTCAATCTTGAGAGATACTTCCTAGATAATAAAATTTTCTTAAATAATGACAAGTGTAGCGTTAGGTATAACCTTCTCAAGGAAAACAAAAATATAGACTATAGGTACATACTTTGCGATTCTGTTTTAAGGGTCAATCAACTATTCTTTGCTGCTCGTTGTCATGGTTACGTCTCCTGGGTCACTCTTTAAAACTATCATTTTATGGGATTTAAATCCAATAAGCACGTGTTTTTGTTATATTGGTAAACCCATTCCATGGTGCGGCACCTCCTTAGCATGATAGGAGTCCAATGTATAGTGTTTTTTCTAAGAAACACTGTCACTGTTGTCTCTTGGCTTACCGGGACATAATAACAACAAGAAAAAGTTGATTGACCCTTAAACAGAGTAACAGAAATTCGGGATTTCGGAGTCATAATGGATGCTAAATTATCGTTTATATAGAGCCCGCAGGTTTGCTCGGTGCACGAAAGAAGTTAAAGTCACATTGTATAGGGCTTATTGCCAGACCTTCTACACCAGCAGCCTGTGGGTGAGTCATACGCAGCGCACGTACAATACGCTCAGGGTCCAATATAATAACATATTCAGGATGCTGATGAAACTGCCGCGACACTGTAGCGCGTCGGGTATGTTCGCAGAGGCGCACACTGATGGCTTCCACGCCATCAGAAGGAAGAGAGTTGCGTCTCTGTTGAGCAGAGTGCGCGGCAGTTCTAACACCATCCTGAATATGTTTGCTGAGCGCCTGGACTGCCCGATGACAAAACACTGGGTAAAGATCATCACTGGCCAAATAAGGTAATGATCTTTGCCCAGTGTTGCAAATATGCAAATATGTAATATTAAGTAAGTGTTTGTGTCGATTGTTTTATTATTATTATTGCTTTTGTTTCCTTGTGTTAAAATATGGGTCTTTGCCTGAAATAAATCAATTTTATTTTATTTATTTATTTATAGAAAATGTACTTAAAAAATATTTTTCATCACACTTGCTAATAAATGGTGTTATTCCATGCCTGTATACAGAAGGACAATGGCCTAAATTGTTCCCGCGGGAGTAATGATGTTTTACAAATCCCGAGGGAGTAATGAGCTTATGTGTGATCTGATTGGTTTAAGCAAATCTAGATGG
Organism: Epinotia brunnichana; assembly: GCA_963854355.1. NCBI lineage: Eukaryota > Metazoa > Arthropoda > Insecta > Lepidoptera > Tortricidae > Epinotia > Epinotia brunnichana. The sequence goes on from OY977956.1 coordinate 17,143,010, forward strand.
GCGCGCTGCAAGAATTCTGCTATCACAGGATTGGTTGAAATATTGAAGCTGCGCGCTCCACTCGCACTGATCTGGAAGTGAAGTTGTCAATTTCGTAAATTTTTGATTAATGCGCTTGTATAAAACAGATTATTCTGTCTTTTGTACTTATTTATTTCCTCGCAAATGTGATGAAAAACATTGTTTATAACACGGGCGTAAGAATATTGCAAACTCGAGTCATCAAAAGCCCCCCGCCTTCGGCGTCGGGCTTCTGAAAGACTCTTGTTTACATACGCCCCTCGTTAAACAATGTACTATTAAGCAGGTAGGTTTCATTTTACAAGTCGGTAAACCATTCAAAAATTCTTCGACCTATAAAATATTGTACAACAGCTATGTCCGTAGTGACCTTGAATTCGCGTGTGCCAGTTCCTGGAAGCCTCTTCATTCTATCCACATCGAAAGAATAGGGAACATTACTGCAATGTTCTGCCGCCAGAGGCAGCACTACCACTAATAGTAAACCAGTATAGAAATGTAGGGATTCACACACACATGCACAATGGATTGTCAAATGAGTGACAAGGATGCTTGCATAGACAATACCGCAAGTGGGAACGAGATACAATGTCAACGCTGCTAGTGTCGCCACCTACGAAGAGTTTTGTGTAATGTTCCCCATTGAAAGGCTATAAAAAAAATGTATGAGGTCGTTAGATTTCAGAACTGGTGATAATTACGTTGATTACGCCAGCTCTTTACAATACCATAAAATGCAGTCACTTAGTGATCGACCCTTACTTCCTTCAAATGGTGAATCTCAAGGTCCCTCGTGCTCGTTTGGGTCGTTGTCGAAAAATAGTTATTTGTTATACAAGGGGGGAATGTTGTATTTTACCTGCGAGTGTTCATTTGAAACACGAGCTAGCCAAAGGATACCATGATTGACCACGAGCGAAGCGAGTGGTTCAAAAATAGAATCCTGAGCGTAGCAAGTGTTTCAACACACGAGACATAAAATAACTTTTCACCCGTGTATAACACAAATCTTTTCACCTCACTACAGCGACGGAAATAAGAAGGGTAAAAAGAAGTTAAAAAAAAGTTTTAAAAAAATATGTCTACACGTCATAGTACTTTTAACGTTCTACGTCTACTTTCTTCACATGTGGATAAAAAGCAATTTTCTCAATAGATATCAAACATACAGAGGCCTTTCCGAGCAAGTGAGGTGAAAAGGATTTATTCGCTGTCCCTGTCAGCAGAACATGTTATGCTCGTAATATGTCTATTAGGCGTGCCTGCAGACATTATGATTTATGATGAACTAACAAATGTTGATGTTTTTAATTATAGTATAGGTTCTTTGAAGAAAACCTTTTCCATGTTTAGCAAACATCAACCTCTAGATTATACATTGTGCATTAAGGGCCGTAAGAAGGGGATTACTAACGAGAGTCTATTAGAAGCACGACGCCGAAGGCGGAGGGCTTTTAATGAGTCGAGTTTATTATCCCCTTACTGCCCGTGATACACACAATGTTTTTCATCACATTTGCGAGGAAATAAATAACTACAAACGACAGAAAATCTAAGTTTCATACAACCGCACGAATCAAAAATTTACGTAATTGACAACTTCACTTACAGATTTGCGAGTGGAGGGCCAGGGGGCGTGGCCCCGCATGGTCTACTAGATTTTATTCAATCTATCACAGAGAAGAATTCTTGTGACGCGCGGCCAACTAGATTTGCTTTAACCAATCAGATCACACAAAAGCTCATAACTCCCTCGTGAGTTATAAAAATCCATAACTCCCGTGGGAGGTAAATCGGCTATAGCTGCCCTATACACCTGCCTATAATACACCCTTTACGAGCAAGTGTGATGAAAATATTTTTGCATTGTTTAATTGAATTAACTTTATTTATCAATAGGTACTGGCATGTATTACGCATTCATGTTTACACCTAAGTAGGTACTAAACTTACTTGCCAAGTTCCATGCAACTTATTAGTAGTAATATGTTATTAATGTTTATTTAGCACTAGTCTAATAATTAAGGAAATTGTAGGTATAATAGTGAAAATATGTGTAATAAGTTTCTGTCAAAAATTTATAAATAAATATTGCTTTACCTGCCTAACAAGCTTTTACTGCCGACTGTACTTTTCTGCATACCATCATCAAGTACTCATTGAGACGATTCTGACGAGCCCAAACTCGATGGGGTTGTATCGTTTTATTGCGGAATTCCTATGGCCACCTTCCAGCTCCAGCATCAGATCAGCTCCAAGTCATCATAATATTGCATTGTCATGCAACATACATATGCTTGCAAAATTTCAGCTCAATTGGATAACAGCAAGTGACTGAAAAATGGATTGCAAATTTTGACGGACAACTTACATACTTACATATTTACATACGAACAGTGCAAGTTAATATAAAGCTTGTAAAAAGCGCGAGAGTTTAAAGTGTTATAAATAATAGTGTGTAAACATTTGTGTATATGACCGTTTGTTTCTCAATAAATAAATAAATATGACTACAATACTTATGATATGAAGAGAAATTTTTAATTTAACTATTTACTCACGTGAGCGTGACGCGTGTCACGCGTGCGAGTGATCGTTGAACCAAACTAAATAGTCTACGCTACACCAACGTCAAGAAGGTTAGACTCGCTCGTCGCGTCACGGGCCCCGGGGAGGGATGAAGATGTGTCCACACCAAGAATTAAGCGGTTAAATCAAGCAAATAAAAACCATTTCATAACCTCTATAAAAACTTCTTCAATAACCCTATCAAAACCCTAAGGTTGTTAGAGCTTAGCTCAGTTGATGGGCTTACCCGTATATAAGTTAAACCGAGGATACGGTAACCCAAATAAATGATTAATCCTCGAATGGCTTAAGCCAAAGAACGGGTTTTCCGGTCCCTGGTAATTAGTGCGCCAATTGTCCGCTAGATGGTCAATTTTTGAGTGGCTTTCTCACGAAGATTTTTAGTGAGAAAGCCAGCCTGCCATTACAATAAGGGTTAATTTGGTCTTCATTATGCGTATGCGTTAAAACGTACGTATTGAAAAAGAAAGTACTTATGAAATAAGACAATTCATAAGAATAATAGGTACACATTTATTAAGGGGCGTGAGAATGCTATGCGAACTTAGAACTTACATACATACATCCCAACATATACAGACAGATACAGCCCAACGACGATCTCGAAGAAACTGCGCCCGATTGACGAGGGCCAGTTTTATTACCTTGCCAGTTTATTATTACCTATCCTCTGAGCTATCTGGGGACCGATTTTTGACTTTCGAGCGCTCGACTCTTTCACTGGAAAACGGTCTTAAAAGATGGAATCCTATTTTAAAATAGACATGGAACAGTTATAAACGAGTGTTATCCACCACTCGTAATTAATTCGATCGGTAGAAAGTAAGTGCCTGCAATTTTGACACTAGAATCGTATTTACTTTTATCAAATTTTCGAGCGCTCGAAAGTCAAAAATCGGTCCCCAGCTATCTAGTCTGTCTCTAGAAGTTTACTTTGCTGGTTTCATTATTCGATTTAATAGTACATTGACTACATTGTTGTAGAGGCTAGAAAGTAAGCAATAGATGGACGAGTTAGTTCGAGGGCCGACGCGTATAGCGGAGCCCCTCGAAAGTTCGAGTCCAGCTATTGCACTTTCGGCCGAGGCTTAACACAGTGTTTTCCACGTCTACTGCGATGAAATTGCAAATAATTATAATTTTAAATCAAATTTACGTACCTGTCTAATTGAAGATCATAATTTCATAATACTAATCAAAAAACAAAAGAGCGCGGCCCCGCTCGCGGCGAAGAGGAGCCGCACTCTTTTGTTTTTTGTTTAGTATTATGATATTTATGATTTTGAATGACTTGAATTAGATACTTAATTCAGCCTGAATTCTGACCATCGTTTGCCACATTTCCGAGCAGTGGCGTGAAAAGTAAATATCTGACCCTGGCAATGACAAATATAGCTGATGCAGCTGTCCATATCATTGCCAGTGTCAGTTTCCCACCGATTTTTAAGAATTTTTTTTTAGAATAGGTATGAGACGGATCAAGCTGTGTCTTATTCGCCTTCCTAAACCCAAAACGTAACCGAGAAAACTGCTTATATTTTTCAAAAATAAGTGACGCAGCTGAAAAGTCTGCAACTTTTTTCTGGTGCTAAGGAAGGTTATTCAGATCACCAAGAAAATATTCAGGCACTTTAAATTTTTATCCATTCCCAATTCCAGGCTAGAAGACGGGGTGCTCCAATCATACGAGCAGAACAAGGACTGCTGCGACGCGCGTTTGTTACTCAGTCGGGTGCCGCGCCACTTCAAATACAAGCTGCTCTTGTAATTAGTGCGCCAATTGTCCGCTAGATGTCGCTGTTACAGCGGCTGCATCGCGCCAACGAAGTGTTGTCTTAATATGTATAAAGGTTTGAAGAAACGCCACCCAAGTCAATGACAAATAAATTAATTATTTACGAACGATGGTAATTTTTGGGACGCTTTCTCACTAATATCAGTGCGAAAGCGCGTTAAGCTAGGCTAAATCGGACTTCAATAATTATTCAGTACATTACAAGCTTTTTTTAGGATAGAAAGAGAGCGTAATTCTGAGTAGAAATAACATACCAGTTGCAATACCTATCAGTATGTATATTGTAGTCTTTGATACCTATAATCGTCGTCTTAGATGAGAGATCAAATAATTATTACGGTCAAAGATATCATTGCGGAGGACGACTGCAAAAGTATACATATATTTAAATCTAAATTGAAAACATGTTTAATGGATGCCTTCCTTTTAAAAAATAGGTAGTTAGATAGTTACTTCAATTAGGAATATAAAATAAAAATTACATAGTCATAAGGAGATCCTATCGAAGTGAGTGGAAATGTAAACAAGTTTTTTGTCATTGAGGGTAGGAAAGGCTGAGGCTAGGTAATTATGATGAAATACTTGTTTACATGTTTACATCACTTGATATTCCTTGTTACCGCTACTAATAAGCATTAAAAATAAAATCATATGTAGATTGTACACATAATATAGATAGGTACCAAAACATAAACACAGTTTGGCGAAGATTTAGATTAAGTTTATCGTAATTTTTGTTGAGTAAGAAATAAATTTAAAAAAAAACCTCGGAAAAAATTTAGTGGCATCCCCCAAAGAGATGTGTCAGGTGTGGATCTGTTTCATACTAAGGTTAACTCGGTTAAAATATTATTTTCAATAGGTAACTACCGATTCCCGTTACAAAACTGTCTTTACTGTTCAGCTGACCCAACTTTTGTATAGTGTGAAATCATATAACTTCGAGACTTTTGTAAACATGATGATACTTATCATTATTTCATTATATCTGTGGAAGCTTGTAATTCGGACGTTTTATTATATTCCTTTGTAACTATTAACGGCAAGAACACAAAACATAAAATACAATACATATCTCAGATGGAATAGAAATAAAAAACCGGCCAAGTGCGAGTCGGACTCGCGCACGAAGGGTTCCGTACCATTATCAATAAAAATATCTATTTTATTCTGTTTTTAGTATTTGTTGTTACATCATCTGTGAAAATTTCAACCGGAACTATCACGGTATCAGTGAGATACAGCCTGGTGACAGACAGACGGACGGACGGACAGCAGAGTCTTAGTAATAGGGTCCCGTTTTACTCTTTGAGTACGGAACCCTAAAAAGAAAAAAAATAACTACACACAGAATGCACAAAACAAAAATAAAAGCTTGTAATTTGCTTTTGGTTATTAAGTTAGTTAACTTTTCAACGCTCTGTCAAAGAGAAAAGTTGTCAACCACACGCCAAATCAACCAGTCATTTAGTGCGGAGTTGAACCTTATGTCAATGCAAGAAGGTTAATATCGCGTTGGAGCTGAACCTGCGGTGTAGAAAAGGTTTAATGTACTAGGCAGTAAGCATCCCTCATAAAATAAAATAAAATATAGCTCTCCTTGCCAGTGCAATGTTCTGGTAACTCCCCAGGATGTGGATCTTGGAATCTGCGAGGCCTATCCTAGTTTTGGTGACGTTTTCTATGGTCATTTTTGTTTGACCAGCCTTGCCGATGGTTCGGCCTAAATGGTCGCCTTGGGGTGTTTTCACGTCTTTTATTACAAGCTTTATATTAACTTGCACTGTTCGTATACATGTATGTAAATATGTAGGTAAGTATGTAAGTTGTCCGTCACATCGCAATCGTCACATGACAATGCAATATTATTATAATGACTAGCTTTTGCCCGCGACTTCGTCCGCGCGGAACTCGTTTATATCGTAATTTTCTCCCCCCTTTTCACCCCCTTAGGTGATGAATTTCCAGATAAAAACTATCTTTTGTAAGGACTCTTTGGGAAGGCCCCGGAATTCAAAGTATCTCTATACCAAATTTCATCTCAATCGGTTCAGCGGTTTAACCATAAAAAGGTAACAGACAGACAGAGTAACTTTCGCATTTGTAATATTAGTATGGATTGTATGAAGGAAAGGGTCATTATGGCTGAGTTGCATGATTTTATAGATTACCTTACTCCGAACGCCTTTTTTTACAAAATAGACTCCGCCGCAAACTTGGTTTCTATGACCCGCCTCACCATAATAGATGCATGTAGGCTTTTTTCAGTATTATTTTGCATATTTTCATATCACACGGCCGTAAGGACCTTTTCTACTAAACCGTAGGACTAAATTAACTGACTTGTAATTTAAATATTTTATATTAAAAATAAAGATACGTCAACAAAATGTTACATCGAATAGTTTTCAAAATAGCCATAAGAAATAGTTATTTGTGTCACAAGGGAGCAAAATAGTATATTTAAGGCGAGGGCGGTGTATTGAATCCTGAACGTAGCGAGAGATCCTACAATAGAATCCTGAGCGTAGCGAGGGATTCTAACGTAGGATCCTGAGCGTAGGGAGGGATTCAAGTGTTAACGCCCAAGACGAAAATAATTTTGCTCCTGAGTGACACATGTAACTTTTCACACCGACTATGAGGAAAACATTTGCAAAAAAACAAAAAAACAACAAAAAAGAACAAAAAAAGAACACAAAAAAGAAAAAACCACAAAAACAAAAAAAAACAAAACAAAACCAAAACAAACAAACACAAAAAACAAACGAAACAAAAAAAAACAGAAAAAGAAAAAAAATAAACGAAAAAGAAAAAAACAACAAAAAACAAACAAAACAAAAAAGAAAATAACAAAACACCTAAAAAAATTACAAAAAAAAGAAAAAATACAAAGAATAAAAAAAACAGAAAAACTAAAAAAATTACAAAATAAAGAACAAAAATACAAAAAACAAGAAAAAAAAGGAATGAAAAACAAACGAAACTAAAAAACGAAACAAATAACAAATAAAACTAAAAAACAAAAAAAAAATTAAAAAAACCAACAAAAAAAAATCAAACAAAAGAGCAACAAAATCAAAACAAAAACAACAAAAAAACAGAAAAAACAATTGAAACAAACGAACCAAAAAAACTAAAAAACAAAAAAAAATTAACAAAAGAAAAAAAGCAAAAAAAGAACAAAAAACAAAAAAAAACGAACAAAATACAAAAAAACGAACAAAAACACGAAAAACCGACCAAAAGAAAAACAACAAAAACTGAAACAAACAAAAGAAACAAAAACAAACAAGAAAAAAAAACAAAAAAAACTAAAAACAAACAAAACAATAAAAAACAAAAAAAAAGAACAAACAAAACAAACAAAAAACAAAATAATATATCCTCGTATATATATATTTATATATATACCTACGTACATTGCACGTAGAACCGATGGCCGTTGGGGCGGAAAGGTTCTCGAGTGGCGACCACGTACCGGAAGGTGCGGCGTGGGTAGGCCCCCCACAAGGTGGTCTGATGACCTGGTAAAGGTCGCGGGAGTCCGCTGGATGCGGGTGGCGCAGGACCGGTCATTTTGGCACTCTTTGGGGGAGGCCTATGTCCAGCAGTGGACGTCTTTCGGCTGATATGATGATGATGATGATGATATATATACGTTTGTCGATTACGATGAAATTACAATCGATTATTTTATCAAGATTCTATTGGCACATTGCGTAAATGCTACAAGCCAATGAATAAATTAAAAAAGTAGCTTGAACAGAAAAGTAGCATTTTGCTCCCTCTCGTCGGGGACCAAAACTTACTTTTCTGAATGAGAGGTGTGAAAACGTCTTTTATACCCGGTTTTAGAAAACATCTTCGAAACTACCGCCATAGGGTACCTTTACCCTTGGAACGTCACATACATATATTTACCTATGTAATGTTCCTATTCCCCAGGACTCCCAACTACCGCTATACTGTAAATGGGTTCCATCCAATATTTCACCCCCTATTTCACCTCTTTAGAGATATATATATAGAGATCTTTCAAACAAATTTTATCAAAATGTGTCACAAACAAATTTCCACCCCCAATTACACCCCCTTAGGGGATGATTTTCGGGATAAAACTATCCTTTGTCCTTCCTTAACTATCGCTATACCGTAAATGGGTTCAATCCAAATTTTCTTCCACCATTTCTCACCCCCTTAGGGAATGATTTCCTCCTTTCATGTATTCCATAATAAAAATTATTCTATTTTCTTTCCTTGGACTGAGATCTCTCTCTATACCAAATTTCATTTGAATGGGTTCTATCGAAATCTTCAACCCTCATTTCACCACCTCAGGAATTTTTCGGGATAAAAACTATGCATTGTCCTTCCCTAGGACTCCTTCTATCTCTTTACCAAATTTCATCTAAATGGGTTTTATCCAAATTTTCACCCCCTATTTCATCCCTGAGGGGATGATTTTCGGGATTAAAACTATCCGTTGTCATACTCCGGGACTCAAACTATCGTTCAACCAAATTTCATCAAAATGGGTCACAAACAAATTTTCACCCCCAAATACACCCCCTTAGGGGATGATTTTCGGGAGTAAACTATCCTATGTCCTTCTTCAAGACTCCAACTCGCTTTACCCGTAATTGGGTTTCATCCAAATTTTCATACCCCATTTCATACCCTTATTAGGAGATGATTTCTGGACTAAAAAATATTTTAAGTCCTTCGACAGGACTCTTAACTATCTCCATACCAAATTTCTTCTAAATCGGTTCTATCCAAATTTCCACCCCTCATTTCATCCCCTCAGGAGATGATTTTTCAGGATAAAAACTATGCATTGTCCTTCCCTGGGACTCTTTCTATCTCTATACCAAATTTTAACTAAATGGGATTTATCCACATTTTCATCCCTATTTTATCCCTTTGGGGGGTGATTTTCGGGATTCAAACTATCCATTGTCATTCTCCGGGACTCAAATTATATCTATACCTACCAAATTTGGTCTAAACGGAGTCCATCCAAAATTTCACCCCCCATTTCACCCCCTTAGTGGAAGATTTCCAGAATAAAAATTATCCAATGTCATTCCCCAGAACTTAAACTACCTCTAAACCAAATTTTATCAAAATGGGTTACATTCAAATTTTCACCCCTCCATTTTACCCCCTAAAGGGAAGATTTTCGGGATTAATCCTATTCTTTGATCTTCCCCGGGACTCAAACTAATTAAATACCAAATTTCATCCAAATCGGTGCAGTGGTTTAAGTAGCTCCATACAAATTTCCACCCCCCATTTCATCCCCTTAGGGGTTGATTTTTAGGATAAAAACTACCCTAAGTCCTTCCTCAAGACTCAAACTATCTCTATACCAAATTTCATCTTAATCGGTTCAGCCGTTTTCATGTGATGCGTGGTCACATAAACAGACAAACAGATAAACAGACAAACAGACAAAAATTCTAAAAACTGTTGGAACGTGTTCTGTTATCGATTTTAAGTATCCCTAGCCAATTTTTTTTCGAATATCTTTCATGTACAGACTTTCGACCCTCTTCAGCTTTATTATATGTATAGATGACTTGGAGCTGATCTGATGCTGGAGCAGGAAAGTGGTCATAGGAACTCCGCAATAAAACGACACAACCCCATCGAGTTTGGGCTTGACAACATTTCATATTTTTAAGTGGGCAATTTAATGATTTCTTTCGCTAGAAAATGTTTTTTTAAGCGGCACGTGTTTTTTAGGGTTCCGTAGCCAAATGGCAAAAAACGGAACCCTTATAGATTCGTCATGTCCGTCCGTCTGTCTGTCTGTCTGTCCGTCCGTATGTCACAGCCACTTTTTTTCCTAAACTATAAGAGCTATACTGTTGAAACTTGGTAAGTAGATTTATTCTGTGAACCGCATTAAGATTTTCACACAAAAATCGAAAAAAAAGATTCAGTTTTAGGGGTCCCCATACTCAGAACTGCAACTCAAAAAAAATTTTTTCATCAAACCATACGTGTGGGGTATCTATGGATAGGTCTTCAAAAATTATATTGAGGTTTCTAATATCATTTTTTTCTAAACTGAATAGTTTGCGCGAGAGACACTTCCAAAGTGGTAAAATGTGTGTCCCTGTATGGGGGCCCTGTAACTTTTAAAATAAGAGAATGATAAAACTAAAAAAAATATATGATGTACATTACCATGCAAACTTCCACCGAAAATTGGTTTGAACGAGATCTAGTAAGTAGTTTTTTTTTAATACGTCATAAATCGTAAACCGCAATTTATTTCACGGAACCCTTCATGTGCGAGTCCGACTCGCACTTGGCCGCTTTTTTATTTCTCCTTAAATTGTAATTTTCATTCAGAAATATCAAATTGAAAAGTAGCGAATGATGACGTCAAAGTTACGGCTCTGTATGGCAGCTTGCACACCTTTCATATGACAGTCGTAGTATTGACGTCACACACAGCTTAAACCACATTTATACAATTTCGCGATTTTCATAAAAACGGGTGATAAATGAAATCTGAAAACTACTTTATTACGTTCAGGTAACATAATTACCGAAATGGTTTTCGACTTAGGCATCATTACATAGTTTGGAATGTTGTCAATTGATGATGGTATGCAGAAAAGTACAGTCCGCAATAAAAGCTTGTACCAAAAATGAAATTTTTGACAGAAACTTATTTCGATTGATTCGCGACCTAGGGGCTAGTTTTGACTTTCGAGCGCTCGAGTGAAAAAGTCCAGCGCTTCGAGTTTTCGAGTGAAAAAGTCGAGTGCTTCGAGTTTTCGAGTGAAAAAGTCGAGCGGTCGAAAGCCAAAAACCGGTCCCCAGGTCGTCTAGTCGGAGGAGAGCCATAAAATGAAACATAATTTTTACTAACATTCTTTAATAAAATAATTGATTACATACACATTTCTTATCAGCCGATTGTAGGACATGTTTAGGACCACATTTATCAAAAGATTACACTTAAACCTATGTTGAAATAAATAGGTAAATCTTACAAATGTTACCGAAGGCTCAAGGTAAACATAAATAATACAAATTCTGTCATACATGTCTCTATTGCTCATGCATTCTGGAAACTGGTTAAAATTTCTTTGTCTCAATATTTTTAAGCTTATTTAACAAACTAGATACTTTCAACAAGCTACAGAGTATCGAATTTACTCCAAGACAATGAATCAATTAATTTCACCCTAAAGTCGCCGTCAATGGAACTTGCTAACTATGTAAACAAACAATGTTTGGAATTGACATTTAAAACGTCAATTCCAATACATTGTTTGTTTACATAGTTAGCAAGTTGCATTGACGGCTACTTTAGATCCACGGTGCTCGAGTTTCATGATTATTTATAGTAGGCCATGCGCAAAGTAGCTCCCGAATCCATTAACCATTTCTGTTTGAGGTTCGATTTAGTTGAATGAATTCAAGATCAGACCAACAAAATAATCGCTTTATAATTATGAGTCTAGAATTGGTAGGTTCTAGAGGCTGCGGCTCAACTTGTTATGTATTAGGTGCCAAACCGGAACCAAGGCTCTTTAAGGGTACGGCCACCATCATAAACATGTATACACTTTTGGACCTTATTTCTATAAGCATTAAGTTACAACCACCTAGAATGTATACATGTTTATCAGGTAAAACTAGGATGATGAAGTATCAGATAGTTTTTCTACGGGTTCATGTAGATCCCGAGTTTAACCATGATTGTGTTTTTAGATACCTACAGCGGTTCTCTATTAGACTCAGGGGCGGCTTTTGCGAGGCTCCGGGCGAGCAGATCTTTCTTTTTTCTTCCTTTTTAACCGACTTCAAATAGGTTCTCAATTCGTCGGAGAATTTTTATGTACGTTTCCTGATAACTCTAAGAGGCCTGGACCGATTTGGAAAATTCCTTTTTCGTTTGAAAGATTCCTTCCCAGATGGTCCCATAGTCATCTGGCCTGGATAAGTGACAAGATAAGCGCGTCGTCTCGTTCTATCGAACAGTGTCAGCCAGTGACGGATGCTCTATCTTGTCACTTATCGCATGATAGGCCATCCATGCTACGGGGCCAGGTCAGGATATGATGATAGGATCCTGGAGAAATCGAGGGAACTCATCAAATTTTATAGGCAAACTTGAAGCAATTTGGATACTGATTTGAAGTCGGTTAAAACTTTGTTTTTAAAGTAAATTATTCTCTTGATAGTTGTTACGGGAGTGTTTGGCCCCTACAAGAGCGAGGCTCCGGGCGGTTGCCGCACCTGACTACAGATGTAGTGCGTAATTATTTTAGTACTTTCTGAAATAGCAACTGACTGACAGAAAAAGCAAGTCACGTTCGTACGTTTCCGTGAAAATACGATGGAAAATAATCACGCACTACATCTGTACGCATGTGGCAACTGCAATGAAATATTTTCGTTATGTTCCTTATCCGCTGCCCCCTTTTGTATGCCGCCAAACCCCCCCCCCCCCCCCCCACCCCCCTAGAGCACTAGTCGGCGGTGGCGTCCGGATGCCTCTCGAGTATCATGGCGACGCCCTGCCCGCCGGCGGCGCACGCGCTGATGACGCCGAGCTGGTGCCCCCCTCCCCCCTCCCCCCCTCCCTAGACTGGAGCACTAGTCGGCGGTGGCGTCCGGATGCCTCTCGAGTATCATGGCGACGCCCTGCCCGCCGGCGGCGCACGCGCTGATGACGCCGAGCTGGTGCCCCCTCCCCCCTCCCCCCTCCCTAGACTGGAGCACTAGTCGGCGGTGGCGTCCGGATGCCTCTCGAGTATCATGGCGACGCCCTGCCCGCCGGCGGCGCACGCGCTGATGACGCCGAGCTGGTGCCCCCTCCCCCCTCCCCCCTCCCTAGACTGGAGCACTAGTCGGCGGTGGCGTCCGGATGCCTCTCGAGTATCATGGCGACGCCCTGCCCGCCGGCGGCGCACGCGCTGATGACGCCGAGCTGGTGCCCCCTCCCCCCTCCCCCCTCCCTAGACTGGAGCACTAGTCGGCGGTGGCGTCCGGATGCCTCTCGAGTATCATGGCGACGCCCTGCCCGCCGGCGGCGCACGCGCTGATGACGCCGAGCTGGTGCCCCCTCCCCCCCTCCCCCCTCCCTAGACTGGAGCACTAGTCGGCGGTGGCGTCCGGATGCCTCTCGAGTATCATGGCGACGCCCTGCCCGCCGGCGGCGCACGCGCTGATGACGCCGAGCTGGTGCCCCCTCCCCCCTCCCCCCTCCCTAGACTGGAGCACTAGTCGGCGGTGGCGTCCGGATGCCTCTCGAGTATCATGGCGACGCCCTGCCCGCCGGCGGCGCACGCGCTGATGACGCCGAGCTGGTGCCCCCTCCCCCCTCCCCCCTCCCTAGACTGGAGCACTAGTCGGCGGTGGCGTCCGGATGCCTCTCGAGTATCATGGCGACGCCCTGCCCGCCGGCGGCGCACGCGCTGATGACGCCGAGCTGGTGCCCCCTCCCCCCTCCCCCCTCCCTAGACTGGAGCACTAGTCGGCGGTGGCGTCCGGATGCCTCTCGAGTATCATGGCGACGCCCTGCCCGCCGGCGGCGCACGCGCTGATGACGCCGAGCTGGTGCCCCCTCCCCCCTCCCCCCTCCCTAGACTGGAGCACTAGTCGGCGGTGGCGTCCGGATGCCTCTCGAGTATCATGGCGACGCCCTGCCCGCCGGCGGCGCACGCGCTGATGACGCCGAGCTGGTGCCCCCTCCCCCCTCCCCCCTCCCTAGACTGGAGCACTAGTCGGCGGTGGCGTCCGGATGCCTCTCGAGTATCATGGCGACGCCCTGCCCGCCGGCGGCGCACGCGCTGATGACGCCGAGCTGTCCGTCCTCGCGCACGAGACGGTTCGCTGTGTGCATCGCTAGCCGCACCTGGTGGATGACACGAGCGTTACTTATAGACGTTACTTAAAAATTGAGATTGCGTTAAGCAATTAGTAGACATACTTGTAACAATTAAATTAATGCAATAAACAGTTTAAATTTTAATTTTTTTTTTTTAATAGAGATGGTGACACCAAATAATAGTAGTTTATCTACCCACATGTTATAAATCCTCTAGAATGTGTTCGGAAACCATATATAACGACCACCATAATTGCAACCAGTAACGTAGCATCAGCGTTTTATCTGTGCCAGTGTTATTATAATGTATGCAAAATCATAATAGCATCGACAATCGATGTTATTATGGAAATCAGGTCCGGTGTTGGCGTCGTGCAGCATGATGTTGTCGGTCATGATTTGAAATCTAGTCGGCCATGGCGGTGCAATACAGGTTATTCTAATGGTTCCCGAACACATCATTGAGGATTTATAACATGTGGGTAGATAAAATAGTGTATGTAACTGTACATACATAAGCATTAAAACACTCGTGTGAAACCCACACTCGTGTTTAATGCCCCTCATTATGTACAGTCACATAAACTACTAGTATGTAACTGTACATAATTAGGCATTAAAACATGCTACTCATTATAACTACTATTATGCGACTGTACATAATGAAGGGCATTAAATACGAGTGTTTTATTGCTTAATTATGTACAGTTACATACACTACTTTATCTACCCACATATTATAAATCCTCAATTACGTGGTGTTCGGGAACCATTAGAGTAACCGCCATTGCACCGCCATGGCCGACTAGATTTCAAATAATGACCAACTAGATTTCCATATATCGATGTTATTATGATTTTTCATACATTATAATAACACTGGCACAAATAAAACGCTGATGTTACGTTATTGGTTGCAATAACAGTGGTCATTGATAATGGAAACCATATATATACCCATATATATATATAACCATATAGCCAATTAATTCGTACATTTTATTTCATTGCTATGCAACTTTATAGGAGCATAGAGCGTATATGCAAAAATAAAAAAACTAAAATTAATTTAAAAAAATAATAAAAATCAACTAAGCAAATAATTATAAACTAATTACCTAAAAACTAAATTAACTTAAATTGCCCAGTTAGAGGAAGAAATATAGCCTGTATTTTTAATATTACCTCAAATTGTAACCAGATGCAGGTAATAGGGCTATGAACCGATATATCAAGAAAATTTTAAGTTAGTCTTTACTAACAAAGTATAACTAATTTTTGAAAATTTATGGAGCAGCAATGTATTGCGTACACTCCTTTGACACATAGAAGAAGCGGGTCACTTGTGACAGTTGTGACGTCACGTCAGTAAGACAAAGTAGTGATACATTGCGTGCTGAATTATTTTATATGGAAAAAAAAAATTGGTAGGTTAAGAAAACTTTCTTGCAAAATCGTTTCATATCCCTAACACCTACGTCTGGTTACAATTTGAGGTAATATTAAAAATACACGCTGTATTATGGCTCATTATATATGGTCTCCGAACACATTGATATGATGATTTATGATATGGGTGCAGATAAAATAATTAATAATGTTGATTTTTCTCGAAAAGGAGTTAAAATATAGTCACATGACGAAAAAAGTAACAAAAAACAATATATAATCACAAAGTTGTAAGTGTTCAAAGTTTTAGGGGTATACTCTGTGTCCCTTTTCCGCAAAACGACCTTTTCATGAAACGATTGTTATTTACTATGACGCTTGAGGCCCGTTACGTCATGAGTCTCAAGCGTTTTCTCTCTCTATCAAGCAATATTAAAACGGTTGTACACTCAGCGTCAAATACTATGTAGCAACCAAAGTACATACCATATATGTAGTATGGTGTACCGAACTATTTGGCCACTTTGACTGCTACAGAGTATTTGACGCTGAGTGTACCTTCTTAATTCTTTGAGATATTTCAATACAATTTTTGTGAAGAAAAAAATATACACCTATACTCTATACTAAAAAATGTAAACAAAAAAAACCACGTGACTTGGTCATTCAACCAATCATAGCCACCTTTTGTATCTATGGTATTATCTTATTGGCTGAATGACCAAGTCACGTGGGTCTTTTTGTCTACATTTAGTTAAATACCTAACCAAATAGGGTGGTATAGGCATATATCTTTTCTCAAAAATGGCCCGCAAAGTCAACATAACTACATATTGGAAGGTAAAGTGTATAGTTTAAGGCCAGATCAAAAATAAAAAACATTGCAGGCCGCCTGGAATGTTACATATAAATTCCTTTATTTGTCGAGTGCCAAACTTTTTAAAAAGAAGAAACTGGCATATAAAAGAAGGCACAGGCCGTATTCAGCCAAATCAAGTCGAATTGTTCTGTTGCAAACGCTACATTTTTGTACGAGCGTTTGTGTTTTGCGTTTTTCGGTGGAAAAATACACTTGCGATTCTGTTTAAAAAAATATATTATGACGTTTAATTTTATGTAATTTGTAGTATCCTCAATTTGTATTTACTAGTAAAGCTTGATTTCAATTTAGTCTTTTTTATTCCCCCATTTTTGAGAAAAGCACTATATTAGCCTCAGCCGGAATGGCAATTGCAGGCTTCGTATTAGAATTAAACGGACTCGCAAGCTCGTCCGTTTAAACAAATACTTAACCTGCAATTGCCTCCTTCCCGGCCACGGCAATAATGTACTATTAACTGCTACATAGCGACGCAATAATTCTAGTATCCCGTATTGACATAGCAATTACAACGGCAAGGTTCTATGATGGCCTAGGAATCAAATTGGTTGACTGTACTTACCTACCTTTTAGAGTAATAATAAGATTAACGTCCACAACCTGCAACCCTATTGAACGCACTCATATCAGTTCACATGCTGAATTTTGCCATACAACGGCAGTAAGGCTCAATTTGTGACCTTAGATTTTTTTACGATGCCATTCGAACCAGTTTTTGGAGAGGAACAAATGTTTACAGATAATAAGTTTCTGTCAAAAATTACATTTTTGGTATACTACGTTTCAAATACCAAGGCCCGATTGCACTTGAGACGGTCAATGGGCGTTAACAATAGGATTAGTGATAACAAAATATACTAAAATGCAAACATTATGAACCCCATTGTTAAGTTTTAAGTGCATAGGGCCTTCGTATTTGAAATGGACTATACAAGCTTTTATGTTTACTAACACTCTATGGATACTTTGTATGTCCGAAATAAAGAAATTGACTTGAATTTATTGCCGACTGTACTTTTCTGTATACCGTCATCAACTACACATCAAGACGATTCTAACGAGCCCATCTCAACGGGGCTACGTCGGTTAAGTACTGAATTCCCATGGCCACCTTCTGTCTCCATCATCAGATCAGCTTGATGGTACCATAATATTGAATTGTCAACCCAAACTATACCTTTACCCAAAAGTACAGCTCAATCGGTTGAAGATATCTGCTTCAAAATTGAGTTGCAAGATTCCACCCGAACAAATTACATACATACTTACTTACATACATTGCAAGTTAATAAAAAGCTTGTAAAAATAAACATTTGTTCCTCTCCAAAAACTGGTTCTATCCTGGTTTTATCCGGGGTAAGTGTTACTCACCCCGGTGGCGGCGAAGGGGTGTCCAATGGACAGAGAGCCTCCCCAGCTGTTCCACTTGGACATGTCGGGCGATCCCACCTGAAAACAAATTACATAATGAAAACTGGTATAATGAGGAATGGATGAAAATATCAGATGTGCCTGATATTTTTTTGGTGATAGGAATAACCTTCCTTAACACCAGAAAATAGTTTCAAATTTTTCAGCTGCGTCAATTATTTATGAAAAATATAAACAGCTTCGTCACTTACGTTTTGGAGGAACGGTTAATAAAACACTTTGCTTAATCCGAAAACAAAATCCGATTACAAAAAAATCTTAAATATCTATGATAAACTGACACTGGCAATGACAAATATAGCTGCCTGCAACTGTCAATATCATTGCCATTGTCAGTTTACCACAGATATTTTTCTATAATATGAGACGGATCAAGCAAATTGTCTTATTCGCCGTCCTAAACCCAAAACCTAAATGAGGAAACTGTTTATATTTTTCAAAAATAATTGACGCAGATGACAAATCTGCAACTTTTTTCTGGTGCTAAAGAAGGTTACTCCTATCACCAGAAAAATAACCAGGCACTTCTGAAAAGACTCGCTTTGCTGGTAAATTAAGAGCACTGGTAAATATTTGAAAATATTTAAATTTAGCTATAGATATTTAAAAATGTAGCGACACACTGTATTTTGTATTTAAGTACCTTGTAACATCAAACTAGTTTTAATGTTGCTGGATTCGTCGATCTATGAACTCAAAAGAAAAACCGGCCAAGTGCGAGTCAGACTCGCGCACGAAAGTTTCCGTACCATTATCTATAAAAACGGCAAAAAAATCACGTTTGTTGTATGGGAGCCTCCTTAAATATTAATTTTATTCTGTTTTTTTTTTAGCGGCAACAGAAATACATCATCTGTGAACATTTCAACTGTCTAATAATCACGGTTCATGCAGTGGTGCTTCTGACTGTTTTATTGCAAAGTATAGTATCAATAATCTATTAATTAATTAGTGTTGATAATCATTGAAATCGTCTTCACAAATCCCATGAACCAATGCTTTGCCAAAAACGATACAGCCTTTCACATCATTGATGTCTATGGATAACTCATATTGACCATAAAGTGTTTTGGCACTTTGGCACAAACGAGCTATACCCTATTTGGATAGGCTAACTAAATGTAAACAAAATGACCCACGTGACTTGGTCATTCAGCCAATAAGATAAACCATAGATACAAAAGGTTGCTATGATTGGTTGAATGACCGAGTCACGTGGTTTTTTGTTTACATTTAGTTTTTAAATACCTATCCAAATATGGTATCATCATTGTACAAGTAGCCAAGTGTTTGTACAGTCAGCATCAAAAGTATAACTACGCAATCGAAGACGTCAAAAGTTCTTATTCCCTTTTAATAAAGACTTTTGACGTCTTCGTTTGTGTAGCTACTTTTGATGCCGACTGTTCGTTAGCACGAACTACACTATGTATTTAAGTTAATCTATACGTATATCGTCGTTTAGTGCCCATAGTAGAAGGTTTGCTTAGGGACTAGGTAGATTTTTGTGACATTGTCCACAAAATATTAATTTATTTGTTTAATATACACACCTTGCCCTGCCTCTTGAGGTAAGTCTGCCCAAACCAGTCAGAGTCCATGGCCTTCAAGTTAGCCAAGATTTGGCCCTGCAAAGAAAAAAAGTTACGTTACCATTTTCTTAGAAGTACAGAGGCCCTAGCACGTTAGGTTTTAAGTCATGTTTCTCGTAAAACGTGACATAAATACAGTAAATTTTCAGTATATTTCCGCCGTAAAACGTGGTGATAATACTTAGTGTGCTAGGACCTCTGGATAGGGTGTGTTTAGGGGCAAAGGCGTGTATGTATGTATACATACACGCCTTTGTCCCTAAAAGGGGTAGTAGAACACATGAAACTTGTGTTCCAGTGCCACATACATATACATACATACACGCCTTTGTCCCTAAACACACCCTGTGTTTAGGGACAAAGGCGTGTATGTATGTATACATACACGCCTTTGTCCCTAAAAGGGGTAGTAGAACACATGAAACTTGTGTTCCAGTGCCACATACATATACATACATACACGCCTTTGTCCCTAAAAGGGGTAGTAGAACACATGAAACTTGTGTTCCAGTGCCACTTTTAGCATAAATGTGTGTATAAAATATCGACAAAATGCGTAGACAGAGGATATAATTGATGCCGTCCTAGCGTACTCGTATACCAGAAAGGGACGATGGTAAATCAACCTTACTTAATTAAAAAGTATCAGTATACTAATACATTCTTGACGTCTAATGTCATTTATAACTTAGTCGTGTTATATCGGTGACGTCATGATGGTGTCAGATTCAGTACAATATTTTGACATTCAAAAATACGGTATTTGACAAAAGTCAAATCAGCTTCTTTTAATGAAACGTCAAACACGCTCCGTTAGTATGGAATTTGTAGGGATTACTATGTTGTGACGTCACACAATCAAACAACATCCTTATTGTTAGTTTTTATGAATTTAAAAATCTTAAAATACCAAACATAAATGAAAGCTTTATACTTTCCGAGTATTTTCGTAATGTTTATCTGTTGCTAATGAAAAAACAATTTATTTTCACTGTTGTCAAATACCCAATTCCGTATTACGCGATGAGAGACATAAAATATGACATTGTATCTCGTTCCCACTTGCGTCGTCTATGCATACATCCTTGTCACTCATGAATTAATGTGTGCGTGAGTCGCTCTATTATATTGTACCTCTATGACAAGATGTGATATCGCAGTGATATGTTGGTACACTTACAGCGAAAGCCTCATGGATCTCCCAGGTGTCGATGTCCTTCATGGTGAGCCCGGCCTGGTCCAGGATCCTGGGGATGCCGTACGCGGGTCCCAGCAGCAGCTGGTCCACGGGATCCTGCAGAAACAATGGGCTTGTGACCTTAAATTTGTTTACGATGCCATTCGAACCAGTTTTTGTAGATGAACAAATGTTTGTATGGAAGCAACCACATTTAAAGGACATTAATACCCAAAAAATCGAATTAAAGACGGACCTTGCTGACAGCAGCCTAAACGCTTCATACTAATTGGCTTTAACCCGGCGAGCATGACGTGAAAAAAAGTTACATCAAGCATGAGGCAGGGTATGACATACCCGAAATTGAATGTACCATAATATAATTTTTATTAATTTTATGTTATTTCGTGCAGTGTATATTGTTTAATAATGAATTACCTATTTAATAAATTCAAATCAAAGACAAGTTTTAATTATGATTTTTTATTTATTTATTAGTGTTTACCTTATACTATGTAATTATAGAAACAAAAGTTTCGAGGTTTACAAAATTGAACAATTAAACAAAAAAAACTGTCTTTGGAATATAAATCAACTTTTATCTAAAAGATCAATCCTCTTCTCAAAAAAACATAACAATATTTTTTTTTATTGAAAATATGGTTAATTACTGCCATCGAGATTATCATGCTCCATACATATGGGCTTGCTGCAACCTTTACAGGAATATTTGGTTTTTCTGTCCTTCTTGTATGGAAAATAAAAGAAAAACCACTAATATTAATAAAATAATCTCAAGCCTATACATTGAAACCTTAAAAACACTAAGAATAATAAAAAAAAATTATAAATCATACATAAAAAAATACGTCTAAAATGACGCAGGGTGTGACATACCCGAAACAGGTTTGTGCAGAAATATTTCGGCAGACGCCTCACGTCGCACTGCGATCACGCCACTATCCCCTCCCGCACTCCCTTGCCTCCAGCTACTGAGCGAGCTAGTGTTGCCAGACGAAGATTTAAAAAATAACAAACGTTTTTAATACTGTCAGGGTATGACATACCCTGGGTCATGCTCGCCGGGTTAAAGTGTGACGTCACACCGTGCAATTTGTACTAACCTAAATTGCTGTTTCGGTCGCGAAATACTGCGTTTAGGTCCATAGTTGTCATACAAATTTGTTTCTATAAAAACGTAAGGATTCTATTGGTACCTTTAAATATACTCTTGTACAATAAATAAAAAAAACTTTTTTCTAAATTTACAAGGTTCATATCTTTTATGATTTGAATTATATTTTGTAATTTATACTTTATTACAATCATTTGATGATTTACTATCGATTTAGCAACACGACGTTATCAATTTTAACACCACGCAACAAGCCTATTATCATCACTACCAGTCTCACCATCATTGGCCACAGCATCTATGACAGATGATTTTTTTTTTTTAATCTCATTTATTTTATAAGCCATACATCTTATGATTAAGTCGGCTTAAAAATAATTACAATGTTACTTAAACTTTAGGTCTTATTTTAAACATTGGGATTGATACTTAAGGTGTAATTTTATAATATTCAAATCTTAAGTTCAGTGAGTGTATAATGAAACTTAAAAATGTGCCACTGTGTACGGTAGTGAACCCTGAGCTTAAGATTTGATGAAAGAAGAAGAGAAGTTCCCTCGCAGAGCACCCAGTTTCTTCTAAGAGATCCATCTATGACAGATGATTGTTGCAGCGCTTAGGAGTGAGTCTATGGATTGCCGCATCTACGTTAGTGGCTATACAGGGTGTATTATTCAAACGAGGCAGTGAGGGAAAATCCGTTACTATAAGAGATACGGAAACTTGCTCTTAGGAGTCGCGAGACCGATTTTAGAAAAAATAAAAACTGCATTCAAATGGTTTTGAAAAAGGCCTGATACACGGCCGGGAATCGAACCCGGTCCAATCTGTCTAAAAATCAGAGTTCGTTTTTTTGCGTAAATAAATAGTGCTGGGTGTAAGGAACAATTGTTGCTAAGGCACCCTCTATCTACAAACACAGGAAAATGCTGAATTTCGTAGTTTAATGTACGGAAATGGATCTCCCCTTACAGACAGTACCTTGTGGGTAGGAATAATATTTTTAATACAGTTGCTCAAAAGTGGTACTTTTTGTAGCTGCAAATCGTGCGCAAAGTTGTATTTTGCGCACTATTGCTTTTTACTTTTCCACGTGCAGGTATCGTGTTGCGAAAAAATAAGAAAAACAACAAGTAAGGAATTTGAAACTTTTATATTATTAATTCTGTAACAAATTTGTAATACAGTTGAAAAATAATGAAGTGGTACAAAAAAAAAATTTTAACACTGTTCTTACTTGTTGTTTTTCTTATTTTTTGGCAACTGTCAATTCATTCTTCACTCGTCCCGAGTTATCTCGGCACTCGTGAAGTAATGACATACTTTCCACACTAGCATCTAGTTTTGAAAATATTGGTGTAAATAATGAAAATAAATAAAAACAACCTCGAATAAGTTTCAGAGGTCACATCTCCCCATACTTACTAAGCGGATATCAATTTTCGTACATAAAACTATGTTTGGCATTTTCCTGTGATTGTAGATACAGGGTTCCTTAGCTACAATTGTTCTTTACATCCAGTACTACATTACGCAAAAAAAACAACGCTGATTTTTAGACAGTTTTGACCGGTTTCGACTCCCGGCCGTGTATGAAGCTTTTTTGAAAATCTTTGAATGCAGTTTTTCTTTTCTAAAATCTATCTCGTGACTCCTAAGAGCAAATTTTCGTATCTCTTATAGTTTCGGATTTTCCCTCACTGCCCCGTTTGAATAATACATCCTGTATAGTCTTTTTCTTGCCACATCGATTGCAGACGAATTGTGAATCTGTAGGAGGGTCATCAGTTTATGCTATTCTAACGGGGCAATGAGGGCAAATCAAAAACTAGAACGTATGGAAATTCGTTCTTAGGATTCACAATGCCGATAAAAAAGAAAAACTGCATTCAAAGAGTTTTCAAAAGGCCACATACACGGCTGAGACCGAACCAGGTCAAATCTGTCTAAAGTACATTTTGTTGCGGAAAGAACGGTGCTGGTTGCAAGGAAAAATTGTTGCTACGGAACCGTGTATCTAGGCCGATAACGGGGCGCGGGGGGCGAAGCCCGGCACCCGCGCGCCCCGTTATCGTCATACCCCTGCACCTATAGTTGAGAAGATTATTGAGTCTGGCGACTAAGCTCTAGTGAAATGATGAGTTCCTATCACTCTTGTCTCCTGGTATGAAGAACATAATTATACCTGGTCCATCTTTATGCCTGAACTAGCTGACATCGCGAACTTCGTATCGCGATACATAATTGACTTTCAAAACAAAGTTTTAACCGACTTCATATCAGTAGCCAAATAACTTCAAGTTTGCCTACAAAATTTGAAGAGTTCCCTCGATTTCTCCAGGATCCCATCATCAGAACTGGATTTTGGTGACAACGGGACCAATCTGGAAGTATATGCTTTCAAACAAAGAAATATTTTTTCAAATCGGTTCTTCAAATACACACATAAAAAAAACCGGCCAAGTGCGAGTAGGACTCGCGCACGAAGGGTTCCGTACTATTATCTATAAAAACGGCAACAAAATCACGTTTGTTGTATGTGAGCCCCCCTTAAAAATATTTTATTTTGTTTTTAGTATTTGTTGTTATAGCGGCAACAGAAATACATAATCTGTGAAAATTTCAACTCTCTAGCTATCACGGTTCTTGAGATACAGCCTGGTGACAGACTATCTATAAAAACGGCAAAAAAATCACGTTTTTTGTATGGGAGCCCCCCTTAAAAAATATTTTATTTTGTTTTTAGTATTTGTTGTTATAGCGGCAACAGAAATACATAATCTTTGAAAATTTCAACTCTCTAGCTATCACAGTTCTTGAGATACAGCCTGGTGACAGACAGACGGACGGACGGACGGACAGCGAAGTCTTAGTAATAGGGTCCCGTTTTACTCTTTGAGTACGGAACCCTAAAAACATACAGACGAATTGAGAACCTCCTCCTTTTTTGAAGTCGGTTAAAAATGTAACACAAAATGAATTTATACAAAAAAATACTCCCGTACATTTTTCCCTGATTTAATAGTTTTTCTGCTATTCGGCGAGGAGATCAATCCAAATAATTAACAACTTAGAATACTTGAAAAACCCCTGATATTTTCATTTCGAAGTTCAATATCTCAAAAACGGCCGAACCGATTCTATTGAAACGTAGCTAAGAACCATCTCGATCACGTCAGCTTTCGGATAAATAACCGCATTCAAATCGGTCCATTCGTTTAGGACCTACGCTGTCACAGACAGGCACGTCAAACTTATAAGACCCCTCTTTTTGCGTCAACATTGAAAATTGGTCCAACCGTTCTCGAGTTATAAATGGTGTAACTAAAACGACTCTGCTTTATATATTAAAAGTTATGTATAGTATCATATCGAACGTCGGACGGTTAACCAATTTGATTCCTAGGCAAACGTAGAACCCTGTCATTTTATTTATTTATTTAGTTGTACGGGACACCAACAGAGTACATGAACATGAACATGAACATGAACATAGGCACCACACCCAGCCAGGAAGCATGCCTGACCCGGACGAGCCGGATATACCAGGGGGCGCAATTTTGTGGGGAGTGACACGCTCTGGGATGGGAAGGGAAGACCGACCAGCCGCAACCAGTCGGCCACAATCAACCGGCTATGCAGCCTTTAGCCAATATTGGAAAAGAGGAGAGAAAGGATACTTCGTCGGGGGATGAGCGTTGGTGAAATGATGCACGTTGCTTCATATAAAGTCTTCTCATGTTCAAGGTGTTTTCGGAGATCCGTTACAGCTCGCTATTTCGAGATCATTCTACCTGTTCCTCTGATTAGCAATCAGTTTCTTCCATTGCGTTGATTTCTCGTGCAGTGTTGTAGAAGTTCTCTTTAATTGTGTGCCTCTGGGGTGGTTGTTGTATGTCATGAGGTCATAATATGACTCGCAACCACAACAACTACTATTTTCCAGTACGTATTCATGTGGGTGAATGACTGGCTGATTGACAAGAATATTCGTCATGCGGACACTATTACTTCATTTATCGTATGGCTTATTTTTATTACTCTACTTCAAAGATTTACAATACGAGTATTACTTTAAACTTTGTCACTACACACTAAACATTGTCTCAGCTCTCAGGTATAACCAATTCATTTCACCGAAACCACATTTTTTTACTGCAGACACAGACACAAGATTCATTATTTACATAAACATAACTTTAATATTAACACTACTCACTGCACAACAAAACAGAGTGTCACAAGCACTGTCACTAGGAGAGTTGACCAGCAGCTAGTATTTAATTTGCCTGTTACCGTGGTTTGACAATCTTCCTGGCGAGAAGTCTTCGTTATGTGGAATAAAGGCATAACTCGTATTTATTTGTAAGGTTCTGCAGTCTTCTGAGGTTTGCATATTCAACGCTTTTTTTTCTCCACACTTAAGCTCTAGGTCTTTTTTTGCATCCCGTTTAATTGGAGCTTGGTTTTCTTTTCGTTCTAGTGTTTTATTTATTAAAAATTTATGTAGCATTTTTAACGTCTATATTGTTAATATCGTTCGCCTATTCAAGCCCATCTGGCGTGGCGTGAATCCATAAAATCTGGACATTTCAAGGAAGTGCATTCAGGCGCAGCTACCTAGAAACCGATCATTTTTTGCGTTATTTTGTTTTGGTTATGTATCGCTATTCATTGTTTGCACATTGTTTGTCTCCCGCGTAATTTATTCTCGCTCGAGTCATCTTATTGTCGAACTTTGCTTATTACATTATTGGCAAATTTTCGTAGTTTTAATAAATATAGGTTTACGGTGTTTCACTCACTACCACAGTTCAGCCCAGTTTCAGTCTCGTTGAGCCCCTATCCTATCCACTACTCATTGTGTTATATAATATTGGCGGCGCCTAGCGAATTACTTGTATAACTGATCTACATAGATTTCATTTATCAATTAATCTGTTCTGTAGGTCTCAGGTGTTAAATATTATTACTTATAAGTGCCAAATATTACTAACACAGGTATTATGATCCACCACATATATGTATGACACTGCCGAAGCGTCTTAAACAGGAGCTTATTACGGGGTTCATTCCAGTGCGTGAGAAAATTAAGTGTTTGGTAATTGACACACTGTAATCTAACGTAAAATCTTACTAAGTTAACAAAGGCACTGAAGGCAACATTGAATACAATAAATACAAAAATTAAATATTGAGTACGTATATATTACCCCTACGTTCACCTTATCTTATGATATGGGCCAGTAGTTTGGTCTCTAATTGTGTAACCCGAACTGCTTCATTAAGGAAGTATACCTACTACCTGAAAAGTAATATGGAATGCTCTCACCCGGGCCTGTCACGGCTGTGATGTTGATTCTGCCGCGTTGCTGCGCGTAACCGCTACCCGTTAGAGGCGCACGCACTGGTTTTACTTTACGCGCCTAATACCTAGATGGACTGAACCCGCGTAATATTCGCGTAACACACTACACTTTTCTATAATTTGGCACTTATTGGCGATCTCAAGAAGATGAGATTGGGTAAATCGCTGGGACTACGGGGCGCGGCGCTCGCACATCTGGGCTTTTGCTATTGTTTTGAAGGACCGCATTGTGTAGTTTTATGGCGTAACGAGACATCGGGGAAGGGTCCCAAAACAGCGTCCGCTCGCAACGGCTGTTCAAACAGAACTCCACGGGACACCAACAGAGTACATGTTAACAAATCTTAATTTAAATGTTTGCTTTTATTTGGGTTTACATGCATCCCAATTACAGGTGAACACATCATTCGCAAATATAAATCATGCATAATTTGAAACAGTTAAAAGGAGATAATCGAAAATCTTAAATAGCTCTTCAACAATCATAACGCTTGGTAACAATCATAACATTTTTCTCAAAAATGGTCCGCAAAGTGAACATAACTCGCTACATATTGGAAGGTAAAGTGTATAGTTTAAGGCCAGATCAAAATTAAAAAATAAAAAACATTGCAGGCCGCCTGGAATGTTACATATAAATTCCTTTATTTGTCGAGTACCAAACTTTTTAAAAAGTAGAAACTGGCATATAAAAGACGGCACAGGTCGT
Source organism: Epinotia brunnichana (assembly GCA_963854355.1). Classification (NCBI taxonomy): domain Eukaryota; kingdom Metazoa; phylum Arthropoda; class Insecta; order Lepidoptera; family Tortricidae; genus Epinotia; species Epinotia brunnichana. The sequence continues at coordinate 17,170,958 of OY977956.1, forward strand.
ATTCAGCCAAATCAAGTCGTATTTTTCTGTTGCAAACGCGACATTTTTGTATGTGTCATAAAAAGATTGCGTTTTTCGGTGGAAAAATACACTTGCGATTCTGTTTAAAAAAATATTATGACGTTTAGTTTTATGTGATTTGTAGTAACGTTTAATTTCAATTTAGTCTTTTTTATTCCCCCATTTTTGAGAAAAGCACTATATTAGCCTCAGCCGGAATGGCAATTGCAAGCTTCGTATTATAATTAAACGGACTCGCAAGCTCGTCCGTTTAAACAAATTGCTCAGCCTGCAATTGCCTCCTTCCCGGCCACGGCAATAATGTACTATTAACTGCTACATAGCGACGCAATAATTCTAGTATCCCGTATTGACATAGCAATTACAACGGCAAGGTTCTATGATGGCCTAGGAATCAAATTGGTTGACTGTACTTACCTGAGCCACGTAAGTGAAGTCGCGCAGATAGGCTTTAGGCTTGAATCCAAGCTCCTTGGCCTTCGCCTCAGGCATCACCAAGCAGGCCGAAGCACCGTCAGTCTAGAAAAAAATATTGCTTGAAACATGTGTCTCTTTACAAAACAAAATTTAAACCGACTCCAATTCAGTACTTCGCCATGGAACATACATTAACATTTCGTTGCCACTTTACTGCATGAACTGCTTTCCAAGCAAATGCGTTGATTCGTTATTACAGAAAAAAGCGGCCAAGTCCAAGAGTCGGACTCGCCCATGAAGGGTTCCGTAAAATAAATAGCGGTTTACGATTTATGACGTATTAAAAAAAAACTACTTACTAGATCTTGTTCAAAGCAATTTTCGGTGAAAGTTTGCATGGTGGCATTGCAATGTACATTATATATTTTTTTAGTTTTATCATTCTCTTATTTTAGAAGTTACCGGGGGGGGCACATTTTACCACTTTGGAAGTGTCTCTCGTACAAACTATTTAGTATAGATTTTTTTTTATTAGAAACCTCAATATCATTTTTGTAGACCTATCCATAGATACGTACTTCTGGGTTTGATCAAAAAAAAAATTTTTTGAGTTTCAGTTCTAAGTATGGGGAACCCCCAAAATTTATTGTTTTTTTTTCTATTTTTGTGTGAATATATTAATGCGCTTCACAGAATACATCTAATAGTTTCAACAGTATACTTCTAATAGTTTCGGAAAAATGTGGCTGTGACATACGGACGGACAGACAGACATGACGAATCCATAAGGGTTCCGTTTTTTGCCATTTGGCTACGGAACCCTAAAAACCGTGGACCGATAATATTTGAGGAGTTCCCTTAGTTCAAGTATCTCAGAATCACCTTTGGCACTTCATTAGTTGCTACTTAAACGGAATCATATCAGAATATGTGACGTACTTTACATCATTGAGGAGTTCTATAAGTCATCGGTGGTCATCATCATCAGTTCCACTTCACCAAATTTGTGGTTTCCGAGTTATCTCCGATTGCCATGACTCCCTAGCTCATATAGCTTCAGCGTTAAAAAGTTATCAGATCATAAGTAGCGCCAAGCTTCCTACACCAGACGGCTGGTAATGGTAGAGTTACGCCGTCTGGTGTGGGGAAGCTTGGCGCTACTTATGATCTGATAACCTTTTAACGCTGAAAGCTATATGAGCTAGGCAATCACTTTACATGTAATGGTTTTGGTGGGTAATACAAAATACCGAAATCACTACATGAGTGCCTATAAAATTCAGGAATTTCCTGAATTCCTCATGGATCCCATCATCCAACTCGCTTTTTGAAAACAATGGGAACAACCTGGAAGCATACTTTCAAATAAAAAAAAATTGTACGTTACGATTCGGTTCATAAATGACCGAGTTCTGAGGTAACAAACCTTTTAAAAAAGCAACATACACCCGAATTGAGAACCTCCTCCTTTTTTCTAAGTCGGTTAAAAAACATATGAAACATATGAAAGGATTTAGTATTGTTTACTGCCAGCTGTGCCTCATTTTCCGCGGAAAAAATGCGTGCAAATGTGTGATGGGCGGAATCCCGATTCGGTGATTGAAATGGGTCGCCCCGGTCGCCGAATTCGGTCTGCCTTTGGTGGGGTCAAATGCCAAACAGGTCACGCCATGGCCTTTATAATTTCATAAATAAGTTATTTGTTGCTTTGTGGCGTTGGCTGTGGGTACACATCCCTATGCGACGAAACTTCAGTGGTTGTACCCGTTAGGCAACCGGGGCCATCAGATGATTTGAGTCATCATCATCATCATTTTCAGCCTGTAATCGCCCACTGCTGAGCTGCTGCTCTCTTCGCGTACGCCACTTATCCCGGTCCCGTGCTAGTCTCATCCAGAAATGACCCGCGGTCTTTTTTATGTCATCAACCCATCGAGTTGAGTGCGTGCCCATGATTTGGGTTCGTGCGCACAATCGCACCATAGAATTCCGCTAGTCTAAGTAGACCATGGGCATACGTTCGTGTTGAGCGGGAAATGCTGCGAACGTTGCGCGTGTCCACTGGCACAAGTGTGTGTGAGTACTGACCAGGAAGGACGCATTGGCGGCGGTGACCGTGCCGTGCGGCTTGATAAACGCCGGCTTGAGCTTGGCGAGCTGCTCGGGAGTGGACACGCGGATACCATTGTCCTTGTCCACCAGCCCGTCCCTGCCGTCCACTGGAACAAAACTTTCATTAGGGACTGGAGAATAAATTACTGAGACGAATTAGAGGAGACACAATTCTTATTTTATAAACATTTGATTTATCATTTGGTCATCGGGGTCGCGGGAGTCCGATGGATGCGGGTGGCGCAGGACCGGTCGTTTTGGCACTCTTTGGGGGAGGCCTATGTCCAGCAGTGGACGTCTTTCGGCTGATATAATGATGATGATGATGAAACATTTGATTCTTAAGGCATCTTCTGCGACCGCTCAAGGACAGGCCCAGTGAAACTCATTCCTTTAATGACTAACTTTAAACTGACCTTTACCTCTATTTGATTGGGCCTTTGGTAATACACTTTTCCTAGCCTAAAGCAGCTACAAACAATAATAAATATTCGTGCTGAGTGGTGCCTTCTGTGGGTTCAAAATCATGCCACAGGACTACTTAGTGACTCACCCTTGACAGGGATGAGGTCGGTGAAGTACCCCTTAGCATGAGCGTCGGCCGCCGCCTTTCGTAGTCGTCACGCCAGGCCAGAGGCTCTAGTATAAGTTTTGTCGATGCAATACGTTTTCGAACGCGTTTGCGTTTAGTTTCAATTTGTATGGCAACGCGAACAGCGCCTCTGGTGGTAACTTTTAGGAACTACGCGTTGCCATACAAATTGAAACTAAACGCAAACGCGTTCGAAAACGTATTGCATCGACAAAACTTATACTAGAGCTACAGGCCGCGCTAGGCTGTGAGAGGCTTAAGGCTTCTCACAGACTGGCGCGGCCTGGCCGCGGCGGTCAATATAAAACTTGTCATTAGCTGTCAAATTTACTATGGTCCGCCACCGCAGGCCGCGCCAGTGTGATGGCAGCTCCACAGATACGCGTAAATGTTAGTTTGACGTGTTCCACAGACGAGGGGATAATGCTTGTAAAAATGGTGACAACATTAGATTAGATTATTTATTTCATGATATAAAATTACATTACAAATTTGCATACATGTCAAAAAATAAGAATTTTTATCACGATCGTCAAAAACAAAGAAACAAATACAAATACAAAATATTTTATTTGTTAAACATAGGTATGTACATCGGTGTTACAGTTTATGGTTTGTCTCACTATGTCTTGCCTGTTAAGGCATACAAATAGCCACAAAATAGCATGCAGCATGCACTTACACACTAGATATAAGTCGTTAATTATGCTATCATTTGCTTACGTTATCTAGGGTCATTTAAATATTCTTGTATGGAATAGTATGCTTTGGCAGCTAGAAATTTAAACAATGCTTTTTTAAATAAATGAGGGTTGTGGAATTTCAAAATGGCTCTTGGCAATTTGTTAAAAATTCTAGGCGCCATTCCAAATGTGCTTTTTGAAAGTAGGGCAGTTTTGTACGGTCCATGGTTTATCTTACCCTGCATACGGGCACTATTAAAGCTCGAGAACTGGTTACTGTTCTGTTTAACATACATTGCTGTTTCAAAAATATAGAGTGATGGGAATGTCAAGATATTTAATTTAATAAAATAGGGTTTACATGATTCGCGGGGGTGTAGGCTGCAAACGGATCTGATACATTACTTCTGACCTTAAGAACAATTAAGATATAATATTAAATTATTACAATGTCAACAAATTTACACAATAACGAGTCAATAGAAAAATAAAACAAAATCAAAAGAACAAATATGTCAACCACTAGGTATCGTCATGCAATTTACAATATATTGTAATGTGCATTAGAAAATAGGTGATATAATACATTTTACGTCATACCTGGCCATAAAGTAGGAATTCTTATAAGTACATGTTCTCTTCACTTCCTGGCCAGATAGAGACGTAAAATGTTGTACTTACCACGGGCGGTAATAAAGAAAGCCTCAGAGCGCATATTTATCGCCCTTGCCTTCGGCTCGGGCGTCAAATACCTGCGATCTGAGACATTCTTTGTTTAACCGCCCTAGGTAAGTAATGTACTATAAACAAATCATATTAAAACAAATGTAAATAGGTAATAATTATTATTTAACATGTCAAAGCTTGAAGACGGGTGCTTCCCTTTGTCTCTGTGTGTATTTTGTGTAGTAAATAAATGTCTTCATAATCATAAATTTCTTTCCAAATGGAAATAAATTACCTTAGGTGGTAAGTAAATACATTGTGGTCGAGTCCTCCTATTAGGTATTATATTACCTGTGTCAGGAGACCTCGCTCATCCAAATTATACATTATAGGTAGTTCTAACGTTAAAATGGTTTTTATAACTACTTTCGTTCTTTCTTTCTTTCTCCAATCATACGAGCAGCACGAGGACTCCGTGTACTGCGCCGAGTGGAGCTCCGCGGAGCCCTGGACCTTCGCCAGTCTCAGCTGCGACGCGCGATTGGTACTCAGTCGGGTGCCGCGCCACTTCAAATACAAGCTGCTCTTGTAATTAGTGCGCCAATTGTCCGCTAGATGTCGCTGTTACAGCGGCTGCATCGCGCCAACGAAGTGTTGTCGTAATATGTACAAAGGTTTGAAACTTTGAAGACAATACAGTGATCATCAGATCAGCATACTTTTGTAAAAATTGTTTAGTAATTTTTGAGACGCTTTCTCACAAATACCAGTGAGAAAGCATTTAATGGGGAACTTGCATGGGACTTCAGTTTCGATTATTTCGAATACATTGCATTAATTGATGCGGATATACGTAGAAATATCATACATAAGAAAAAAAAACGATTGTATTAGTTGTACTTACTCACGTTGAAATGACAAAAAAAAATTCTTTTTCGATAAGATAACATAACAGTTACACAGAATATTGAATTAGAAATTATATTTTGTATGACAAGTATAAACATAAACGCAAATTTTGTGGAGATAATATAGTTGCAAATGAATGACTTTGTGTCGTATACTGTAATTAGTTCTCTTCATTTGTCTAATGCGTAGATACGCTAGATGTAATGCTATAAGCATATTTTAATTCAAGTACGATCTGTTAACCGCACTCGCAGCAGGCCAAGATACAGGCTCAGCCTAGTTTGGTCACTGATGGACAGCCTCGATTTAATTTCATATTTGTTTTTGTGAAATAAACTATTTTGTATTTGTATATCAGAGAGCCTACCGCGAGACGAGAGTAGAAGGGTCAATGTTACTCTCGGTCTTGTGAACTGTCAAAACCGTTCACAATTTAACGCATTCTTTTTCGTTAGTTTATAAACTTTATCTATCCAAATATCATAAACCCTCCATGATGCGTCCAAGAACCGCACATTATGGCCACCATAAAAATATAATGTTTTGTTAGAACAAATTTCTTATCTGTGAAAATGTTATTATTGCTAAATAATAACATCGATTTCGATAATATTATTTCATTCAAATTTCGAACATCTATGAAATCTAAGAAATTTGATTTGACCTCTATTCTAATATCAGTCAAGATGAAGTTTAGTTCGAAATGAATTGTCAATTTGCATACAAATTTGAAAAATGTCCTAAATAAGATATCGAACGATATGAAAGTTGGATCCGACTCTAGTTTGTCTCTGAATTAAGAAAAAACTATGACAGCTGCCAGAAAACAACGCCGCGATGCCGGTCATAATATGCGGCTCCTGAATGCATCGTGGAGGCTTTATGATATGTGGATAGATAAAGAAGTGTATGTAACTGTACATAATTAGTCATTAAGACACTCGTGTGATGTTATTATGAAACTCGCCTTCGGCTCGTTTCATAAACCCACACTCGTGTTTAATGCCCTTCATCACATAAACTACTATTCAATGTCGAATCGTTAAATAGGGTATTTGACAACAGTGAAAATAAATTGTTTTTTCATTACCAACAGATAAACATTACGAAAATACTCGGAATGTATCAATCTTTCATTTATGTATGCTATTTAAGATTTTTAAATTCATAAAAAAATTACAATAAGGACTTTGTTTGATTTTGACGTCGCAAGCAAGTAATCCCTACAAATTCCATACTATAGTCCCCCGCGGCTATGAAGTCAATCCTGAGACATGCCTCTAGGGTTGAATATGTAATTTTTTCCTATGGTTGACATTGTCATTATTCAGAAAATTCATAGTTGCGCAATGTGTCAGGATTGACTTCATAGCCGCGGGGGACTGTAACGGAGTGTTTTTGGCGTTTCATAAAAAGAAGCTGATTTGACTTTAGTCAAATACCGTATTGTGAACTGAGATCAAATCGGCTTGCTACGGAACTACGAAAATACTAGGTAGGTTAGGTTAGTTAGGTTTCTTCAATTGCCCGAAGGGCAAAACGCCCAGAAATAGGAGCCCCGCGCAGCGGGGCTCCGTCGACACTGCTGGATGCCGAAATAAATGTAATAAAATGTCTGAATAACAAAAAAAAAAACAATCATGTTCTGACGTAAGTGGAAACTGATGCAAGTGGAATAATTCGTTCAACCAAACAGCACACAGGTTGCGTTCCGAATCAGGCAAATTTGATTCAATTCACGATTTGACGACATGACATAGTTAGTTTATAAACTAACGAAAATGAATGCGTAAAATTATGAATTATTTTGGCAGTTCACAATATTCCGTCAGTTTACAATATAACGGATAAGATTATAAACTACTGTAACGGTGACATATACGTAACTATGTTTGTTCGGGTGGAATCTTGCAACTCGAGTTTGAAGCAGATATCTTCAACCGATTGAGCTGAAATTCTGGGTAAATGTATAGTTTGGTTGATAATTCAATACCATCGAGTTGATATGATGGATACAGAAGGTGGCCATGGGAATTCAGTACTGCACCAACGTATCCCCGTTGAGTTTGAACTCATTAGAATCGTCTCAATTAGTAGTTGATGACGGTATACAGAAAAGTACAGGCAGTAATAAAAGCTTATACCAAAAAAGTTCTTTTTGACAGAAACTTATTGTGTTCAGCTTAGACTATTTGTGTCCTATATCAGAGTCAGAACGGGCGCTATATTTAGGCAAAGATACATTGGTAGTCAGATTTTCCTTTACAAGAAGGGTTGATATCACTACCCACTATAATCGGTCTTCAATAATTAACTAGTATTTTTTTATTGGTTAAATTCACTGCTATAATAACGCCGCCGCCTTGTGCTAGCGGACCGCGTAGTCGTCTTGCTCCTGGCGAGTGGTTTGAGACCTTTTATGGTTGCACTCCTAGTAGAATTTACTATTTTATTAACTTACCTTTAACAGGGATGAGATCGGTGAAGTACCCCTTAGCCTGAGCGTTGGCCGCCGCCTTGTGCGAGCGGAGTGCGTAGTCGTCTTGCTCCTGGCGAGTGGTTTGAGACCTTTTATGGTTGCATTCCTAGTAGAATTTACTCTTTTATTAACTTACCTTTAACAGGGATGAGATCGGTGAAGTACCCCTTAGCCTGAGCGTTGGCCGCCGCCTTGTGCGAGCGGAGTGCGTAGTCGTCTTGCTCCTGGCGAGTGGTTTGAGACCTTTTATGGTTGCATTCCTAGTAGAATTTACTCTTTTATTAACTTACCTTTAACAGGGATGAGATCGGTGAAGTACCCCTTAGCCTGAGCGTTGGCCGCCGCCTTGTGCGAGCGGAGTGCGTAGTCGTCTTGCTCCTGGCGAGTGGTTTGAGACCTTTTATGGTTGCATTCCTAGTAGAATTCACTCTTTAATTAACTTACCTTTAACAGGGATGAGATCGGTGAAGTACCCCTTAGCCTGAGCGTTGGCCGCCGCCTTGTGCGAGCGGAGTGCGTAGTCGTCTTGCTCCTGGCGAGTGGTTTGAGACCTTTTATGGTTGCATTCCTAGTAGAATTCACTCTTTAATTAACTTACCATTAACAGGGATGAGATCGGTGAAGTACCCCTTAGCCTGAGCGTTGGCCGCCGCCTTGTGCGAGCGGAGTGCGTAGTCGTCTTGCTCCTGGCGAGTGGTTTGAGACCTTTTATGGTTGCATTCATAGTAGAATTCACTCTTTAATTAATTTACCTTTAACAGGGATGAGATCGGTGAAGTACCCCTTAGCCTGAGCGTTGGCCACCGCCTTGTGCGAGCGGAGTGCGTAGTCGTCTTGCTCCTGGCGAGTGGTTTGAGACCTTTTATGGTTGCATTCCTAGTAGAATTCACTCTTTAATTAACTTACCTTTAACAGAGATGAGATCGGTGAAGTACCCCTTAGCCTGAGCGTTGGCCGCCGCCTTGTGCGAGCGGAGTGCGTAGTCGTCTTGCTCCTGGCGAGTGGTTTGAGACCTTTTATGGTTGCATTCCTAGTAGAATTCACTCTATAATTAACTTACCTTTAACAGGGATGAGATCGGTGAAGTACCCCTTAGCCTGAGCGTTGGCCGCCGCCTTGTGCGAGCGGAGTGCGTAGTCGTCTTGCTACTGGCGAGTGGTTTGAGACCTTTTATGGTTGCATTCCTAGTAGAATTCACTCTATAATTAACTTACCTTTAACAGGGATGAGATCGGTGAAGTACCCCTTAGCCTGAGCGTTGGCCGCCGCCTTGTGCGAGCGGAGTGCGTAGTCGTCTTGCTCCTGGCGAGTGGTTTGAGACCTTTTATGGTTGCATTCCTAGTAGAATTCACTCTATAATTAACTTACCTTTAACAGGGATGAGATCGGTGAAGTACCCCTTAGCCTGAGCGTTGGCCGCCGCCTTGTGCGAGCGGAGTGCGTAGTCGTCTTGCTCCTGGCGAGTGGTTTGAGACCTTTTATGGTTGCATTCCTAGTAGAATTCACTCTATAATTAACTTACCTTTAACAGGGATGAGATCGGTGAAGTACCCCTTAGCCTGAGCGTTGGCCGCCGCCTTGTGTGAGCGGAGTGCGTAGTCGTCTTGCTCCTGGCGAGTGGTTTGAGACCTTTTATGGTTGCATTCCTAGTAGAATTCACTCTATAATTAACTTACCTTTAACAGGGATGAGATCGGTGAAGTACCCCTTAGCCTGAGCGTTGGCCGCCGCCTTGTGTGAGCGGAGTGCGTAGTCGTCTTGCTCCTGGCGAGAGGCGCCGAACGCGGCCGCGAGACGGTCCGCGCTGTGGCCCATGGTTTCACCAGAGGAGAACTCGGCGACGGCTGGCAGCTGGGACAGAAGAGGTTATAGTTATGGTAAATAATAAAATATAAGCAGACACTTTGTTTTGTGCTTTCAACTAATTCTAAGAATAACTTGATTAGATGGCCACGGCCGCCTTTTATCACAGCATCGCTCGTCATCGGCAAAGCATTCATCCTCGTAACTTGGAAACAAAATATGTATAGTTGTTATTTTCTAAGCCGTCCGTTCTGCAGTGCGGCGTTCTTTAGTGCGGAACGGACGGCTTAGAAAATAACAACTATAGTAGCATACGGTGTGGATTCAGAGGATTTCCCTCCTGCGATTTCCCTGGCGCAAATGAGTTCATTGCCGAGATTTTCCCGAGGGACTACAGGATTCATCAAGAAGCAAAGATTTTGGAATGATCATGCGAGACTTCTGGAATTGGACCATCCATATACAACTGTGTCCGCTTACCATCGAGTGACGTATGCCTTTTTGCCATTATCTTTATACATACATACCTCGGGCGCGAAGAAGTCGGGCCGGATGGAGGCCAGCAGCGACAGCCGCTGCGCGGGAGTCTTGGCGCGGTTCACGCGCAGCAGCAGAGAGCGCATCTTGCGCGAGTGACGGATGGTGTGACATACTCCACGCTGCTCTATACTACACATACCTCGGGCGCGAAGAAGTCGGGCCGGATGGAGGCCAGCAGCGACAGCCGCTGCGCGGGAGTCTTGGCGCGGTTCACGCGCAGCAGCAGAGAGCGCATCTTGCGCGAGTGACGGATGGTGTGACATACTCCACGCTGCTCTATACTACACATACCTCGGGCGCGAAGAAGTCGGGCCGGATGGAGGCCAGCAGCGACAGCCGCTGCGCGGGAGTCTTGGCGCGGTTCACGCGCAGCAGCAGAGAGCGCATCTTGCGCGAGTGACGGATGGTGTGACATACTCCACGCTGCTCTATACTACACATACCTCGGGCGCGAAGAAGTCGGGCCGGATGGAGGCCAGCAGCGACAGCCGCTGCGCGGGAGTCTTGGCGCGGTTCACGCGCAGCAGCAGAGAGCGCATCTTGCGCGAGTGACGGATGGTGTGACATACTCCACGCTGCTCTATACTACACATACCTCGGGCGCGAAGAAGTCGGGCCGGATGGAGGCCAGCAGCGACAGCCGCTGCGCGGGAGTCTTGGCGCGGTTCACGCGCAGCAGCAGAGAGCGCATCTTGCGCGAGTGACGGATGGTGTGACATACTCCACGCTGCTCTATACTACACATACCTCGGGTGCGAAGAAGTCGGGCCGGATGGAGGCCAGCAGCGACAGCCGCTGCGCGGGAGTCTTGGCGCGGTTCACGCGCAGCAGCAGAGAGCGCATCTTGCGCGAGTGACGGATGGTGTGACATACTCCACGCTGCTCTATACTACACATACCTCGGGCGCGAAGAAGTCGGGCCGGATGGAGGCCAGCAGCGACAGCCGCTGCGCGGGAGTCTTGGCGCGGTTCACGCGCAGCAGCAGAGAGCGCATCTTGCGCGAGTGACGGATGGTGTGACATACTCCACGCTGCTCTATACTACACATACCTCGGGCGCGAAGAAGTCGGGCCGGATGGAGGCCAGCAGCGACAGCCGCTGCGCGGGAGTCTTGGCGCGGTTCACGCGCAGCAGCAGAGAGCGCATCTTGCGCGAGTGACGGATGGTGTGACATACTCCACGCTGCTCTATACTACACATACCTCGGGTGCGAAGAAGTCGGGCCGGATGGAGGCCAGCAGCGACAGCCGCTGCGCGGGAGTCTTGGCGCGGTTCACGCGCAGCAGCAGAGAGCGCATCTTGCGCGAGTGACGGATGGTGTGACATACTCCACGCTGCTCTATACTACACATACCTCGGGCGCGAAGAAGTCGGGCCGGATGGAGGCCAGCAGCGACAGCCGCTGCGCGGGAGCTTGGCGCGGTTCACGCGCAGCAGCAGAGAGCGCATCTTGCGCGAGTGACGGATGGTGTGACATACTCCACGCTGCTCTATACTACACATACCTCGGGCGCGAAGAAGTCGGGCCGGATGGAGGCCAGCAGCGACAGCCGCTGCGCGGGAGTCTTGGCGCGGTTCACGCGCAGCAGCAGAGAGCGCATCTTGCGCGAGTGACGGATGGTGTGACATACTCCACGCTGCTCTATACTACACATACCTCGGGCGCGAAGAAGTCGGGCCGGATGGAGGCCAGCAGCGACAGCCGCTGCGCGGGAGTCTTGGCGCGGTTCACGCGCAGCAGCAGAGAGCGCATCTTGCGCGAGTGACGGATGGTGTGACATACTCCACGCTGCTCTATACTACACATACCTCGGGCGCGAAGAAGTCGGGCCGGATGGAGGCCAGCAGCGACAGCCGCTGCGCGGGAGTCTTGGCGCGGTTCACGCGCAGCAGCAGAGAGCGCATCTTGCGCGAGTGACGGATGTTGTGACATACTCCACGCTGCTCTATACTACACATACCTCGGGCGCGAAGAAGTCGGGCCGGATGGAGGCCAGCAGCGACAGCCGCTGCGCGGGAGTCTTGGCGCGGTTCACGCGCAGCAGCAGAGAGCGCATCTTGCGCGAGTGACGGATGGTGTGACATACTCCACGCTGCTCTATACTACACATACCTCGGGCGCGAAGAAGTCGGGCCGGATGGAGGCCAGCAGCGACAGCCGCTGCGCGGGAGTCTTGGCGCGGTTCACGCGCAGCAGCAGAGAGCGCATCTTGCGCGAGTGACGGATGGTGTGACATACTCCACGCTGCTCTATACTACACATACCTCGGGCGCGAAGAAGTCGGGCCGGATGGAGGCCAGCAGCGACAGCCGCTGCGCGGGAGTCTTGGCGCGGTTCACGCGCAGCAGCAGAGAGCGCATCTTGCGCGAGTGACGGATGGTGTGACATACTCCACGCTGCTCTATACTACACATACCTCGGGCGCGAAGAAGTCGGGCCGGATGGAGGCCAGCAGCGACAGCCGCTGCGCGGGAGTCTTGGCGCGGTTCACGCGCAGCAGCAGAGAGCGCATCTTGCGCGAGTGACGGATGGTGTGACATACTCCACGCTGCTCTATACTACACATACCTCGGGCGCGAAGAAGTCGGGCCGGATGGAGGCCAGCAGCGACAGCCGCTGCGCGGGAGTCTTGGCGCGGTTCACGCGCAGCAGCAGAGAGCGCATCTTGCGCGAGTGACGGATGGTGTGACATACTCCACGCTGCTCTATACTACACATACCTCGGGCGCGAAGAAGTCGGGCCGGATGGAGGCCAGCAGCGACAGCCGCTGCGCGGGAGTCTTGGCGCGGTTCACGCGCAGCAGCAGAGAGCGCATCTTGCGCGAGTGACGGATGGTGTGACATACTCCACGCTGCTCTATACTACACATACCTCGGGTGCGAAGAAGTCGGGCCGGATGGAGGCCAGCAGCGACAGCCGCTGCGCGGGAGTCTTGGCGCGGTTCACGCGCAGCAGCAGAGAGCGCATCTTGCGCGAGTGACGGATGGTGTGACATACTCCACGCTGCTCTATACTACACATACCTCGGGCGCGAAGAAGTCGGGCCGGATGGAGGCCAGCAGCGACAGCCGCTGCGCGGGAGTCTTGGCGCGGTTCACGCGCAGCAGCAGAGAGCGCATCTTGCGCGAGTGACGGATGGTGTGACATACTCCACGCTGCTCTATACTACACATACCTCGGGCGCGAAGAAGTCGGGCCGGATGGAGGCCAGCAGCGACAGCCGCTGCGCGGGAGTCTTGGCGCGGTTCACGCGCAGCAGCAGAGAGCGCATCTTGCGCGAGTGACGGATGGTGTGACATACTCCACGCTGCTCTATACTACACATACCTCGGGTGCGAAGAAGTCGGGCCGGATGGAGGCCAGCAGCGACAGCCGCTGCGCGGGAGCTTGGCGCGGTTCACGCGCAGCAGCAGAGAGCGCATCTTGCGCGAGTGACGGATGGTGTGACATACTCCACGCTGCTCTATACTACACATACCTCGGGCGCGAAGAAGTCGGGCCGGATGGAGGACAGCAGCGACAGCCGCTGCGCGGGAGCTTGGCGCGGTTCACGCGCAGCAGCAGAGAGCGCATCTTGCGCGAGTGACGGATGGTGTGACATACTCCACGCTGCTCTATACTACACATACCTCGGGCGCGAAGAAGTCGGGCCGGATGGAGGCCAGCAGCGACAGCCGCTGCGCGGGAGTCTTGGCGCGGTTCACGCGCAGCAGCAGAGAGCGCATCTTGCGCGAGTGACGGATGGTGTGACATACTCCACGCTGCTCTATACTACACATACCTCGGGCGCGAAGAAGTCGGGCCGGATGGAGGCCAGCAGCGACAGCCGCTGCGCGGAAGTCTTGGCGCGGTTCACGCGCAGCAGCAGAGAGCGCATCTTGCGCGAGTGACGGATGGTGTGACATACTCCACGCTGCTCTATACTACACATACCTCGGGCGCGAAGAAGTCGGGCCGGATGGAGGCCAGCAGCGACAGCCGCTGCGCGGGAGTCTTGGCGCGGTTCACGCGCAGCAGCAGAGAGCGCATCTTGCGCGAGTGACGGATGGTGTGACATACTCCACGCTGCTCTATACTACACATACCTCGGGCGCGAAGAAGTCGGGCCGGATGGAGGCCAGCAGCGACAGCCGCTGCGCGGGAGTCTTGGCGCGGTTCACGCGCAGCAGCAGAGAGCGCATCTTGCGCGAGTGACGGATGGTGTGACATACTCCACGCTGCTCTATACTACACATACCTCGGGCGCGAAGAAGTCGGACCGGATGGAGGCCAGCAGCGACAGCCGCTGCGCGGGAGTCTTGGCGCGGTTCACGCGCAGCAGCAGAGAGCGCATCTTGCGCGAGTGACGGATGGTGTGACATACTCCACGCTGCTCTATACTACACATACCTCGGGCGCGAAGAAGTCGGGCCGGATGGAGGCCAGCAGCGACAGCCGCTGCGCGGGAGTCTTGGCGCGGTTCACGCGCAGCAGCAGAGAGCGCATCTTGCGCGAGTGACGGATGGGCACGTCAGACATGAACTCTACGCCACCCGCTACGATGATGTCGTAGGCGCCAGCGGCGATCATGCCGATACCTGAAAAAAAATACGGTTTTATAATTTTTCTCCAATATGCTCGAAAATGTTCGCCTTACTGTAGCGAAAATAGTACCTTAAGTTCCGCGTTACTGACGAGCGCAAATTTAAAACGATAGTCATTACTGTACCATCTTAGCGGCCAGGAAAGTGTATGAAATTCCAGTACTGTATACTGTTTTACCTTTTAACGATATGTTTTGACTAAGGCAAATTACTATAAACAGCCAAATGCTCGTACGTTTAAAGGCCTAGCAATTTTTCACTGCAACTTGCTATGATTAGATTGGTTAGTAATGTATGGCTGTCTTTTTCCAACTCTTGCAATTTAGTGTGACAAACTGCACCTATTTGTGTTTTCCTTAGTTTTCTTTTTTTTATTGTCGTAGACAAAACGCTTACTTTTGTAAGCGATCGAAGTGAAGTTTTTTAACAATGTCTCAAATAGTCTTACCTACATGAAGAAATAAACATATTTTCGATTTAAAATTCCAAAACGAACTAAACTGCGTTTAGATTTCAATCCCGTGTAATATTTTATAATTCTAATCACATAAAGCATTTTTAACCGAATTCAAATAAGGAGGAGGTTCTCAATTCGGATGTATATATATATATATATATATATATTTTTTTTTAATGTTTGTTACCTCAGAACTCCGTCATTTATGAACCGATTCGTACAATTATTTGTTTAACTGAAAGTATATGCTTCCAGATTGGTCCCATTGTTTCCAAAACCCCAGTTGGATGATGGGAACCATGAGGAATTGGGGGAACTCCTCAAATATATAAGGCACGCGTGTAGTAAT
This sequence comes from Epinotia brunnichana, assembly GCA_963854355.1. NCBI lineage: Eukaryota > Metazoa > Arthropoda > Insecta > Lepidoptera > Tortricidae > Epinotia > Epinotia brunnichana. Next base: position 17,186,572 of record OY977956.1, read on the forward strand.
TTCGGTATTTTCTATTATAACTCGTGTATTTACACCCGGAAATCATAAATTTGGTGAAGTGGAAGTGATGATGAAGACCACAGATGGCTTGTGGAACTTCTCAATGATGTACTTCAAACTATATAAGTACGTCACAGATTCTGATATTATTCCGTTGAAATAGCAAAGCAAAGCGAAAAAGCAATATAGCGGCTGATTTAAAAAAAGTTTTATGAAAAATGTATGAACCAAAAAAGTACGCTAAACAGTGCGTTTTTTGGCCATAGAGCATAGAGTTTTCGACGACTTAATTATTGGTGTCATTGTATTTGAGCTACAGCCTATATAAATGACAGATAACGGTACAGGAGTAGAAATAATTTACTTTCAAAACAAAGTTTTAACCGACTTCAATTCAGTACTCCGCCAAGCCACATTAACATTTCCACATTTTTTTTTCAATTTACCACATGAACTGATTTCCAAGAACAAAAGCGTTGATTTTTAGACCAATAAACCAAATCGCTGTATGTGGGCCGATAATATTTGAGGACTTCCGTCGATTCCTTAAGGATCTCAGAATTACCTTTAGCACTTCATTGTTTGCTATTTCAACGGAATAATATCAGAATCTGTGACGTACTTATATAGTTTGAAGTACATCATTGAGAAGTTCCACAAGCCATCTGTGGTCTTCATCATCACTTCCACTTCACCAAATTTATTATTTCCGGGTGTAAATACACGAGTTATAATAGAAAATACCGAAATTACTACACGCGTGCCTAATATATTTGAGGAGTTCCCTCAATTCCTCATGGTTCCCATCATCCAACTGGGGTTTTGGAAACAATGGGACCAATCTGGAAGCATATACTTTCAGTTAAAAAAAGAATTGTACGAATCGGTTCATAAATGACGGAGTTCTGAGGTAACATTAAAAAAAAAACCTTCCGAATTGAGAACCCCCTCCTTTTTTTAAAGTCGGTTAAAAAGACATGCATACAGAATAAATTAACTATCAATCATCATAGCATAATCCTATAATTAGAAATATCGTTGCAACCTATTACAATACACATAGCAACATTACAAGATTGGCTCCACTTCAGTTTTCAATTACGTGACTAAGTATTCCATGGGTTTGAGCCAAACAGCCATATAGGAAGAGATCAGTATATGTATGTTATGTATGGAATGCAGGTATTGCAGTATTGAGGACAAAGTTCAATCGGTATTATTAGATAGAATAGTTGTTAGTAGACTATCTACATACCTATGTATATACGTAGGGAGCTATGATAAGTCATATGTTGCGGAAGGTTTGCTAGCAGAACATTATACTGTACTGTAGTTACTGCAGTGCGTCGGGTATGTTTGCGGAGGCGCATACTGACGACTTTTTTGCTATAAGGCGAAAAAGAATAGCCTCACTTTTAAGGCGAGTGCGAGGCAGCAACAACAGCCTTCTGAAGGAGCTGGCAGAGCGTCTCAACTGTCCGCTTACCGTGTACTGGTCGCAGGTGGTTATTGGGAAGGCCAAATGAATAATAAATTTTGTTAAATAACGTACTAACATAGTTATAATTTAGTTATTGTTATTTTATATTGTTTTGTACTTACTAACTAACTAACGCTTACTAACTCTCTATGGATCATATCTGGTCTGAAATAATAGTAGATTGTACAACAAGTGCATAAAACGCACCATTTTACTCGAGACGTTTATCCATCCGAGCGAGCTTGCGAGCGAGGATAGATATAAAGTCGAGTGTAAAATGGGTTTTATGGACGAGTTGTACACTCTACTTTTCACTTCGATTGCGAGGAAATGAAACAGCAACACGTAAATGAGACGAAATACAAATTATAAGTTTATTTCATGAAGTTTTATTGTGTACTTTGGCTGTTGGTATCTTTGCCTTGGTCTTAGAATACGAACGAAACGAAATAAAATAAAGAGGTTGTTGTATGAAGTTAAAGATGTTCGTGTGGCTGTTGCAGCGATTGCCTTGGTCTTCGACGAAGATTTTACTTTATGCTCTAGAGCATAAAAAGCGACTTTATGTCGCCTACGCACGACATAAAGACGAACTTTTAGAGCATGAGAAGTGAAAACGATTTTTATTTTTATTTTATTATACAGATTCAGTCAATTTTTAACCCCCGAAGCAGAAACAGGGGTGTTATTATAATAATAATAATAACTATTTATTCCAGGCAACTATGGCCCAGAGTAAATATTACCTTAGTTATTATTTAAGCGACGAAATAGTGTGGCTCCGTTGTGTTATAAGTTTGACGTGTCTGTCTGTGGCATCGTAGCTCCTAAACGAATGGACCGATATGAATGCGTTTTTTTTTGTCCGAAAGCTGACGTGATCGAGATGGTTCTTAGCTACGTTTCAACAAAATAGGTTCTGCCGGTTTTTAGATATTAGTTCTAAACTTTGAAATGAAAATGTCGGGAGTTTTCCAACTTTTGTAAAAGTTGTTCATTATATTGTTAAAAACCGGCCAAGTGCGAGTTGGACTCGCGCACGAAGGGTTCCGTACCATTATCTATAAAAACGCCAAAAAAGTCACGTTTGTTGTATGGGAGCCCCCCTTAAAAATATATTTTATTTTGTTTTTGGTATTTGTTGTTATAGCGGCAACAGATATACATAATCAGTGAAAATTTCAACTCTCTAGCTATCACGGTTCTTGAGATACAGCCTCGTGACAGACATACAGACGGACGGAAGGTCGGACGGACGGACGGACAGCGAAGTCTTAGTAATTGGGTCCCGTTTTACTCTTTGTTTGTATTATTAACGTACCTTTTTATGCCTTATTGTCATAGTAACGAGGGCTAAAAAGGTACGTGAATATATTTCCCTGACTGTACATTTTAGAAGTAACATGAACCTTAGACTCAGAGATTCATTACTTAACAAACGTCTGTTAGGGCTTAAGTCTGCAAATAAAAAAAACATTGTATCCCAGCCAGTAAATAAGGCATCTTAACTTATTAGAAAGCAAATAATAAATATCAGGAAAAAACTGGAAAGTACATCATATTTTTGTAACTAAAGTAAAGTGTAGGTAGGTGTTTACCTGTAAGTGTTTGTTGTTACACATAGCATATGATGTAACAAGATTAATGCTTGATTTGTTAGTTTCAAAAATTTTTAGTGAACCAAATAAATATATAGGTGACGTGCTCTCTTTTCGGAGGTCAAGACCCTTTTTGGATCACTGAGCCAAAATAGTTGTCTAATATTTTATCCCGCAGATTTGCTAGCATCCTTTGCAATGCCTTGCCGCAGCCAGTGTGAAATCCATACAAATTTTATAAATGCGAAAGTAACTCTGTCTATCTGTTACCATATTACGCTTAAACCGCTGAACCGATTGAGATGGAATTTGGCATGGAGATAGTTTGGATCCCGGGGAAGGACATAAATAGGATACTTTTATCCCGGAAATCATCCCCTAAGGGAGGGAAATGGGAGACAGAAGTTAGCATGGAGCTACGATATACACGAGTTCCACGCGGACGAAATCTCGGGCAAAAGCTAAATATCCCCAAAAGTCTGACCTAGTGTTGTAAAAGACTCGAGTTCTAGAGTCCTGATTGAGGAGACTCGACTCAAATATACGGGACTCGGGGAACTCGAAGACTCCCGAGTCTAGAGTCCAGTCGAGCGTGAGTCATCTGTCCGACGACTTGAGTCTCTAAAACCACTCGAGTCTTCAAACAAACTCGAGTCCATGAGTTTCCAAATTAAATATTGAGTTAAGTTAGCAATTAAGATTCCAAAATGGACATCATTTTTGGAATCTACACCCTTGACTACCCAGAAAGTGACACCATGAAGACTTTTAGGAAAAAAGCCATGTCCACCATTTTGGATTCCAAAATGGACATCAGTTTTGGAATCTGCACCCTCGGCATCCCCGACACATGACGATTGGTGATTGGTGGTTGATTCAGACCTTAAGCCTCTTACAGATGGGCGCGGCCTACGGTGGCGGTCAATAGTAATTCAAATTATTAATAGAGTAGTATGCAAGTATTGCATACTATTACTTATCTCTAAACCGTGAAACAACTAGGTATCTTGGAACTCGGAGCTCAGTCCAAAAAAGGACTCAGCCGCGAAAAGAGACTCGAGTCTTGATGTCACGCTCGTTTAGTTCGCTAGACTCACTCAGCAAGAAGTCTTGCAAAATGTGGAGTCTTGAAATATTGAGCCGAGTTTCGTTTTTGGACTCCGAGTCTTATTATGAAGACTCAGAGAACTCGAGTCTTTTACAACACTAGTCTGACCACGCTTACTCTAAATACCTATTGTTTCTACAAGACCATTCAAGCCTGGAGAGCTATCCCAGGACGGAAGCATTCCAAAGCGCTGATTAGAGCCTTTAGCAAAAAGGCGTCTTCTGAAGCCTTGGCGCTAAGCAGGAACCGTCTACGCATGCTGGTAAGGGTGCTAACAGGGCACTGTTGCCTAAACAAGCCCATACAAACGATAGGACAGTGTGACACAAGGCAGTGCAGACTCTGCCTTGAAGCAGAGGAGACGCCTGCACACATCCTAACCGATTGTCCTTGCCTTATGCGCAGCCGTAATTCCATTCTTGGCAAACACATCATGTGCCCGGAGGAGATCAAATTTCTTGAGTTCAACAGAATCTTGCAATTCTTCGAGTTTGCAGGACTTGGGCAAGAATTGTAGTAAGTGGCGATCACAATAGATCAGCGATGGTCGCAGTGATATAAGGGCTCTCACAGCCAGGACGCCACTACCAGAATAATAATGATAGTAAGTTAATAAGACTCACCAGTAGTGATGGCTTGGTTGGCCGATATGCAAGCCATGGTGACGGTGTGTGCGGGGGTGCGGTCGCTGAAGCCGGCCGCCAGCGCCGCCTCTCGGCCTATGTTGGAGGTCTTCACCTCCTGGATGACCGTGCCATAGATGATGTAGTCGATCAGCTCCTTGTCTATGCCAGTCTTTTGCAGGAGACCCCTGAATAAATAAATAAAAATTAGAGCAGATTTCTAGAGTCCAGAGGGTAGCCTACTGAAGAAGTCGCGAATAACTTGTATTGTTTAAGATAAAGTGATGTTAGGATTTGATATTTGTAAAATAAAAGTTAAAGACAATAGGTAGGCCAAGGAAAAAGTGGATGGACTGTGTGAGAGACGATATGAAGAGAAAATAAGTGAGTGATGAGATGACGGCTGACAGAGAAGTATAGAAGAAAAAGACATGCTGCGCCAACCCCAAGTAAATGGGATAAGGGCAAGGAAATGATGAAAAGTTAAAGACAATGTTACTAGACAAAGTATTCAGTATGAACACGGGCCTTATCGAGCTTACTACGGGGTCTCTTAAGTTAGACCAATTAAACAACTTAGTGAGTGATAATGATAATTTAGAATGACATGTTTAATTTTTTTTTTATATAGGTTGAATCAAGTACTTAGGTAGGTATGGTACGGTACATTAATAGTTGATTGATAAGAAGTTATGTTAGAGCACTGGTCCTTAGATTTGATCATGGTGTCTGGACTATTGTGCCCACCGTGAAAATTTTTGGAGACTTAAAATGTCTTAATGTATTTGTGACTCTAAGGACAGGTGACTGGCGAGCGAGACCTGATATGCCATATTGTTTAAGGGTGACCATGCCCTTGGGTACCCATCCCCATTTATATAGATTTGAGGCATGCGCAGAAGCATAGCCAAGTTGTGTCCTTGATCATAGTCGACCTTCGCAGGTGTCCGTGAAAGGCTTAACATGTATATTATTAGGAGCTATGACTCCAACGGCATTAGATTATTAGAATATTGAGTACCGTTACCACAATTACAAAAACTATACGTATAACGCAAAGATAAGGATAAATAAAATATAGAACAATGCGTACTATGAATTCAAGAATAAATTAACAATTAATTACAACAAAAATAATATTTTTATTTTAAAGACAAGGTTACAATTATAATATCAATATATTTTTATTTTGCAACGGTGACACTAGGAAATATTTCATACAGGGAATCAACTTTATTTTTTATTTTTGATATTTTTAATGAAATGTTTAAACTTAATATAAGTAAGTACAAGTTGTTCCACTAATCATTTTTTTTTAAATTTAACAAACATTGTAAGCAAGTAACATGCGTTTAATTTTTTTTTCTGCCACCCCGGGGGTGAAGGGAACTTTCGGGGGAGGTGTAGTATGGCGATTGGCCACATTTAGTGTTTAGCAGTAACACAATAGTTTACTGCTACATAAACGCATATTGCTTGTTCAGCGCAACCTAACGTGTATAAATAGATAGTTATTGCTTACTTGCGGTATTACTTAATTACGTGCGTCAGATGTTGCAGGGCGTAACGTTAAGTTACCGTTAATGTGTTAATTAGGCACATAGTACAGTACGGTAACAGTGTTTTTCAACATTTTCCATGCCGTGACCTCCCAGTACGGCAATGTTTTTCTTTTAATTCAGGTTATATTTAATAGATATACTTGAAGATTCAGAAAGAAAAATACTCGTAACACAAATATTTACCCTAACAGGGATTAGTACGTAGGATCGTTAGCTTCGAAAGCAAGGTCAGTACTCACTAGGCCAGTGTTCTTCAACCTGTGGATCGCGGCCCCTTCAATCTTACCATACATATTATATACTATGACTTGTGAATTAAGAATTTCCTGAGATACTCACAACAGCGCGTGTCTCGCCAGCTCATGGGGCATCATCTTGGAGTAGTCGGTGAAGGAGACAAGGAAGGGGGTGCGGACACCATCCACAAGGACCACATTCTTGCCGGTGCGGTCTTTCAGGGACTTCTTCTGCTGAAGCGCTGCTCCGACGCTCAGGGCTCGCCTAGCAGTGTCTGGTGAAGATGGACTCAGTATTATTACTCATATTTTAGTCACTTTTATTTATTGTCCAACTATGGCGGGGTTTGAGCAGTCTATGTTTGTATTTACGTATTCCACCGTAGCGTTTATTTGATGAATGAGGGATCAATCGATTCGAAATTATGCTCCGGTTGACATAGGCTACCTGTTATCCATACTAATATTATAAATGCGAAAGTGTGTCTGCCTGACTAATATTATAAATGCGAAAGTATGTCTGTCTGTTACCTCTTAGCGCCTAAACCGCTGAATCGATTTAGATGAAATTTGGTATAGAGATAGTTTGAGTCCTGGGGAAGGACATAGGGTAGCTTTTATTCCGGAAATCAACCCCTAAGGGGATGAAATGAGGGATGGAAATTTGTATAGAGCTACGATATAAACGAGTTCTACGCGGACGAAGTCGCGGGCAGAAGCTAGTAACCAATAGGTGCGTCCACACCAAACGCACGCTCACCCGAGCGCGGCTCGCCCTAGCGTGCGCGCTAAGTGTGGACGGCGATCGGCGAGCAACGGCGCGCCTGAGCCGAGCCGGTGTGGACGGTTGTATTGTGTAGCCGCACGCTAACCCGAGCGTTGTCGGCTTTTTGGGCGAAATCAAAGGGGCCGCGGCGCCATGCTACTGGCAATGTACTTATTTATTTATTTATCGTTTTCAAATGAATAACGTGAAAAATATTTTCGCGGTGTGCGTCCACACTGAACGCACGCTTACCCGAGTGGCTCGCCCGAGCCCTCCGCACGTTCGCCTGAGCGTCTCGGGTGAACGTGCGGAGGGCTCGGGTGAGCGTGCGTTTGGTGTGGACGCACCTAATAATGTTGAATTTTCTCGAAGGATTAAAAATATTGTCAAATAGAGAAAAAAGTAAAGCAGGGGATTAACTAAGTGTCCAATGTTTTAAGAGGGGTTATATTCTGTCCCTTTTCCGCAAAACGCACCTTCATGTGAAACCATTGTAATTTACTATGACGCTCGAGTGTCGTGACGTCAGGATACCCGAGCGTTTTCTCTCTAACAAGCAATATTAAAATGGTTGTAGCTTCGTATTTTTTTGAGATATCTTAACGGGACTTTTGTCACTAGGCATATTTTTTTGCCTTCTCTTTTTTGGGGTAATAATAATGTTTGAGTCCACTGTTATGTATTGACATGTGGGTAGTTATGAAGATCTGTGGGTACCCCAGTTCGGTTCTATCCAGGAAGCCAGCACACGTACGTAACATTCTGGCAACGGGAATAAATACGGGAATAGGTTTATTGTACTTAAAACATAGTGATTGAATGTTTTAAAGTTGTGTTTAGTGTGGTTAAGTAAAATGTCGGTGAAATTTAGTGAGTTTCGTATGGACAAAGACAATTGGAAAAATTACGTGGACAGGTTCGAGTATTGTTTGCTCGCGAACGGTATTCAGACTGATGAGTTAAAAAAAGCGAATTTCCTTGCATGTTGTTGTCATGATTTATATGATTTAATCGTGTCATTAATTTCACCGCTAAGGATTAAGGCCGTAACCTATAATAGCGTGAAAACCTGTTTGGACGATCACTATAACCCGAAACAAAATGAAATAGTGCAGTCATATAAATTTTACATGAGGGGTCAATTGGACAGTGAAAATATTAAAGAGTACGTGGCTAGTTTGCGTAAATTGGCTATAGAGTGCAATTTTACCGATTTAGATCGCTAGGCCGACCGGCTAGTCTGTGGCATTCGGGATAAAAATATTCAAAAGCAGTTGTTACAGCAGACAACATTAACGTTTGATCAAGCGGTGAAGTTGTCGTTGACGGCTGAAGTGGCGGATGCTGGGGTGATGGTGATGGCGATGCCGGCGCAGAGCACGGGCGCGGCGGCGCAGGCGCACCAAGCCGCCCAAGGAGACGAGCCAATGGAGATTAACAAGATTAAAGCAAAACCAGTGGAACCGGGCAAGGATTGTTGGCGGTGTGGCAAAAGTCATGGGAAATTTTGTAGGTTCCGATATAGTAGATGCTATGTTTGTAAGAAGATGGGTCATATCGCCGAGGTATGTTCAAGTACACGGGACAAATATACGAGGGGCGTCTGATAAGTTCTAAGCCTAAGACATAAATTGAAAGAAAGGTCTAAACCAAAAATTTTGATTGAAATATATATCTATCCTCGAGTAAAATACACTTAACACATCAAGCATATAGTACTTCATATCCCCAAAATTTTTTTTTTAGTTTTGCCCTTAAAATAGCCTACAAAACTACTATGTCAGCTTTTTTTTCGTCTTATCTTTGGAAGCGTAACTCGTTTTTCAAATTAGGTAACCGAATATTGTAACCCAAGTAATATTAGCGCATCAAGTCTATTTGATGATCTGCCTGGCAACTCATGACAAGTGAACAGACGTGGTGTCCTATGAAAATATCACTTTGGATACGAGTTTACCACGTCGTTCCTGAAAACTTGCTTTGAGCACTGGCCTCAACAACTTTGTGCAATAATGACAAGTCCCTGTCGCCCCTATTGACAAGTATATATTTACTAAAATACCTTCATCGAACGAATACACGATTATAGAACTCTTTTAGACGACTTTTATTATTGGAATTCTTCGGTAGACATTGAATTTTTTTAAATCGCAGCATGTATAATTTTTTTATAATCGGGTCATACAGCAATGCGTAAATTAAATCTACGGAGACGATATAATAGAAAACTTCATTAGAATTGCTATTGCCTAATTCTAATGAATGTCCCAACTTTATAGTCAAGATTCTTTATTGAGCGCCCTGGCCATTTGTGTAGCACACAGTTCAAGGATGTTTATTACGTTTTATATCCGTGTAAAGTTTATTTTGTCCATTTCTTACGAATTTTTAACATTTTTGCTACCTGCTACATTCTTAGATTTTTATAAGACTAAACATATATTTTTTTTTTTTTTTACATTTTCCCAGACACCACCACCAGAGATCGCCCTGAGCGGGAATTGACATTATGGCGCTAATGTCCTTTTTAAATAAAGCGGACTTATACTTTTAAATTAGCGTGCAAAAAGATGGTAGACTGCAGAATATGAATCAACTCTTCAAATTTTACTGTAGGGGATATTCTCTTTCTAACAAGAGGTTACCTTTATGAGCGGAATTGAAAAATGCCGAAATACCCGAATTTGGCAGACATGGTGACCTTTTCTTGCCTGTTTATAATAATATAATGGTATTATATTAATGTGGTGGTAACCGTTAAATTCCCCAGAATGTAACCGAATGTGTACTATACTTTGAACTTCAACGTTTCTTTCATTTTATGCCTTAGGCTTAGAACTTATCAGGCGCCCCTCGTAGTAAGTCAAAGGAATTTACTCAATTTAATGGGCTATATGAAGAAGACTTTTGTAATTTTATGTCAAACAAAGTGCCAGCGTTTCATGTGGATGTGGGAATTAATGGTCAGCTTGTAAATCTAGAGGTTGACTCAGGGGCTGCGTATAGCATGATCAAGGAAAGTACAGCACGAGAAATTTGGAAGGGGAGACTGCCAAAGTTAGATGATTCACGTGTGAGACTCACCACCTGGACGAGTAATCCGGTCCAGTTGTTAGGAGAAACTACTGTGGATGTAAGTTTCAAGGATATACATACTAAATTGAATGTGCTGATTGCTAAAGGTAATGGTCCAAATTTGTTGGGCCGGGATTGGTTCCCACAGTTAAATATTGATATTCAGGGAATATTAAATGTGAAATCGGATAATGTAAGCATGGATGCAGTGTTACAAGACTATAAAGTAGTGTTTCAGCCCGGACTAGGGAAATACACTGGGCCAGTAGTGGCTATACCCCTGAAACCTGAAGCAAAGCCTGAGTTTTTGAAATGTAGACCCATTGCTTTTGCTATTAAAGATAGGGTTTTAAAAGAAATAGACAGATTAGTCTCAGAGGATGTTTTGGAACTGGTGAGTCACTCTGAGTTCGCCAGTCCCATAGTACCGATAATTAAGAAGAATGGGAATGTCAGACTTTGCGGGGATTACAGAGCCACGGTGAATACAGCTACTGAGACTGATACTTACCCTTTGCCAACACTGAATGAAGCGTTTGCGGTTTTGCAAGGGGGTATAATTTTTAGCAAGATATATTCAGAGCAGGCTTACACTCAGGTGGTGGTTGATGAACCTACTTCCAAACTGCTAACGCTGAATACTCCAAAAGGTTTATTTAAATGTAAAAGGTTAGCATTTGGAGTCAAAGCCTGTCCTGGGATTTTCCAGCGTATGATGAGTAACCTGGTGGCCCGAGTACCAGGCACAGCAGTGCTGTTGGACGACATTGTAGGTTCTGGGCACACAGTGCAGGATCACAGTGACAGACTTCAGCTCATCCTGCAGACCCTTAAGGATGCCGGATTGAGGGTCAACAAAGATAAATGTAAGTTTGGCAAAGCCAGTGTGGAATTTCTAGGACACGTGATTGATGCTAATGGGCTACATCCTTGTGAAGACAAAATTAAATCTATAATGGATACACCAGCACCAAGAAATGTACGAGAGTTACAAGCGTTCCTGGGACTGTTGAATTTTTATGACCGATTTCTAGCACAGAAAGCAACTGTGGCAGAACCCTTGTATAAGTTGTTACTGAAAGGAGCAAAATGGACATGGACACAGGATTGTCAACAAGCATTTAGTCTCTTAAAGGGCATGTTGACTACGGGAGACACTTTGGTCCACTATGATTTAAAAAAACCCCTATTTATGACCTGTGATGCGTCACAGTATGGGCTGGGCGCCGTGTTGGAACACAAGATGGACGACGGTTCATTGAGACCAATCATGTTTGCTTCCAGAACGATGAGCTGCCATGAACGGAACTATTCTCAGATTGATTAAGGAGGCGGCAGCAATCATATTTGGAGTAAAAAAGTTTTATGCCTATATCTTTGGCCGTAATATTGTAATTCAGACGGACCATAAACCGCTCCTAGGAATATTATACCTAACGTGTTATCACCGAGGATGTTGAGATGGGCGTTGCTGTTAACTTCCTATGATTATGATTTAAGATATGTAGAAGGGAAAAAGATTGGGAATGCAGATGCTCTCAGCAGGTGGCCCGCTCCTGAAGGTACGTTGAAAGAAGAGGAGATGCAGGAAGTTAGTGTTTTGTTGCTCAATGAGACACCAGTCGAGTTACAAATGACGATTAAGGATGTAGCTAAATTGAGCAAAACAGATGGAATATTAGCAAAAGTGATGTTTTGGATTAGAAATGGTTGGCCTGGTGAGGTAGAAGAAAAATATAGAGATTATTATGTAAGGAGGGATGAGTTAACAGAATACAATCACTGTATATTGTGGGGAGGTAGAGTAATTTTACCCTACAAACTACGTAAAAATGTTTTACAGGAGCTACACAGCAATCATGATGGCATAGTCATAACCAAGGCTATAGCGAGGAGTTATTTCTGGTGGCCGGGACTAGATAGAGATATAGAGAGTAAGGTACAAAATTGCCAGATCTGTAAAGAAGTAAGAAATATGCCAGTGAAGGTAACACACAGATGGATTACTCCACCAAAGGCATGGTCGAGGCTACATATTGATTTCGCAGGTCCTTTTATGGGCAAGATTTTCCTCATATTATTTGATGCATACTCAAAATGGCCTGAGGTTAAGATAGTTAATGAACAAAGTTCGAGTATGGTGATTAATAAACTAGACGAGATATTCGCAGAACAAGGCCTGCCAGACACAATAGTTAGTGATAACGGGAAAGCCTTTGCGTCGGAAGAAATTGGTCAGTACTTTAAACGAAATGGCATCAGACATATACTAGTACCTCCATACCACCCTGCCTCAAATGGCCAAGCAGAAAAGACAGTCCAAACGATAAAGTTGAAGCTGAAAAAGATGACAAATCTCCCATGGTCAACAAGACTTCAGAAAATTTTGTATGGTTTGCGGACAAGACCCAGTTCAGCCACAGGTAAAACGCCAGCGGAGCTGTTGAATAACAGACGGTTCAGAACAAAATTCGACAGACTTCACCCCCTTGCTATTCAAGATAAGGCGACTGACAATATACAGGACAATGAAACAAAAAAAGTCAGAGAATTTAAAGTAGGAGAGACCATCTGTTTCAGGAACTATAGAGGCGGACCGAGATGGCTGGAAAGAACAATAATTAAGAAAATTGGGGTGTTGAGATATAAAATTAAACAAGGGGCGAAACTATTCATAAGGCATGTCAACCAGATGCTAGGGTTTACTAGGAACGAAGAAGATCAGAATATAGCTGCCCATTCTGATACTATGGTAAGACCAACCAGAGAGAGTAAAGAGACTAGGCATAATGTGCCTGATCAGGGAGAAGAGGGGGGGAGAAGATAAAACATATGGTACAGTAAGAATCCCTCCACCAAGTCAGTGGGCAGAAATGATTGGAGTCAAAGGTCCAGAAGACTGTAAAGTGCAAGATGTTGAGACTACATTTACTAGGAGTGAGCCTAACAGCAATAAAAGATCCTGATGTAGTGAGAGCCCACCAGCTGCCGCACCGTCTTGGAAAAAGATGGCTTTACAACAAGATACTAGCACAGACTTTGAAGACGATTGTGTAGACGATGAAAGTGGTAGAGCAGATAGCCAATAGTTACTAAATATTTACAAAGTAGTAAATTGACTTAAATATTTAAACATAAAGTGATGTGAAGTGTCCTCTATGAAAGGAGAAGGGGGAAAGGAATGTTATGTATTGACATGTGGGTAGTTATGAAGATCTGTGGGTACCCCAGTTCGGTTCTGTCCAGGAAGCCAGCACACGTACGTAACATCCACAAACCAATTGTTTTAATAACTATTGAAGACTGTGCAAAGAAAAGTAGAGTGAGCTACAGCTTTCTGACAAAAATTACATTTTTGATACACGCTTTTATTGCTGACTGTACTTTTTTTGCACAGTCATTAACTACTTGTTGAGTGCCCAATGGGCCCACACATAATGGCTATATCTAGTGTAGTTAAGGAGTTCCTATGACCACCTTCCGACTCCATCATCAGACCAGCTCTATGGTGCATATTCTTACCAAAGATAAGCAAGTGTACCACATTTGAGTCCAATTTAATACATAAGGAAGTGGTTCTAATTTTGCTTCCAAGATTTGACCCAAACTAATATAAATACAGACATTTGTGCTATGTGTGGCACTGGCATTACAATTCTGGCTTGTTACAAACAATCTGACATGGCAAATATCTGTAAATATGTATTACACTGAAATTAATAAAATAACAATTAAGCTTACTGTTCCAAAAGAAAAACAATAGATCAACAAGTTAACTCAATTATTTTCCAAGGGTATATGAAAACAACCGTAGTAATACTTACACATTGTAACATCATAGGAAGGACTTGAATAACCAATTAAAATCAAAATTAACCATCGTTCAACACACTTCCCTAAGAAACTAAATCAGCACAAAAGTTTAAAATTACAAATTATTATATACAATACAAACAACCTAACAGCGTTATAAACTAAATTTGATAATACAAATGCTTCTGATAGGAACCCAATTCTAGGTGCACTTTAATTCCATACTTAAATGGTTGTTTTATTTCTATCCAGTCAACTTTGAACAAGATAAACATGAAATCCTGACTGGTTTGCATTATTAAAAAGTAAAAAAACTATATTTTCTACTGCCCTAGATGAATACGGAGGCAGACGTACGCTTTGTATGAAATATTCCAATACAATTGTCGAAGTGCCAAACGAGAATAGGTCCAAAGTTTGTCTCAATAAAAATAATCACTACCTTCAATTATAACCTAAGGGAACCTTGGTGAAAACAAAGATCAGTAGCTAAATTTTATCTCGTATAGTACTTACAGAATTTAAATAAAATGTACAGTCTGTAATTGAAAATAATTAAAATGAATTACCAAATTTAATCGTCGAGCTGGCATGAGGAGCTTTCAACAACGTTTTCGCTATGTGGGATGCCATGGCTGAGTGGACTCCTACGGGATATCACAGCTTAACTTGGGATGGCTATGGAACGATGAAAAGTAACTAAAAATACTATAATAATGCCCTAAAAGTTGCTATAAACTTCAGAAAAGTTGGACTATGACCTGTCTGTCAATTCGATGATGTGAAATTTCTACCACAGATTAGATTCCAAACGCGACTTTATGGGCTCTACAAACCATACAATTATCACTTCTGATTTGTCTTATCCAATTTCTGACAAATTGTGGCAATTTAGGGATACCATTTCGTAAAAATAATATTGCCATAACAAAGCACTGTGTCATGATTGTGTTATTACTTTATTTTCCTAAGGTATCGCTATTCGCAGTAAGATGCTAACGTGATGATAAAAAAAATATAACGCTATCAAAGCGTGGCTCAAATCGACTGTAAAATGTGTTTTAATAGCACTACAACACCTTTAAAATACAAACTTTATAACAAATGTGTGTAAAATTTGTAGAAAGACTAATTACAATAAATTCAATTATATTTTAAATAGTTTACTTCAAAATGATCTGCCAGAAAACTTGGATGATCATAAATTCTTTCCATGGTCAAATTGTGTTGGTTGTCCACATGCATACAATTTGTCAGTACAACTCGTTTGACACTTTTGACGGTTGCATCAGCAGCGCAACATGCCTGCAGACGATAGCAATTAGTCAGATTCTGATAAATTGGGGCTGACAAATCATTACATGTATATACCCCATTAGAGTTCGCTCATATTAGAGCGTGTGCACAATATCCAGCACGATGCCGGTGTAATAAAAAAAAAAAAAAAAAACTAATTCCATAATTTGTTAGTAAAAAATGCCTTAAACTACTATGTTAGACACATGAAATAGATAAAAATAAATAAACCACTAAAACTAACTACTAGGGCTCCTCCCGCGCTTCATCTATCCCCCCTTACGTGTTATCCCCCTATGAAGCGCGACAGGACGCCAGAGTCCAGCCTCTCGGCGACCATCTGCAAGATACTGTTGTAATGGTGGGTACACACTGAGCAAACGAACAACCAACGAACGCGATGCATTTATGTGACAGCTATTTGTTATGGGATCTATACATGTAATGATTTGTCAGCCCCAATTTATCAGAATCTGACTAATTGCTATCGTCTGGAGGCATGTATCGCTGCTGATGCAACTGTCAAACGAATTGAACTGACAAATTGTATGCATGTGGACAACCAACACAATTTGACCATGGAAAGAATTTATGATCAGCCAAGTTTTCTGGCAGATCATTTTGAAGTAAACTATTTAAAATATTATTAAATATATTGTTATTAGTCTTTCCACAAATTTGACACCCATTTATTATAATGTTTGTATTTAAAAGGCGTTATAGTGCTATAAAAACACATTTAACAATCGATTTGAGCCACGCTTTGATGGCTTTATATTTTTTTATCGTCACGATCACGTTAGCATCTTACTGCGAATAGCGATACCTTAGGAAAAATAAGTAATAACACAATCATGACACAGTGCTTTGGTATGGCAAAAAATCATTGCCACAATTTGTCAGAAATTTGATGCGACAAATCAGAAGTGATAATTGTAAGGTTTGTAGAGCCCATTATGGTCGCAGCACCACACTTGCGTGTTTGCGCAAATATTTGTGTTGCATCTTTTTCCTTCCTACGGCAAATGAAAGAGAGGCAACGACGCAACGCGAACACGAACCTCCAAGTGTGGTACGACCGTTAGAGTGAGATAATATACTTACTTTACTCTTTGGTGAGATATTTAGCCGTTCGTTGGCTTGGTGTGTACCCACCATAAGTGGAACGTGCTTATCTGCAGCAAATCTGCAGCATCATTTTGATTCCAATTATACAAAATTGCTAGAATGTCTTGAAGCTATAATAACTATAAATTTTATTGTGTGTACAGGCAACTTATAATTGAATTAATTGCATTATAATATAAGTCAAAGACTACAATATACATACTGAGATAGACAGGCAACTCGACCAAATTGAGAAGGCATTTAATGCTTGCGTATACAGGCGCCATCTCTTCTGCGGTAGTTACAACTTTTCTTTGAATGTACAAAACATACAAAAAGTGCGCCGGTCGTAGGGATCGAACCCCGGATCATCGACTCCAAATACCACCGTTTGTACCCCTAGGCTACTGATGCCTTGTGACAATACGGCGAATTTTGAAATACCTTGACAGCCTAGCCTAGCAATCGCTAGAGCTTCAGAGAGTTCGCCAGCTATCAAGAAGGTGGCACTTTTTTCAATAAGAAACTGGATTTGCATTAAGTTCTAAGTTCGCATAGCATGATATAAGTTGCCTGTTTGGCGTTTTGTTTTTTGACGTTTGTTGTGGCAGTTTTTGACGTTTGTTGTGTCGGCAATACTGATGGGGCCATAACCATAGAGGTAGAATAGATAGAGTGAGTCACCCACAAATACACACATGAGTGACAAAGATGTATGCATTGGCAACACCGCAAGTGGGAACGAGATACAGTGTCATATTTTCTGTCCCTCATCGCGTATACGGATTTTATGTTTGCCACCACACCTGTCAAAATTTGTACTGAAACTGACACCACCATGACGTGACCGATATAATACGACTAAATTATAAATGACATTAGACGTCAAGAGTGTATTAGCTTCTGATACTTCTTAATTTAGTATGGTTAATTTACCATCGTCCCTTTTGGGTATACGCTAGGACGCCATCTATATATCCTCTATCTACGGGCCATTACACAAAGATTGATTGATTGACGTTTGTTGTGGCAATTGGCAAAACATTTTTGACGTACAAACCACGAAAACATGGCTCAGCGGACGCTCAGGGGCCCGATTTTTGATTTTCGAGCGCTCGAAAATTAAATAAAAGTAAATACTATTATAGTCTCAAAATTGCAGGCACTTACTTTCTAACGATAGAATTGAATAGGAGTGCTCAATACCACTCTTTCTTAAATTTTCTATCGCTATTTCAAAATAGCATTTCATAATTTTGGACAGTTTTCGAATGAAAAAGTCGAGCGCTCGATAGTCAAAAATCGGCCCCCTGAGCGGACGCGGCTTTTTTCTACAAATTAGAGCGTTCACGTAACGTTTTATGGTAACGATATCGGAGGGCAAGTAAATGTATGGAAAAAATAAGCATATTTATTTGCGTTAAACATTACCAAACAGGTTTTACAAACAAAATTACAGGTAGGTTTCCATGCTTAACCATGACTGGTATGCAAAATATACAAGATTACACATTAAAATATTTACAGAAGTCAAAGAAGAAAGAAATCATTTAAAGAATAAAAAATCTTATTGTTTAGCCATTCTAATCTAATATTTAATGTCTTAATCTCTATTGGTATTTTATTATAGATCTTAATCGAAAATATTATACAACTTTTCCTGTACTTTGACAAAGTATGGTGCTCGTCGGTAGAAGTCTATCCGGATTTCGACATGTTCGTGGATGGCTATCACATGCTTTTTTTTTTTTTTTTTTTTTTTTTTTTTTTTTTTTTTTTTTTTTTTTTATGAACAAACATGCATATCTCATAAATATACAAGGCAGGAAGTGGTAATATATTACGCTCTTTAAAAATTGGCCTGCACGATTCATCTGGTCGCATACCATGCATTGCCCTGATGCATTTTTTTTTTTGTGCAACGAACACGCGATTTATGTCAGTGCTGTTCCCCCATATTATCAAGCCATAGCGTATGACAGATTCCACATATGCATGATAGCAGGAGAGCGTGGTTTTTATATCTGTAACCCTCCTTATTTGTTTAAGAGCAAAAAACATTTTTTATTTTTATTTGTAACATAAATTGTAACAAATTGCTAGGTGTGTAATGGTCTTAAATATGAATTTAGTCCGCTCGAGTTTGATCAATATATATTTTTTATGCAATCTTTGTAATAATTCTGCAAAAATATGATATTCCTGAAGTATACTCACTATTTGCACTACAATTTTTTGCTTATTGAATGAAAATTTTAAATTTGCCACAAACATGGATAGCGCATAGCCCGCTAGAAGAACAGCAACCAACCATAAACAAATCACTGAGGCGTCTTTGTAGAGCGACTCGAGCGGATGTTGTTTATGATCACTCGACATTTTCCTTTGGGAAATAATTTTGTGATCAAAATCACTTTATAATGTTTTCGTTTATATAGTGATACACATTAGTGATATTTCAATTGAATATAATTATATCATAGAACTTAGTGAAAGTTTATACAAATGTTTGGTGCAAAGGACGCTGGCCAATACTCTCTCAGCCAATATAGCGGGATTAGCGGGAAATCTCTGTGTCGTGACGCGCACTAACGCTGATGAATCCCTGTGGGGACTCTTTATAGCATCAACAGCTTGTTATGTGGTCATTTACACTTTGACAGTGGTTGCGTGTCTTATATATTAGCAATTGACAATGTCGGACGAAATGGCGGTTAGTGATAACCCGAGTGGTGAAGAAGCCGTTGTACAAGCCGAAGCGTTGGTAGCGAGTGCCGAGGACGCGGCGCTGGAGGCCCCCGAGCCCCCGAGCGCGCCCGCGAAACCAGAGCCTGAAGAAACCCATCTTATCAAACTGGGTAACATATCACTTTCACATAACCTAGCTAACATTCTTGATGACGTATTTTTGCTATTTGTATACCAATATTGTACAGTAATCGAGCGAAAAAAGGGACTACAGCCTTTTTTAGTCGATATTGGAGTATTAGTCCTGGAAGTTTATTTTAGAGTAAATGGCTAGTTTGAAGCTGGACTGTGGCGGTGAAAGCTATGATTAGAGAACAGTGCTACATTAATTGTTAGTTGTATAATCATAGTATTGAGTCTCTTAAGAATAAAGTACTAATCGTTTTTAGCGCAATAGGGACATACATTGTTTGCTTATTGGTTCGGAAACTCAAAAACTTGTCCTGCTTTCCGGACCAGCACTTTCAGTTAGTTAATATGAGATCATCTCTGATTTATGTGTATATTTGTCTTGAAAACTAATTAGTTGTACAGCATGCAGGCCTGGAACCTCCTAGTATTTGCAGCGGGTTTCTTTCCGAGTCTAGGATGATTTCTGTGTAGTATTTTGATATAAATTAAATATATTCTTGTCTAGTACGCATAACCCAACCCAAGCCAGGACTAGTTCAATTTTTGTATTTTTTTATTTAACACCAAGGCACTGAAATGCTTAGCTAGTAACCACTCAAGTGGTTACCTGTCCGAGGACTCACCTGCGCCAGCAATATGATTGTGCAGACGCTGAGTGACTGTGTGTTCAAGTGTTCAAAGTGCATTCACATTCAACTTTTCACGTTTTTGCAAAATATTCCGCCCATATATTACTAAGATAGCAAGCAAAAAATATAGCCTGTGTCCATCCAGAGGTATATTCTATACACTGGTGAAAATTTTTGTGATTTTGGATGAACATTCCCAGAGATTACCCATTTTATTCAAAGCTACAATCTTACAGATTTTTCCTCTTTGTAATATTAGTATATAACAAGTCAAAAGAGATAAAACTTCTTAATTTGTAGCTATGTAGGCTTGTACATTGGGTAATCTAATCTCATTGGAATGAGTAGCTTTCAATATTACCTCTAATAATATAGCCTTTTATTCTGACACAAATAACTTAAAATATAAGTGTTTAAGCTTAATCTAAGCTTAATTTGGCTCTTCTCCCATTTCTGCGTGTCAGCTTGCCAAGCGGCAAAGCCCTCCTCCAATCTTCTCCATTCTGGCCTCTCTGTGGCCACCCTGCCCCATGTCTTTCCCGCTACCTGTCTGATGTCATCCTCCCATCGTTTAAGTGGCCTTCCTTTCTTTCTTTTCCCTTCTCTTGGGTACCACTGGGTGACCGTTTTGCTCCATTTTTACCCCTACATACGATTATTATTAAGGAACAATCTTACACTCGAACAAATCCCATAGTAAGCTCAATAAGGCTTGTGTTATGGGTATGTTAGTTAGTTATACTGGGCGTTTTCCGCAAGTCGACATCCATTGTGCCTATTTTGCGTGAAACGACGGTGTGGCGCTACTCTAACCACCCCAGCTCGTCTAAAAAGTTGGTGAGTGCCTTGGTGTTGCTGACTGTGTCCCATAGTGTGTTTGGAGAACCTTTATGCACGCTCTGCACATGGGGCTGTGTATCTCCTCCCAGTATCTTTGGTGTAGGTCTTTAGTGTGTTGGTCCAGTTGATTGTATATGTAGCTTTGTGGCAGGGGCAAGATTGGCTCCGGTCCGTATGCCGTTGTTTCTGAGCCTTTCCTGGCCAGTTCATCCGCTGCATTGTTTCCTCTTGAGCCACTGTGCCCCTTGATCCATTGTATGGTAACTTTGTTTTTATCTGCGCACACCTCTGTGAGGTTTGAGTGACATTCGTATATCAAGCTAGATGTGATGTTATCACTGATCAGTGCTTGTAGTACCGATTTACTGTCTGAGAGTATCCATATGTCAGCTACGCCGATGATATGGTGCTGCTGAGTGCATTTCCATGCAGACTCACAAAAATGATCAGTATCTGTGAATGGTACGCAAATAGTCACAGTTTAAAATATAATGTTCAAAAAAGCGAGTGTATGGTTTTTAATGGCTTGTAATGGCTTCTTCAATTTCAGTTGGTCCATTAATAAATGAATTTATTATTTATTATATGTTTGTGTTTTCGACTTGTCCTATCTTTATGGCATTGCAGGCTTCAGTGGTTTGGATATGTGTATGTTTAAATCCTCTGAGAACACACCACATCCTGTTCCCATATTTGTTTTTGAAACATTTATAAATAAAAATATAAAATAAATATTATGGGACAATCTTACACAAATCAACCTAGGCCCACGGTAAGCTCAATAAGGCTTGTGTTGTAGGTACTAGGCGACGATATAAATAATAATAGATAAATACATATAGATTATTATTCTTTTTTTTTTAATCTGGTAGTGGCTTTCGGGCTGTCAAAGCCCTTATATCACTGTGACCATCGCTGATTTATTGTGATCGCCACTTACTACAATTCTTGGTCAAGTCCTGCAAACTCGAAGAATTGCAGGATTTGCTTGAACTCAAGAAATTTGTGATGTGTTTGCCCAGGAAGAAGTTACGACTGCGCATGAGGCAAGGGCAATCGGTTAGGATGTGTGTAGGCGTCTCCTCTGCTTCAAAGCAGAATCTGCACTGCCTTGTGTCACACAGTCCTATCATTTGCATGTGCTTATTTAGGCGGCAGTGCCCAGCTTACTTTTTGCTAAAGGCTCTAATAAGTGCCTTGGAATGTTTCAGTCCTGGGTTAGCTCTCCAGGCTTGAATGGTCTTGTAGAAACAATAGGCTTTTAGAGTGAGCTTGGTGAGACTTTTAGGGATACCACAGAACGGCTCTGGTCCGCAGTGTGTTCCCTTCGCCCCCCCCCCCCCCCCCCCCCCCCGCTCGTGCAAGCTCATCAGCCTTTTCATTTCCCTCGATACCTGCATGCCGTACATATAGATACTTATATACATATATAACATCCATAACTCAGGAACAAATATGTACGGGTTGTACAACTGAGATGATTTGATTCTTGATAGTTGATTGTAGACTTGATGGAAACACTGATCTAGTTGAATGATTTTATTGATAACCAAGGTAAATGTATAGGTACTAGCTAGGAGCACGTATAAACGTAGACTGATCCATAAGTGGCGTAATCGCCGATACAGTAATTAATACAACTTCATTATATTTAACGCTGACACGTGAAATGTGCGATGCTTGGATCGTACATATTCCCGGCCACGAGATGAGAATTGATGGGAGATGCAAATTATTTTTACACAAACCAAACAGCTAGGACATTATTTTAGACATTATAGTGAATACATTATTTGATGGAGGTAAATCCTCTGAACATTGTGGAAGTAGTTTGATTGTTAAGAACAGTTGCCGCGGCGCGGTGATTTGGTCTCTCCAGTTGTTGTCCGTCGTTGCCCGGCTGGTCTGCCGATGGAATGGAGCTGCGCGATGTGATGGACATCGACGTAAGCCTACGTCCGCTGTCCGCAGGAGCCGCTAGCGGAGGGTTGAGTCGCGCGAGGAGTCTTCGTCGCCGAACGCAGCGGCGGACATACAGCGCTGCTATCACGGCTACTACGCCCATGACCGCGTAGATCGCCGTGTAGTGATGAACGTCGTGATAGTTGATTCCATCTGATAATGCGCCCTCGTTCTTCATGTGATCGATCTGGTCCTTGATGACCTTCAGAACTGTGTTGTTCTCTTCGGAGTCTCTCGATTCTCCTTGCAGGACTGGTACCGTGAGATTGATAACATTATTTATTGATGGTACGTTGAACCTAACGACGTCTGCTTGAGTCTTGATCTCGCTGGAAAGTTTCTTTTGAGGAAAGATAGTAAAAGCATCTCCGTTCAGTACGCAGTCTGTTTGTAACGTTATGATCCCGGCCTTCTTAAGATAAACACACAAATAAATGCCCTGACCAGGATTCGAACCCGGGACCTCCAGCTTCGTAGGCAGAGTTACTACCCACTGGGCTATGGAGGCAGCTAATCCCTCTTTGGAGTCTTCCGTCAGTAAGTTTTTGGTATTTTGTCAGTTGAAGCTTCCATCATAGGTAGGCTTGTGATCAGTTTGTTGTGGATCTTCGTGTAGGGTATGTCTAGTTTCGTCCATAGGTTGAGGCTTTTTAGGCGTATTGCCGTCACAGCCGCCTCTTTTTGTATGTGCATATGTAAAGGCCCTAGCATGACTTCTAGTGCTGCTGTTGAGTTTGCTCTCATACAACCTGTAGCAGCGACACATGTTAGTCTTTGTGTTTTCTGAATTTTGGTAATTGCACTCGTGTTTTGGGTGGGGGGCCACCATACAATGGCACCGTAGCTTATCATTGGTACTATCACCATTCTGTATAGCCACAGTATGTTATGGGTACTAGACCACAATATGTGACGGTTTTTAGTAAAACGTCCCACTTTGTCGATTCTAGTTACGGAGTTACGGGCAGTTTAGTGAAATATGGCAAAACTTACCGAAAATCAACTTTCGATGAAAACTGATAGAACATACTGTAATAAACCTATGATTTTGATGACGACGCATAAATCTCCATTTTAAGCACATTTTTAGGGCCTCAAAGTTTAGTGCCCAGTGACCCACTTTGTCGCATACAGAAAAAAATCGTCAATATCATATTTGTACCTGTTATTAGAGAACAATTTCTACTTTGCCGATATGGTGTTATGAGTAATTTGTAATATAGGGTAGTTTTTATCCCGAAAATCCATCCCTAAGGGGATGACATTGGGGGTGAAAATTTGTATGGAGCTACTTAAACCGCTCCACCGATTTGGATGAAATTTGGTATATAAATAGTTTGAGTCCTGGGGAAGGACATAGGATAAGTTTTATTCAGGAAATCATCCCTTAAGGGGGTGAAATGAGGGGGTGAATATTTAGATGTAACCAATTTTGATGAAATTTGGTATAGAGATAGATTAAGTCCTGGAAAAGGACATAGGATAGTTTTAATTCCGGAAATCACCCCTAAGGTGGTAAAAAGGGGGGTGAAACTTTGGATGGAACCCGTTTAAATGAGATTTGGTACCGAGATAGTTGGAGTCCCATGGAAGGACAATACATAGTTTTCATCCCGAAAATCATCTCCTGAGGGGGTGAAATTAGGGGTGAAAATTTGGATGGAACCCATTTAGATGAAATTTGGTATAGAGATAGTTAAAATCCTGGGGAAGGACATAGGATAATTTTTATTCCGGAAATCATCCCCTACGCGGGTGGAATGGGAGGGAAAAATTTGGATGAACTCATTTAGATTAAATTTAGTTAAAGATAGTTTTAGTACTTTTAGACCTAGGAAAGGACATAGGATAGTTTTAATTCTGGAAATCACCCCCTAAGTGAGTGAAATGGGGGATCTCATAGGTTCAATACGTACACCATTTTTGGATTGTAATTATACTGTTTTTGGTTCAGCAAATTACACCTATGTTTATAAATTATGATTTTATACTTGTAGTAATTTTTTAGCGTATGATCCACCAAACGGTCAAAGTGGGTCACTAAACTTGAGTCGAAAAGAAATTTCGTTCAATTACGTTAAAAAAGTTTAAACAAACGACGTTAGTATCAAAGACTCTTAGATTAACAATAACAAACCATTATCTCATACATAAAACTGAAAAATATACCAAACACAAACACTTTCAATGAAGAAGCACTAAAGTTAAGTAAACCAACCAAGTGGGACGCTCCCTATATAAAATCACTAAACTTTATACACACAAAAAGTACTAATAATTTAAAATTTTACATACTTTCTATGCTTGATAAGTATGTTTTTTAAGTAATCTCATGTTATATATTAAGAGACACATGTATTTTAATTTTTATGCATGGCACTCTTCAAATCATTTGTTATTAACTTTTTGACATAATAACTAAATAAAAGGATCCACAGAATTATTTGTCTTTTTTAGCATGGGAAACCATTTATAAATACAACTTTAATGATAAATCTGCGTGCCGTATAATATAATATAGAAATAAACCCATATTCAGGATTTACATATTTTCGTCCTGTTTTTATGTTCAAGCCTCCATAACATTCAAAATACTAAGGTTACATACACGATTTTAACTAATTTAAAATCCCTAAAGTATGCCCATTCATTTAATACCAACCACTCCATAACTTCAAAGTAGAAGTGTGTTTTCTGCCATCCCAAACTTTAACCAATGTTTTCTCAATTGTCGCTTTTTCACTTCTGCAACTTTGCAGCATTTCTAAAAAATAACTTTAGCACCTAGAGACATGAATCTTTCACCAAAAGATAGCGTATGATCTGTAGTATTAGGAACTACTCTTAACTCCATATCGACGAAGTGGGACGTTTTCCCAAAAACCGTCACATATGTTTAACAGATATAAATACATAGAAAACTTCCAAGACTGTTACGGGGAATCGAACCCAGGACCTTAAGCCTCATAGGCAACGTCACCCACTAGGCTAACCGGTTGTCTCATAGATAAATGCGTCTGAGCATTCCATATATAATTTACTGTAGAAGCAAAGTTTGAACCAACTTCAAATCAGTACACAAATCACTTGCAAGTGCCTATAAAATTTGAAGAGTTCCCTAGATGTGTTCCTTTCAACAAAAAGCGGTCAGGGGTCTTCCACTAATCAGAGAACTTACACAAACTTTTTGAAGCAGTTAAAAAGGGAATTACTACTATTTCTATACAGAACACCATGTTTATTGTATATATGTGTTAACAGCCTGTGTCTACATTTAAAAACATTCCGCAGAGCCAGAATGGAGTGCATCAGTAGACCCCGAGCCTGCCAAAGAGCCCGATGATGACAAAAGAGGTGTGAAACGCAGAGCTTCGGCCGCTTTCAGCAATGCTGCTGATGAAGACTTTAAGGGCTTCCCTATGATGGAGTCGAATGACTCCATTGCGGACTTCAAGAGAGTTCTGGGTAAGTTGTTTGTAGTATGCCAGCTTAACACTCAACTGCTTAAAATTAAACTACCTGTCTTTTTCTAAGTGTTACAATTCAAAGAAATGGACAGTCTCCTGTTTGTACGCTTCTTTCTATCAAAGATTAATATTGTACCACTTTTATCATCATTGAGTACTTTTCAAACATAGAACAACAAAAAAAAACCCATGAAATCGCGAGACGATTAATGCACAAGTTTTCTTATTTTATAAGGAATAGTGTATGGTAAAAGCTCTCCATCATCTCTCTTCTTGGGCTGACCCGAGTTCACATCTCCCATTATTTTCTGTAAACAGAGAGCCTGGAGGCTGAGGTGGCGGCAGCCAGCAAAACAGTGGTGCCTCTCAAGATAGTGTTGGCGACGCCTACGGCTCCGGCCCGGGCCAGCAAAAGAGCCAGGCAGGACACAGGTGAGAATCAAATTTATTTTTTGAATTATAATAATTGTCCTTTGACAAAAGTACTTAATAGTCTTTTGTCGGGCGGCAACAGGGTGCGCGCCTTCAACGCCTGGGTGATGCCCTTGCTCACTTACTCCTTTGGCGTACTAAGATGGACTCAGACTGAGCTGGATGCCCTGGACCGAAGAGTTCGTGTACTGCTTACTGCGCATCGCATGCTACACCCACGCTCGTCTGTTATGAGACTGTACATCTCGCGGAAGTGTGGAGGTCGCGGCTTTTTAAATGCCAAAGACCTTCACAACCGCGAGGTGTGCAGTTTCAGGGATTATTTCCTAAACAACGAGTGTGGGATGCATCGCGACGTAGTGGCAGTGGACGGAAACTTCACCCCGCTCTCCTTGGCAAACGAGAACTGGCGCAGACTTAAAGTGATGAGCGCCGAAGACCGCAGGGCGGTATGGAGGAGCAAGGAGCTTCACGGGCGGTTCTGCAAGGCCCTCACAGGGCCCGATGTGGATCTGCTCGCGTCGGTGAACTGGCTACGTTTCGGGGATCTCTTCGGGGAAACCGAAGGTTTTGTATGTGCAATTGCGGACGAGGTTATCATCACGAACAATTACCGGAGGTATATCCTGAAGGACGGTACGGTCGACATTTGTCGGGCATGCCGCCGTCCCGGGGAGTCACTCAGGCATATTATCTCCGGTTGTGGTCATCTTGCTAACGGCGAGTACTTGCACAGACATAACCTTGTAGCCAGAATTATTCACCAGCAACTTGCTCTGCTATATGGTCTTGTGGTCTCCGAAGTGCCTTACTACAAGTACACACCTGCGCCAGTTCTCGAAAATAGTCGTGCCACGCTCTATTGGGATCGATCTGTCATCACGGACAGGACTATTCTTGCCAATAGGCCTGATATCGTGCTGACAGATCGATCGAAACGCCAGGCAGTGCTCGTCGACATCACCATCCCCCATGACGAGAACCTCGTGAAGGCCGAGAAGGACAAAGCCAGACCTAGACCTGGCTCACGAGGTAACCGCCATGTGGGATGTTGATTCGACGATCATCGTCCCGATAGTCGTTTCGGCGAATGGTTTAATAGCGAAGAGTCTCGACCGCCACCTTAAGAGACTCTCGCTAGATGGCTGGATCAAGGGTCAGATACAGAAGGCGGTACTCCTGGATACTGCGCGGATAGTCAGGAGATTCCTGTCTCTGTCGCCCTGACCACCGGTAGCTTAGACCCCGCCTCGCTGCCGGCGGCACCCTAGGTTAGGTTTTTATAATGATTTTATGTTTTGTATGTATTGTTTTATATTTTACTTTTTATATGATTATTGTAAAAACCTAACTTAAGATGACATTTAAATAAAGGGAATAATAATATAATAATAATTTATTGATAAAACATAATGTACATCAGTGTTTACTATAGACTAGGATCTTAATATTAGAGGCAAATAACACGTGCCTGAACTAGGATACCCTGTGTTTCAGGCAAAAAAGAACTAACAATTGAATATGTTATTCACATGCAAAATATTATTCAATATGATTCTTATTTACTAGGTAGTACAAAATAATTAGTAAGTTAATAACCTATATATAAAAAAGGTATAAAAAGATAGAAGATAGAACAAAATTATTTTAAAACGATAAATAACTTCTCAGTATCGTCATAGGACATATTATGTAGGGCTTCTCGTAGCGTTGATTTACATTTCATGTAGTTTAGGGGATATAGATCTAGCCGTGCATTAAGTCTTTTGTAAAGAAGTGGACCTAGGAAAAGAAAAAATCTAGAAGAGAAAGCGTGTCGTGTTTGAGTATAATTAGGACAAACAAAATCTTTTTACATATTATAGGCATTTTTAAGGGTTCCGTAACCAAAGGGTAAAACGGGACCCTATTACTAAGACTCCGCTGACCCTCTGTCTGACTGTGCACTAAAAATATTGACTTGCACATCAAAACCGAATTTTGATGAAGGATCAGTATTTTCACATTGCAAAATCAGTATTTTTTAGATTTTTAGGTTTTTTTATGTGCGCCTCTTTCTTAAAGTTCCGTACCCAAAGGGTAAAACGGGACCTATTACTAAGACTCCGCTGTCCGTCTGTCACCAGGCTGTATCTCATGAACCGTGATGGTAAGACAGTTGAAATTTTCACAGATGATGTATTTATGTTGCCGCTATAACAAAAAATACAAAAAAACAGAATTAAATAAATATTTAAGGAGCCTCCCATACAACAAACGTGATATTTTTGCCGTTTTTATAGATAATGGTACGTACTTCGTGCGCGAGTCCGACACGCACTTGGCCGGCTTTTACAAGCTTTCTATTAAATTGCAATGTATGCACCTAACTATGTATCTATGTAACTATGTTCGTTGGGGTGGAATCTTGCAACTCAATTTTGAAACAGACATCTTCAACCGATTGAGCTGAAATTTTGTGTGAAGGTATATTTGGATGACAATTCAATATTATGATACCATCGAGCTGATCTAATGATGGAGACAGAAGGTGGCCATGGGAATTCAGTACTTAACCGAAGTTGAGTTTGGGCTCCTTAGAATTGTCTCAATGAGTAGTTGATGACAGTATACAGAAAAGTTCAGTCGGCAATAAAAGCTTGTACCCAAAATGAAATTATTGACAGAAACTTACTTAAAATCATTGTCTACTGTTTCGAATAGGTTTTTTTCCCATTTGGTTTGCCCACTTTCTAGTTATGTAGCCTGTATTCATATTAAGGTTGGAATTTCGTTTTGCACTTTTCAGATGGATCAAGACCTTCTTCAGCGCTGTCCTCTCGGTCTGAAGGTGAAGGTGTTTATTCCTCTGAGGTAAATGAAGGATATTGTTTATTAAAAGAGTTTTCGCCTATGCCGCAGGGGTTTTCCGCTACATACTGGGAAAACCACCGGATAGCGATTCTTGTGTGTGATAGTAGTTGTCTTGTCTTAAAAAAAATAAGCCCGCTCATTGGTACCCCTCTTAGCGAGTAGTTGATGACAAATAATTAACAATTTAGAAAAGTTGGATAACCCCCGACCATTTCAAAGTTCAATACCGGCTGAAACGATTTAGTTAGAACGTAGCTAAGAACCATCTCAATCACGTCAGCTTGCAGATTCTAAAAAAGCCGCATTCAAATCGGTCCATTCGTTTAGGAGCTACGATGCCACATACAGACACACAGATACACAGACACGTCAAACTAATAACACCCCTCTTTTTGCGTCGGGGGTTAAAAAGAGTAAAGCTTGAAAAAAATACTTGTTTATAAAAATACGATTTTTGACAGAAATTTATTTTAGAAATCATTTTAGTAACTTCTTTGAGTGAGAGTGTCCGTATTTGAAATGCATTTGATCTTAGATTTAAGCAAAGTGGTTCTGATTTTTGTTTTTGGGGTAGGTTGTGACTGGAAACCTAAAACACATAAAAATATTAAAGTGTTTAATATACTCGTATAT
Organism: Epinotia brunnichana; assembly: GCA_963854355.1. Classification (NCBI taxonomy): domain Eukaryota; kingdom Metazoa; phylum Arthropoda; class Insecta; order Lepidoptera; family Tortricidae; genus Epinotia; species Epinotia brunnichana. The sequence goes on from OY977956.1 coordinate 17,216,932, forward strand.
TGTAGCCAGTTTTTCTATGAAATGTTTAGAAGCTCTCTGCTAAACGCGACTGCCAGGGCCCTATTTCACCATTTTGACAATTGTCACCTGACAATGACAATTCCACGTACATTGCTGGCAATGCTGGGTCAATAAGCTGTCCAGCAACCACCATAACCTGTCGAAACAGACATGTACGGTCAACCAATTTGATTCCTAGGCCACCGTAGAACCCTGTCATTTTAACTGCTACATAGCAACGCAATAATCCTAGTAACCAGTATTGACATAGCATTTACAACGGCAAGGTTCTATGATGGCCTACGAATCAAATTGGTTGACTGTAGGTACCTAAGTCCAATGACAATAAATTGAAAATATTGCTCGAAGGTAGCTGTAGACTTTTTGTGTTATTTTTATACATACATATAATCACGCCTCTTTCCCAGAGGGGTAGGCATCACGGATTATTATGAGGCGTGTATTCGGCGTTGGTTAGGTTTGTTTTATAAAAAATTTAACATCAAAAGTTTCCGCAAAAAAGCGCGTTATACAATAATAACTTACCCATACTTTCTATTCAGGTTGGCTCATCGCCCGCGGTCCGTAGCCGCCGCGCCACCAACGAAATGTCCTCCCCTCTCCTCCGGGTGCCTCTGGAGAGGGGCTGGAAAAGGGAACTGGTGTTCCGCGCCGCGCTCGACCAGCACTCGCGGCGGAACGCGGACATTTATTACTACACGCCGCAAAACAAAAAGCTGCGTTCCACTAGAGAGGTGAGCAGATAGAGACACATCAGTATCTGGTCATGTCCTGCCCCCTCCGGGTCCCTCTGGAGAGGGGCTGGAAAAAGGAACTGGTGTACCGTGCCGCGTTCGACCAGGACTCGCGGCGGAACGCCGACATATACTACTACACGCCGCAAAACAAAAAGCTGCGTTCCACTAGGGAGGTGAGTAGCTAGAGACATATATCTGGACATTTACTCCCCCCTCCGGGTTCCTCTGGAGAGCTCGACCAGCACTCGCGGCGGAACGCGGACATTTATCGCGGTCATATAAACAAAAAGCTACGTTCCACTAGGGAGGTGAGTAGTTAGACACTCATCAGTATCTGGACATGTCCTCCCCCTCTGGGTCCCTCTGCAGAGGGGCTGGAAGTGGGAGCTGGTGTACCTCGCCTCGCTCGACCAGCACTCGCGGGTCCCTCTGGGGAGGGGCTTTGCTGGGGGGAGGTCAGTCCTAGTCCGTGGTCAGCGCGGCATGTCTTTCTTCCATACCTTCTCACCTCATCATTCACTCCTTTCTATTCCAATAGTCTCTCACGCAGTCCATCCATCTTTTTCTTGGTCTATCTCTTCTCTTACAACCCTTCAGAAACCTGTCTATATCTAAAAATTTCAAATATACTGGACAGAACTGAATTCGAACCAGCGACCTTCTGGCATATGCGCACAATCAAACTTAACTGAGCTATCGGAACCGTTGCTGTGATCAACAAATCTTTCAACCAGATGCCTCTGAATACGCCTTAGGAAGGCGTGTAGCGACATCTACCTCAAAAAATTGGGCTTCCTAAGAAGGCTACATATAAATCCTAACTAATAAAGTTTGTTTCACAGGTAATGGAACACCTCTCTGGAACAGGACTGACAGTAGATAACTTCTCTTTCTTCAAAGAACCACTGGGTGTAGATGACCCCGAAAAAGAAATAATACGGTAAGTTTTCATTTTTATTATTGTTCTTATGATTCTAAAGGCAACTACAGCTGCTAACTGTTTAAAATAACACAAAAACATCAAGGTTTTTGATGAAATGTTTCGAAAGGAATGTTAAATCCATATTTATTTATGGGAATATCATCAGGAAACCATCACATTATTGTAACAAAGTATCAGTTACATAATTAAAATCATATATATGTATATTATGTATGGACCTTGAAAGTTAAAAAAAAAATGCGTTTTTTTATTGTCCAAGAGTAAATTTAAAGCTACTAATAGAATCCTTAAGCGTTTATAGAAACAACATTGTATGACAACTATGGCCCTAAACGCAGTATTTCGCGACCGAAACAGCAATTTACTTGATTTTCTATACAACGATTACTACAAATAGCAGTTGTGACGTCATACCGGTGTGCCAATTAGTATGAAGTATTTCGCCTGACGCTAGCGAGGTCTATCTTTGACTAAATTTTTGGGTATTTATGTTCTTTAATTGTAGTTGCCCCCATAAAAACATTTGTTCCTCTCCAAAAACTGGTTCGAATGGAATCGTAAAAAAATTTTAGTCATCATCCCTATTGCAATTTAGGCGAACTAGTTTGACAACTCGAAATGCGCAGATGTTGCCACAAGTTGGCCAGTGCTAATCATATAGATTGTGATTTAGACGGATTCTAGTGTACATTTCATACTAATGTTTACTAATTAGTAATTTAATGTCATTTATAAATTGTTGTGATGATGGGCAGTGAAGCCGCCTACCACATATCCTCCTTGGGCGGAGGTTTCCTGTCTAACTCAGATGTGGGGAGAATACGGATGGGTAATGAAATATGACCACAGATATATGGGTCTTCGTAAGCCCTTTAATGACCTGAATAAAATGTATTAGACAGTAAGTTTATAAATAGCGATTCTAGTATATACGGACGACGGGATATGAGGGTCTAGGAGACCACGGTGCGGAGCTCTATTTGCTGACCCTGAAGGGACCTCGGTATATCCTGTCTAGGCATGTTGGAGCGGAAGTTCCCCGTGGAACACGGAACCTAGGTGAGCGTAGGGCGGTGGAAATGACCACCCCGCTGATACCTAGGGTGAGGAGGAAGGCCAGGGTTAGGTTTCTGGAACGTATGCGGGACCCCTGCACCGTCACCAAGAAACCTTCTAATGTAGGAACCTAGCGTGCGATCGCGGTACCCCTACATCGCACTAACCAGGTGGTTCACTCTATACGGAGCGCGAGCGACTGCCTCTCGGCTCGGAGCGCTGGGGTTTATATAGCGGCGCGCGGCGCGGTAGCGTCGTCGCTCGGTGTAGCGGCTGCCGTAGGTCGGGTAGCGACTGGAGTCAGGTCGTCACATTGTAATTGTAAGTTTAGTCAAATAGGCAGAGCTTGGGTGTAACACACGATGTTTGTCTGTAGTGACGCGAAGTTAATGCGGCGAGTGGAGTCCCCGGTGGCTCAGACGGCGCCCCCGGCGGAGGGCAAGCGCACGCCGAAGCCCAAGCCTCCGAAGGGCGCCAGTCCCGAGCCGCAGACCCCCAAGTCGCCGCCCGCCAAGATCAAGGTATGTAGTATAGCCTATCAGGCAGTATAATTCAAAAGGGGCAATGCATTTCCATACATTATAGTAGTTTATGTGACTGTACATAATGAGTGGCATCAAACACGAGCGTGGGTTTATGCAACGAGCCGAAGGCGAGTTTCATAATAACATCGCACGAGTATTTTAATGCCTAATTATCTACAGTGACATACACTACTTTATCTACCCACATATTATAAATCCTCAATGTGGTCGGGAACCATTAGAATAACCAATAAAATAATTTTAACGGCCTCTGTAGCCCAGTGGGTAGTGACTCTGCCTACGAAGCTGGAGGTACCGGGTTCGAATCCCGGTCAGGGCATTTATTTGTGAGTTTATCACGAATATTTGTTCCTGAGTTATGGATGTTATATATGTATATAAGTATCTATTATGCATTTATCTATTATATATATCATCGCCTAGTACCCACAACACAAGCCTTACTGAGCTTACCGTGGGCCTAGGTTGATTTGTGTAAGATTGTCCCATAATATTTAAAAAAAAAAATAAAAAAAAAATTACCGCCACTGCACCGCCATGGCCGAATAGATTTCAAATCATAACCAACTGGATCATCAAGAAAGAGACCATACATTATAATAACATGGCCCAGATAAAACGCTGATGTTACGTTACTGGTTGCAATAATGGTGGTCATTATATATGGTTTCCGAACACATTATAGAGGATTTATGATATGGGTGTAGATAAAAATATGATATTCTGAATTTTCCTGTGATTGTAGACACAGGGTTTCTAAGTAACAATTGTTCCTCACATCCAGCACTATTAATTTACGCAAAAAATTCGATCCCGGCCGTATATGAACCTTTTTTTTTTAATTCTTTGAATGCAGTTTTTAGTTTTCGTATCTCTTATAGTTTCGGATTTTCCCTTTCTGCCCCGTTTTTGAATAATACAGCCTGTATACCACAGTACAGTTAGCACAAGAACGCGAGATAGATCCCCTGTTCCATCTATCCCTACCGCCATATCCCCCCTGATAGAGAAATGGCGAAATAGAGGCACAAGACTGCTACAGGTCTGCAATATAACTAAGTTTCTGTCAAAAAGAAAAATATTGGTAGTATTGGTACAAGCCTTTCTTGCCAACTGTACTTTTTTTTTGCACTGTCATCAAACTACTCGCTGAGAGGCTTCCGTTGAGCCCATACACGACGGGTTTCTCTTTTGTAGTTATCAGCGTGGTGGTGCCATAATATTGCATTGCCACCAAATCTACATAAGTCTGTCAAATTTCATACCAATCGGATATCGGCAAGTGGTTGAAATATAAAGACAACACGATAAATTATTGTAAGGGTAGGTATATTTACGTCATGAGACAACATTACGAGACATGTGGCATAATTTAGCCCTTTAATCGTAGAGAGATCTTAGTCTGTCAGTCCTGAAACGGGCGGAAGTACTTGGCAGACGGTACCATAGCTGGCAATCTTGATATTATCATTTGATTTGTGGGCCTTAATATGCCGCTTCGACCAGCAAGTGATCTATTGTGGCAGCCCTTTCTTTAGAATTCACCGTTAAGGCCCGTTGCCTCCAGGAAATTCCTGATTCTTTGGGCGGTGATATGTTGTACCTCTGCTGGGTGCACGATGTGCCGCGCTAGGTAGGTACTTCTTTTGTGCATGAGTGGTCCGCAGGAGCAGAGAATGTGCATTGCTACCGTCTGCCAAGTACTTAGCTTTAGACAGGCTCGCGCAGTAATAATATAAAATTAAATAAATATAGCTATTGCTGAGGTTTAAATTTTTTAAGAAAACTTATACTACTTTACTTATTATTTATTTCTTTTACTTCTATTTCCATGGATAACCTCAACTTGTCTTCTCCAAAGCTTTCCACACCTTGCGATCCCTTGTGTCCCGCAGCCACATTCCTCCACCAATCCTTTTTAGGGTTCCGTACTCAAAGAGTTAAACGGGAACCTATTACTAAGACTCCGCTGTCCGTCTGTCACCAGGCTGTATCTCAACAACCGTGATAATAATACAGTTGAAATTTTCACAGAAGATGTATTTTTATTGCCGCTATAACAACAAATACTAAAAAACTGTTTTTTTTTTATTCTTTTTTTTTCTTTTACAATCTTACACAAATCGACTTAGTCCCAAACTAAGCAAAGCTTGTACTATCGGTACTAGAAGACGATAAACATACTCATATAGATAAATAAATACTTAAATCCATAGAAACAAATATTCTTCGTAGGCAGGGTCACCACCAACTAGGCTACAGGAGGGTCCCATACAACAAACGTGATTTTTTTGCCGTTTTTATAGATAATGGTGCGGAACCCTTCGTGCGCGGGTCCGACTCGCACTTGGCCGGTTTATTTTTATTTTTAACCCATTCACGGCCACGCTAATCTCGTAGCGCTACGCCGTAGTCCGTAGCAGCTTAAACCTCGTATGTAGCGAAAAGCGCTCGTAGCGCTCTGACGCATAATATGTGCCGTCATGGGCCTAGAATGGGTTAAGTCAATAATACTAACCAATCTAACCACCATATCTCCCCCAGGTGAAGTCGATGCAGCCGCGCCTGAACCGCACGCCGGTCGCCGCGCCGCCCGGCAAGAAGCCCGCCGCCGACAACAACAACACGCAAGCCCTCAAGAAGAACAGGTATTTAGGAGTACAACTTCCAGCTGCAGCGGCAGGGCGGCAGGGCGAGCCTTTTTTTTTTTTTTTATCCCAGGGAAAATCTTCATAGAGATTCCATCGCGCTTTGGGGAAGCGCGGTGGATATGCCGGATTCGTACCGGCTAAAAACCCTGGGGAGTTCTTCCCACTGCCTATGGCGGAGTCACGGGAACGCTCTCGCACACATCCGCGACTCCGCCAGCAGTTGTCCAGCTCACCGGACCCACCTGTGGGGGATTTTTTTTTTTTTTTTTGAGTGTTTCCCCCCACCATCATTTGTGGCGTACGTTTTTTTTTTTTTTTATTTTTTTTCCGCGCGCCCTCCTGCCCTGGGACCTCGATCCGCTGGGCGACAGTTGTCCCCATGCCTGTCACCCGGAGGTCCTTACTATGGGGGCAGCCGGCGGTTATGCGCCTGCCGTCTGCACCCAGGGCGCCTGCGGCGCCGTTGGTCGGACGCATTTGAGTCCTCCCTGGCCCGTTCCGCTGTCTCCTTCTGCCGCATTACCTCCTCGCAAAAGGAGACTGCCACCTGCCACGATCTCTCGCTGTCGACCATGGATTGAATCACGGCCGGCAGCGATATATCGGGTCCCACTGCAAGTGAGAGGCGAGCTCTCTCTTCGTTGAAGGCGGGACACACTTCCAGCGGCAGGGCGAGCCTCTGTCCACTACCGTTTACTATGAGTTTGGACCTGGCGTCTATCGACTGTCAAACGTATATTAAATGGGTTGTATGGCGAAAATTTGCCGCTGCCTCTCAAACTCGTACGCGCATTGACGAGTTGTTTAGATCGCGTCGTGATATCCGCATCACACTCGAATACAATTGACAACATTTCATAACGTTTAGCCCTTAGTTCGATCAGCTCATTGTATTCTACTCGAAAAGAGGAACACGCTGGTAGTTTTATATGTCCAGTATTATTTATGTTCAATTTTTTACGATTTTTTAAAAATGCATTCATAGCAAATCCAATTCTACTGCAGAATAGGCGCCTTGCTTTAGTCCCGAGTCCCGTTTCGACGAAAACGTTTAAAAAGTTTAAATGTAATTTTCGGGTGGGTTACATTGACGCCATCTTGACAATGTTTGTTTTTAATTTGGTATATGTAAACAAGACCAAAGCAAGGTGCCCATTCTGCAGTATTATTGGATTTGCTATGAGTGCATTTTTAAAAATTCGTTAAAAATTGAACATAAATAATACTGGAAATATAAAACTACCAGCGTGTTCCTCTTTTCGAGTAGAATACAAGGAGCTAGTCAAATCATGGACTTAGAATTATGAAATGTTGTCAATTAACATACACAGGCGGCTTTGAGGGCAGTCAAAAGATCGACTCTGGGTGACTCGCGCGCAGTGAGGCATGTACGAATTTGAGCAAATAGTTGCGTGCTGAGCCTCCCAATTTGGTCCACACTTTTAATAAATGCAGGACAATATCTATGTTATTTACTATTAGAATATCTTGTACTGAAGCTACATTAGTTTTTAAGTTATACCGAGGTTTGATACATTTCCAAAAACTGTAATTTTATAATCTATGTTGCTTTTCTGCTAAGGATAAACTCTTAAACTAAGCTGCTTCCATACAATTCGGCAAAGCTGAGTTACAAAAACCGTCACTTAAATGGAAACGTAGTTTAGCCCTAGTCGAAAAGTCCTATACGCACGAAATATGTACCAGTGATACGATCCATATGTTCTTCAAAATTTTCAAACTAACTGCGCCCGCGTGTAATTCTGTCTTATATCCATTCGCTTTAGACGTCAGTGCTCTACAAACTGTACGATCTTCTGCCTTCTTTAAAGGTGGATATCCACCTTCTTTGCGAAGCTGTGTTTTGCTCACCTCACAGCTATGTGTCAAATATATACATTTATATATATTTTATCGCCAAACTGAGGCCAGTTTGTCGGCGAATGTGCGCTCCTTTCTAACATTTAAACATGGTTGTGTTTAGTGATGGGCAATTTCTGAAACATTTCATAATTTTCCTAAACTGTGAAACATTTCAGCTGTAGAAACCTGTGTAATGTTCCTGAAAGCAACGTTACTTCTTAAATTTCACTTAATTTTTCGCAATGTTTCCGTCATGACTACTTTGACAAGTTAATGAGCTGTCTTTTGTGCCAGTAAGCAAATTACAATAAAGTATTAATAAGAATGACTATTGTGACTGATAGTTTAGAAACGTATCAGCAATTTAAAGCAACTTAAGTGAAATTAAAATGAAACTTTCACTTTTGAAAATTACAACTACAAGCTGCCCATCGCTAGTTGTGTTATACCTACCTACTTACTAAATGACTTAATTTAATAACACTGATCTTAGTGTACCATCAACGACACACTCAACCGACAATCTGTGAACCCTATTACAACGGCGTAAAGTCCACCAATAATCAGTTGAGTGATATAAAAAACAGCTTCGCATAACTCTGGTGGATTCACCCTAACGCCTCGGCTACGACGAGCGAGAGATCGGAGTTTGGCCTCTCGCTCCCACGCATGGCCCACCACTGCCGATTTTAGTCGTGGCCGAGTCTTTAAAGAACCAAAGTAAACGATCATATGGATCGCATGACCCCACACCTACATTGTCCCGGAGGGTTGATTGACATCGTGCAATGAGCCCTCCTCGGCGGGTACTGAATGCGCGCGAGTGTAGTATCGTCGGGCAGAACGGCGCCTCCGGCCCCCGTGGCCCCCGCGACCCCGGCCCCTGTGGCCCCCGCGGCCCCAGTGACCCCCGTGACCCCCGCGCCGGCGCCGCCGCCGCTGCAGAGCCGGCCGCCCGCCGAGCCGGCTGATGCGAAGATTGAACATGAATTGGTGAGTAATAGTACATTGTTGTAGATGCTATAGGTAGAAAGCAAGCAATAGATGGATGAGTTAGTTCGAGGGCCGACGCGTAGTGGAGGCCCTCGGAAGTACGAGTCCAGCTATTGCACTTTCGGCCGAGGCTTAACATAGTGCTTTTCACGTCTACTACGAGGAAATTGCAAATAATTATAATTAACTTCTCATGCTCGAAAAGTGTGTCATATTAGGCTTAGCAAGCGGGGCTATAGTATAGTATCCGCAAAACTATCTGGCCGGTCAGGTCGTAAAATATTAGAAGCATGCTATTATTACACACAAAAAGGTTTCATTGTTACTTTTATTATTTATATGTCGCCTACGCACGACATAAAGACGAACTTTTAGAGCATGAGAAGTGAAAATACATTTACTGTGACAATAGTGTTTTTTTTCCAGACATCTCCGCCACGGCAGCTCGTGCAGCCGTGCTCGATGACGTGCGGGCGCGGCGTGCCCACACTGGCGTGCGGCGCGTGCCTCTGCCTCTACCATCCCGCGTGCGCGGGGCTAGTCGCGCCGCGCGCGCCTGGAACCTTCTTCTGCAAGGTATATTCTAACTATCATCATCCCCCTAACGTTTTCTCAATAGGGGTGGCTTCTCAAGTTGGGCCCCGAAGGGGCCCTTAACTAATTGCCTATAACTATGCAAGGCCCAAATGGCCATTGCACGCGCGCATAGCGCGCTACTAACTATCCTAACTAAGCTTAAGCTAAAGGGTATATTTATTAAAATAAAATAACATAGGGGTGTGTATTCCTTATAATGCAAACAATATAAATATTAAAACTTACATTAAAATTAGGTATGCTGCGTGGCACTTCGATACATAGTTTCTAATATATTTTACTAATAGAATGGCGTTGATTCCATTTAACTATCATAATAATATATATCATAAACTATCATAATAATTTACCTAAATTAGGACAGCCAACGCCATCGGTTATCAACTTTGAATAAACAAACTAAATATTAATAAAAACTAAATTAAATCAAATAATCTTTATTGTTTAAACCTAACATTACATTTCGATACTAATAGTAATAAGAAACATGTGTTTAGGTTTGTGAAAAGTTAACCAGGGGTGACCGTCTGTCTCCCGAACTAGGCGTGCGCCTGTGACTCGGAAGTCAGTGATTCCTCCGGTATCTAAGCTCACAAGATGGACACCTTAATAGGAGCAATGCAAAATAATTAGTTAAGACATAAGACATTTATTTTAGCTGAATCGTTTACATATATATTTATAAGTACCAGTCCCTGTACTAGGCTTTGCCTGTATCGCAGGAGACCTTTTACTTACATTGCATGGATTCAAAATATTACAATCAATTGGACAATATATTATAAATATCAAATAAGGAATACAATGTGTGTGTTTGTATAGTGTTTGTGTGTGTACGTGTGTGTGTTTTATTTGATAATTTCCAGAATCTTCTCTATTTCCTCATAAGAAAGTGTATTGAGCCATGATTGTACCTTAAGTTTTACTTCCCTCGTCGAGTAGTCTTGCGAAGGAAATTTTGTACATATTTTATTATATATGAATGGATGGAGAAACGAGCCAAATCTTTGGGCAAAAACTGAATTTTTAGAGGAAACGGGAATTCTGAAATTACGTTTTTGGGATAGTTCTGTATAATAGGCAGAATTAATAACTTTTGAGTGACATTTCAATATGACTCGCAGAATAAAGCTCCCACGGACATTAAGTACATCCATGTTCTTATACACGAGCTGAGTCGGGAAGCGGCGACGTTCCTTTAGGATAACTTACGAATAAGGAAAGTTAACACAACAGAAATTACAAGTAATGTAAGCCAGTGAGCACCATAATAAATTTATTAATAGCCTTTTAAGGTATTTTATTCCCTGTAAATTTACAATTATAATTTCAACATAAGTCAATTACTTTGTTGGATTTCGTATGTTGGTCTTTCCGACTTATATCTGTTGTCGTGTCTATACTCGCGATTCCTATACCTACATCATCCCTTTCCAACATGCGCACTGATATATCGCGCCGTCTTTGTCATATACACGACGTGTGCGCTACGCTTGCCCCACCTGGCGAGAGAAAAGTGTTGTTGAATTCTCACCCCGCGTGCGTGTAACATCCTCCGCTGATAAAAGACATTAAATCTTATTAAATCCGCCGCAAATCTCTGTACATCGTTTGAAAACTATATATGCTGTCAGCTCAGCATTAAAAGGTGTTCGACTGTTCGTGAAGTGAAGGTGTTTTTGGACAATTTGGGATTGCGCTGCGCGCCCCACACGAGCACATGGTGTGCCACGAAACGCTAGCGTGAAGGAGGAGTTCACCCAAATCACAAGTAAGTGCGCATGGCTCCTATAACCTTCTGTTAGCTGATTCATCCACCTGTTCCGATTTCCAAAGGCAGCTAACTTTCCTGCACAATTTCGCATCAAGTAGCTACGACAATAGACCACACGGTTGGATACCTACATACAGTCCACTAACGCGCTAATCTCTGAAAAGGGAAACTAAAAAGCGCACCGCAAATTAAAACACCCTTGCAGGGCGTGATCAAAATTCAATTCTGTACGCCCCAAGTTTTGGTCACTAACGATCCGGATAATTATATTTCATTCCCAACCTAGGATTTATAATATTTATATCTATTTAAAGTAGCTTCTTGACATTATATTATATAATTTACCCATAGATACGTAAAATCTACGTACTTCGCATCATATCTTCGTATCATTATTCTAAAGATACTAACATTTCAGCAACGCAATTAACGATTCTTAGTTTTCAATTGATGTACACGTCACAAATACATGCTATTGTTCTCACTGACTCGGGAGCGCTGACCGGTTTCGTTCATATCTACCCGCTTTTATTTCGTTCTAATCTTTTCTCGAACTACCGCGTGCCGCGCGCTCCGATCTGTGCCGTCAATAGGTACCTATACGGTCATCGCTCAACCTACTTTGTAGACTGAGAGTTAAACCGCCTTATTCTCACAAACTGCTTCTTTTTTGTAACACATTTCCTTTGTATACTTTTATTTCCCGCGATTTGTGTTACATACCTACATCTATTTTAACCGCACTTTTATTTCCGCGACTTTTGTCAAACATTGAGGTATTATAACCGCTTTTTCCCGCGACTTGTGTTTACGAGTAGGTACTCACATTTATTTAACCGCACTTTTATTTCCGCGACTTTTGTCAAACATTTATTATAACCGCTTTTTCCCGCGACTTGTGTTTACGAGTAGGTACTCACAGTTATTTAACCGCACCGTTATTCCCGTAAATCGTGTTTACGGACATTTATTTGAACCGCATTTTTAATTCCCGTAAATCGTGTTTACGGACATTTATTTGAACCGCATTTTATTCCCGCAAATCGTGTTTACTTATATTTTATTTGTGTGGGCTAAGTTTTATAATCATGCCACCGAAAAATGACCCTAAGGACGAGGCGGCTAGGGACCCCGTCCAGAATGAACTGGTTATTTTAGAAGCTAAGCGCAGTGCCTTCTTCGCCCGCTTACAAACTATATACAAATTGTCGGTTAAGGCGTACGAAGACGAAATTCAACGTAAAACGTTCTTAAATAGCGTATCAAATCTAGACCAATTGCGATCAGATTTTGAGCGTGTTTTAGACTCGTACAATGAATGCGTTTTACGATTAACGCCTGATGCAACCGCTAATTATCAGTCCTGGATCGCTTTTGAGGATATGTATTGTCAAATCAAACGCATTCAGTCTGAAATCGAAAGTTCGCCAGAGTCTCAGCGGCCTTTGCATTCCGCTCTGAAGCAAAATCTCCCGCCTATGCAGCTAATGGAATTTAATGGCGACCTTCGTAATTGGCCATTATTCTATGAACAATTTAAAAGTGTGATTCATAACAACTCACGCTTAACAGATAGCGAACGCATTCAGTTCCTAGTAGGTAAACTGACTGATAAGGCTAGGTCGGTATGCGCGGGGCTGCCAGCCACAGGGGAAAACTATCCCATAATTTGGCAAGCGCTCGTTGATAAATATGAAGACAAACGCGCCATGGCAGCCGGCTATATTAATCAGCTGTTAGACTTTAAACCCATAGCGAATGGGTCCGCTTCTAATTTGGAGTATTTTCTATGTAATTTCGACGCCTCCGTTAAGGCGTTTAAAGCGCTTAAATTACAAGATTTAGCAGATTTTTTGTTCTTGCATATCGCATTACAAAAACTAGATCCCGAATCGATAAAATTATTTGAGATGTTTTATCGCAAGGAAACGTGTCCTTCGTACAAAAATCTTATTGATTTCGTCAAAGAACAATCCAGGGTTGCATCGCATTCGACAACAAAACAAACATTTTCACAATCACAACCGAGATCTAATAACAATAAAAATATACCGCTACCAAAAAACAATTCGACGAAAACATTCGTTAATACGCAAACGCCCGCGATTGATTCTTGTTTGTTGTGTAAAACTAATAAACACGAACACTTATATCAGTGTGCCGCTTTTACAAAAATGTCCCCGTACGAAAGATTTAATTTTGTAAAAACTAATTCCGTGTGTAACAATTGCCTTAGTTATAAACACAAATTTTCCGCTTGTATGTCACACAGAACGTGTAGTATATGTAATGCACAGCACCACACGTTATTACATTTTAATCCGCCGCATAAACAAACTTATTTACCTAACTCGCATCAAACCAGTACCAACACTTTTGTTGACAAGGCGAATTCCACACCGCCATACAGCAGTAGAAACGGGGGTGGCAAGCAATTTGCAGTCTTATCACCCGGCCGATAGGGTCGATAATGGTTTGAGGCATGACTCAACGTTGAATCATTTGTCGGCTCGGAGTGCAAATGATGATGATAACTTGAGAACGCTTATGCATAAAACAACCTTATTAGGGACCGCAAAAATTCGACTTTATGACGCAAGCGGTAAGGTTCATTATGCAAGGATTCTGGTCGATCCTGGAAGCCAATCTGATTATATAACGCTCGAGTGTTGTAATCGATTAGCGCTACCGATTTCGAACCAGAATCGTTTTGCCAGGGTTCAAGGTATTGGGGGTTCGTCCCAAAAAATACTTGGGATGTCAATAGTGCAATTTAGTTCCCGATTCGACAGTAATGGCGATAACTCTTACACTATTCAGCCTCTGGTGGTGGAATCCATTACGTCAAACTTGCCTGACTCGCCTATCGACATATCTTTGTTTGATTGTTTTAAGAATATACCTCTGGCCGATGATTGTTTTAATGAGCCCGGGCCCATTGATATGCTTATAGGAGCAAATTTATTCTGTGACATCTTACTTTCTGACAAAGTCCGAAGTGCCGGCTTGCCTTCGGCTTTGGAAACCACCCTGGGTTACGTCATAATGGGGGACGTCACTGTGACGTCACCTCCGCGCGCGACTCGTGCTCTCTGTGCGTTTACGCACGAACCGCTTAACCAAACTTTGGAAAAGTTTTGGAACTTGGAGGAAGTACCCTCAAAGAAATTTCTAAGTCCCGATGACAAGGAATGTGAACAAATATTTACCGCAACGACGACGCGTAACGATAATGGTTCTTACGCAGTCGATCTTCCCTTCAAGCAAACGCCAGATAATCTGGGCAATTCTTTTGTAACCGCTAAAAGAAGATTTTCGATGCTCGAAAATAAATTCTTAAAATACCCGCAACTCCGCGACAAATATGATGACGTCATTCGGAATTACCTGGATAAGGGGATTATTTCTTTGGTTCCGCCCGAAGAGTCCTCTACGCCAGGGTTTTGTATACCTCACCACCCGGTCATCCGGAACGACAAATCCGCGACAAAAATACGCCAAGTTCTGGACGGTAGCTGCAAATCAGACAGTGGACTGTCATTAAACGACATCCTACATACTGGCTGTAATTTGCAAGCAGACATTTTTCACATTCTTTTGAATGTTCGCATATTCCGCGTTGCCTTTTTCGCTGACGTCCGCCAAATGTACTTATGCATAGAAGTACATCCGCACCACCGCTCTTTTCAACGATTTTTGTATCGCTTTTCGCCTGAAGTACCTTTGGAGATGTATCATTTCAACCGGGTCTGCATTGGACTCCGGTCCTCGCCATTCCTCGCGCTTCGCACGCTCCGCCAGCTCGCTAGTGACGAACGCGAGAGATTCCCGCACGCTGCCGCCGTTCTCGAGGGGGACGTTTACATGGATGATCTAGCTTCCTCTGCTTCTTCATCCGAGGAAGCAGTTGCGATAGCGAATCAACTAATCAGTCTCTTCGAGGCTGGCGGGTTTGATCTGGTCAAATGGACTAGCAACTCTCCGCAGTTGCTAGAGCACATTCCCATATCTCACCGCCAGTCGGAAGACGTCTCCTTCGGTGACGGCGACACTTTGAAGATTCTTGGTCTTCGACGGCTTCCCGCTTCGGATGAATTTGTCTTTGACGTTTCTCCTCCGCAACTCAGTGGCACGAAACGTTCTATTCTTTCAGCTACTGCTCGTTTGTATGACGTGCTAGCACTCGTCGGCCCTGTCATACCTTATTCCAAGCTTCTCATAAAGGAACTATGGCTCTTAAGGATGGATTGGGACGATTTGCCACCACCGCACATATCGCATTTATGGGAGCAGTTCATCAGTGAGCTTCCACTGATTTCAGCTCTTAAATTTCCGCGTCAATTCGGTGTCGAGCTTGACGATGTTTTTTCTCAGCGTCGTCCAATTGCGGATACGTTTGCATTTTATGACTCTGAAGTTGTCTTATGTTGGGTGCACTCTTCACCTCACAGATTCTCAACTTTTGTAGCGAATCGCATTGCTCAATATCAAAATAATTTTGCAGCTTCTAAAGCTTACCTAAACGAGCTTCACACGTTTCTTCAGTCTGATCCGTATTATATGCATTTCAAGGACGAACTTGCAAAAAGTCGAATTACTTGGCGTATGAGCCCCCCAAACGCGCCTCATTTTGGAGGCATTTGGGGAGGTAACATTAAATGCTTTAAAACTTATCTTCATCGTGTTATAGGCACTCAAATCCTGACATACGAAGAATTACTTACCGTGCTTACTCAGAACGAAGCAATTCTTAATAGCCGCCCTCTTTATATACTAAGTTCTGACCCGTCAGAACCCACCGCGCTAACGCCAGCTCATTTCATGTCAACCTCGCCGTTGCCGCGTTTGCCCGCCGCCGACTTAAGCCAGGAGCGACCGAATCTATTGTCTCGTTTTTCAATGTTAGACTCGCCTGTCCAATCATTCTGGAAACGGTTCCGAGTTGAGTATCTTCACAACTTACAAAGCAGAGAGAAATGGAATACTCCAGACAAGCCGATAGCGGTGGGAACAATAGTTTTAATAAACGTTGCTAACGCGCCACCCTTGCAGTGGCCGCTCGGAATAATAACTCGGGTATTCCCTGGGCGAGACGGTGTTGTCCGCGTTGCTGAAGTGCGGACCCGGAACGGTACGCTCGAGCGACCGATCGTTCGGCTGTGCCCGCTGCCAACGCAGTAGGGTTACCACCACATACATATCTATGTATATATATTTTTTAAGTTATCATAAATAGTTATTATTTTAGTATAATTACCTAATTATAGGTAAATTGTACACTTCGCTTGTTTTTAGTTATATGGTGCGATATCATCTTTTCCTATGTACATCCATATGTACATAATTATTATTTTTCTCTTTGAAGGGAACCCTTCAAGCCGGGGGAGATGTTGGATTTCGTATGTTGGTCTTTCCGACTTATATCTGTTGTCGTGTCTATACTCGCGATTCCTATACCTACATCATCCCTTTCCAACATGCGCACTGATATATCGCGCCGTCTTTGTCATATACACGACGTGTGCGCTACGCTTGCCCCACCTGGCGAGAGAAAAGTGTTGTTGAATTCTCACCCCGCGTGCGTGTAACATCCTCCGCTGATAAAAGACATTAAATCTTATTAAATCCGCCGCAAATCTCTGTACATCGTTTGAAAACTATATATGCTGTCAGCTCAGCATTAAAAGGTGTTCGACTGTTCGTGAAGTGAAGGTGTTTTTGGACAATTTGGGATTGCGCTGCGCGCCCCACACGAGCACATGGTGTGCCACGAAACGCTAGCGTGAAGGAGGAGTTCACCCAAATCACAAGTAAGTGCGCATGGCTCCTATAACCTTCTGTTAGCTGATTCATCCACCTGTTCCGATTTCCAAAGGCAGCTAACTTTCCTGCACAATTTCGCATCAAGTAGCTACGACAATAGACCACACGGTTGGATACCTACATACAGTCCACTAACGCGCTAATCTCTGAAAAGGGAAACTAAAAAGCGCACCGCAAATTAAAACACCCTTGCAGGGCGTGATCAAAATTCAATTCTGTACGCCCCATACTTAGACAATAAATAAAAAGGTACAATGAGTGTTAATAATAAATTATTAAGTTAGTCAAAAAGCCCGCCCCTCACCACCCCCGGTGGAAAGGTGCCCATCACGCTCGCCGCGTTGCCGCGCTGAATCGCGATGGACAGACGTTGCACCATAATAAATGAATGAAATGAATATAAAAAGAAATAAATCTAAATAGAGTGCGTAAGTAAGTCTATGTATGTTATTATTGTTCTAACATGCAAACTGATTAGGTACGATTAAAAGTACATAGACTTACACACTCATTTTAGATTTATTTATTTTCATATTCATTTCATTTATACAAACTCGACTCATTGAAAGCCCTCCGCCGAATGGCTTATATTTTTAACATTTGTCATTTCTGTTGTGTTAACTTTCCTTATTCCTAACTACTTAATTTGTATTGATCGCTCGATTGCGATTATCGAAATGTAATGTTAGGTTTAAACAATAGAGATTATTTAATTTTAATTTAATATTTAGTTTGTTTATTCAAAGTTGATAACAGATGGCGTTGGCTGTCCTAGTTTTGGTAAATAATTATGATAGTTTTTATATGGAATCAACGCCATTCTAAAAGTAAAAAAAATATTAGAAACTATGTATCGAAGTGCCACGCAGCATACCTAATTTTAATGAATACATACAATACAACTTCGGCTCATAATCTATATATATATACTAAAATAGAAGAAGCCTTGACTGATCATCAAAGCACAGCGAAGCTACTTGGGACTAGAAACTTGAAATTTACACCAGAACTTCCTTTTATACATTTTGTGGAAAAGCACGAGGACTCCGTGTACTGCGCCGAGTGGAGTTCCGCGGAATCCAGGATCTTTGCCAGTCTCAGCTGCGACGCGCGTTCGGTACGGTCGGCCAAGAAAGTGGTCTACCAGTTTTGACAAAAGTTTCTGTGAGCTCTGATTGTCGCTAAGGTTACTGTCAAATATTATTGCAAGTGGGAATCGATTTTCTTGTTTCATGACGTTCATATGAACCTCGACCGTAGGGAGGTAGCCCAAATTTTTGGCCGATTTGTACTCAGTCGGGTGCCGCGCCACTTCAAATACAAGCTGCTCTTGTAATTAGTGCGCCAATTGTCCGCTAGATGTCGCTGTTACAGCGGCTGCATCGCGCCAACGAAGTGTTGTCGTAATATGTCTAAAGGTTTGAAGAAACACTGAATGAATGAAGATACTTACATGTGTGTAATTTTTGGGACGCCTTCTCACAAATACCAGTGAGAGTTTACTGTCATTTATCAGAATTGGGCAAAATCTATCTAGTTACGACATACCAGGAAGGTAACTAAATCATCTTTTATTTGAAGTAACTAAATAATCCGTCATTTGTTATTTTGAATTTATCTAGATCGGTTTCATTTTTAGGGTTCCGTAGTCGACTAGGAACCCTTATAGTTTCGCTTTGTCTGTCCGTCCGTCCGCGGATAATCTCAGTAACCGTTAGCACTAGAAAGCTGAAATGGTACTAATATGTATATCAATCACGCCGACAAAGTGGTAAAATAAAAAGTGTATTTAGGGTTCCGTAGCCAAATGGCAAAAAACGGAACCCTTATAGATTCGTCATGTCTGTCTGTCTGTCTGTCCGTCCGTCCGTATGTCACAGCCACTTTTTTCCGAAACTAAGAGCTATACTGTTGAAACTTGGTAAGTAGATGTATTCTGTGAACCGCATTAAAATTTTCACACAAAAATCGAAAAAAAACAGAAAATTTTGGGGGTCCCCATACTCAGTACTAAAACTAAAAAAAAAAAATTTCATCAAACCCATACGTGTGGGTATGGTGGGGTATCTATGGATAGGTCTTCAAAAATGATATTGAGGTTTCTAATATCATTTTTTTCTTAACTGCGCGCGAGACACTTCCAAAGTGCTTATATGTGTCCCACCCCCCCCCTCTGTAACTTCTAAAATAAGAGAATGATAAAACTAAAAAAAATATATGATGTAAATTACCATGCAAACTTCCACCGAAAATTGGTTTGAACGAGATCTAGTAAGTAAAACGCAATTTATTTTACGGAACCCTTCATGTGCGAGTCCGACTCGCACTTGGCCGCTTTTTTATTTTTTATTAGGGTACATCCCCTATACGGAACGTGGGGAGTGTTTTTTTTCCATTTCAACCCTAACGTGTGATATATTGTTGGATAGGTATATAATAATGAATAAGGGTTTACTAGAATCATTTTTTGATAATGTTAATATTTTCGGAGATAATCGCTCCAGAAGTAAAAAAAAATGTATCCCCCCCCCTCTAACTTTTGAACCATAAGTTTTAAAAATATGAAAAAAATCTCAAAAGTAGAACTTTATAAAAACTTTCTAGGAAAATTATTTTGAACTTGATAGGTTGAATAGTTTTTGAAAAATATTATGAAATTATTTCTGAACTAAGTTTGTAATTTAACCGTATAAGCAGGTGTTTATTGTACCTGTAATTTCTACAAAATCACAATGAAATGACGTGCTTTCAAATAAAGTAAATAAAAAACCGGCCAAGTGCAACTCGCAAGTGGACTCGTGCACGAAGGGTTCCGTAAGTACTATTATTTATAAAAACGGCAAAAAAAATCACGTTTGTTGTATGGGAAATAAAAAAAAAACTTTATTGCGTTTTTTAGTATTTGTTGTTATAAGGACCGTACCGGAAAGAAAGTAGAGAACTTTAGGCATCTCTAAAAACTGGTACGTACATAAAATCGGCATTTTTTTTTTAAATAACGAACTATATCCTTTTCTTTTAATTGCAGCAAAAAATAATTACTACTTTTGTCAAACTGTCAACATGGGGCGAATTAGGTTACACGTTCGTAAAAATATTTTGGACGATTGGTGCAAAATAAAAGGTATGACGATTAGAAAACTGGTTAAAAAATACGAGTTGAGTCCCGCGGGCGTGCACAAGATAATAAATAAATTTGGTGACTTCTGTACTCTCCAAGATTTGCCTAAATCTGGAAGAAAACTGGGGACAACCGACTTGGCATGAGAAAAGAAAGTCGTAAGAATGTTTAAACAAAATCCGCCCTTTCAATTCGAGATGCGGCAAAAAGAGCCAACACTTCTTCGGCTATGATACAAAGAATCAAACTAAGATGCAACCTAAAGACCTATAAAAAACTAAAACAACCAAAACAAGATGAAAATCAAACAATAGCTGTCAGAAAACTGGCAAGGAAATT
Source organism: Epinotia brunnichana (assembly GCA_963854355.1). Lineage (NCBI taxonomy): Eukaryota > Metazoa > Arthropoda > Insecta > Lepidoptera > Tortricidae > Epinotia > Epinotia brunnichana. The sequence goes on from OY977956.1 coordinate 17,237,395, forward strand.
ATACGACCGTATATTGACCAAGAAAAATCAGTGCATTATAATGGATGACGAGACCTATTGCAAATTGAACTTTAAAGTCTTAAAAGGACCTCAATTTATTACGGTGCCGGCTTATAGAAGGTTACTCGTAAGGCCATCAACATCGAGAAATTAGGCAAAAAAGTATTAGTGTGGCAAGCGATTTTTCAATGCGGTATGCGATCGCAATACTTCTTTACTACAGGGACTTTGAACGCTACGGTATACAGTGACGAGTGCTTACAGAAAAGATTACTACCACTAATAAAGAAGCACAGGAGTAGCACTTTATTTTGGCCATACTTGGCTTCTTCTCTTTACTCTAAAACAACGAAGGAATGGTATAAAGCCGATAAGGTAGAAGTAGTGGATAAGGAGATGATTCCTCCCAATTGCCCAGAAGTTCACCCAATTGAGCGATATTGGTCTATCATGAAACGACACCTCTAAAAAAACGTCAAAGCTGCCACCTCAGTTGAAAACTTTAAAAAAAAGTGGAATAGGGCATCATCAAATGTGTCAAAAGTGATCGTCCAGAATTGAATGAGACACATCAAAAAGAAAGTTAGATTGCAGGCAAAATATATAAAATACGACGAATTCATTCAAAACTGTTCTTTATAAAGACCTTATTTTTCAGTTTCTTTTTGTTTCATTATCAGTTTTCACACAGAATAAAAATAATACCATTTTGAAGTTGTCTACTTTCTTTCTGGTACGGTCCTTAGCGGCAAGAGAAATACATCATCTGTGAAAATCTCAACTGTCGGAACTATCACGGTTCATAAGATACAGCCTGGTGAGACTGACCTTATTTTTCAGTTTCTTTTTGTTTCATTATCAGTTTTCACACAGAATAAAAATAATACCATTTTGAAGTTGTCTACTTTCTTTCTGGTACGGTCCTTAGCGGCAAGAGAAATACATCATCTGTGAAAATCTCAACTGTCGGAACTATCACGGTTCATAAGGCATACAGCCTGGTGAGACTGACAGACAGACAGACGGACAGTGGAGTCTTAGTAATAGGGTCCCGTTTTACTCTTTGAGTAGATACGGAACCCTAAAAAGAACTTAAAGTGTTTTAGAAAATTCTGCCCCTAAGGGGGTTAAAAAAAGGAGCAAGTTTTGTATGGGCAACACTTATTTGAGCTAGATACTTAAAATTTAGTAGTAAGATTACTTATTACAACACGAAAAAAGTTCTTACAGCGATTTGAAAAATTCAACCCTTAAGGGGGTTAAAAGGGGGTTCAAATTTTATATGGATAGCAAGAAAATTTTAAAGCATGAGTAAGAGATTTGTAACTTCGGTCTTATTCTGTACGTTAAAAGACTACAAAACTAATTTCAGAGCTTTTCAACGTTCATGCCCTATGAGTGTTAAAAGGGGGTTTAAAGTTTGTGTATTTCAGGACATTTTTAAAGTACGAGATTTTTAACTTCGGTTTTAGACTGTTTGTTCACAAACTAGAAAATGAACATCAAAGTTTTTTTTTATTTATCCCCTAAAAGAGGGTTCAAAGTTTGTATTGAGAGAAATCATTTTCTAAGACGATAACAAGTTCTACGCGGACGAAGTCGCGGGTGTTAGGATATAGTACTTTCTACTTACAATGCATGACCCAACGATTTGATCGATGTAATTTTTCATTCTACCTACAAATTTCGACAACAAATAAATATTCCGATTTAACGTTCAATGGCTGTACTAGTTTATGTTAATGATTTATAAAAGTCTATGATGATCATGTATAAATTAATAATTTCTTTTATATTTTCATACATAATTATTGTGCTAATAATATTTCATATAATGTCTACTAATGCTAGACTAGTAGTCACAGTGATCTTGATTGTTAACACATTTACTTCAAATTTACATTTAAGTCGTCGTAAAATTATTCCAATGCAAATAATAATTATTTATTATATTTTTCAATAATAAATTATGATTTGCGATTTAGTTTTAAGGCGACGTGAGCTCCAAAAACTGATTTTTAAAAAATCGTAGCTCTTGTTTGGATTATATAACGGCTGCCCTAAATTTAATTAGCAATCTTGAGGCCTTTTTTGAGGGGAATCAGCTATTCGAATCCTGAGTTTTTGACTTTCGCTCGATAGAAAAAAATCACGAACATAGGTCTAAAATACACTTAAAAAAATCATAACAAATTATGCACAACAGTTAAACATATTAAAATTGGTTCTAAAAATCGGCAATGTCATGTTCGAGGGAAATCAGCTATTATTTTTTTAATTATTAAAACGCACAAAAATTTAAAATTAAAAAACATGATATCCGCGCTTCCAAACACGCACTTCCATCTCGCTCACGCTTATGCTCAGTGAGAGGGAGAGATGACCACGAACCTACGTCCCCTTAAGTAATAGTATTTTAAACAGAAACTGTATTGGTGCTGCCACGCCTGTTCTTTGTTCTGTTGCTATTAAAAGGGCTGGGAGCCCAGTGACAGACAAAAGGTTTTGCGCCAATTTACACGCGCCACGTGAACGCGCGTGCAGGAAGACCCGGCTGCATATTTTATGTGCAGCTGTCCAAAACTGCAGACCTCATCCCGGCCATCTACGGTGTCCGGGAAATTATGGGAATGACGGGAGTGGTGGTGGAGGCGTGGCGCGGCAAGAAGGGGCCGGCGCAATGTCACCGCTGCCAGGGGTTCCGTCACTCCTCACACGGCTGCCGCCGCCCCATCAAGTGTGTCCGATGTGCGGGACCACACTTCGCGGGCGAGTGTGAGCGGCCGAAGGACCAGGAGGGGACCTGCGCTAACTGCGCCGGCCCTCACACAGCCAACGACCCGGCGTGCCCCGAATACCATCAAGAGGCACGCAGAAAGAGGGCGGGTACAGCTCCCCGCACAAACCGTCGCGGGCAAGTTGTGCCCCAGCAGCGCACAGTGCAGCCCTCCGAGAACGCGCCAAACTCGCTGATGGCGAGTGCAAATGAGGCGACACCACGCCTCCGCCGCCGAGGAAGAGGCAGACGGGGCAGGGGACAGTCCGCCCCCGCCGCCGCTGCCCCCGCCGACACCCAGACCGTCACCGCCGCCGCACAAACGGCCGCAGCCACCGCCCAGGCGTTCACCGCCCAGGCCCCCGCCCAGAACACCCGGACTACCGCCCAGAGCAGGCCGCAAACGGCCGCTCCCGCCACCGACACCGCAGCGCCGACTAGGCCCCCCCGCAACATTGCGCTCCCTCCCCTACCGATGAGTAGGGAGAGGTCGAATGCGCAATGCATTGCAATCCTGCAGGACGTGCTCGACGCCCTGCAAAAAGGTACAGATCCAGTCCCCATAGTCCTGAGGGGACTTTGGACTGAACTGTACCAACACTGATATCACATGGACGTTCCTGTAGTGCCGTCGGTTCGCAGATCGCTCGCTGGGCTTCTCCTTCGGGAGTCCCACCCGGCAGGGCTCGATCGCACCGACGGACGAAGCAGATGATCCCACCGGACCAGCCGGGCGTTACGCCCACCCCAGCCACCCGTCCGTAGTCGCGGACGGCGCCCGATCCCGCCACATGCGGCTCACGCCGCGCACGGCTTTACCGAGCCCAAACCGGGTTCGTGAGATTACTACGAGAGACAGACACATTCAGTCGGAGACTAGCAACGAGTTAACAGCAGGTATGATGGCACTTCTATTGTATTATACCTGAATATTTTATTTTGAAATTATTTTATAATTGTAATTTAATATGGGGTAGAATAAAATGATTAAATGAAATTGCTTTAGTGTTGTTGAGTATTTAAACTACTGGATGCTTATTGGCTTGCTCTGCTTGTTATTTTAAATCGTTTATACCTGGTTTATTGATTAAAGTGTTAAATTGAATATATTTGATTAATCCTTTTCAAGGTCACTTGTTATGAAATGAAGAAAACCAACTAGAAGTTCATTATTTTATTTTATCAGGTTAATTGAATCGTAAAAGTTAGACTGAAATCTCATGTAGTATTGGTATCGTACATACCTGGTTCCTAACAGTAATGATAAAATACCAATATGGAGTAGCCATGATATTGTATACAAAATCAAATATATTCAATTTAACACTTTAATCAATAAACCAGGTATAAACGATTTAAAATAACAAGCAGAGCAAGCCAATAAGCATCCAGTAGTTTAAATACTCAACAACACTAAAGCAATTTCATTTAATCATTTTATTCTACCCCATATTAAATTACAATTATAAAATAATTTCAAAATAAAATATTCAGGTATAATACAATAGAAGTGCCATCATACCTGCTGTTAACTCGTTGCTAGTCTCCGACTGAATGTGTCTGTCACTGGGCTCCCAGCCCTTTTAATAGCAACAGAACAAAGAACAGGCGTGGCAGCACCAATACAGTTTCTGTTTAAAATACTATTACTTAAAACTAAATCGCAAATCATAATTTATTATTGAAAAATATAATAAATAATTATTATTTGCATTGGAATAATTTTACGACGACTTAAATGTAAATTTGAAGTAAATGTGTTAACAATCAAGATCACTGTGACTACTAGTCTAGCATTAGTAGACATTATATGAAATATTATTAGCACAATAATTATGTATGAAAATATAAAGGAAATTATTAATTTATACATGATCATCATAGACTTTTATAAATCATTAACATAAACTAGTACAGCCATTGAACGTTAAATCGGAATATTTATTTGTTGTCGAAATTTGTAGGTAGAATGAAAAATTACATCGATCAAATCGTTGGGTCATGCATTGTAAGTAGAAAGTACTATATCTTAACACGGGCAACAGCTAGTCTATAGATATATATCTATATATATAACAAAGCTGTGTTAGCTACATACACCATTTATAACTCGAGAACGGCTGGACCGATTTTTATAATGTTTGATTTGTTGTATTTGTCCTTGCTCGGAATAGCACAATAACGATTAACACGTGGAATTATTTACGAAAGCTAATTTTTCATTTTCTTTGCAGTGTAGGTATTTACCTATTAGCCCAATAGTGGAACCGGATTTTTGCCCTAGAAGTTTTGATAATACTAAAGTCGGAAAAGTTATGCTTATATGGCATATGACATATTTTCAAGCATATTTATATTATATGAAGAAAAGTTAGAACGAGGGTTATATATAAATTAGGTATTTATATATTTTTATTGATGATTTGTGAATATTGAATTAAAGTGCAAAGTTTAAGCTTCATCGTATATAATATGTATGACGCTTTACACTGTTAAGTTTTTAGAAAAAAAACACCCGCGTCTACGTCAAACCAGAATTAGCTTATTATTTAGTCGATATTGAATTAGAGTTTTAAAAATCCACAACAATATCTCTAAATTCTTAAGTTAATAGACAAAGTCAAAAGTTTAGAGGAATAAGATAAGAGCTTTAAAATTAATACGCATTTTTTGTCCTGTAAGATCTAATATTGAATTAGAGTCTATAAAAATAAGTCTTATACTATAAAAGAATATATGCAGCCATATTATGGAAAGTAAGACATTTCTGTGTATAGCTTGCATCATAATAGTATTTTATGCAACTGTTGTATAAGAAGGGTCTTAAAACGCGAGTGGGGGTGGGTTGCGATGCGAGCCTTGGCGAGCATCGCAATTAAAGACGCCACGAGCGTTTTTAGACCAGTTATACACCGTTGCATACAATAATTTTTCTACGACAAATTCTAAATTTAATAGCAGACTACAGAATAGGGAACTTGCATCTTAATATTTTATTACGAAAAACAAAAGTATAATCCAGCATTAAAACAACTGTAGCATTAAAACTTTGTTATGATTTATTTTTCTGATGTTATATGCATTTGAAATCTGCGCGCGCCGGCACCCCGCGAAAACGCTCTATATTAAACGGGCTTATGCTATGACGTCACAGCATAGCCTTTACTATGGAGTAAGTCATTAATTTGCGATTATCTCCACAAAATTTACGTTTAAGTCTATACTTGTCATACAAAATATCATTTCTAATTTAATATTCTATGTAACTGTTACGTTATTTTATCGAAAAAATAAAAAATAAATTTTCGTCATTTTAACGTTAGGTAAAACTAATAAAATCGTTTTTTTTTTCTTTTCTTTTGTATGATATCTCTACGTGTATCCGCATCGATTGAGTGCAATTTATTCGAAATTGAAGTCCCATGCAAGTTCCCCATTGTTAGACTTTTCAGGCAGCAAGTTTTCTATTCGTACTTTTGCTACTCACGCAATTTCTTCAGGAGTGCAGTTATTAATTTCTTCGACCATTATAGTTTGTAGTTTAGGACTAATAGTTCATCATCTTTCGTCGTTTCACTTTAAACTGTATTTTGGTGGGAAATCGGAAATGTGACACCTCTTGTTTATGGTTTGTTTTGTTTTTTTTTTAATTTGTTTGCTCTTGCCATCCGAACCAAACCGAATCCGAACCCGGACCGAATTCGAACTGTTTATTTTCATAAATAATACCCAGAATTTATAAAACATGTAATTTAACACACAATAGATGATAATTTTTATTATTGTAGTAAATAATTTATAATATACAAATGTTAAATCGTAAATAAATACTTTTATTTCGAAATATTTGTTTATGAAGTTGGCACCACTGCAATATAGCGGCCAATAAAAAAAAAAGTTAAACAGTGCTTTTATGAAAAATGTATGAACCAAAAAAGTACGCTAAACAGTGCGTTTTGGGTCATAGAGCATAGACTATTTCGACGACTTATTATTGGTGTCATTAAATTTGAACTACATCCTATATAAATGACAGATAAAGGTACAGGAGTAGAAAAAAGCATATTATTAAAAAAAGGCGCGAAATTCATAACCACGCCGCGCTACAAGTTGTAGCTTACAAAGCACCGGGGCACGGGAGCAGATCTCAGTCGACCTTGCGAGCTATCGCTAGCTAGGTATCCCTCGCCCCGCCCGCGCGCCCCCGTTCTGCCGCCTTTTGAAAAAAAAAAACGATTTTTCGTATTTATGTGTTTAAAATAGTGAAGGCGCAAAAACTTTTTATGTACAGTATATGTGATTATTTTGAGGGCAAAACCCAGATTCGAGCCTAGGAAAACATATGTAGAAAAAATGTAAAGTGACCAGATTCAAATGAAAAAAATATATGTTATAAAAATCGTCTATTTAAACAGCTCTTTCAAAAAACTAACCAAAATAGTATTTGAAAACCTTCCTTCAGGAAAATACGTATTACAGTACAGCACTCTGTTACAATATTAGTGATGGTCCACGGGTAAAGGTACCATAAGGCGGTTTTATGTTTCGGAGATATTCAATGTTTGGAAAAGCGGGTGAAAAGGAAGATTTTTTATTATAGCTATGTCAAAAACTATAAGATGTAATATTAGTTTACCTATTTTTATTTTTAGTAGTACATAATAAAAAAATACAGATACAGTTATTCTATGAAATAATCTGCATAGAATAATGTGAAGTTACAGAAGTAAATTTAAAACTGTTATTAATAGCGTCCGGACAAAAGTGGTGGCAAATTTCGCACAGGGAGTAAAATGGAGCCGTTGCTTTTTATTAACTTTTTACGGTTGAATGATTGCATTATTTATTTAATTTTTATTTTTAGAGGATAAAATATATCAAAATTATATTAAGTACCTATTTTAAATATATTTTATTGCAATTTATGGCTTGCAGTAGTTGCAGTACACGAAACAGTTGATAATGTGGCCAAAGGCCCTGATAATTGTATCTACTTGCAGTAGTCATTTTTGAGATTTTCACTTTTTTGCAAAAATGACATCCCAAGCCTAAACAAAATGTTCAGGTCTTTTTTTATATTTCAAACATGTTTCTTATCTAACCAAAAACGCAGTACTTTCACAAAAATATTACTTTTGCCAAAGATAATTATAAGACAAGGAAGATTGCTAACTCTTTGGAAACGTCGTCGTAGTTCACAAAGTAATCCGAGATGGCGCTACTAGGCTCTCAATGAAAAATGTAGCGTAGAATTCGTCAAAATAGTGCATTTTAGTGTCCTAAATCATCACATTAACATATTTTAAGGCACAAAATACACCATTGTCACTACATAACACGAAAATAGCAAAATAATACAAAGCTGTTTTTAATCGGTGACTAGATCCATTGGTCGCACGTTTTTCTAAGCTGAATGGCTACGCAAGGGTATTGCATTCCGCTAGATGGCGCATATTTAAATATCGTGCATAACTAAATAAACTTAAAATGGTTAAACAATCAGAGATTTTGATTTAAAATCAGTAATTTAAAGCAAATTCAAATCTACTTTAGCACTATTTCAATTATATTATTCAATTGTAATATATAACGAACCCTATCCAATAGTTTTTGCTCTAAACAAACATGGTTATTCCGACTAGAGTTTAGTAATTTTTCTTATGAATTCAGTCGTATACAAAAAGACTATTTCGTCCAAAAAGCGTACCCCTTGCTGAAATATAGAATCAGAATAAGTATTTATTACAAGAAAAAATAAAATAATATAAAATAAACTTACAAACTAACAAACAGTACCTAAGTAAAAAACATAATTTGTGACAATAGGCCCCAGTCTCAGCATGTGCTGGGCTAGGCTAGGCTGGTCACGAGAGATCGGTCGATCGCAAGCTAACAAAAAAACTGCGCAAAAAGTACAACATTTACAAATACCTACTTACAACAAACTTGCCGTTGACTCTTTCGGTATTCATATTTGCATATTTTAATCTAGCATCGGTACGATTTCGATTTCAAATGATTTTAAACTAACCCGCGCACTTATTCTAAACTACTAATTTCTAAAACTACAAATATCGACAAACAAAATATTGTTAACTTGTATGAGATTTGAACTTCGTCCCTTCTGCACGTAAGTCCGGCAGATAGCTTTTGAGCTATGTAAACAGTTAGCGATATGCTCTAAAATGGTAATCGCTTGACGCGACAATTACCTACCAGCCTACCACACAATAAATTTGCAACCTTACTTCCAAAACGTAAGGTCTATTTTTGCTCATAACCCGTAGTACAATCTATAAACATACATAGACACACCACAGCTGCAGCAAACCTTTGGCAGTTGGAATGGAACAGGTATTATAATTACAACTCGTCGGAAATATGTGCGGTCCTGGCCTGATGACGTCATGCAAACTGGAGTGATAGCAAAAAAATCGAGACGCAAAAAAGAAATATAATTTTTGTTTGTGTGCCTATTTATTTTTATACTTTGATACAACGCCTTAAAATAAATTTAAATTAAAAAATACATTTCTAAAACCAAGCTTTTGTAGGTTTGCTTGTATTTTTTTTGTCAATGTAAAAGCGTGTTTAGGTACATTTTGACGGTAAGAGGAATGAAACTGGTGTAACGCTTTTATATTGGAAAAAATAAATGCAAGAAACCATATCATAAAAGCTTGTTTTTAGAAATGTTTTTTTTAGAAGTTTCTATTCTAGGGTAAGTAATAATAAATTAAAATCAAATAATTTTCAAGCCATTTAATTAGCAAGTATTTAACATTAAAGTTCTAATTTAAAGCAATTACTCAGTCATTTTCAAAAGTAGTCATTTTCAAAAGCCTCAACACCAGACATTGTGTGATTTGTCATGTTTTTCATTATCAAAGAATTTAATTACTTTGAGCACTACATTCCGCTCGGCACTATGTATAGTCTTAACCATCTTGTAAGTAGTCTATTGTGATAATAGTTATATTTCACCAAACAGAGAAACAATACACAATAAACAATAATGCGATTACGAAAGCGAGAATAATACATGTGCGTCGGCGCTTGCGTTGGTAACGGTACTGAATACTTGAATTGGTGATAACGGGCAGAGGTGCGGGACAGCGCGGGGGGAAGCGCATTCCAGCGAGGTCCGCAGATATTTCCGACGAGTTGTATAACCAATTCTCCCGTTCGGACTCGTTTAAATACCTAAATCCCATAAAAACATTCCATGTAAAAATAGGCCAAGTCTCGGAACTCTTCCACGTAAAAAGTGGTGAGATATTTCGTAGAGTCAAGTCAGGCATTCTTATTAATCTTTATTTGATTGCTAAATAAAATTCTGCAACTTGGGAATCGGCTTTACTGCATTTACTAGGTATTTTTTGCATACCTTAAACTATGTAAGTGTGATTGCCAAGTCACAAAATTTTATTTAGCAAGCAAATAAAGATTAATAAGAATGCCTGACTTCACTTTTTACTGTGGAAGAGTTCCGAGACTTGGCCAATTTTTTACATGGAAGGTTTTTATGAGATCTCATTTCTTTCTGTAGGTTATTCTGTTATCAACTTTGTATGGAAATGTCACTATTTTGAGATATACGAACTGCATACGTAAGTTTGTAATCCTATACAAATTTATGCGATTACAAAGTTACTTTTGCAGTTGCTTCCCGCAAAACTATACAAACGGTATTTGTGGTTGGTAAAATAATTTTTCCATACAAAATTGATATTATTCTGTTATCAACTTTGTATGGAAATGCTGCGTGCCGCCGGCTCAGCAGGAAACGCCGCCGTACAAGGTACAAGTTAGAAAGGTTTTTCTACAAGGTTACAACTACAACCGACAATCCTTACGCCGCGCCACGCACTTGCACATAACGGCAACGTCGCATATACGACTAAAAACCGAATTCTGAAAAAAAGTTCTAGTTAGGTACTTACACTTTTTTGAAAAACGCTTATTGACAAGGATTGTGTTCGAAATTGATATGGGAGGATCTAATAGGTCACAAAAACAAATCAGAGGTCAGAATCGGAAAAAGTGGCCTTTCCTGACATCTTGAAATTATTTAAAGTAGGTATTTATTTATTGGCCGGACCTGCGCCACCCGCATCCAGCGGACTCCCACGACCTTTACCAGGTCATCAGTCCACCTTGTGGGGGGCCTACCCACGCCGCGCCTTCCGGTACGTGGTCGCCACTCGAGAACCTTTCCGCCCCAACGGCCGTCGGTTCTACGTGCATAGTGGCACTCTTTGGGGGAGGCCTATGTCCAGCAGTGGACGTCTTTCGGCTGATATGATGATGATGATTTATTTATTATTTATTGCACCGATTGAGTTTAAAATTGATAAAAAGTTATAAAAAATCGCGATAAAAAACAATATAATTAACAAACCTGTGAGCAGCACGGCTATCACAAGACGGCCCGCGAGCTCTGTGTCGCGGCGAGATACATTATCCGTCTCTTTCTAACTAGGAGTAGCCCGGGAGCCTGTTTTTTTTAAATTATTGTTATTATAGCCATTCCCACAAAAATATTTGGACAAGAATTAAGTACATTTCGTTTATAAAAAATAATCAAGAAATAAAAATATAATTTTCAAATATTAAAAACAAGCTAAATACTTAAATTAGTTTTGGGGCACCCAAGATTGGGCAAAGGCCTCCTCTATGCACGTCCACGATTTTCTATCTTGCGCGAGTCTAGTCCTTTTTTTGAAAAAGTGACTCGACAAAAATATTAAGTATAACAAATTTTCACGAGAATCGGTTGAGCCGGACAGTGGAACACCGGACATCGTGACAAACACCGGAAATCGTGACAGACACCGGACGTACTACTTATTATGTGACTGGACATACGAATGATTTTCGACACAAGCTGAGCGAGCTGAAGCATAGAACTTCGTTCGCTTCGCTCGCTCGTTCGATAATCAAATCACAGAAATCTAACATGGCATTCAACATAGCGGTCAACTATGTCTCCGACACAAGCCCAAAGCACACTAAAATATTTACCTACTCGATGTCGCTACGTGCGATGTTCAAGGCCTTTGAAAACCTGATACTTACAAACTATATTTATTTAGATGTACATACACGAAATAGTCAAAAACATTTGAGAAAAAATGTTAGGGAAAAAGTGGATTTCGGGATGATAATATTATAAAGCTATAACCACGAACTTAGAATCTCGAACTTCGTATATCTCCGTCTCTATCGCACGTATGGTTTATAGTACTCGAGCGACAGAGACGGAGATATACGAAATTCGAGATTCGGACTTCGTGGTAGCGCCGCTGTGATAATTACGTTAAGTCCACGCGATTTCGGGACTAGGTTTACTATAAATTATTTTTCACACAGACTAATGAACGAAAAATCTGAAATTTTGCAGAGCTATAGTTCGATAACTACACAACACAGTTCAATCATTTAATCACGGGCGTTTGCTTAATATCAAAAATTATTAAGGTTTAAACTTCACAAATAGTTAAAATGACAAATATAATTCGGAAAATTTTGAATAAAATTAAAACTATTGCACTCTGCTTGATTCTAAAAACTATTCTAGTAAACTTATCCTAACGGGACTAGCACAATTGGGCGTTTTTCAAAAAAAGTGTTCAAAACTTTTTTTTCTGAATTTGTTTTTACTCAGAATCGTTATTACTATCGATCCTCATACAAGAAAAAAAGTGTCCCAGATTTTACTATGTAAGGTTTTTCTTCCAGTGCGTCAGGACCATGTAAATAAAAAAAGGCTGCATACAAAAATGGGACGTCTGGAATAGAGTATTGAAGACACTTTTTAAGATTGTCCCGTAATATTTATTTATATATTTATTTATCAAAGATTCTGAGTAAGATAAACCAAAAAATGCGTATTCTGAAAAAAAAGTATTGTACACTTTTTTTGAAAAACGCTCAACTGGCGCCGCGACGTGTCTCGTGGCAAGAAAAAATACAAAAACAGGTTACATGAGTAGGGACGCGAACCGACGTACTCAGACTTGTGAGTCAAACACCCGAACCACTCGACCAAAATCAAATGGCCGCACGGCCCAAAATTTTGTATCTTATGTTAGAGGTGACTACTTAGCAGCCTGCTTCACCGCTTACATTGAAAATAACGCCATCTAAAATATTAAGGGGAACTACGAGGTACCGGCGACGATATTAAGATTTACGTGTGACTAGTAGCATTGTATGGGGTGAGCAATCTTCCTTGTCTTAATTATCTTTGCTTTTGCTAACAAGATCTACAGCATTCAGCATGTGCTAGAAGGTTGTGAAGTACTTGCTACGTTTACTGCAGATACATTAGGCATATAACTTTTTTGCAACGAATACTAACTAAAGCCAAACGCAGTATTCAACATTACTGCATTTGAGTTTAGTGAGAAAACCAAAGAGCTACTCTTGCGACGCTAAAAGTAAACGCAGTACTTATTCCACAGTGCTGCGCTGAGTATCGAAAGTATTCGAGAGTAATAAAAAGCGGCCAAGTGCGAGTCGGACTCGCACATGAAGGGTTCCGTGAAATAAATTGTGGTTTACGATTTTTTTTTTTTTTTTTTTTTTTTTTTTTTTTTTTTTTTTTTATTTATTTATTAATTACAAGACAACTATGAGGTCCACTGGTGTTATTTATTCTTAGTCTAGGTTAGTACTTAATGGTAAAAAGGGATTTGGTACGTTCAGTAAGTATTTTTGTCAAGGGACAATCAAACTTACCAGCTATCATTTTCAGGATACTGTTGCTGCTACCGCGCACTCTATTCAGGAGAGAAGCAGACTTTTTGCGCCAAACGGCGTCAAAACCGTCTGTACGCGCCTCGGCAAACATAAAAGACGCACTGCAGAAGCGCGGCAGCCGCAACAGCGCCCTGAAGGCATTATTAAATTGGATGCGCAGAGCATTGTATGCCTTTTGGGTATACTTGAACCACAGACTTGCCGAGTACAGTGATGTGCAATACGCTTTGAACAGCGTTATTTTCACGGTATCTGTACATCGAGCAAATCTGCGGGCCAACATGTTCGCCCGGACTGACAACGCCCTGCGCTCCCTCTCCATATCTAAATCGTCCTTAAGGTCATCAGTTACCAAATGCCCAAGATACTTAAAGAAGAAGACACGTTTAAGAGTGATATTATTAAGTATTAAAGGTGGAACAAAACTTGGGCACTTGGTTCCCGCCTTAAAGACCATATATTCTGTTTTAGACACATTGTAAGTCAAACCATGAGATGATGCATATGACTCACAGATTGCAACTAGTTTTCTAAGTGCGCCGATTGAAGGAGCCAGGAGAGCCATGTCATCCGCGTAACTGATGTTATTGACACACACATCGTCAATAAAGCAGCCGACATGCGTGCTCCTGAGTTCCTCAATCAGCGCATTAATGTATAAGTTGAAAAGCAACGGTGAGCTCAATCCTCCCTGCCTCACTCCGCATTCCAACCTCCAGGGATCCGAAACCTCATCTGTTCTTACATCTGATTTTACAAGATTCTCCTGATTCAAGTACCAAGACCTGAGAAGGGAAGTTAGTTCAGACGGAAGCCCTGTCTCCCGTAACTTCCGCCAGAGAATGTCATAAGAGACCATGTCAAAGGCCTTTGAGAGGTCCATAAAACAGGCGTAAACCGGAGTCTGCCTATCGGTATAATACTTGACAGTGTGCTTTAAACTAAGTATGGCAGTCTCTGTTGATAGCCCAGGTCGGAACCCGAACTGGGCATCATGTAACTTGACATACCGCATCAGATACGAGTTAAGCACACTGTCGAGTACTTTTGCTACTATTGTGGCTAATGAGATGGGCCTATAATTCGACCTGTCTGATACATCTCCTGTCTTGCTCTTGACAATAGGTACCACCAGTGTCTTCACCATATCCGGAGGCAGGTACGAGTGACTTAAGCAAAGGTTAAAAAGCATGGCGAGTACTCGTGGAAGGTGGGGACCGGCGTGCCGCAAGTGTTCCACGCTGAGCCCATCGTGCCCTGGCGACTTACCCCTAGTCATTTTGTGGATTGCATGGTTAACATCCTTGGCAACAAATATGGTAGTTATCTTGTCACCATGGGCATCAGCGCCGAACTCCCGACATGGCGGTCCTAATGGTGATTGCACTGCAAAGTGATTTCTAAATATATTCGCGATGTCACTCGGGTTTGAGACACCTGCGACACACACGGGTGTACTAGGCTTGGGATTCAATTTATTAGTACATTTCCAAAAATTTTTAAAGTCTGATTTCGAGTGAAGTGATGCTATCATGTCCATTTTTATTTGTTCTTGATGATTCTGGCACCACTTCAGCTTCCCTTTAAAAATCTTACGCGCTTGGCTCATGTCACCGTAGACAGAACCGCCAGTAGGTTTTCCGTGTTGCACCCACGTGTTGAAACTGAGCCTTGCAATCGCGTGAGCCTCGCTTACGTGCCTGTTCCAGCCCACCATGGTCTGTTTCCTGTTACTATTGTTTTTATTGCTGTAGGTGGAAATTGCAACCTTACATAAAATATTTGTCACATTCGAGTACAATTTATTTATGATATCTTTATGACTAGCGTTACAACAACTATAGCCACAACATTTCTGACACTCTAATGGAAAATCTATATTTCTTAAGTGATCATGACAAACTTTCTGGTAAGTATCTGTTTGCAGTGCATTTCGCTCACCCCACCTTGCTTTGTTAACTACTAAGGTTTTTAAAACAACTTTTTGACTTATCACGTTAAGATTACATTTAACTACCAAAGGAAAGTGGTCAGACCAATATACGTCATGTTTAACATAAACATCTACAACACACTGCCTCGCGGCCTTCGTGACAACGCAATGGTCTAACCACCTAGCGCATCCGTGCGCTTCACTGACGAATGTGAACGTATCGGACGATAAACCTAGCCTGTCAATATCCGCACAGGTCCAGTCCTGATCCACTGAGAATTTTAACAGTTCTTTATAAAAACGCTCGTGCGGATGCGCATTAAAGTCCCCTAGTATTAACGCACATTCTACGTCATTTTCCTCGATAATAGCATGTATAGTGCTCAAACAGTCTGTAAGCTCCACTACGTTTTCAGCGCAGTCAGTCGGCATGTAAACACTAACTATAAGGACTGGCCGATCCCTTGTCACAATTCGTATCGCTGATATACGTGGGTTCGCGCACTTGACCACCGATACGCATTGAAACACTGATTTACGCCACAACAATGCAACGCCACCGTATGGCCTACCTTTCAGAATCCCCAAACTTGTATCTACTGCCGAGGTTCCGGTACTTCCGAAATTCTCATGAATATCAGCCAGGACCGGCAGGTCACACGGCAGCAGCCACGTTTCCTGGAGAGCGATCACATCCGCAGAAAGACATAGTTGCTTGACGCCGTCCAAAGAACGCTTAATATTCTTACAGTTATAAGTGATAATAGTTGTATTATCCATTAATTTACACCGGAACGCTTCTTTTCTGTTCGCCCGTGAGCCCATAATTTCTATACGGCATAAATCGTCGGCAAGTAATACTGTCTGGCCAAAGTTCATCGCTTAAGAATACATCAATTTTACTTCTCGACACCATCATTTTATAGGAATGATAGCCCTTGTCTGTTTTTGACTTTATTTTCTGAAGCATAATTTTTTCTTTCGTTTTAGATAAAATATACTCACTTATATCACTTTCTGATGTATCTTTGTGTACATTGGATACGAACAATGATATTTTAACATCAGCAGGCTTAAACCTATCAGTAGGCTTGATTGTTGCTTTCCCCCTGATACTCTCCTCCCTCCTCTTACTCTGTCGCTTCTTTTCCACTAAGGTATACTCTTCCTCAAGCTGTAAAGGCTTCGACTTTGCCTGCTGCTTCACAACCTCGGCCATAGTTTTCTTGTTACTAATACCAATTTCACTGACCGCATTCACTACGGTGTCATAGGCGGCCGCTCTCGGCTGCTCCTTCGTATCCGACCGGTCCGCGCGCTCCGCGATAAGAGCATGCCCGGTGACGTCACCCGCTTGCCGCTGCGGTGTTGTTGCGGGAGTGATGCATTTACTTTGCATATTTATTGGTTTAGCGGGTGAGAGAGACTGTTGTTCTTGTATTTCATGACAACTATTTAGAGTTTTTTGCCCCTCTTGTGTACTATTTGCAGTGTGGGTAGTTGATAAATTGAGGATGCCGTACGGCCCGCTATCCTCCAATAAGTACCCACCTCGTCGTTTGTTTACGTTATTGTGTTGACCGTAACTTACTAATGAATCATATTTCATATTATCCACGTTTGATTTAATGTAATTCAACTGTTCAACTGTAGCATAAGTTTCCTTTATAGTTTTTACTTGACATTGCAGTGAAACAATATCCCTTAACAACTTTGAAGCATCCAAATGATCGAACGTAATCGGTGGTAATTTTTGCAGTTCTCTCGCCACAAAGATAGGGGTTTGGTCCGGATCAGTGTTCTTGAAAGCACAAACGATATCCTCTATATCCTTCTGGTCCTTGTTCTTACGTCTTGAGACATTTCGTATCGTCGTAGATATCGACTTGAACAGAAGTTCCTTAGCCGCACTTATTTCCGACGAAACAAAAGCACTCACAACTAATTTAGTTAAACATTCTTCATCCATTATGTCTATTTTGTTTTGTACGAAACATAACAACTCATTTATGACAATATTGCACTGATTACACTTTAATATTATCGTAGCCATTTTTCAACACCCGACCGCTGTCGCGCTCGCGCATAGACTCTCAAAGATTTATGACGTATTAAAAAAACTATTTACTAGATCTCGTTCAAACCAATTTTCGGTGGAAGTTTGCATGGTAATGTACATCATATATTTTTTTTAGTTTTATCATTCTCTTATTTTAGAAGTTACAGGGGGGGGGGGGGGGGGGACACACATTTTACCACTTTGGAAGTGTCTCTCGCGCAAACTATTCAGTTTAGAAAAAAAATATATCAGAAACCTCAATATCATTTTTGAAGACCTATCCATAGATACCCCACGTATGGGTTACCAAGTTTCAATAGTATTCTGTAGCTACTAGCTCTTATAGTTTCGGAAAAAAGTGGCTGTGACATACGGACAGACAGACAGACAGACATGACGAATCTATAAGGGTTCCGTTTTTTGCCATTTGGCTACGGAACCCTAAAAACGGTGAAAATCGGTTCACGCAATAAAGAATAATCTCATAAAAATCATCTTCCATACTTTAAGCTCGCGCGCAATAGTTTACTTAATTTGCCGATAGATGTCGCTGCACGCGGAACGCTCACATTGTACATGGCGCTGTTAAGATTTTTCCAGATTTAATGGGGTCGGAGCAGGTGCGCCCAATTTTTTAACGCTCGAGTGGGGACACTCTGTGACGGACGAAAAATTAGTTATATTACGGAGCCCTTCACTTGGCGTGGCCCGACACGCTCTTGGCCGGTTTTTGTTTAGATAAATTAGTTGGGATTTTAAATGGGTCATTGTCAGTCACAAAAACAAAAATCATCTTTCCGGTGGTCAATAGTTAAGGGCTTTACGCTCACATATAATATGTTTTTATCACATAGAATTATAGAAGGGGCAACGCCGTTTATGCGGATTCAGATCAGAGTCCAACGAAAAATTAGGCTTTATAGCCCTTAACTTTGGCAATGTCCACCGAAGAGACGCGAACCTAAATCTGACAATGACCCAAATAGTGTGATGTGACGGTTTGACCCGACGTGACATTCTGTATACATACATTTATTATTATAAGTTATAAGATTACTTCAATAACCAACGAGGTCGGTTATCTTCATCTAGATAATTTATCTAGAAATAAAAAAGTTGTCAACGCACTATTTGTGATTGAATTTATCTTCGAATATATTTATTTGAAATAATTATCTAGATATCTTATCTTATCTTATCTAGGTGAGGGCCCTTTCGGATGCACTTCGACCCAGTGGGATCTTTTGTGCATTTGCCCTCTCCTTTATACCTGCTCCCAGGCTTGCTCCATCATTTCCACAAAGCGGATGATGCAGTTCGCCGGGAGCACCTTGAATTCCTTTGGTTGCGGGTAACCGTTACCAAAGTAGTTCATTCTTTGTCTGGCAAGGGCATGACATTCACACAATAAGTGTTCCATAGTCTCATCCTCCTCGCCACACATTCTACAGTCTAAACTATCAGATAGTCCCATCTTGGCCAAGAGATCCTTGACCCCGAAGTGACCTGTGAACACCCCAGATATAATTCTGAGTTGCTTCCTACTGGATTTCCAGAGTTTTCTGGTCCAGCCCGAGTCCACTCCTTCTATGAAGAGCTTAGAGTGCCTTAAGCCAGCCTCATTCCTCCACTCGTGTTGGTGTTTGGTTTTGGCGTAGGCTTTAAAGGCCGATATTATGGTCCCCTGCGAGAGTCCCACAAATGGTTCTGGACCTACAAAGTGATTTGTAGAGCCCCCTCTTGCAAGCTCATCTGCTCTTTCGTTGCCGATGAAGCCCTTGTGCCCTGGTATCCAAACTAGTTGCACCTTATTGTGCCTTCCAAGTCTGTTTAGTGCTTGGACGCCATTATAAATTAGTCTAGAGTCCACTTTCGGCGCCGTGAGCGCTTTAAGGGCCGCTTGACTGTCACTGAGTATATAGATAGTCCGCCCTTTGGTTCGCCTGTCTATATTCTCCTGTACACAAGCAATTATGGCGTATGTCTCCGCTTGGAAGACAGTTGCCAAACTACCCATGCTTACACTACTACTATAGTCATTTGCATAAATGCCTGCTCCCGTACCGGATCCCATTTTTGATCCGTCCGTGTACCATATACTGTCTTCGATACCAGACTTTGGTGTTTCTAGACCTTCGGCCCACTCAGCCCTGGTTGGAACTTTTGTTGTGTAGTTCCTGTGGAATACATACTTGGGTAGCATTTTGTCGCTTCCCATGTTTGTTATTCTGTCTAAGAAACCATCAGTCTCCATGTTTGTGTGCTTAGTCTTCGGCTTGCTATCGATCCACAGTCCAAGAGTTTTTAATCTGTAGAGCGATTTGCGCGCCTCTGACTTAATCACCATGTGAAGTGGCGGTAGGTCCAGTAGGACTTCTAGCGCCGCTGTAGGCGTGGTACGAAACGCCCCTGTTATAGCCATGCATGCCGTTCTCTGCACCTTTCTCAGGGCCTCTCTGCATGTGCTCATTAAAGTCCTTGGCCACCATACCAGGCTACCGTACAGTATTATGGGTCTCACCATCATGGTGTAGATCCACTTCAGTACCTTGGGGTTCAGTCCCCATGTTTTGCCATACGCTGATCTACACATTCCAAATACCCTCAGGGCCTTTGTAATGGTGAGATCTGTATGCTTCTTCCATTTCAGTTCCTTATCCAGTGTGACACCTAGATATTTCACGTCATTGGACAGTTCTAGTACCCTTCCGTACAGCTTTAACTGCTGTATTCCGCGAAGGGTCCTTTTCCTAGTAAAGGGTATTACTACAGTTTTGCCTGGATTAATGGATAATTGGTGACTGTCGCACCATCTCTCCACTTCCCTCAGTGCCTTGTTCATGATTTCTGATACCGTACTTGGGAATTTCCCATTAACCAGTATCACTAAATCATCAGCATATCCTACCGTGTGGATGGGACCTTTATTGAGTTCTATCAAGAGTGAGTTCACCACCAAACTCCATAGAGTTGGTGAAAGTACCCCACCTTGTGGACATCCCTTTGTGGCCGTGGCCATTATCTCATCCCCTAAAAGAGATGACTTTATCAGTCTGCCATTTAGCATGTTGCCTATCCATTTACATATGGTCGGCTCTATACCATGTTTTGCAGCTGCTTCGCTAATAGCATTATACGTGGGACGATCAAACGCTCCCTCCACGTCTAAGAAAGCCGTCAGACATAGTTCTTTATTCTCTATAGCCTGTTCAGCCTTGGTTGTTACCAGATGAAGTGCCGTTTCCGTTGACTTCCCTGGCTGATATGCACATTGTAGTTCGTGCAGCGGATGTCTCCTTAGTGGGCCATCCCTTATGTGTCTATCTACCAACTTCTCCAATGTTTTGAGGAAAAATGACGATAGACTTATCGGCCTATACGATTTGGCCTCACTGTAATCCGCCTTACCCGGTTTGGGTAGGTAGGTTACTTTTACCATCCTCCACACACGCGGTACGTGTGCGAAGGCTAAGCACGCCCTGTACAATCTGCTAAGGTGCGGGATTAGTACAGTAGCGCCCTCCTGTAGTAGAATGGGGTAGATTCCATCTGGCCCCGGGGCTTTGTAAGGTGGAAATGTCGAAAGTGCCCACTTTATCTTTTTATGATCTACTACCTTTTTAGACGTTTCCCAATTGTGTCTCGTTGTACTTGTGGTTTGTTCCAACGCACTAATTGTGCAATCGTCTGTTACGCTCTCGTGTATTACTGAGCCTGGGAAGTGTGTATTACACATTATCTTAAGGGTCTCTAGCCCCGTTTTCGTCATTATACCGTCATTGTCCCTGATGGATGTAAGCGGGACCGACTTTGTGGTTGCTAATGCCTTTGTTAGTCTCATTCCTTCCGGTATTGACTCGATCTGATCGCAGTGGTTCCTCCACGCTCTCCTTTTCGCTTTTCTCACAGCCTTGCTGAGTTCTGTGAGTTTTTGTGCATAGTACCCAAAGTCATTAGATGACTTTGCGTCATTAAATATTGCCCTGGTTTCCCTCCTGAGTTTGACTATTTCCGGGGTCCACCATGGTACCTTTTTAGCCAGGG
This sequence comes from Epinotia brunnichana, assembly GCA_963854355.1. Taxonomy (NCBI): domain Eukaryota; kingdom Metazoa; phylum Arthropoda; class Insecta; order Lepidoptera; family Tortricidae; genus Epinotia; species Epinotia brunnichana. Next base: position 17,258,971 of record OY977956.1, read on the forward strand.
TTTTCTTTTCCGGGCAGTTATTAGTGAAGGCCGTGTATACGGCTTGTACTATTTTGTCCGCTTCGAATTCTATGTCAATAATAGAGTTTAGCTTTCCTTTTGGATCTCCTAGGTCCACTTCTAGATATCTTCATCTAGATAATAAAATATCTTAAGGCTGTTCGATTGCCATACAAAACGTTATTTGACATTCGCAGGCTAACGGCGTGGTATTTTAAGAAAATTATGTAACAAACTTTCATCAATTGGCTTCCCATTTGCGCCAAATTCCCCCTTTCCTAGAATAAACTTGTATAAACTAGATTAATTTGAGAAATTGGTTCGGGACGTGATATTTTGGGAAAACTATTTTTCTCAAATTAATCTAGTTTATACAAGTTTATTCTAGGAAAGGGGGAACTTGGCGCAAATGGGAAGCCAATTGATGAAAGTTTGTTACATAGGTTTCTTAAAATATCACGCCGTTAGCCTGCGAATGTCAAATAACGCTTTGTATGGCAATCGAACCACCTTAATAACGCCCAACTCTTGTCATTTATGGACCGATTTTCAAAATTAGTTCTTATTCGAAAGAGTATATACGTCTGAGTTGGTCCCATTGTCACGAATCGAATCTGATGATGGGATCCCATACCAGGGAAATTGAGGGCAACCCTCACATTTTATAGGCACGCATGTTTAGTGAAGTAGTATTCAGCGGTCGTATTACAATTCTTGGGCATCTATAAAGTTGTTGATTTTTATACAGGAAAAATAAATCAGCACACGAGCGTCTAAGTGAAAGTACTCGGAATTCAAATGCTCAAATTTTTTTTTCTTCAATAATTTAAGGTTAACCGGATTGCATTCCATAGACTAGATACAATTTACCAGTGCTAGTTACGCAGTATTGCACTATCCCCGATGATATTTTATTGCTTTCTTTCTTTTGGAGTTGTAATAAATTTTGAGTGTATTGCTAACTGTTATTAATTTTCCACAGAACTGTCGCAAATCGAGCTCGCCCTCGTCGTCTCCGCCGCCGCTCACGCACAAGAGCGGCTCCTGCGCGCTGCCCGCGCCGGCGCCGCGCCGCGTGCCCGCGCCGCCGCCCGCGCCGGCTGGCAAGCCCAGGCCGGCGCCGCCGGGGCCCGACAAGCGCGTCACGCTCAGGATGAAGGTGAGACTTCAGTCGAGCTCGCCCTCGTCGTCTCCGCCGCCGCTCACGCACAAGAGCGGCTCCTGCGCGCTGCCCGCGCCGGCGCCGCGCCGCGCGCCCGCGCCGGCGCCGCGCCGCGCGCCCGCGCCGCCGCCGCGCCGCGCGCCCGCGCCGCCGCCCGCGCCGGCTGGCAAGCCCAGGCCGGCGCCGCCGGGGCCCGACAAGCGCGTCACGCTCAGGATGAAGGTGAGACTTAAGTCGAGCTCGCCCTCGTCGTCTCCGCCGCCGCTCACGCACAAGAGCGGCTCCTGCGCGCTGCCCGCGCCGGCGCCGCGCCGCGCGCCCGCGCCGCCGCCCGCGCCGGCTGGCAAGCCCAGGCCGGCGCCGCCGGGGCCCGACAAGCGCGTCACGCTCAGGATGAAGGTGAGACTTAAGTCGAGCTCGCCCTCGTCGTCTCCGCCGCCGCTCACGCACAAGAGCGGCTCCTGCGCGCTGCCCGCGCCGGCGCCGCGCCGCGCGCCCGCGCCGCCGCCCGCGCCGGCTGGCAAGCCCAGGCCGGCGCCGCCGGGGCCCGACAAGCGCGTCACGCTCAGGATGAAGGTGAGACTTAAGTCGAGCTCGCCCTCGTCGTCTCCGCCGCCGCTCACGCACAAGAGCGGCTCCTGCGCGCTGCCCGCGGTATTTGTAGGGATTACTTGCTTGTGACGTCATCGTCACAATTAAAACAACGTCTTTAATGTTGATTTTTAATAATTTTTTCTACTCCTGTACCGTTATCTGTCATTTATATAGGCTGTAGCTCAAATACAATGACATCACTAATAAGTCGTCGCAAAACTCTATGCTCTATGGCCCAAAAACGCACTGTTTAGCGTACTTTTTTGGTTCATACATTTTTCATAAAAGCACTGTTTAACTTTTTTTTAAATCGGCCGCTATATTGCAGTGGTGCCAACTTCATAAACAAATATTTCGAAATAAAAGTATTTATTTACGATGTAACATTTGTATATTATAAATTATTTACTACAATAATAATAAATCATCATCTTTTGTGTGTTAAATTACATGTTTTATAAATTCTTGGTATTATTTATAAAAATAAACAGTTCGAATTCGGTCCGGGTCCGGATTCGGTTTGGTTCGGATGGCAAGTGCAAACAAATTAAAAAAAAAACAAACCATAAGCAACAGCTGTCAAATTTTCGATTTTCCACCAAAATACAATTCAAAATGAAAAGACGAAAGATGATAAACTATTAGTCATAAACTATTAAGATTTTATTCGTTTTTGTGAAGACAAAAGTGTACGTTCCTTTTAAAATGGTCGAAGAAATTAATAACTGCACTCCTGAAGAAATTGTGTGAGTAGCAAAAGTACGAATAGAAAACTTGCTGCCTGAAAAGTTTAACTATTCTGTAGTCTGCTATTTATTTAAAATTTGTCGTAGAAAAAGTATTGTATGCAACGGTGTATAACTGGTCTAAAAACGCTCGTGGCGTCTTTAATTGCGATGCTCGCCAAGGCTCGCAACGCAACCCACGCCACTCGCCTTTTAAGACCCTTCTTATACAACAGTTGCATAAAATACTATAAAAATCCTAAAATAGCAAGCATAAGTGAAAGATTGATAGTTTCCGAGTATTTTTGTAATGTTTGTCTGTTGACAAATACCCTATTGTAATATGTCCCAACAGATGGCAGGCGGGCCGGACGGCGCGAAGGTGTGGGCCGTGTCTCCAGCGCGCGGCACACTTCCGCAGTCCCTCGCCGTGCTCAACGGGCGCCGCTTCATCGTGGTGCCGCGCGCGCTCGTGCAGCCCCAGCCGTGCGTACACACCCATGCACACTCACACACACACGCATGTAGCACACACACACCATTACACACATATACAACACGTGCGAGTTACTTCGAGCGGTAGGAGCGAGAGGCCGCACTCCGATACGAGTATCTCTCGCTCCCGAGTATGGCGCTTCACTCACTTATAGTTTTGATGGAATAAATAAATGAATATTGAGGGGAAAATATTACACAAATCGAACTAGTCTCTTAATAAGCTCAATAAGGCTTTTGTTATAAGTACTAGACGACGATATATATAATATATATAAATACTTTAGAGCGCACATTAGCTGAGCCTTTTTTCAGATTCGAGAATTCCCAATAAATATTTCTGTCACGCTGACGGAGGCGGGCCCGTACGCGAGCTTGTGTGCACGCACGTACACAGACAGTTGCATTTAAATTTAGAATACAATGTTACAAAATTCAACGGCGATGTTGACATTCCATTGTTGGCTATTATTATGTATTTCACGACACATTGTCAAACTTACCAGTCACAAATAAGTAGATTAATTTCGAGTAGTAATGTATGTCACGTCGTGGCGTGGTCAGTAATCGTTAGCTTTCTGAGTCAGAGGTCTCAGGTTCAAATCCCAGAAAGTTGATTAATTTTTTTTGTAATTTTTATAAGTAAAATATCTTGTATATTGTCTGGAATTCAATTAAATGCTGTGTTTAAAAAAATACAGGTTTTGTTGCATTCTTATTTTTATTTTACACTTGCAGCTCGCGCGGTTTCGCCCGCGTATTGCAAAGAACGCAATATACATAGCCTAAGTCCATGTTTTACACAGGTGTATGGATATTTCAAATCGGATCAGTGGTTGAGGTTCCGGAAAATAATTCCTACATACTAAAAAAAATCTGTCAACATTTTTATTTTTGGTAAACGAAGCTTTTATTGCCGACTGTACTTTTCTGTATGCCGTCATCAACTACTCATTGAGACAATTCTAACGAGCCCAAATTCAAAAGGGTTATATCGGTTAAGTACTGAATTACCATGGCCACCTTCTGTCTCCATCATCAGATCAGACCGATGGTACCATAATATTGAATTGTCATCCAAACTATACTTATACTCAAAATTTCAGCCCAATCGGTCACCGAGAAGTGGGTCAAATTAAACTTGCAAGATTTGATTACAGACAGACAACGGGACAGGTAAAACTAAAAAATAAAAGCTTGTAAAAATACAATATTTTTTTTAAGCAAAGTAATTATTTTCAAATAGTCACGTTCAAGTCACGAACATAAAATATGGTATCATATAACAAAATTCGCTAAGTTGTCCTTCTATTAGTCACTTTACCCTATCTGTCTTACAATTTTTACGGGTCAATTCACAGTTAAGTAATACACATTTATTAACAAAGTATTGCCCTTGTTGGGTATTTGCTCAGCAGGTGAACTATCTGTCAGGGTACCTATTTTACGGCATAATGATATTCGAAATAAAACTTTATTTTGACTTAGGTACCTGCTATCAATAAGAAGTGAATTTCCTTCGTATACTTCCTCACAAAAGGCCATATAAAAAGAAGATATCGATGACTTTAGATTTATCGATAACTTTTCACACCACACCACTAGGATATCGACCTTTAGTGTCGACGATTTCCTATCACTTTTTCGTCTGTGTACGTATTTACCATGTCGTTACCGCCCCAAAAATTCGTGTGACTTATCACAACTTCCTGTCCTTAGACAACTGCAGCTCCGACTAAAAGTCCCAAGTAAAAATCATAAGAATCGAGATTTCGTTCTCGACTGTTTCCTCCTCCGAAACTTTATCAATCGTAACCAAATTTTGGTAAATGAATAGGAAGGAAATGGGAAATGTCGGGCTGTTTTGATTTTTGCGCTTATTGTTAACAGATTTGTGTACTAGGCGTATGTTTGCGACTATGTAATTGGGCCGTTTTAAGCTTTCTTTAAAGTAACCTAGCACTTAAAAAAACAAAACGTACCGACACATGATAATAATATTATTTCAAAAAAATCATAAATCTACGGTCAAAAACCTCGGGAGGAAACAGTCGAGAACGTTTGTATGGAAAAATGGCCAGTGGTCTTTCCTCTTATTTAAATACATAGAAAACATTCAAGGCTCTGAGACAAATATGCATGGTCATCACACAAATATTTGCCCTTACCGGGATACAAACCCAAGACCTTCAGCTCCGTAGGCAGCGTCACTACCCTACTACTAGGCTAACCGGTCATATTATGGTACAGTCGCCATCACATTGCCGTTCAAAAATATCGGCACATGCACCCTGATGCCTTGAAAATAGAGGTGTGTTCCGATGTTTGTGACGTGCTTGTTTGCTCCGATGTATGTGATGGCGACTGTACCATAAAGTGGGTCTGGGAACTTCTCAATTACACGTCATACATCCGTCGTGTTTGTACACATTAGAACCCTCTCAATAGGGAACTTGCATCTTTTTATTTTATTACGAATATCAAAAGTATAATCCAGCATTAAAACAACTGTACCATTAAAACTTTCTTATGATTTATTTTTCTGATGTTATATGCATTTGAAATCTGCACGCGCCGGTACCCCCCGAAAACGCTCTATATTAAACGGGCTTATGCTATGACGTCACAGAATGTATTCTCGGCGCGTTTACTATGGAGTAAGTCATTCATTTGCAATTATCTCCACAAATTTTGCGTTTAAGTCTATACTTGTCATACAAAATATCATTTCTAATTCAATATTCTGTGTAACTGTTATGTTATTTTATCGAAAAAAAGAATTTTTTTTCGTCATTTTAACGTGAGATAAAACCATTTTTTTTTCTTTTGTATGATATCTCTACGTATATCCGCATCGATTGAGTGCAATTTATTCGAAATTGAAGTCCCATGCAAGTTCCCCATTGGCTACTTTCCTAAACAATTATATTTAGTCCGTCAGCTAGATTATCAAAAAAGAATGGACACGTATTTTTTTTAATCATTCCAAAAATGGTGAAGATATGGCCCGTTAAAGTTCCGCGTGACGTCACATTATGCTAAAAAGTGTGCCATAAAGTGACGTCACAATGACGGACTAAATATAATTATATATTTTTTACCCAGGATATTACCCAATTCGTTCTTGATAACTGCTAAGTTTAGTTGGCAATAAAAATTTCAATTTCGACAGAAACTTACATATCTATCGTTCATTTGAATCATTTGATTAATAAGACTATATTGTTTCAGATAACGGCAAATTGGAGACATTGGTTGCGACACGCTGCAACCTGTATATTAATCACAATTAATTTAGTATTGAGGCTTGAACGAAAACGTGACATTTATCGTCAAAGGCCTTCAAGTCTGATACAGAAGAAAGAAACGAGAAACAACACACACACGCACACGCACACACGCACACAACAACACATACAGGAGAAACGACGTCGTCATCGTCGTCTTTATTTGACTGACGTAACCCGCGCAGCGGGGCTCCGTCAACATTGCTGGTTGACAAAATAAATGGAATAAAATGTCTGGATGAAAAAAAAAACAATCATGTTCTGACTTAAGTGGAAGCTGATGCAAGAGGAATAATTCGTTCAACCAATCAGCGCACATGGTGCGTTCCGAATCATATCAATTTGATTCTGTTCACAATTTTACGATCCGTCATTAATAGTTTATAAACTAACGAAATAAATTGTGAACGGTTTTGACAATTCACAATTTTACGTCAGTTTATAATATCGCATTGGCTTACTCGATGGCTTAATGACTAATAATTTTTCCGGCGGCATAATTCCGCCCTACATAACAAATGAATAGATATGGCGACTTTGTGTCCGCTTTCTAACAGGCGGGCCGTTCGTTTGTTTGCCTCATGGCAAACATTGTCGAAAAAAGAGGTCACAATTTTAAACTCACATGTTATTTTAAGGATTGAATCACTTCGAATTAGAATGACCTCAGATAGTGTCGTAAGAAAATATTGACATGTTTTGACCATGATATTGATAAGTCCATTTCAGAAACAATATTATTTAAATAAACTTCAGCGTTGCCTTATTGATAACAATACCTCAGCATTAGCAATACATTATTACGATGGAGGCCTAATTTTATAGATGAATGTCCAAGCATATTTATAAGTAACATTTGTATATTAGTCGGTACCTATTTAAATGTAATACTCCTGAGACCGCATATAAAAGAAATATCTTGGATTTTAAGATTTTTAAGCCTAGCTGATTCGGATAATAGTTTTTTTTCATGTGATTTGTTCTAAATCAAAAAACTAAAACACATGCAACTATCTTCCTTTAAAACTTAACTTATGTTCTATTGAGCCACTTTGCCTATTCTGTAGCTCTAGTATAAGTTTTAGCGATACATATACGTTTTCGAACGCGTTTGCGTTTAGTTTCAATTTGTATGGCAACGCGTAGTTCCTAATAGTTACCACCAGAGGCGCTGTTCGCGTTGCCATAGAAATTTAAACTAAACGCAAACGCGTTCGAAAAAGTATTGTGTTGATAAAACTTATACTAGAGCCTCTGTTAAGTAAATGAGTAGTTTAGTTAAGTTTTATGTTTATTACTCGTTGATTGTCGCCGATATGTTTGTGTGATATAAATAAATAAATTCGGTTGATTATGGGAATAGAAAACATTATACGCTGTTTAGATATCATGATTTGAAAAATAACTCTGTACAATGCCTGTTCAGTCTGTGGTACATAGTTAGAAAAGATCGCCTAAGGGTGACTTTTAACCAAGCGTGCTAAGGTGTGTTTCCACAAAAGTGACACCAAGCTGTCAGCATACGGGGTGTTAAATATACGTAAACGCAGCTCAGCACATCCCCGGTGGATACGGACCCTTATGCTAAAGAAAAAAAAGTATGAATTTGAAATCAGAAGACATACATTTTCGATTGATAAGATTCCGTGAGAACAGAACTCAAAACCTGTCTGTAATCTTAATCTTAATTATTTTATTGGTATGTCCAGTCGGCCTCATAAGTTGCTGAACACTTAGGTGTTCAGGTACCTAGGTACCTTGCCGTTTTCACTCGTTTGACAACTTCATATGGCAGTTTAACATGACGTTTAATGCGACACGGTACAAATGTGTTAAGCCCCGTGTGAGGCTGACCTTACAAACAGTTGTCATCCAATAAATGTTGAAATGATGGTCCCTATGACAATGAATGCGTTCCCTATCCTCCTAGCGCCCATGGGCCTACTGAAAGGACTTATTCTCTTGAAGGAATTTAAACAATTTTGAGTTGGAATAGAGTTGCATTTGTTTTGTTTTTTTTTTTTCTTGAAACAAAAGAAATTCAACTCTATTTCTTACATCAATTTGATTCAAATTTAAATGTCATTTTGTGTCGTATGGTGGGCGCCACGAGGATATGTATAATAATTATATACACAATCAGCTTGTTTTAATTGCTCTTAAGTGTATATGACTGTTTAAATGATGTCGATGTTAATATAATCTTCATAACATCGCTAGCAATATCGTGCCTTATGCCTTTGGCCGCGTTTCAAATATACCACTGACTGGCCCGTTTCACCAAGGTACACGCTACAAGTCTACACTGATCAAATTGCCAGTCGTTATTGGTGTCTGTACTATGATATCTATGATCACAGAGACAAACTGTTCCGACTGTTTTGTGAGACCCAGTTAATTATTAAGTTTATAATATACTCTATTTATTAAATTAATAAATAATAATTAATTGTAACTTGTAGCCTTGTGAAAGGTACCACTGGTCCACGGCCTTAATTATGGAATAATTAATGTTTTTACTAAATCCACATTGTGTTTTCTGTTTTACTTTTTGCAGGAGTGAAATATAGTTTTAAATAATTCTCTTACAGGCACTTATTTATTTTGTATATAGTCTAACCTGTGTTACTGTAGAGGAAATGTATCAAACTTTAATAAACCTTGTAGCTAATTGTGTTGTTTGCTATAGCGACCTATTACGAAACGAAAAAGGTAATGTATATTATGCATTCAGTACAAGATATTATAGGTGTCATGGTCATATTTAAGCTTTTATGCATACACGAAGTGAATAATCCAGTTGTCTAGAAGCAATTTTATTGTTTAACTATATTCTTTAAAATGAGGTTAATCAGCGCATACATCCTTCTGTATAATAATACGGCGCGATAATCTGGGGGAATCGTTTGCAGGTGTTGACTTGGCTACACTTGGGTTGTTCACTTCAACTTATGCTACAACATGATAAAAAGTCCCTCTGTTTAGAGTTAAATGTCAAATATTGTTGTCGTTTTTTCAAAATCAGACGGACTTTTGCACAGTGCGAAGACACTGTTTTGGATGACATTATTTTTAACCAAAAGGACTTTTTTCACAGACAATACTTCGTCCGTAAAGTGCTTAACTCGGCTGTTGTTCCACCAGTGACACAAAATCAGCGTTACGAGGTCGAGTTGCGAACGGGGCGGCGGCGTCGCCGACGAGCGAGTCCCCGCGGCGGCGCGGGCGGCCGCGGCTCGAGGAGATCACCGATTACTTCACGGGGTTCTACCACAAGGCACAGGAACACAAGTACAACGTGTGCGTGCAGGTGAGACAATCAGCGTTACGAGGTCGAGTTGCGAACGGGGCGGCGGCGTCGCCGACGAGCGAGTCCCCGCGGCGGCGCGGGCGGCCGCGGCTCGAGGAGATCACCGATTACTTCACGGGGTTCTACCACAAGGCACAGGAACACAAGTACAACGTGTGCGTGCAGGTGAGACAATCAGCGTTACGAGGTCGAGTTGCGAACGGGGCGGCGGCGTCGCCGACGAGCGAGTCCCCGCGGCGGCGCGGGCGGCCGCGGCTCGAGGAGATCACCGATTACTTCACGGGGTTCTACCACAAGGCACAGGAACACAAGTACAACGTGTGCGTGCAGGTGAGACAATCAGCGTTACGAGGTCGAGTTGCGAACGGGGCGGCGGCGTCGCCGACGAGCGAGTCCCCGCGGCGGCGCGGGCGGCCGCGGCTCGAGGAGATCACCGATTACTTCACGGGGTTCTACCACAAGGCACAGGAACACAAGTACAACGTGTGCGTGCAGGTGAGACAATCAGCGTTACGAGGTCGAGTTGCGAACGGGGCGGCGGCGTCGCCGACGAGCGAGTCCCCGCGGCGGCGCGGGCGGCCGCGGCTCGAGGAGATCACCGATTACTTCACGGGGTTCTACCACAAGGCACAGGAACACAAGTACAACGTGTGCGTGCAGGTGAGACAATCAGCGTTACGAGGTCGAGTTGCGAACGGGGCGGCGGCGTCGCCGACGAGCGAGTCCCCGCGGCGGCGCGGGCGGCCGCGGCTCGAGGAGATCACCGATTACTTCACGGGGTTCTACCACAAGGCACAGGAACACAAGTACAACGTGTGCGTGCAGGTGAGACAATCAGCGTTACGAGGTCGAGTTGCGAACGGGGCGGCGGCGTCGCCGACGAGCGAGTCCCCGCGGCGGCGCGGGCGGCCGCGGCTCGAGGAGATCACCGATTACTTCACGGGGTTCTACCACAAGGCACAGGAACACAAGTACAACGTGTGCGTGCAGGTGAGACAAATACTTTCGCAAAAAAACAAAATCACAAAATCGAACGCTCATTTAGGTACTATAATATAAAACAACACAATACAGAAAATAAATGAGACCAAGGATGGACAATTTCACATCTTGACATCTCATGTGAGCTTTATATAACTGCACTTAACGCAAATAAATAAGGTTTCATTTCATTTCAAGATTAGGTACTTAAATGAATACTTTTGCGATATTTAACTGACATAGTGACAGGGTCGCCATGTGATGTGAGAAGCGATTGTTACTTCTACAACGTTCATTGTTACTCGTACACGTCTTATATAGGTTAAAGGTTGTACGCGGGCTAGGTTTCCGCAACTCTACGTCATATTTTGCGTATTCGTACACGTCTTATAGAGTAGTAACAATAGAATGTATGCAAAGAGTACACCCTACATTTGAATTTCCTTCCTGGTTCTTCAATGCACCATCACGATAGATAAGACTTTCGATTATCTACGATATGATTCCACAGACATACACCCAGATACACAGGTTAAAAAACAGATATAAAAAAAAATTGGTCCTTAACTTTTTGACTTTCCTGGGTAAAAAAAAATAGAATTCTATTTAGTCCGTCAGCAAGATTATAAAAAAAATATGGACACGTATTTTTTATTTTGTCAGTCATACAAAAAATGGTGAAGATATAGCCCGTTAAAGATTCGCGTGACGTCACATTATGCTAAAAAGTGAACCATAATGTGACGTCACGCGAAACTTTAACAGACTATATTTTCATCTTTTATAGTTTGATTCACAAAATAAAAAATACGTATCCAATATTTTATCATAAACTAACGGAAGGACTAATTTTTTTTTTTAGGAAAGTAGCCAATAAACCGTTTGTATATTTTCGCTGCAACGTACTCTTATTTTGTTGCAGATATTCCAGTACCTGGGCATGCGCGACCTAGCGCACTGCGCTCGTGTATGCCGGCTGTGGCGCGACCTGGCGGCCACGCCGCAGCTGTGGAGGCATGTGAGGATGAAAAACTCACACGTGAGTATACATGCAGATATTTCAGAGCAGCCGCACATTAGTGGCTGTCACTAAACGCGGCCCCCGCGGCGTGGCGGGAATAACCCTAAAACCCTACACGTGACCTCCGGGTGGTGCTAAAAGAACAACAAACTCGGCAGCTGCACTGTTCCTTCTGAACCTCGCAGCGCACACTGGAAACCTATCAGCGACATCGATACGAATACATATATGTACCAGTGTGTAACCGCCATACGATATAGTACATTGTTTAACAAGGGGCGTATGAGGAATATTGCAAACGAGAGTCTATCAGGAGCCCGACGCCGTAAGGCGGAGGGCTTTTGATGACTCAAGTTTGCAATATTCTTACGCCCGTGTTATACACAATGTTTTTCATCACATTTGCGAGGAAATAAATAACTACAAAAACAGAAAAACCTATGTTTTATACAAGCGCATCAATCAAATGTTGACGAAATTGACAACTTCACTTCTAGATCAGTGCGAGTGGAGGGCGGAGCTTCAATATTTCAACCAATCACAGAGCAGAATTCTTGCCGCCCAGATTTGCTTAACCAATCAGATCACACACAAGCTCATAACTCCCATGGTGCCATTATTTCCCGCGGGAACAATTTAGGCCATTGTCCTTCTGTATACAGGCAAGGAATAACACCATTTATGAGGAAGTGTGATGAAAAATAAATGACGCGGCCGTTCGGCTGCACCTGACGCTAGTTGCAGGAGTGACCCGAGCTCACTACTAGGACGCGGGCACTCAAACGTTCTGTGTACAGTCAACAGCAACAGTAGCTACGCGGGCCAAGTGCTCAAAATTATCTACGACTGTAAAGTCAAGAGGATAAGGACTGTCTAGCAGTGGCGGAGCGCCCATACAAGCCGATTCTCACCGGCTTGCCTAAAATCTATAGTTACATACTCTAAACTCTTTCGTAACGTTTTTGTTCCGGATTGCCCATCGAAACTTGACACGCCGCCACTGCTGTCTAGATCATTTTAAGGTTGAACGACTCGTACGAATTCCATACAAAGTTCGTTCGGACTACACGTCTAATGTAAACATTTTTGGAGGTTGAAATTGTAATATTTAGATACTATATGACCCTCTTCTTCCGCAGTTTGAATAAATACACGTAAAAACCAGTCATATTTAAAATATAGCCATTTAAAAATCATCAAATTTTACTCCGAGCATTGTATGTGTGCGTGTGTTTTACACTGGCCGTGAAAATAAGATGGCCGTCGCACATGACGGCTTGTTGCCCAAAACCTTAATAGATGTCTCTGGTAGACTAGGTACACAGCGGAGTGAATAGTAGTAATTAAACTCACTAGATGGCGACACCATCGCGTAACCTCTTTTATTTTCTTGTAAAAGAGACATTTTATTTTGTTACGCTACTCATTTTGGTAATGACGTAAGATACATGTCATTTGTTTTCCGATAGAACGAATTTCAAAGTCCAAATACCTTATTTATACGAATTTGAATGCATAATTGAGATAAGCTTTATTTGTAAGTACAATAGTTACAGTTGGCAGAATTATTACAGTTCAGAAAAAAAAACAAAAAAACAATTGAAACAAACAAAACGAAAAAAACTAAAAACTAAAAAAAAATTACAAAAATAACAAAAACAACAAAAAAAACGAACAAAAAATTAAAAAACGAACAAAAAGAAAAATAACAAAAAACAACAAAAACTGAAACAAACAAAAAAAAACAAATAAAAACAAGATCAAACAAGAAAAAAAAAACAAAAAAAAACTAAGAAAAAAAAAACAAAAAAAAAACTAAGAAAAGAAAACAAACGAAAACAAACAAAACAACAAACAACAAAAAAAATAACATATATATATATACCTATATACGTACATTACACGTAGAACCGATGGCCGTTGGGGCGGAAAGGTTCTCGAGTGGCGACCACGTACCGGAAGGCGCGGCGTGGGTAGGCCCCCCACAAGGTGGACTGATGACCTGGTAAAGGTCGCGGGAGTCCGCTGGATGCGGGTGGCGCAGGACCGGTCATTTTGGCACTCTTTGGGGGAGGCCTATGTCCAGCAGTGGACGTCTTTCGGCTGATATGATGATGATGATATATATATACGTTTGTCGATTACGATGAAATTACAATCGATTATTTTATCAAGATTCTATTGGCACATTGCGTAAATGCTACAAGCCAATGAATAAATTAAAAAAGTAGCTTGAACAGAAAAGTAGCATTTTGGTCCCTCTCGTCGGGGACCAAAACTTACTTTTCTGAATGAGAGGTGTGAAAACAAGTATTGATTGCAGGTGAGTGACTGGGGCGGGTTGTTCACGGCGCTCCGACGGCACGGCACGCGGCGGCTGGACCTGAGGAAAATGCTGCTGCCGCAGAACGACGCCGCCTTCTGGGAGCAGTTCGCGGGGCAGGTCAAAGATCTCGACCAACTGGAGAGGTATTTACAATACAATACAATTATTCTCTATTGCTCACCAGAAATAGTGAGAGTGTATATAAGTTTCTGTCAAAATTTTCATTTTTGGTACAAGCTTTTATTGCCGACTGTACTTTTCTGCATACCATCATCAACTACTCATTGAGACGATTCTAACGAGCCCAAACTCGATGGGGCTGTGTCGTTTTATTGCGGAGTTCCTATGGCCACCTTCCAGCTCCAGCATCAGATCAGCTCCAAGTCATCATAATATTGCATTGTCATGCAACATACATATGCTTGCAAAATTTCAGCTTAATAGGGAACATTACACGGTTATACCTAGTGATTTAGTTGTTTAATTTAATAAAAATAAGGGAACTGTGTAGGTCTAGTAATATTGTTACTGAATAGCTTCTAGCTAATTAATGTGTATATAATTTAAGACCGTTTGTTTCTAAAAAAAAAAAATAAGAAAAGCTCTGCGTAGGGGGCGACACTAACACAACCCGTAAACAAACCGCCATCACAAACAGTCGCCATCACATACATCGGAGCAAACAAGCACGTCACAAACATCGGAACACACCTCTATTTTCAAGTCATTAGGGTGCATGTGCCGATATTTTTGAACACCTATAGTGTACCTATGTATGTGATGGCGACTGTACAATGTCATATTTATTTACCTAACAAATAATACGGTATTTGACAAAAGTCAAATCAGCTTCTTTTTATGAAACGTCAAAAACTCTCCGTTAGTATGGAATTTGTAGGGATTACTATGTTGTCACGTCACAATCAAACAACGTCCTTATTGTTAGTTTTTAAGAATTTAAAAATCTTAAAATAGCAAGTATAAATGAAAGATTGATACTTTCCGAGTATTTTCGTAATGTTTATCTATTGCGAATGAAAAAACAATTTATTTTCACTGTTGTCAAATACCCTATTGATGAAAACGCGTTAAACTACAATCGTTTTATTATCATTCGTGTGTAAAATACCTGTACATATTAAAATGGCATCCTATAGCTATTTAAAGGTGGATGAGGGCTTTTTTTGCTTAACGACGTATTGCCGCTTCCCATAGTTTTCGTATCATCGTTTGAATGATGCCCTTCATTCTTGCATCCAAATTTTATTTATTGAAATTGAAATATTCTCTTCCCTATTTGATCCAGAGCTTTGAAGGACTTGTCAAAGTTGTCAAAAAAACTGTTTACTAATTGTGATAGTGCTGCACTCTGGCGGCAGAACATTGCAGTAATGTTCCCTATTGGATAACGGGAAGTGACTGAAAAATGGATTGCAAATCTTGACGGACAACTTACAAACAGTGCAAGTTAATATAAAGCCGAACAAATTGAAGTAATCTTACAAAAAGGCCAGGTCAAAAGTACACTAAACCGACGAGCATGTATAAGAAATGTTATGAAAGTGAGTGAAGCGAAAGTGGTTTGTCAGGATCGTAGCAAATGGAGATCCGTGATCTCTGCCTACCCCTCTGGGAAAGAGGCGTGATTATATGTATGTATGTAAATAGTACATAATAGTTTTATAGTAGTAGTGTGTTTTATAGTTTTATGCATTTATTTATATTTTTATTATTTTGTACCTTTGGTATTAAAACTCGTTTTTTTTTTTATTCTGTGACTTGGCAACCACACAATACTACATAGTTTTAGGTATGCAAAAAATTATAAATGCAGTAAAGTTGTGTGATTCCCATGATTCAGAATTTTAGTAAGTATGCAAATAAAGAATGCCTGATTTGGCTCTACGAAATATCTCACATCTTTTTATTTTGGCCTATTTTTTACATGGAATGTTTTTATAGGATACATTTTACAAGTAATAAGTTTGTATTGAATCAGTTTATACGTTTATAGGTGGTCGTGAAATTAGTAACAAGATTTGCCGCTAGATGTCGCTGTTCCGAGAGCTGACTCGCGCTATCGTTGTGTTACCCTAGAATCTAGATAAGATAATGTTTGCGGTTCAACCGGAGCTCGTGGCTCGAACTGAATTTACACTGAATTTTTAGTACGCATCATCGCAAATACCAGCGAAGATGCTTCAAATGTAGTCAATAAATAGAATAGTGTAATACACAAAATAATCAATTAATAAACATTTCATTACATATGATGATGGAATAGTTATTTATGAAAGTGCGGAAAGTAGGTACTGAAGGCCTGATGTAATTTTCAAAACTTAATGTAATAAATGGCATTGTATACTGAATTGAGTAAAATAAACCGCGTTACTGTAAGTTCAATATTTATTTTTTGTTGTCTTTCAAAACTGATGCATATCTCTTGCCCCACCCTGTACTTCCAGCAGTGTACTCGGGATCCGACCGGCCAGCGGCAGGGGAGGAGAGTTGGACCTTGTCAGCGTTGCCCTTGCGGGCCCACGTAGGTGGCAGGGTATGATGCCCTACCCACTCCGCTATCACAACTAGATCTAACCTAACCTTCCTTTCCAGGATAGAGATGTGCCGCTGTCCCGCCAGCGCAGTGGAAGCCGTCAGCCGCGGCATCGGCAACCTCCGCTCCCTCTCGGCGCTCGCGATCCGCTCCGCGCTGCTCGACCCCGCGCCCCTCGGTGCCCTCCCGCAGCTGTACGAGCTGAGGCTGAAGAGCATGGCGGGGCTGTCGCTCACCAGGGACCTGCAGCCGCTGGCCGCGCTCACTAGGCTCACGCATCTGTCTCTGACGTCTATCAAGGTCAGTGGACGCCGTAACCTCCGCTCCCTCGCGGCACTCGCGGTCCGCTCCGCGCTGCTCGACCCCGCGCCCCTCGGGGCCCTCCCGCAGCTGTACGAGCTGAGGCTGAAGAGCATGGCGGGGCTGTCGCTCACCAGGGACCTGCAGCCGCTGGCCGCGCTCACTAGGCTCACGCATCTGTCTCTGACGTCTATCAAGGTCAGTGGACGCCGTAACCTCCGCTCCCTCGCGGCACTCGCGGTCCGCTCCGCGCTGCTCGACCCCGCGCCCCTCGGTGCCCTCCCGCAGCTGTACGAGCTGAGGCTGAAGAGCATGGCGGGGCTGTCGCTCACCAGGGACCTGCAGCCGCTGGCCGCGCTCACTAGGCTCACGCATCTGTCTCTGACGTCTATCAAGGTCAGTGGACGCCGTAACCTCCGCTCCCTCGCGGCACTCGCGGTCCGCTCCGCGCTGCTCGACCCCGCGCCCCTCGGTGCCCTCCCGCAGCTGTACGAGCTGAGGCTGAAGAGCATGGCGGGGCTGTCGCTCACCAGGGACCTGCAGCCGCTGGCCGCGCTCACTAGGCTCACGCATCTGTCTCTGACGTCTATCAAGGTCAGTGGACGCCGTAACCTCCGCTCCCTCGCGGCACTCGCGGTCCGCTCCGCGCTGCTCGACCCCGCGCCCCTCGGTGCCCTCCCGCAGCTGTACGAGCTGAGGCTGAAGAGCATGGCGGGGCTGTCGCTCACCAGGGACCTGCAGCCGCTGGCCGCGCTCACTAGGCTCACGCATCTGTCTCTGACGTCTATCAAGGTCAGTGGACGCCGTAACCTCCGCTCCCTCGCGGCACTCGCGGTCCGCTCCGCGCTGCTCGACCCCGCGCCCCTCGGGGCCCTCCCGCAGCTGTACGAGCTGAGGCTGAAGAGCATGGCGGGGCTGTCGCTCACCAGGGACCTGCAGCCGCTGGCCGCGCTCACTAGGCTCACGCATCTGTCTCTGACGTCTATCAAGGTCAGTGGACGCCGTAACCTCCGCTCCCTCGCGGCACTCGCGGTCCGCTCCGCGCTGCTCGACCCCGCGCCCCTCGGTGCCCTCCCGCAGCTGTACGAGCTGAGGCTGAAGAGCATGGCGGGGCTGTCGCTCACCAGGGACCTGCAGCCGCTGGCCGCGCTCACTAGGCTCACGCATCTGTCTCTGACGTCTATCAAGGTCAGTGGACGCCGTAACCTCCGCTCCCTCGCGGCACTCGCGGTCCGCTCCGCGCTGCTCGACCCCGCGCCCCTCGGGGCCCTCCCGCAGCTGTACGAGCTGAGGCTGAAGAGCATGGCGGGGCTGTCGCTCACTAGGGACCTGCAGCCACTGGCTGCGCTCACTAGGCTCACGCATCTGTCTCTGACGTCTATCAAGGTCAGTGGAAGCCGTCACCTCCGCTCCCTCTCGGCGCTCGCGGTCCGCTCCGCGCTGCTCGACCCCGCGCCCCTCGGTGCCCTCCCGCAGCTGTACGAGCTGAGGCTGAAGAGCATGGCGGGGCTGTCGCTCACCAGGGACCTGCAGCCGCTGGCCGCGCTCACTAGGCTCACGCATCTGTCTCTGACGTCTATCAAGGTCAGTGGACGCCGTAACCTCCGCTCCCTCGCGGCACTCGCGGTCCGCTCCGCGCTGCTCGACCCCGCGCCCCTCGGGGCCCTCCCGCAGCTGTACGAGCTGAGGCTGAAGAGCATGGCGGGGCTGTCGCTCACTAGGGACCTGCAGCCACTGGCTGCGCTCACTAGGCTCACGCATCTGTCTCTGACGTCTATCAAGGTCAGTGGAAGCCGTCACCTCCGCTCCCTCTCGGCGCTCGCGGTCCGCTCCGCGCTGCTCGACCCCGCGCCCCTCGGGGCCCTCCCGCAGCTATATCTTACTTTAAAAAAGTTGTTTGAACAGAAAAGTAGCATTTTGCTCCCTCTCGTCGTGGACCATGATGAAATGGACCTGAATGAAAGGTGTGAAAAATATAATTCAATTTAGGCCGTCAGTAAGATTATCAAAAAATATTGCACACATATTTTTTCGTTTGCAATTTAACAAAAAAATATGAAGATATAATATAGCCCGTTAAACTTCCGCGTGGCGTCACATTATGCTACAATTTTGTATTAAAATTGTATTTTTTTAGGAAAGTAGACAATTGAAAGACTTATTATTAATACTATAGTATTGACAAGATAGATAACAGGCTTTATTTAACTCGACAGGAACTCGGCTGGTGCGCGTGCGACGTGGTCGGGCAGCTGCCGCAGCTGGAGTCGCTCGAGCTCGGCGAGTGCAGCTTCCGCGCCGAGTTCGCGCTCGTGCTCGGCAAGCTAACGCGCCTGCGCCGGCTGCGGCTCGAGCGCGGCACCGCGCAGTGCGCCGCGCCCGCGCTGCTGCGCGCGCTCGCCAACCTGCCGTTGCTCACCAGCCTGGAGCTCGTCAACTTTGACGTCAAGGTTAGTAATCATCATCATCATCATATCAGCCGAAAGACGTCCACTGCTGGACATAAGCCTCCCCCAAAGAGTGCCAAAATGAATGGTCCTGCGCCACCCGCATCCAGCGGACTCCCGCGACCTTTACCAGGTCATCAGTCCACCTTGTCTACCCACGCCGCGCCTTCCGCTTCCACTACAAAGTCAGTAACACCACATAATAGATAATAGTACTAGTACTGAAGGGACACTCCTTTGATCTTTACAAAAGCCGCTTTTTTCTTAGCCAAAACTTTATGATTTATGGCCCTCTGGCGTCATCGACTCCAGTGCAAGCCAAACGGAACGTTAAAGCTGTGTACGAACGGTGAAAATGAATTGGCTCACTCGCCGCGTCGCCAATACTGAGGGCTGTCAATGTACATTATTTCATTATTTTATTTATCTCTAAAATAATAAATCTCACAATTTGGACGAACCAAGACCGCCATGCTACATTTTATTGGCATTGCTGCCACCCACAGTAATGCAAAATCTTGTTGCTTTATTTTTAAGCATTTTAACTTATATAATAAAATAAAATAATGCAACGAATGCGTTAAGCTGCGTACGAACTTGAGCGGCCCTGCCTGAGGCATGCTGCCCCCTCGCGGCGAGCTGCTCGCGAGCCAAATAGTTGCACATAAACATGCGCGAGTGAGGCGGCGTGCTCGCGGCGAGCCGACATTGCGCGTTGTTCAAAATGACGGCGAATATAAAAAAAAATCCATCTGAATCCTCCTTTTTTTTGAAGTTGTCTAAAAAAATAGGGATAGAACGGCGTGGTGGCGCGGGTAGTGGTCGTGATTCGAATTTTTATCATTGTTTTTGCAACCCGCTGCGATACAAGTATCTTTTAGGCGTATTAATATTCATTTCAACAGACACAATGCAACACACAAACCGTTCACTTGCGATATATTTACGATTTACGCAAGCGTGTGCGCGTGAAGTAGCGTGCGCGTGCGATCTGATGCACAGCGTGGCAGCCATTGAATGGGGCTGGCAACTGTCAAACTGACAGCACCAATAATGGTCCCTAAAAAAGCTAAATTTGTATGGCGGGAAGTAGTTTTTATTTATTTTTGCGAAAATGACTTAATGTTTCGTCCCGAATTGCTCTGAAGTGGGAATCCACCGTTTTCCGATAAAGGCTAAAAATAAAAGGCTATGGATTAAAGCTATGGGGAAGATTTTTGCCTAAGAACTGTATATGGTTTCCATACAAGTTAGGGACCATCGATCCTCTGTCTCTCTCTCTCATCGTATGGAATCTATAAGAGCGCCATCTACAATTAGCTTTCACCGGCCAACCCCAGTACCCTTCAGCTGGGCAACCGGCATGTACTTGTAGCGATGAACGTAAATCGCGAGTGAGCCGCGCCTGGTAACACGAAACACTGTTGTAAATACTTTACTTCATGAATGGAACAGAGACGTTAAGTAATTTTGTTTAAAATATGTTCAGGTGGGATTCGACGACGCGCTGGCAGAGTGCAAGAATATACAGAGGCTGTTGATCATACCGACGTACGTGTCACAGTCCGCGACCACAAACAAACAGGTAATTATTAAATTAAAGCTGATTCGATGACTTGGACCGGGGACCCGCTCACCCCTTCCCAGATAAAAGCCATTGAACGACTAGCCATTCGTTTAATAGCCCAAATCAGTTGCTTTCCGATACGGCTAAGTAAAATGAACACCCATTAATTTTACTTAGCCGTATGAAGGGGTTTCCCCTACGATAGAATAACTCTACTGATAGAAAAACCCTTTCGAAAGGCTTTTTTTAACGTTTGGAAAAGGTATCTGATATCCGTTAAGGAAGCAAGCGGCGGCAACTTGGCGGCTTTGTCAAAGGCGCCGCCTCTTTGAGACCCGCAGGTCGATCACGTCACGCATTGTAGGCGCGTCGGGTAGATCTAAATGTCCCTTTTTAGGGTTCCGTACCTCTAAAGGAAAAAAACGGAACCCTTATAGTATCACTTTGTTGTCCGTCCGTCCGTCTGTCATGACCCTTTATCCCAGGATCGCGTCGACGTATCAAGCTGAAATTAATATGAAATACTCAAGTCTACTGTCCCTTGGAGCTGTGAAAAAATCAAACTTCTGAGCCAAAGCAATCAAAAGATCAAAACAGCTGTTTATGCCACAATTTTCCGCAAATTTTCGAAACTCGCAAGGGAATCAAAACAGGGTACTTCCCGTGAACTCAGAATCTTGAAATCTGGTACAGTACGCGTCACAAAAGTTTGCGTGTCTGAAGTTAGCCTCGAGTCGCCTCCCGCATACCCGTCCGACCCCTCTGACACCTTTGCGGCGCTACTAGTAGATAACATCAGAATCGTTAACTGATTTTAATCGTATTGTACGAAGTAACGTCTTATAGCACAGATAAAGGAAAAACATACTTAGTGAGTGTCAGTTTATAGTGTACTTGTTTATATTGTACGGGGTGGTCCGGAACCCTCGGTGCGCGAGTCTGACTCGCACTTGACCGGGTTTTTTTATATTTAAAAATGACAGTTAAATGGTCCTAACGCGCGTTCGGAACGTTACGTGATTCTGATTACCCCTCTGGAGACGGCACCGCGTAGACATCCCGTCGTCTAACGTAAATTTACATTTTTGCTCTTATTGTCATTAGGAAAAGGATAAAAATTGCATGAGCGTTGAAAGGGAAACCCCTTCAAGAGCTACCAACGCGACCCTTTCGAAAGGCTTAAGCGCTTACGAAGGTATCTGATATTCGTTAGGGGAACTCCTTACCCGTATTTAAAGCGCTTCAATAGCTAAATGAATGGGTATTGAGGAGCATCGGCTTTGACGAGCAAAGCCTTACGAAAAACCCTTTCAAAAATTCTCGAAGGCCATACCGTATTTAAAGCGCTTTAATAGCCAAATGAATGGGGTTTTGAGGAGCATCGGCTTTGGTAAGCAAAGCCTTATGAAAAACCCTTTCAAAAACACTCGAAGGGGATACCGTATTTAAAGCGCTTTAATAGCCAAATGAATGGGGTATTGAGGAGCATCGGCTTTGACGAGCAAAGCCTTACGAAAAACCCTTTCAAAAACCCTCGAAGGCCATACCGTATTTAAAGCGCTTTAATAGCCAAATGAATGGGGTTTTGAGGAGCATCGGCTTTGGTATGCAAAGCCTTACGAAAAACCCTTTCAAAAACACTCGAAGGGGATACCGTATTTAAAGCGCCAAGTTTAGTCATTGCCCTATGTTAGTTAACTTTATTTTTATTTAAGACATTTATATGTTCTTGCTAAACTTCCTCGTCTCCCGCAGCCCCGAGCTTGCAGAGTGTGTGTAGTTAGACTGTGCCCTGGACTACTAGACTAGGCCGCGGACTGGACGCCAGCGGGCAGCGGGCTTCGATGTATAATTGTATATACTATATACATCGAAGTCGCTCGAATGTATGAACTGAAGGTCGTTAGAGCTCCCGGGTATGTGCTGTGTCGAGAGTGAGGGACCTGTATTTGCATCTAGCCGTCAATCCACAGGCTATACCGGTCTTTTGAATATCGTTTCAATCTACCCCAATATTATATTTGAGTGAAGTCATCTCTAATCCTCCAAAAAATCTTTACACACTAGTAGATTTTGACTTTCTAAGTGGACATAAGCTATATTTTATCCCGCTGGTTAGCCCTCGTTCTTTGCTATACGCGGGCAGTTAGTAATGCTAATATTTGTGTTCAGGTCCTAAGCGGCGTGCTCCGATTGAAAGACACACTAACCCACCTAATGTGGGGCGTCACCATAGAGCTGCTCCGCGTAACAGAGCTGTTCATCGACCAATGCGAGCAGGGAGCCGAGCGGCGCCGCGACGTCGGCGAGTGCATCCCCGTGCTCAAGCCTGTCCCGGGCTGCAGGCTGCCCGACACGGCCACCAAGCAGGAGCCCCGGACTCCGCCCCAGGTACAGTACAGTACAGTACAGTACAGTGCGAGCAGGGAGCCGAGCGGCGCCGCGACGTCGGCGAGTGCATCCCCGTGCTCAAGCCTGTCCCGGGCTGCAGGCTGCCCGACACGGCCACCAAGCAGGAGCCCCGGACTCCGCCCCAGGTACAGTACAGTACAGTACAGTACAGTGCGAGCAGGGAGCCGAGCGGCGCCGCGACGTCGGCGAGTGCATCCCCGTGCTCAAGCCTGTCCCGGGCTGCAGGCTGCCCGACACGGCCACCAAGCAGGAGCCCCGGACTCCGCCCCAGGTACAGTACAGTACAGTACAGTACAGTGCGAGCAGGGAGCCGAGCGGCGCCGCGACGTCGGCGAGTGCATCCCCGTGCTCAAGCCTGTCCCGGGCTGCAGGCTGCCCGACACGGCCACCAAGCAGGAGCCCCGGACTCCGCCCCAGGTACAGTACAGTACAGTACAGTACAGTGCGAGCAGGGAGCCGAGCGGCGCCGCGACGTCGGCGAGTGCATCCCCGTGCTCAAGCCTGTCCCGGGCTGCAGGCTGCCCGACACGGCCACCAAGCAGGAGCCCCGGACTCCGCCCCAGGTACAGTACAGTACAGTACAGTACAGTGCGAGCAGGGAGCCGAGCGGCGCCGCGACGTCGGCGAGTGCATCCCCGTGCTCAAGCCTGTCCCGGGCTGCAGGCTGCCCGACACGGCCACCAAGCAGGAGCCCCGGACTCCGCCCCAGGTACAGTACAGTACAGTACAGTACAGTGCGAGCAGGGAGCCGAGCGGCGCCGCGACGTCGGCGAGTGCATCCCCGTGCTCAAGCCTGTCCCGGGCTGCAGGCTGCCCGACACGGCCACCAAGTAGGAGCCCCGGACTCCGCCCCAGGTACAGTACAGTACAGTACAGTACAGTGCGAGCAGGGAGCCGAGCGGCGCCGCGACGTCGGCGAGTGCATCCCCGTGCTCAAGCCTGTCCCGGGCTGCAGGCTGCCCGACACGGCCACCAAGCAGGAGCCCCGGACTCCGCCCCAGGTACAGTACAGTACAGTACAGTACAGTGCGAGCAGGGAGCCGAGCGGCGCCGCGACGTCGGCGAGTGCATCCCCGTGCTCAAGTCTGTCCCGGGCTGCAGGCTGCCCGACACGGCCACCAAGCAGGAGCCCCGGACTCCGCCCCAGGTACAGTACAGTACAGTACAGTACAGTGCGAGCAGGGAGCCGAGCGGCGCCGCGACGTCGGCGAGTGCATCCCCGTGCTCAAGCCTGTCCCGGGCTGCAGGCTGCCCGACACGGCCACCAAGCAGGAGCCCCGGACTCCGCCCCAGGTACAGTACAGTACAGTACAGTACAGTGCGAGCAGGGAGCCGAGCGGCGCCGCGACGTCGGCGAGTGCATCCCCGTGCTCAAGCCTGTCCCGGGCTGCAGGCTGCCCGACACGGCCACCAAGCAGGAGCCCCGGACTCCGCCCCAGGTACAGTACAGTACAGTACAGTGCGAGCAGGGAGCCGAGCGGCGCCGCGACGTCGGCGAGTGCATCCCCGTGCTCAAGCCTGTCCCGGGCTGCAGGCTGCCCGACACGGCCACCAAGCAGGAGCCCCGGACTCCGCCCCAGGTACAGTACAGTACAGTACAGTGCGAGCAGGGAGCCGAGCGGCGCCGCGACGTCGGCGAGTGCATCCCCGTGCTCAAGCCTGTCCCGGGCTGCAGGCTGCCCGACACGGCCACCAAGCAGGAGCCCCGGACTCCGCCCCAGGTACAGTACAGTACAGTACAGTGCGAGCAGGGAGCCGAGCGGCGCCGCGACGTCGGCGAGTGCATCCCCATGCTCAAGCCTGTCCCGGGCTGCAGGCTGCCCGACACGGCCACCAAGCAGGAGCCCCGGACTCCGCCCCAGGTACAGTACAGTACAGTACAGTGCGAGCAGGGAGCCGAGCGGCGCCGCGACGTCGGCGAGTGCATCCCCGTGCTCAAGCCTGTCCCGGGCTGCAGGCTGCCCGACACGGCCACCAAGCAGGAGCCCCGGACTCCGCCCCAGGTACAGTACAGTACAGTACAGTGCGAGCAGGGAGCCGAGCGGCGCCGCGACGTCGGCGAGTGCATCCCCGTGCTCAAGCCTGTCCCGGGCTGCAGGCTGCCCGACACGGCCACCAAGTAGGAGCCCCGGACTCCGCCCCAGGTACAGTACAGTACAGTACAGTACAGTGCGAGCAGGGAGCCGAGCGGCGCCGCGACGTCGGCGAGTGCATCCCCGTGCTCAAGCCTGTCCCGGGCTGCAGGCTGCCCGACACGGCCACCAAGCAGGAGCCCCGGACTCCGCCCCAGGTACAGTACAGTACAGTACAGTACAGTGCGAGCAGGGAGCCGAGCGGCGCCGCGACGTCGGCGAGTGCATCCCCGTGCTCAAGTCTGTCCCGGGCTGCAGGCTGCCCGACACGGCCACCAAGCAGGAGCCCCGGACTCCGCCCCAGGTACAGTACAGTACAGTACAGTACAGTGCGAGCAGGGAGCCGAGCGGCGCCGCGACGTCGGCGAGTGCATCCCCGTGCTCAAGCCTGTCCCGGGCTGCAGGCTGCCCGACACGGCCACCAAGCAGGAGCCCCGGACTCCGCCCCAGGTACAGTACAGTACAGTACAGTACAGTGCGAGCAGGGAGCCGAGCGGCGCCGCGACGTCGGCGAGTGCATCCCCGTGCTCAAGCCTGTCCCGGGCTGCAGGCTGCCCGACACGGCCACCAAGCAGGAGCCCCGGACTCCGCCCCAGGTACAGTACAGTACAGTACAGTGCGAGCAGGGAGCCGAGCGGCGCCGCGACGTCGGCGAGTGCATCCCCGTGCTCAAGCCTGTCCCGGGCTGCAGGCTGCCCGACACGGCCACCAAGCAGGAGCCCCGGACTCCGCCCCAGGTACAGTACAGTACAGTACAGTGCGAGCAGGGAGCCGAGCGGCGCCGCGACGTCGGCGAGTGCATCCCCGTGCTCAAGCCTGTCCCGGGCTGCAGGCTGCCCGACACGGCCACCAAGCAGGAGCCCCGGACTCCGCCCCAGGTACAGTACAGTACAGTACAGTGCGAGCAGGGAGCCGAGCGGCGCCGCGACGTCGGCGAGTGCATCCCCATGCTCAAGCCTGTCCCGGGCTGCAGGCTGCCCGACACGGCCACCAAGCAGGAGCCCCGGACTCCGCCCCAGGTACAGTACAGTACAGTACAGTGCGAGCAGGGAGCCGAGCGGCGCCGCGACGTCGGCGAGTGCATCCCCGTGCTCAAGCCTGTCCCGGGCTGCAGGCTGCCCGACACGGCCACCAAGCAGGAGCCCCGGACTCCGCCCCAGGTACAGTACAGTACAGTACAGTGCGAGCAGGGAGCCGAGCGGCGCCGCGACGTCGGCGAGTGCATCCCCGTGCTCAAGCCTGTCCCGGGCTGCAGGCTGCCCGACACGGCCACCAAGCAGGAGCCCCGGACTCCGCCCCAGGTACAGTACAGTACAGTACAGTGCGAGCAGGGAGCCGAGCGGCGCCGCGACGTCGGCGAGTGCATCCCCATGCTCAAGCCTGTCCCGGGCTGCAGGCTGCCCGACACGGC
Organism: Epinotia brunnichana; assembly: GCA_963854355.1. NCBI lineage: Eukaryota > Metazoa > Arthropoda > Insecta > Lepidoptera > Tortricidae > Epinotia > Epinotia brunnichana. Next base: position 17,285,695 of record OY977956.1, read on the forward strand.
CACCAAGCAGGAGCCCCGGACTCCGCCCCAGGTACAGTACAGTACAGTACAGTGCGAGCAGGGAGCCGAGCGGCGCCGCGACGTCGGCGAGTGCATCCCCATGCTCAAGCCTGTCCCGGGCTGCAGGCTGCCCGACACGGCCACCAAGCAGGAGCCCCGGACTCTGCCCCAGGTACAGTACAGTACAGTACAGTACAGTGCGAGCAGGGAGCCGAGCGGCGCCGCGACGTCGGCGAGTGCATCCCCGTGCTCAAGCCTGTCCCGGGCTGCAGGCTGCCCGACACGGCCACCAAGCAGGAGCCCCGGACTCCGCCCCAGGTACAGTACAGTACAGTACAGTACAGTGCGAGCAGGGAGCCGAGCGGCGCCGCGACGTCGGCGAGTGCATCCCCGTGCTCAAGCCTGTCCCGGGCTGCAGGCTGCCCGACACGGCCACCAAGCAGGAGCCCCGGACTCCGCCCCAGGTACAGTACAGTACAGTACAGTGCGAGCAGGGAGCCGAGCGGCGCCGCGACGTCGGCGAGTGCATCCCCGTGCTCAAGCCTGTCCCGGGCTGCAGGCTGCCCGACACGGCCACCAAGCAGGAGCCCCGGACTCCGCCCCAGGTACAGTACAGTACAGTACAGTGCGAGCAGGGAGCCGAGCGGCGCCGCGACGTCGGCGAGTGCATCCCCGTGCTCAAGCCTGTCCCGGGCTGCAGGCTGCCCGACACGGCCACCAAGCAGGAGCCCCGGACTCCGCCCCAGGTACAGTACAGTACAGTACAGTGCGAGCAGGGAGCCGAGCGGCGCCGCGACGTCGGCGAGTGCATCCCCGTGCTCAAGCCTGTCCCGGGCTGCAGGCTGCCCGACACGGCCACCAAGCAGGAGCCCCGGACTCCGCCCCAGGTACAGTACAGTACAGTACAGTGCGAGCAGGGAGCCGAGCGGCGCCGCGACGTCGGCGAGTGCATCCCCATGCTCAAGCCTGTCCCGGGCTGCAGGCTGCCCGACACGGCCACCAAGCAGGAGCCCCGGACTCCGCCCCAGGTACAGTACAGTACAGTACAGTGCGAGCAGGGAGCCGAGCGGCGCCGCGACGTCGGCGAGTGCATCCCCGTGCTCAAGCCTGTCCCGGGCTGCAGGCTGCCCGACACGGCCACCAAGCAGGAGCCCCGGACTCCGCCCCAGGTACAGTACAGTACAGTACAGTGCGAGCAGGGAGCCGAGCGGCGCCGCGACGTCGGCGAGTGCATCCCCGTGCTCAAGCCTGTCCCGGGCTGCAGGCTGCCCGACACGGCCACCAAGCAGGAGCCCCGGACTCCGCCCCAGGTACAGTACAGTACAGTACAGTGCGAGCAGGGAGCCGAGCGGCGCCGCGACGTCGGCGAGTGCATCCCCATGCTCAAGCCTGTCCCGGGCTGCAGGCTGCCCGACACGGCCACCAAGCAGGAGCCCCGGACTCCGCCCCAGGTACAGTACAGTACAGTACAGTGCGAGCAGGGAGCCGAGCGGCGCCGCGACGTCGGCGAGTGCATCCCCATGCTCAAGCCTGTCCCGGGCTGCAGGCTGCCCGACACGGCCACCAAGCAGGAGCCCCGGACTCTGCCCCAGGTACAGTACAGTACAGTACAGTACAGTGCGAGCAGGGAGCCGAGCGGCGCCGCGACGTCGGCGAGTGCATCCCCGTGCTCAAGCCTGTCCCGGGCTGCAGGCTGCCCGACACGGCCACCAAGCAGGAGCCCCGGACTCCGCCCCAGGTACAGTACAGTACAGTACAGTACAGTGCGAGCAGGGAGCCGAGCGGCGCCGCGACGTCGGCGAGTGCATCCCCGTGCTCAAGCCTGTCCCGGGCTGCAGGCTGCCCGACACGGCCACCAAGCAGGAGCCCCGGACTCCGCCCCAGGTACAGTACAGTACAGTACAGTGCGAGCAGGGAGCCGAGCGGCGCCGCGACGTCGGCGAGTGCATCCCCGTGCTCAAGCCTGTCCCGGGCTGCAGGCTGCCCGACACGGCCACCAAGCAGGAGCCCCGGACTCCGCCCCAGGTACAGTACAGTACAGTACAGTGCGAGCAGGGAGCCGAGCGGCGCCGCGACGTCGGCGAGTGCATCCCCATGCTCAAGCCTGTCCCGGGCTGCAGGCTGCCCGACACGGCCACCAAGCAGGAGCCCCGGACTCCGCCCCAGGTACAGTACAGTACAGTACAGTGCGAGCAGGGAGCCGAGCGGCGCCGCGACGTCGGCGAGTGCATCCCCATGCTCAAGCCTGTCCCGGGCTGCAGGCTGCCCGACACGGCCACCAAGCAGGAGCCCCGGACTCCGCCCCAGGTACAGTACAGTACAGTACAGTGCGAGCAGGGAGCCGAGCGGCGCCGCGACGTCGGCGAGTGCATCCCCGTGCTCAAGCCTGTCCCGGGCTGCAGGCTGCCCGACACGGCCACCAAGCAGGAGCCCCGGACTCCGCCCCAGGTACAGTACAGTACAGTACAGTGCGAGCAGGGAGCCGAGCGGCGCCGCGACGTCGGCGAGTGCATCCCCGTGCTCAAGCCTGTCCCGGGCTGCAGGCTGCCCGACACGGCCACCAAGCAGGAGCCCCGGACTCCGCCCCAGGTACAGTACAGTACAGTACAGTGCGAGCAGGGAGCCGAGCGGCGCCGCGACGTCGGCGAGTGCATCCCCATGCTCAAGCCTGTCCCGGGCTGCAGGCTGCCCGACACGGCCACCAAGCAGGAGCCCCGGACTCCGCCCCAGGTACAGTACAGTACAGTACAGTGCGAGCAGGGAGCCGAGCGGCGCCGCGACGTCGGCGAGTGCATCCCCATGCTCAAGCCTGTCCCGGGCTGCAGGCTGCCCGACACGGCCACCAAGCAGGAGCCCCGGACTCCGCCCCAGGTACAGTACAGTACAGTACAGTGCGAGCAGGGAGCCGAGCGGCGCCGCGACGTCGGCGAGTGCATCCCCATGCTCAAGCCTGTCCCGGGCTGCAGGCTGCCCGACACGGCCACCAAGCAGGAGCCCCGGACTCCGCCCCAGGTACAGTACAGTACAGTACAGTGCGAGCAGGGAGCCGAGCGGCGCCGCGACGTCGGCGAGTGCATCCCCATGCTCAAGCCTGTCCCGGGCTGCAGGCTGCCCGACACGGCCACCAAGCAGGAGCCCCGGACTCCGCCCCAGGTACAGTACAGTACAGTACAGTACAGTGCGAGCAGGGAGCCGAGCGGCGCCGCGACGTCGGCGAGTGCATCCCCGTGCTCAAGCCTGTCCCGGGCTGCAGGCTGCCCGACACGGCCACCAAGCAGGAGCCCCGGACTCCGCCCCAGGTACAGTACAGTACAGTACAGTGCGAGCAGGGAGCCGAGCGGCGCCGCGACGTCGGCGAGTGCATCCCCGTGCTCAAGCCTGTCCCGGGCTGCAGGCTGCCCGACACGGCCACCAAGCAGGAGCCCCGGACTCCGCCCCAGGTACAGTACAGTACAGTACAGTACAGTGCGAGCAGGGAGCCGAGCGGCGCCGCGACGTCGGCGAGTGCATCCCCGTGCTCAAGCCTGTCCCGGGCTGCAGGCTGCCCGACACGGCCACCAAGCAGGAGCCCCGGACTCCGCCCCAGGTACAGTACAGTACAGTACAGTGCGAGCAGGGAGCCGAGCGGCGCCGCGACGTCGGCGAGTGCATCCCCGTGCTCAAGCCTGTCCCGGGCTGCAGGCTGCCCGACACGGCCACCAAGCAGGAGCCCCGGACTCCGCCCCAGGTACAGTACAGTACAGTACAGTGCGAGCAGGGAGCCGAGCGGCGCCGCGACGTCGGCGAGTGCATCCCCGTGCTCAAGCCTGTCCCGGGCTGCAGGCTGCCCGACACGGCCACCAAGCAGGAGCCCCGGACTCCGCCCCAGGTACAGTACAGTACAGTACAGTGCGAGCAGGGAGCCGAGCGGCGCCGCGACGTCGGCGAGTGCATCCCCGTGCTCAAGCCTGTCCCGGGCTGCAGGCTGCCCGACACGGCCACCAAGCAGGAGCCCCGGACTCCGCCCCAGGTACAGTACAGTACAGTACAGTGCGAGCAGGGAGCCGAGCGGCGCCGCGACGTCGGCGAGTGCATCCCCATGCTCAAGCCTGTCCCGGGCTGCAGGCTGCCCGACACGGCCACCAAGCAGGAGCCCCGGACTCCGCCCCAGGTACAGTACAGTACAGTACAGTGCGAGCAGGGAGCCGAGCGGCGCCGCGACGTCGGCGAGTGCATCCCCATGCTCAAGCCTGTCCCGGGCTGCAGGCTGCCCGACACGGCCACCAAGCAGGAGCCCCGGACTCCGCCCCAGGTACAGTACAGTACAGTACAGTACAGTGCGAGCAGGGAGCCGAGCGGCGCCGCGACGTCGGCGAGTGCATCCCCGTGCTCAAGCCTGTCCCGGGCTGCAGGCTGCCCGACACGGCCACCAAGCAGGAGCCCCGGACTCCGCCCCAGGTACAGTACAGTACAGTACAGTACAGTGCGAGCAGGGAGCCGAGCGGCGCCGCGACGTCGGCGAGTGCATCCCCGTGCTCAAGCCTGTCCCGGGCTGCAGGCTGCCCGACACGGCCACCAAGCAGGAGCCCCGGACTCCGCCCCAGGTACAGTACAGTACAGTACAGTGCGAGCAGGGAGCCGAGCGGCGCCGCGACGTCGGCGAGTGCATCCCCGTGCTCAAGCCTGTCCCGGGCTGCAGGCTGCCCGACACGGCCACCAAGCAGGAGCCCCGGACTCCGCCCCAGGTACAGTACAGTACAGTACAGTGCGAGCAGGGAGCCGAGCGGCGCCGCGACGTCGGCGAGTGCATCCCCGTGCTCAAGCCTGTCCCGGGCTGCAGGCTGCCCGACACGGCCACCAAGCAGGAGCCCCGGACTCCGCCCCAGGTACAGTACAGTACAGTACAGTGCGAGCAGGGAGCCGAGCGGCGCCGCGACGTCGGCGAGTGCATCCCCATGCTCAAGCCTGTCCCGGGCTGCAGGCTGCCCGACACGGCCACCAAGCAGGAGCCCCGGACTCCGCCCCAGGTACAGTACAGTACAGTACAGTGCGAGCAGGGAGCCGAGCGGCGCCGCGACGTCGGCGAGTGCATCCCCATGCTCAAGCCTGTCCCGGGCTGCAGGCTGCCCGACACGGCCACCAAGCAGGAGCCCCGGACTCCGCCCCAGGTACAGTACAGTACAGTACAGTACAGTGCGAGCAGGGAGCCGAGCGGCGCCGCGACGTCGGCGAGTGCATCCCCGTGCTCAAGCCTGTCCCGGGCTGCAGGCTGCCCGACACGGCCACCAAGCAGGAGCCCCGGACTCCGCCCCAGGTACAGTACAGTACAGTACAGTACAGTGCGAGCAGGGAGCCGAGCGGCGCCGCGACGTCGGCGAGTGCATCCCCGTGCTCAAGCCTGTCCCGGGCTGCAGGCTGCCCGACACGGCCACCAAGCAGGAGCCCCGGACTCCGCCCCAGGTACAGTACAGTACAGTACAGTGCGAGCAGGGAGCCGAGCGGCGCCGCGACGTCGGCGAGTGCATCCCCGTGCTCAAGCCTGTCCCGGGCTGCAGGCTGCCCGACACGGCCACCAAGCAGGAGCCCCGGACTCCGCCCCAGGTACAGTACAGTACAGTACAGTACAGTGCGAGCAGGGAGCCGAGCGGCGCCGCGACGTCGGCGAGTGCATCCCCGTGCTCAAGCCTGTCCCGGGCTGCAGGCTGCCCGACACGGCCACCAAGCAGGAGCCCCGGACTCCGCCCCAGGTACAGTACAGTACAGTACAGTGCGAGCAGGGAGCCGAGCGGCGCCGCGACGTCGGCGAGTGCATCCCCGTGCTCAAGCCTGTCCCGGGCTGCAGGCTGCCCGACACGGCCACCAAGCAGGAGCCCCGGACTCCGCCCCAGGTACAGTACAGTACAGTGCGAGCAGGGAGCCGAAGCTGTCCCGGGCTTTTTTATTGTCATATCATATTATTATTTGGGTCAATCAACTTTTTCTTGTTGTTATTCTGTTCCGGTAAGCCAAGAGACAACAGTGACAGACTTTCTTATAAAAAATACTATAAACTGGACTCCTATCATGCTAAGGAGATGCGCCACCATGGAATGAGCTTACCCATAAAATATTAGTTTTAAAGAGTGACCCAGGAGCCGTAACCATGGCAACGAGCAACAAGAAATAGTTTTTTGACCTATTTCCAAAATGGATGATTATTTCGATAACAAACAGAAACTAAAAAAAAAAATTGTCTGTCAACAACCCTATCCCTATCTATGTTTGTCAATTGCCAAGCTAACGTCATCACTTAGGCAGTGGATCTTCTGTACCTATAAATGTCTACTAACACTTTAGATGTAAGATGAAATTTACCTACTAACCCTGACCCTGACATGTAGTTTTATTTTTTATGGTATGTGTATAGTATGATCCAAGTTGGTTGAAATAAATGAATTATATATATATATATATCGTCGGGTGACAAGCAAAAGTCACTACCAAAACTTTTACTGCTCTTCAAAACCTCGTATCTCGGTACGTAGTCGATATCGAGATACGACCTTTGATTTAAGTAGGTATTTGTTACTTAGTGAGTTTTGCTTGTCACCCGACGATATAAACTATTCTGTGGCATAATATTAAGGTTGTCTCGTATCTTCACCAGGTGGAGATCCTGCCGCTGCCGACGCTACAGCGGCTGCTGTCCGCACAAATGCCGAACACGAAGCTGAAACTCTTGCGCATCCCCTTCCACGCCACGTGGCGCCAGTCGCTCGCCGACTTCCAGTAGCGCGCCGTGTGCCGCCGCGACGTCCACTGACCTCCATCGACGGATCATGACGTCCAGAGACGTCACTGACGTCGGGTGACGTCTAATGGTGTCTACTGACGTCTGATGACGTGTAATGATGTCAAGTGACGCCCGAGCGGACACAAGAATGAATATCAAAGAAAGTAGGCATGTTTGAATTGTATAACACAAAAATGAGTTCCATTATGGCGCCGTGACGTCCACTGACGTCAAGCGACGTCTAGTGACGGCCGTGTGGCGAACATCGCAAAGAATGTATACATATTTGAATCGTTACACAAAAATGAGTCCCAAAATGGATAGATATATAGGAGTGATGATATGCTATACCATGCTAGCTATGTTTTCATACATTTGACATGTAGCTGGAGCTACGTGTCAAATGGTGGAAGGCTCCCAAAGAGTTCCCAGGATGCTCGACTCTCCATACAAACGTAGTTTGATTCTCATTTTACGGCAAACTGGAATAACATGAAACTTTATATATTCATATTCATTTATTTCGTATTAAACAAACATTGTCATTCATTACATTAAAATATATGCAAAAAGCAATACAGTCAAAAGTAATTAAATATTTTAGGTAATTAAAATTGTTTATACACAACGGTATCCGCCATAACTAGGCCTAAAACTAGTTACTATTGCTAGAAATTATTATAGAAAAAACCGGCCAAGTGCGAGTCGGACTCGCGCACGAAGGGTTCCGTACCATTATCTATAAAAACGGCAAAAAAATCACGTTTGCTGTATGGGAGCCCCCTTAAATATTTATTTATTATGTTTTTTTAGTATTTGTTGTTATAGCGGCAACAGAAATACATCATCTGTGAAAATTTCAACTGTCTAACTATCACGGTTCATGAGATACAGCCGGGTGACAGACGGACGGACAGCGGAGTCTTAGTAATAGGGTCCCGTTTTTACCCTTTGGGTACGGAACCCTAAAATCGCCTAGTATTTAAAGGCACAAAACAAACCTAACAATCTAAAAACTACTGATTTTGCACAGCTAAAATACTAATCGATCATCAAAATTCGGTTTTGATGTGCAAGTCAGTATTTTTTGTAACCGATTATAATATTCCCCGTAAATAAATAAATAAATAAATAAATATTATGGGACACAATCTTACACAAATCAACCTAGGCCCACGGTAATAAAATAAATTGAGACAGAATAATTTTTTCATGGTAAACTTCTTTTCACTCAAATATTTTTTCCATTAAAATTTCGAGCAACTGAAACTAGTTTTCGTCCTAAAATGAGACTACGTTTGTATGGGGAGCAGGGCTTCCAATCCCGGGATTCCGGGATCCCGCCTTTTCTATGACGTTTTCATACAGACGTACGCGTACCTATTACGACTACAATACAGTGATCCCGGTATTCTCAAAGTAGATTGGAAGCACTAATGGGGAGTCGATTTGTGATTGCTGGGGATTCTTAACTGGTAAAGTAATCAGTCGTTGTAACAACCACTTTATAACAAGGTTATAATCACAGATGTATGAATATAAGGAGATCGGGCATGCCGGCCGATTTGTATTGAGTACGCCTGTCGCAAGTTCATCAACCCACACAAAACACAAGTAACTGACAAGACAAAGCACGCTCACATCTAAAGCACACACACTTGTATACCTACGCTCTTATTGGACAATACACGCGCATCATATCAGGCATTTTGGGAAGAAACGTAATATTCTCTGCGATCAGCACGCGTGCACAGTATGGCAGAGTATGCCCATTGAGCTAACAACTGCGACGCGGCCGCCGGCGGCTTGTCCTCTCTGTAGTATTCTATGCTCTGAGGTTATAATACTGTTAAACCCCTAAAGTATTTCAAACCCATGACCCAGCAGTGATCGGATTTTACGGTGCAACACGGCGGGATATTGACTAGAAATATCTATATAGACATGACCAAACCCAGCATCTTGTTTAAAAAAAAAAGCTAGTAAGAATTATGAATATTATGATATTTGTAACTAGGCCGCTAAGAGGCTATTTGGAAGATCAGTAGAGTTAATATCAGAAATAAAGGTAAATAAATATCGCGTTAGACCCGGATTAAACAGTATTTAAATATGTGTACAAATCAGTAGAGTTATTTAGCAAAGTTTTATGTATAGTGATTTTTTAGGGTTCCGTACCCAAAGGGTAAAACGGGACCCTATTACTAAGACTCCGCTGTCTGTCCGTCTGTCACCAGGCTGTATCTCATGAACCGTGATAGTTAGGCAGTTGATATTTTCTCAGATGATGTTTTTATGTTGCCGCTATAACAACAAATACTAAAAAAAAAATTTAAGGGGGCTCCCATACAACATGTTTTTTTTTGTGGTTTTTATAGATAATGGTACGGAACCCTAATGCGCCGGCCGGTTCCGACTCGCACTTAGTCGTTTTTTTTTAAATATTAATTGATAAAATATAATTAAAAATGTAAATGTAATTGAATTTGATTTCATGTAATATAATCAGAATCATTGTCCAAAAACAAATGTAAGTCCCGGAATCCCGGAGCATATCCATATTAAAACTAGTGGCACTGTGAACTTGCGAGCCTGTTTTTTTTTTTTCGAAGAAGTTGCTCGCCAAAGAAAATCTATATAATAAATAAACCTGCTCACAAAATTTCACGAGAATCGGTTTAGAAATGCGACCTGTAGAGAACAGAGGGCCTACCGCGAACGGCATTCGAAGTTTTCCCTCTCTGTCGCACTTACATACGAACTCGTAAGTATGACAGAGAGGGGAATGAATGAATGAATGGTTTATTCACAATGAACACAACAAACTTCGAATGCCTTTCGCGGTAGGCCCTCTGGTTCGCTTCGGTCTTTCGTTGGATAATGTTTGGGGCCATTCACTCGGTGTTGCACCGGGAAATACGATCATTGACAGACATTGTGGAAGGTATAGTGGTAAACTGAATTATTAGAGGCTGGATAACTTTCCTTGGCGTATACACCTAATTTTTTAATACAGTTTCTCAAAAAGTGTTACTTTTTGTAGCTGCAAATCGTGCGCAAAGTTGTATTTTGCGCACTTATTTCGCAACTGTATTAAAAAACGTCGTTCGATACACGTGCGGAAATGTCATTATTCACTCGTCCCGAGTCTTACCACTCGCCTACGGCTCGTGGCAAGATATCTCGGCACTCGTCAAGTAATGCCATACTATCCACACTAGCATCGAAATGTACTATTGTATCAGTAACGCTGCTAACGAAATTTATAAATTTCAAATCAAAGGAAAATAATAAATTATTTTAATGGAAGAAGGTTGCTATTGCGCTATGCTCCGTGACGGATATATCAGTCGTTGGCTTCGAGCAACACGGAAGGGAGTAGGCATTCTCACCATTTCACCTCTGTCAAAGTACAAACCCAAGTGGGGATGGTTTGTACACAAACATTGATGAAGGTGTGCAAGATTGTTCGCTGTATTGTGTCATTTTTGACGTATTAGTGTCATCGTTACACCAAATTTATCCCCCCCCGGCCCGCAAGAAATTACAGAATTATTCGGAGCGGATATATGCGTGGTTGGCGTCGAAAAGGTTAATGCTCCGAGCGTTCGGCTTTATTACGTTATCACGTAAAATTATCGTCCGTAAACCGACTTTATAGACAACCAATTTTTTTTCTTTTAATATGAAATTTATAAATATGTATTGTCATTAAAGCCAGAAATAAAATGAGTCTAAAGGGACAAAGCTCTTACTGTACAAAGAAACTGAAAATGTAACATTGTTTTATATGAGAGGGCACCAAATACCGGACTCAATATTAAGACATTGATTTTATCATATGGTACTATATTTTTCGACGCATAAACGGCTGAAGTAAAAAGTACATTATGTACCAGATTTTTAAGAGCATGCTTACTCAAATAAGACAACAGACAAACAAATAATTTCGAGAGATAATATTAAGTTAATGCTGCACCAACCTGCCACCAGTCTACATGCGAAGTCCAAAAACAATAGACTTATGTTGTGACTTTTTAATCTGTGGCGGCGAATGGGTTAAAAACCAGAGTGTTTTCATCATATTTTGCGGAAATGTCCACATCGTTTGTTAAACTTCACAAAAGATTTTGCGACACAATTTCGGGCAAATAGGGAAAACTATACTGCAATGTTCTGCCGCCAGAGTGCAGCACTAGCGCAAACTGTAAACCAGTAGAGGAAGATAGGGACTCACACACATATGCACAATGGGGAATGGATGAAAATTTTAGAAGTGCCTGATTATATAAAAAAAAACAAAAATTTAGCTGTTTATTTCTTAAAAAAATACTTAAATTTACATTAATTATAGCTTAAATCATTTAAATTTAAGATTTTTAGAGCTATAAGGTGTTGGGGGAAGCCCCCGTACCGTCCGTTTTGGTGATAGGAATAGAAAATAATTTGCAAACTTTTCAATTTTCTTTTGAATATCTGACCCTGGCAATGACAAATATAGCTGCTACAGCTGTCATAGCCAGTGTCAGTTTACCACTGACTTTTAAGATATTTTTTGTAATATGAAACAGAACACGCAAAGTGTCTCATTCGCCGTCCTAAACCCAAAACGTAAGTGAGGAAACTGTTTATATTTTTGACGCAGCTGAATAGTCTGCTTTTTTCAGGTGCTAAGGAAGGTTATTACTATCACCAAAAAAATAGGCAGGCACTTCTAAAATTTTCATCCATTCCCAATTGTCAAATGAGTGACAAGGATGCATGCATAGTCAATACCGCAAGTGGGAACGAGATACAATGTCAACTCTACTAGTGTAGCCCCCTACGCAGAGTTTTGCGTAATGTTCCCTATTGAGATGATGGTATCATCAATAATTCAATATTCATTTGTATATTTTCATTTGCTAGAATAGTAGTGGTAATAAACTAAACACCAAACTGCAACAGCTGTATGCATTTCCTATATAAAGCAATAACTAGGTTCAATTAATAGTTGAATGTTATTATTTCATGAAGTTTTATTAGCATAAATAACTTTGCCGTAATATCTATTTCAGACAATTTTGATTATGATAGCTTGATCTATTAAATAAATTTAATAATGAATAGTACTGTGATTGACTTCAGTTTTTCTTTCCATCTCCATTAGCAGGTCAAAATTTTCAGCGATAAATTCAATTTTTACTACTATTTAGAGCTCACTTCTAAACTGTGGTTTAATTAATGCATTCGAATTTCTCGCCCTTGATAACATAGTTTAAATTACCGTTAATTGCTGTAACATTGTCTATGAAGCCTAACTTTTCTAATTGCTGCTTTTTGCCCGACTACGGCAAAACAGGAAGGGATATGTTTTTGCAGTCTATGTTTGTATGCACGTATATTCCACCGTAGCGTTTAAGATACTAAACCGATTTTGATAAAATATTGATTCGAAATTATGCTCCGAGTGACATAGGCTGCCTTTTGTATGAAAAAGAAACTAATTTTTTCAGTGAGGGTAAATCGCCAGTAACTGTGGCCGTTCAATAACTGACCATCTCGTACTAAAAATGGATTTATTTACCTATAATATAATTCAATTTAGTATAACGTGGCCAATAATTGAAGGGTCGCCAGTAATTAAAACCTTATACTAAAATTAATTCTATTATTGTTGGATTACAGTTTTTTGAACTGATTACTATATAAATTAACAGGAGAAGAGTATAAGCAATTGCCAGATAAAATATACAACCACTTGGTAGAAGATATGAGTTTGTAAGTGCAGGCAAAGTTGACACATGAGCTATGTTGCAGTATTTTACAATACAACAATCGACATATTTTAATGGTTTGTTAGTGTTAATGGTTTACGTTAAGGAGTGTAAATATAACAGTAGGTATAGAAAACGATCAGTGCCTACTTGGTTCACGGCCAATCAAATAGTGTATGAATATTTTGTGTTTTATTAATTTCAAACATATAATTTTAAAGTATAGGCCTTGATATATAAATAGTTGATAGGGATTATTTGGAAAGATTATGTTATAACATATTTTATTATATTATAGTGTCGTGTGTGCAAAGTACAAGATGCCGTTGTGTCAGATGTCAGATATTTTTGTAAGCAACGGATTGGTTGCGAATTGAGAGAGAGAAACGATCTCAAGGATTGAAACACTTATTTTCCAAATTTATCTAATAATGGAATAGGTGAATACAATAATAACAACCCTTCTGGCATTGGCCGTAGTCGGGTAAGGGTGGAAATCCAACAGAGTTGCGAAGCTGTATTCCAAATGTGTTGCTATGTCTCACACAGCTATTTAGCTTGAGTGTCGAATATATGAAAACAACTTCGCACATCTATAATGGGTATACATCCTAATAATCGAGCGCACTACATCTATTCCGATATTTGCCTGTATATTTCTAAAATCTGTATAAACAAGAAACGCTAATTACATGCAATGGTAACATTGCCTTGACTCGTAGCTTGTATTCAATTAAAATGGTAACTTTAGCTGGATATGGTAAATCTAAATGGCGCATACTATGGATTTTTATATGCACATCGAATATCCTTGTCCCATTTTAACGCATCAGTGTTATCAATGTAAACTGGGAATTTTGCAATAGTTTATGTTATCTTGAATGCAAGCTACTGATCGAAATTGTATGTGTGATACACGATCGATAATAATGTTATTTTCAAATATATACATCATTAATGTGGAATTATGTTTTCCGACATCGCCATGACCCAAAAGCATAGCTTTTCAAATTGTAATTTTTAGGCTGTATAGTCTATTTCTGTTTTTAAATAATCTCTTTTGATGGATTGTATTGAGTCGTAATGTCTCAACCTCGTATCAGTCAAAATTACAGGTAATGTTTGACCCTTTAAAGCAAGGACGTATAAAGTTGTCACGGAATGTCTAATATGGAAAGGGTCAATTATTTTTGCGTTCTCACATTCTATAGTATTCCTTAGTGGCGCCCGCTTGGCTTCGCCCGCATATTTCAAAGCACACAAGCGGAGCCACGGAATAAAATATAGTCTATGTCCATCTTGAAGGTCCATTCTATATACTGGTGAGAGTTTTTGAAATTTGTCTTTGAAAATATGCTTTCAGTTCACCAACTCAGCTAAGTGGTCGCTAACCGGCACATTAAATTAGGTGGTCGCTAACCGGCGAAATGACCCTACCCGCCCAAATTATGTGGATTGTTTATGGTAAGCCGACAGCCATTTTTAGACCCCTCTTAATTTAGCTGCATACGAGCCTTTCCTTATGTTGGCAACCGTAAAGTTACTCTGTAGATATCGATACTCTAAGACCGTTGTCCATTTATTTTTATTTGCCGTAACTGCGTTAGTATGAGGTTATTATAGACCATTAGAGTTATTATGCCAGTTATGAGACCACCTTTTTGAATCGTCTTGAATAGACGCAAAGGCCTCAGGATGGACCCGGTAACTTCTTTCACAACACAATTTTAATAATAGACTTAAAGATTGGATATGTGGATGATGATACGAGGTTGGGACGTGGTGGATGGCAGGGCGTGTATAAATCGTGGATGGGCCCCGCACGGCGTCCGTTTGTAACTAGGTTATGTAGTGTAAAGACAACTTTGCGTAAGCATGGGCGACGTAATAAATGGTTGCCGTGATACTCATGTTTTATTTATATCCCCTTTCCTTTACAGGAAGCACTTGTACTGAATTTAGCGTTCTGAATGAGTTAGGAAGCTGGTTCAGGAATGTATAATCGCGTTTAGATTTAGGATCCAGCTAAATACGATTACACCTTCCTAAATAAGCTTCCTAACTCATTCTGCAGGTCGATCACGTAACACATTATACGCGCGTCAGCCTAGCTATAATATATATTATAGCACACTAGGTTTTATGACGGCGAAAATGTACTGATACGTCACGAAATAAGCCCCCGGGGGGCTAGTACACTAGGTTTTATGTCGCGTTTTACGTGACGTATCAGTACATTTTCGCCGACATAAAACCTAGTGTGCTAGCTAGGCTGGTAGGTCTAAATGTCACTTTTTATATGGAAAATTGACAGTTAAATTGTACCGACGTTACTTGATTACCCCTCAGGATGCTAAATTCAGGAGAATGCAATACCCGCTTTAGGCAACCCACACATCCGATCAGGCCCCTATCTCACAAAACTTATAACTCCAATTTTCAAATCATACCTGTAGTATGTACGCCCGAAAGTGTAAAGTCGGGTCCGCTGCACCAATGTTTTCCATGTTTTTAAACATCTAACATGTTTTTCGACAAACAAATAGGGTATTGTTTTGATTGGCAAAATATGTTTGACGTTTAATTTTTTTTTTATTTATTTATTTATTTCAGACTCAGGGTCCATATAAATGTTAGTGTTTAGGTAGGTAATTACAATACACATACTTACAAACTAGAGGTTAGTACAAATTATACATTAAAAACAAACATGAAAAGGAATATAGCAATGTCAATATAAAAAATAATACATAATAATAATATTTCTGCGAATGTCAATTTGTTTATAGCTAAAAAAAATTAACATTCTTGAACAATTACTTTTATTATTTATTATTAAATGTCAAATATTTTAGGCCTATCACCCATGTGAATGGAGTTCCAGTGCCTCACTACAGGGCAGTCGAACCTGTCCAGCACAACAAAAAACCACGAAAACATGGTGCAGCGGACGCGCCTATCGTGCCATAAAAACGCAAGCAAAAAGCTACTTTACGTCATACCTGGCCATAAAGTAGGAATTACCGCACGCTATGCGTGCGGAAAACCCCACTTCCTGGCCAGATAGAGACGTAAAATTTTGTACTTACCACGGGCGGTAATAAAGAAAGCCTCAGAGCGCATATTTATCGCCCTTGCCTTCGGCTCGGGCGTCAAATACCTGCGATCTGAGACATTCTTTGTTTAACCGCCCTAGGTAAGTAATGTACTATTACAGTCGGAGCATTAAGTCGTTTTATTTTATTTTTCTATTATTTATTTATAAGACAGCTGGGGTCCACAATGCTGTTAATATATACTTATCCTAGGTTAGTTATCTAATAATTATAAATTACATTAGCTTAAATTAAAATACAATGGTGGGATTTTTGGTTGCGTTCGATTGACGGAATTTACTCTTGCACTTCCGAATGAACTACCTATACAAGTTTGTAAATTTTACTATGGAACGTTTTATGCGTGATACGATATTTCGTCTGCAATTTTGTCGACTCATACGCTTTTTTTTCCGAGGCCCTAGCACACTAGGTTTTATCTCAGAGCAAGGGTTTTATGTCGGCGAAAATGTACTGAAACGTCACGTAAAACGCGACATAAAACCTAGTGTGCTAGGGCCTCAGCCTAGCTAGCACACTAGGTTTTATGTCGGCGAAAATGTACTGAAACGTCACGTAAAACGCGACATAAAGCCTACTGTGCTAGCCCCTGGGTAGGGTCGGACCTGGCCCTATATCACAAATTGTGTCATCAAGCAAAAGGTTTCTCATAGGCCAGGAACACACGTGCGGCGAAAAATACAAAATGCATAGAGGTAGAATAGAATTAGAGGGACTCACCTACCACATACACACATGAGTGACAAAGATGTATGCATATTGCATAGACAATACCGCGAGTGGGAACGAGATACACTGTCATATTTTCTGTCCCTCATCGCGTTCTTATATGGATATTTTGTTTGCCACCACACCTGTCAACATTTGTACTGAAACTGCGGCGCTACCACGTACTTCGAATCTCGAACTTCGTATATCTCCGTTTCGGTCGCTCGCGTACCATAAACCATAAGTGCGATAGAGACGGAGATATACGAAGTTCGAGATTGGTGGTAGCGCC